>CM044563.2:14594577-15794577 GCA_024416835.2 Perccottus glenii | reverse complement strand
GCTGTTAATTTCTGAAGTCTTTATGCACAACACCCAGCAGAAGTAGTTTTGCCAGCATTTTCACAGGCGTGACTAGTTAATTAGCTCACACCAACCCCCTTTTACTGTTCTCTAGTAGTAGTAGTAGAAAATGTCCAAACGAGACATTAGAAACTTTTAATGTCCCCTTGGGGGTTTCCACATTGGGGAGTTCATGTTCCTAGTTGGCAAGTATTAAAGAAGCTTATAGTTTTTTCATACACTGCTAATTTGGTTGGGTTATAACTTGGCTTTGCTAAAGTTTTCTGTAATCCTATTACTTTTATGCCAATGGTAGGCTTTATTTAATGAATTTAATGTTTAATGAACAATTACAATTCTGAGCTCTAACCCCATTGTGCCTAGATTTTAGTTCTTTTTCAACTTACTCAAGCCAATATTCTTTTCAATTCTTAAAATGATTAAAGCCAGACAAACTTTCTATTGGATTAGATACAGAAAGGAAAGATTTTGTTCTTTATGTTATATAATCCACTCCATATTAAGATCTCCTTGTGATCTCTTCCTGGGTCTCAGATTGTCAACATCACAAAGGCTTCTCCAATAACTCTGGACAAACTTATGAAGCAGCCAGTGGACATCATTTTTACAGTGCGCGGCTCTGAGGGTCATGTGATGGGGTCAGAGGTTAGCAACACTCTCATGAAGCTCACTATGGTGGAATTCAGCTACTACATGGGATTTCCTGTGTTGCAGATTGCTGAACGTAAGTTATAAAATACTATTTTCTACAACTTTGTTTTTTATTCAACAATCAAGTCAAACATATTCTACCTTTTCCTATAGCTTTTCATTATCCAGAGTTAAATATCAGCCAGTTGCTCCGCTCGTCCTGGGTTAAAACAGGTAGGTTGATGATTTTCTCTGCTTTTGTTTGTTGCATCTACCTTTTGTGTGTGTTTTACTGTAGAAATGCCAAATGTTTTGTTTTGTTTCTGTATGTAGTTCTTTTAGGTGTGCCGGACTCAAGAGTTGGTGAGAAGACCTTTCAAGCCAACATGGAACGACAGGTTGCCACATTACTTAGAGAAGCAATGGGTTTAGTGCGACGTGTCAAGAGAGCAACAACTGTCGGCAACAGCAGTGTTCAGGTACACTATCTACAGACACATTTTGTAAAGTAAAAATAGGTCATTTAACCATACTGCAATTCAGAACCCCAAATACATTGAAGCTCACTTGTTTTTTTAAACATACTGTACTTACAAGAATTAAAGGCATATTATGCTGGATTTCCAGAAGAATTTTCCAGTGTAATGCAGACGGAGGACCATTGGCTTACAGAAACATTTTCTAAAGATAAATACAATAAGCCATTTGTAGGCAATATTGTACTTGATCTTTACACAAAATGTTACATTAACAACATTATTACAGTCGATCTCTCTAAAACAGTAAAGAAGCTCCTAACCTTGTAATTCCCGATGCATTCTCTACCTACCTTGCTCCAGTACTGAGCACTCATTATATGTGCTTGGCAATGTTTATAGCTACTGAAAGCCTTCCTGCCTTACTAATCACTCTCTAGCTTTTGTATACACCCAACACCTGCTCTGCTCATCTCTAAAGGGACAGAACAGGGTTTGGTTTCCATGGCAACAGCATCTCATTCAGCCCAGGGGGCAAGCCACTCCAAAACCACAACCTCATCAGTCCTTGTTCTTTCTCTTCTTCCTCGTTTCATCCCTGTTACTTGATGACTTCTGTGCTCCACGGAGCTGCTAAGAGCAGATCAATTATTTATTTTTTCCTCCTATGCCTGTATCCTGCAGTTTGGATGATTAGGAGTGTGCTGTTGTTGGAAGAGCAGACATTGTGGGGAGGTAAAAAATTCAAAAAAGAGAAGAGTGGAAATAAAGGAGACTTGTTACAAGAAATGAATCATGCATATTTGATCAGCCTTTATAAAGTTAGAGTGCATTTGGTGGTTTTTAAACAGGGGGCTGTTGGTTGATAAATGTACTCTTGGCTAAGTAACAGCCTCTTTGTTTTCATCATTAAACCCACAAAATTTTGTTTCTCTTGTTTATTTTGTTTCTTTTGTTTCTCTCAAAATGGTTTCCACCACTACCAATATAAGAACCTTTTATATCTTGACACTTGATTGCACAATGTCATTGAGGAGTCCTAGTTCAGATTTTTTTTTACATTTCAAAGGCACTCATCTTTGAGGGTTTGTTGTATATTATCAGAGCATGGTGACTCAGTACATCTAATCCTCGGTAAACCTTTTGTCTCGCCTTGTTTATACACACAAATCCATATTCATCTCAAACAGGCCGTCACAATATAATGTGGCATTGTCACCTAGAAAAACACCTTCTGAGCCTGCCCGGTGATGAAAGGGGTTGAATTGAGGCCATCTGATAAACACACATTTGCGCTGCCGTCTTTCCACTCTAATAAACCGAACATAGACTGGATTAGGCCTGGATCAGTGACTCTCCCCAGCCATTTTTCTGTGTCAGCCCAGGCATGACCTACACTTTCCAGTAATGCAGACAGCAGACTGAGGTGTGCCTCGGGGCAGCTAGTGGGAGAGCACACACACACACAGAGTGAATATCCCTCCACAGTGAAGGGATATTCAAACAATGAGCAGTCTGCTGGGGGAAGGCAAGTATAGATATTATCAATTTGCTTGTGCCCGAGTTGTTCAGTCTATTTTTCTTTATTGAATCCAGTTCCAATGCACACAGAGCATGTATAATGTCATGACAATTTTTAGAAATGTACAGTGAATGAACTAATATGCCATTTTATCTCTGGTTTTGAAGCTTCTTTTTACCCAGGTTATGTTAAAGTGGTGTAGAATGAGGCTTGGCTGTAACCTAATATAAAACAAATGTGCCAGTTACTAGGCTTTCCATAGAGAACAAATTTTGTACGGGGCTGGGGTAATGTTTCTGTGTTGTCGCCAGTGGCATTTCAACACAACTTTTGAGTTTTTCTTTGATCTCCTTTGCTCTCCAGGTTGTTAGTACAAGTCGTCTGGCTGGTGAAGACCACCCTTTGGAGATAGTGTATTTCGTCGAGGGTCCCAGTGGAGAAAGGGTACCTGCAGTGCAAACAGCTGAAATACTTAACAGCCTGGATGTTCAAAGGGCTGCCATTGTTTTAGGATATCGTGTTCAGGGCATTTTGGCACAACGTGAGTATTTTTAGCTATAATTTGACTAATGTTGCCAGCTGTGCATAGTTTAAAATAATGGTATACAATAAGAAAATACATATCATGGCTATAGGAAATATTTGGATTCATTTTAAGTCATGCTGCACATTCTGACAGATTCATCCGGCTGCCTCTGAATGTTGTTGTGTGTTTTATACAACATTAGAGCTAATTATCTCACTTGTAGACTCTACCAGAAGAATTTCTTCCTCATTAGGAATCTAAACAAAGTATCAAAGCCTAATGAGAGCCCCTCAAGGGAGTCGTGTCTCTGCACTGCTCACTTGCACCACTTCCCTGGGGACAAAACCAGAGTTAATTAAATCTAATGAAACTCTGCACTGAAGTTTAGTTTAGTGAGGAAAGATTTAACATGATATTCCTTTTTTAGTTTTCCTCTGAAATGTGACTTATATATTCACCATATAAAATGTTTGTTCCTTTACTGCAGCTGTAGAGAAGGTAGCTTCCTCTCCCTCTGAAAATGTGAAGACCAACTTATGGATCATCATTGGGATCGTGATTCCACTCCTGGTGGTCATCATTATCATTTCCATTCTTTATTGGAAACTGTGTCGGACAGACAAGCTAGAGTTTCAGCCGGACGCTATGACCTCCATGCAGCAGAGGCAGAAAGTAAGACCCTGATTCTTTTGTGGACTAGATTTTGACAGTTCTTTCTGCAAATTCATTATGATTTTTAGCGAGTGACAGTTGTTAGGCAAGCAGGAAACATGAAAAAAAGAGAGCTTGATCAATTTGAACAACTGTATTCTGCAATTTAATTTTATTGGCTTATTCCACATTAATACTTCAATATGTCACTTTTGCTAGTTTTGTCACAGTCAACTCAAGACAAAACTACCAAATACTTTGCTCTTTAGAGAAAACTTCAAGACAGCTGAAAAGTTACAAAACGGAGATTACTTTGAAATTCAAATGAAGAGTTAATTAATGTATATTTATCACTTTTACAAATGTGCTACAGAACTGCACAGATCTGGACTTCCTATTCATCATTTTCTGCTTTAGAAGAGATTAGTAAAACTTTAATGACCCAGTGAGGAAAATGAGCTGGATAAGAACTGATGATGCAGCACATAAAACGTCTGTTGTTAATGTCGTGACCCCAATAACGCTGCAGTGTTTTTTGGTTGTGTTTTTTCACATTCTTGTCTTCCATTCCCATACCCCTGCATTCTCTTGACTTCCACCCCTCTGTAATGTGCCGAATGGAATCACTGGCCCTTTCCTTAACACAATCATCTGTCATTTAACACCGCTCTTCTCCTCTCAGTCGACCTCAATCAGTGAATCAAGGACCTCTCTGCTGCAGCCTTCGGATAAAGAGGACATTGAGTATAGTGAGGAAGAGGAGTGGTGCTCTGAGGAGGAAGAGTATGAAGAAGAGGAAGAGGAGGAGAATGTTAAAGGGGGGAAGGTATAGAATAGTATATGGTAGTGTGTAGAAGAGTTTTAGAGCCATTTTGTTTTGCTTGTTATTAAACTATACTAGCACTTCCAGAGTTTTAGATCAAATAATTAGCAAGACATTACATTACTTTAAAATATATAGTTCTTGTGACGTTTAATATTTACAGCAGCCAATCAGCTTCACTCACATTATTTTAATATACAAACAGTGTTAATGCCCTGCAACATTGCTTTTGCTTAGAAACCAGTTACTTACCCAAAGAGCAAACAGCAAATTACCAATGAGGAGGAAGAAGAGGATTATGAAGAAGAGGAGGAGGAAGAAGAAGGGTTTGAAGAAGAGGAAGGTGATGATGATGATGAAGACAAAGATGAGGGAATTGAGAAAAAGAGCAAATGTACAACAGAGGAGCAGAAAAAACAAACAAATGTAGGGAAACCAAAGAAAGCAGTGGAGTCAAACAAAGAGGAGAAACCTCTGCCGAAGGAAAGAAGAGCTCAGAAGGAGGTATATTGTGCTGTCGTCATAGAGACTAGTCTGTGCTTGTGTTAGCAGACTTTTGAATCCAGCTGCACAGAGACAAGACTTAGACAGTAGACTTATTAATATTTGCCTGATTAAGTAGCAGTTGTAATTGTGTGGATTTATAGACAGTGGTTTGTGGTTTTGTTGTGACCCATTTCCAAATATAACATTAGAACCTGCTTAGTAACCATGTAGCAGTTGCAGTATATTACTTACTACCTCTTTGTGTGCTTCAATCCAGAGTCCCCAGTGATTATTAGAGTGATCTGTTCCCTTTCAAAGACTGGCCTTGTTTATATGCCGCGGAGAGCAGCACAACCAACTCTTTCTCTGGATAAGCTTCTTTGCCAAACATCATGGGATTAGCAGTCTTTCTCCCACCGAGTTAATAATTTTGTATCAGACACTTTGTGAATAAATTGTCCTGTTACTTAGGCCTAGCAGTGGCCAAGTTTCAGCATGGATTAGGCACATTGCAAGCACTTATAACATCCTCTGTTTACTCTTTCTCTGTTAGAAAGTCTCGGGGGGGTAACATTCAAAGAGTCTCTCACCGCTCTCTTCCCCCTCCAACTCAAAGGAAAAAGCAAGCCGCTCACTGTTTCCCCTCCGCAGTCTTTCTTCACACATTCATGCTCTTTATTCATTAATGCCTGACTCACTTTTCTGGCCTAATTATATTCTCAGAACATGTTTCTGTCTGTCTCTGTGGCAGGCAACTTCCAAAAAAACTTTACATTGCAGTACTATCTTCTTACCTACATTTTTGTTTCTCTTCTTGTTTGTCCATCTCCTTTAGTTGCAGGCTCCGACTGTAAAAGGCTTTGACTTTGCCAAACTGCACCTTGGCCAGCAAAGTAAAGATGATGTCATGGTGATTCAGGAGTCGTCTGGACCTGGATCCCTCCCAATGTCCATTAAAGATGGACTGAGTCCATCTGAGAACGGGGAAATACCCACCCCTATTTCGAAAGGCTCTTCCACCAAGGCGTCCCACACCAGTCGGAGACGAGAGAGGTAGGGTTAAAACGAACAAAACAGAATGAATATGAAGAGCATTACATTAACATAAAGCATGCCTGTAAGCAATGCTTTGATAATTAAGTAAAACAGTGGCTCAAATCTAACCAGATCTGTGAACACTACATCCTCAGTAGAGCTACAGAGTGAGCCAGGGTCAAATATAATGTAAATAGCCTCTGCATATATATGTTTTAATGTGCCATGTCCTTGTTTAGGTTAGTAATTGTTTGTATTTGTGTAATGTACTGTATATTGTCTTTGTCTTTTATGTAGAATGAAGTATATAAATATATTTAAATAGCATCCAGGGAAAAAACATACTTAAAAAGGTGATGAATTAGCATTACAAGTCCATTTTAGTCTAGTGTTTCACTAAGTGCCTTACTGTGGGTAACAGTATACATTGTATATGGCCAGAATTACTCATTAAAAACCTGTAGATGCACAGAAAAAAGTCTCAGCTGACATTTTAATTTCTTTTTATTCTCCCACCCCATCTTCCATTTTTAGTTGGAGAAGGCACTCAACCAGACAAAAAGCCTCTGACAGATTCTTAGATCAATTATTGATGAACAAGAGAGAGAGAGAGAGACAGCATTTTTTCACTGATGTGTTTTGCCACATACTGTCGACATTACTTTCAATAGTTTAAATCATTTACAAAATCATATCTGGAGCACTGTCAGAAGATCATTAATAGGGACACAATTTGCAGTAATTTAACCATTCTGCCACTATAGGAATGCTATTTAATAATAATAGATCTCAAATTGTATCATCATCTTCCTGCTTTTACCTGTCTGAAAAAGCACTATTTTGATTATGCATGTTTTTAACTTTTCATTATTCATGCAAGTGTGTTTCTGCGCAGGATCTCGCCCTCAGACGGTGACTCTGTGATAACTGACTATTCCAGCGAGCGGGAATTGACCGAGGAGAACCTGAGAGGCCACGGCACACCCATTGACGGCAAGCACGCCCGTAAGCTCCCCATCAATGTTTTAAACGGCAAGTGGCCATGCTCACAAACATCGGGGTTAAAAGGACGGGGGATGGGAGGACGTGACTGAAAGCATTTCACAGACTGAAGTGATAAAGAGAAAGCGACCGGGGCTAAAGGAGAGGGTGAGAGATAATAAAAATGTCAATTTGAGCAGTCACATAAGGAGTACAGTGACAAATGTAAAAGAAACACCTGTTGGTTTGTGGTCAAAGCAAGGCCAAAGAACGGGGAGTCTGAGGAAAGGAAATTGCTGATGTTACTTTATGTGACACCTTGTTGATAGATTCAAGCCTGCTTTGCCACTCAGAGTCTCCATGCTGAGCCAGAGGCAGCTTACAGACAGCCTTACTCACCCCCAGAGGAAGAGCTTGTGTTTTGTTTTTGATAAATGTCTGCCTAAGATTGTGTAGTCTCCACTGCTGTGTTTAGAACTAAAGGTACATTGTATATGTGACACTCTCAAAGTTATGTAATGTGTTTTGGTAAGTTTTATTTTTTTTCTGTTCATCACAAATTGGCCTAAATACTCCCCACATTTTTTTTAACCATCTTTACAAGATCAGTAGCAGCTGTGGGATTTTAAACTCCTTAATGACTCAACTTTTGTCTTTCCTTCTTTCTAAAGACTTAACCCACTTATGATGAACTCCTCTACAGATCTATAACTTTATTGTCAAACAGGCAGCTACTGCTTTTTTAAATGTAGGTTTCCTTTTCTTCAATAAACCTCTCTTTCCTTTCTGTTGTGGTTTTCAGGGAAGAATAGAATTGGTAAGAGTCTGTCCTTTCTTCATCTGTGTTGCTCTGGACCTCAGTCTTAACCTCTTGCAGCTTGTGTCTATGTTTGCCTCTGCACTAGCTTTGTGCTCTGTCTGTTCTCACCATCAATCACTGTCCACTCAGCTGTCAATCACAGCATAGACACAATTAGCCCAACAAACAAAGGCAATGCCATTGTTTGAAAAGTAGCTTTTGCAATTAGAATCGCATTTAGCCTCCTAAACCTGTGCCAAACTTTAGCCACTATAAACACCAACATTTAGACATATGATAGCTATATTTAGTGTGTAATTTATTGTATCTTCAGGCCCACCACCTATAAATGGTACAACTGAGCAACTGTCCTCGGCCTCCATCTTTGAGCATGTTGATAGAATGTCTCGTGCCACAGACGCAGGAAGGAGACCAAACAAGGTTCAGCTTATCGCAATGCAGCCAATGCCTGTCCCACCACTGCTTAGTCCCACAGCCAATGGAAAACTTTCTGACCCTGACCAGTTAAACAAAGAGGTTAGTTATGACTATGTACTGCACAGACATTTTTCTCTTTGACATCATGAACCAGAAAATAGAACCCGTGAATACATGACTAAACTAATTACTAGCTGTTCCTCAGATCCAGGTTGCTCTAAGGCACAAGTCAGAGATTGAGCACCATCGTAACAAAATACGTCTGCGTGCCAAGAGGAAGGGCCACTACGACTTCCCTGCCATGGATGACATGACAAACGGACTTGGGGACACCAAAGACCAGGACCGCATCCATCAGAAAGCACAGCTACAAATAGATAAAATCCTAGACCCAAATGTGCAGATGCCCGCTGTATTTATAGAACCTAAAAAGAGGTCCGTATTTGATGAATGCGTTGCTCTGTGTTATTGTGAGAACGCCCTAACTGTGTTTGTGTGTTTGTTTGTAGTTGTAGAGGCAGGCGTTCTCCCAAACAGAGAATAAAGCATCCACTGAATGGAGGAATGATGGAAGCGGACAAAGACTATCTCATCACCGACGACAGTGATGCTGTTTACAGAAAGTGTCCTGGAGTCAATAATGTGGCCTATGTGGTCAGTTTGAAAATACACTCTTCTAACGCTCAGCAGATAAAGATAATTAATCCTGGTCATTTATTAGATTCATTATTTTTAGATTAGAATTGGCAGGTTTGTGGTGTTATGGTGATTAATTTACTCTCTTTAGTCAGACTGGAGCCATAATTGGATGCACTTGCAGTTGCACGGTGTTGTTCTTCATATTAGCTGAGAACACATTTTTATACAGTAATACAGAGTAATACAGGCTTTTCATTACAGTCGGACCCTGATCAAGGACCAGGATCCCCTCACAGGAGTCCCTCACCCACTGATGATGTCTTCCTCGGCCAGGCTTCCTCTCCTCCAAGCCATGTCCCTCCCCCTCCTCCCTACATGCCCCCACAACCCTCCATTGAAGAAGCCCGGCAGCAAATGCACTCCCTGCTGGATGACGCCTTTGCCCTTGTGTCACCCACCTCTCAGGGCAGTACAGCAGGCATCACTCTCCCAGGGGTCAACAGTAACCATTCCAGCTCAAGCCCTCCAGGATGCAGTTCCAGACACTGGGGTTCTTCATACCAACCACTTGGACCTTTTTCTACTGTAAGCTCGAGACAATAGTCTGACATAATTCATAATTCTCCTATATTAATCCAAAAGACATATTCTCCACTGAATAGCATCTTGGCCAGTTATTTGGCTCTATCCAGTGGTCTGCTTCTTTCACAAATGTTGGAACAGATATTTAAATAAGTAGTCTCTCTCTCTCTCTATATATATATATATATAGGTTTGCTTTTAAAACAGCAGATAGCAATGCACATAAATAAATCAGAAAAATCCTTTGTGTTCACCATCTCTGTACTTTCTTAAGGTTTTATTCACTTATTCTCAGCAGGAAGCCTATAGCTTTGAGTTGAATTGTGTCCTCTTAGGTAACTAATCAGTTAAGTATTCCCCCATCTGTTGCATCCATGAACCTGCAACCAGCGGCGTAGCACCAAATTTTGGGCCCTGTGTACAAACCATCTTGCTGGGCCCCCGTACCAGATACCATAGTGATACCAATGTATATGTATGTTTAGAAAACTGACTTCTAAGGGCCCCCCGCCTCGGGCTCTAGGTACTTGATACCCTTTATCCCCCCAGTCCGACGCCCCTGCCTGCAACCTTACAACCCCTTTCAACAATCTACAACTCCTAATACGCTCCTGTAATATACCCTGCATATGCTTGATCTGCATTAGCTCCTCTTCGTGTAGGCTGGGTTTAGGCAAATATAAAGGCATAGACTCACTATTAAGGCAGAGTTCCTCGGCGTAAGGTAGTGTACCCAGTTCTGTTTATCTTTGTACACATACACGACATGTGCATGACGTCCTATAATCATCCTGTAAATTAAAAAGAAGTCTGTAAGCAGCACAAAGACCAGCTTATACAATCTCACAGTTTGTTTCAGAGGAGGCGTCGTGTGCATAACACGTTGCATTTAGAACACAATGTTTGCACTGTTTTTATTATAAGCAGAGCTTTCAAGAGAACAAATGTTAACTATAGCATATCTACTACTAATATTCTTGCCAATGGCAGGATTCTGGCAGCTGAGCTAAAATTTAATTAAAGTTTTTAGTCAGCATATCTGTTGTATGAAGAAGAATAACTTTTGTAGAAACAGTGGAGTATAACTTTTAACTGAACAGGTAACTTAAGAATATAATTGTGATCTAAGCAAGCAATCAGCTTGCTTTGATGTATTGGGTAAAGCATAAAATTGGATTTTTTTAATGAAATATATTGAGCTGAACAATACACATGGAGCTGACTTAAATGACTGTATTTTAATTTTTGTTTTCTGTGTACAGAGATTCAGTGATTTGTCTCCACCTTCAGTCCAAGGCCTAACACCAAGGTTAGTACAATGTAGTAAATATATTTATTTATTTATTTATTTATAAACAAATCATATATTTATTTTACATTCATTCCCTCCTACCTTTTAACAAAATCTCTTATTGATAAGGACAGTCTGTGTTTCACCATCTCACTGGTGAAACTATTTTCTTTTGGGATGCATGCAGTATAAATAAACAATAAGAAGTCATCTTTATTTTATTGGTTTTATGGGTCAGTTCCTGGTAGTGGTCATGAAAGCACTGATACATATCTGGCACACACATTTGAGAATATTACATGCAATACGTTTCAGAGCATAGAAACAGGATTTCCTACAGCACAAAGGTACTGGAGCCCACCAATTAAATAAAGTGGTGTGTGCTTTTCAGGCAAGGCATTGGCTCAAGCTACCTTCCACCTGGAGAATCAGCTGGACACAGTGAGCAGCTCCAACCAGACAGCCTGTACTCCAGCAGGGGCCTCTACTCTGATGAGGTGCCATCATCCGCCAGACCAAGACCTGTAGGGGGCACTACAGGTACAAAGGGTTACACAAAACAGCCGGGCATTTGACATCAAAATTTTTTTTAAGGATCAAAACTTCCACATCGAAATGTATGATATACGTATAAACCTGTTAAACTTCATAGCTCTGACATGTCCTACTATTTAATTATTAATCACCCACAGTCAGTGTGTTTTATGTACTGTCCAGATTATTTAGAATTCTAGAAGCTCCTTTGAAAATGCAAGAGACCCCCTTTTTAGTTTGATGAACAAAAACATGGCATCCTGGTATATATGACAACCAGTTCATTCTAAATGTAAAACATTTGAGTTGTGTTACAAGCTTTTGTTGAAAGAAATGGTTCATTCAACAAATACAAATAAAAACACTTTAGTCTGAACGTAGGCTGAAGATATAATGTGCTCTGATGGGATGTGATGGTGTATGTGTGCAGGGGTCCAGCTCCAACATCTCACACAAGTGGGCTTGTCCAGTCGAATTAACGGTTACCCAGCTGGGGGAAGAGCTGCTCTCGGCCAAAATGGTGGAATTGGCTGGAATCACTACCACGACTCCAGGGCAGAGCTTGAAAAGGATGCTGTAAGTAAATCTCTCAACATTTAAATATGGAGCGTTTTATTCTAACGACTTCCTCAGTCCTTGTCTGCCTTTTGACTTTTCCTTCTTCTGTCTGTCTGTTTCCTTTTCCTTTCTTTCCTCAGTACCTGGACTATCATGACTACACGTCCTCCTCTGTCTTACAGATGACCAGAAGTGGTATCAGGGAGCCCTCAGCATTGCCTACCCATTTAGACACATCCGGGGTGGGCTACCTATCAGCGCCTCTGCCCCTGGATGCAACTCCCCCTACACACTCCTCTGCTTCTCTGATAAAGGCCATCAGAGAGGAGCTGTTGCGTCTCTCTCAAAAACAAGCAGCTGTGTCAAGCTACCACAGTTAAGATCACCACCTCCAGTCCCACCACTGGCTCCAATGATCTTGCTTCCCATGGAAGTCCCAAAGAGTGTACAGCAGAACTAAAATGAACAAGTGTCCACAGAATCTGTATCCAAAAGTCTTAAGAACTATGTAGACCAGCTGCAGAATGTTGAAGAGACGTGGAAAAAGGAGAACAATATTAAGAATGCTGGACCTTTCAAACAGCATGGCTGCACTTCTATGAGGATAATGCCAAGTTCTAGCATCTGACGATCCACTAAGTCTAAATCTATTCTAACTTTTATGTCACATTCTTCATTCTCTTACTGCCTTCTCTTGCTCACCATTTTGTATTCTTTCTTAAAACATTCATGTTTTTATTTTTTTTCTAATGCAGGCCCTTAATCTTTATCCCCATTGGGTGCTATGTACTTCATGTTTTTTGCCATGATGAGCCTTGCAATGCCTTGACACTGTGATACATTTCTAGTATGAGTCACAGTCAGTGAGGAGCCAGTATGGACCAAAAGTGGCGGCTGGATATTAATAACACTACCTAACATTTCCTTCCATTGCTCAAAGAAAGAATGAAATAGCTTCTTTTATTATTATTTTTTTACATGAACACTTTTGTCTCATGGACATTTTCTACATTGTTTAGTAGCAAACAGATGGCTCAATAAAGCTGAAAAAATGGCCATGAAATGCATCTTCAAACGTGACTTAAGGGGCAAAGAAACAGGCAGAGACGCTATAAAAATACAGTTTGTACTTGACAGCTCTAAAGTACTGTATGTATTTGGTTGTAATTGTTGTAATGCACTGTATGCAGACTACTTGGTACAGCTCAGGTTGTTAAAAAGAGATATCATAGTTTGGTGTAAACAGTAGACTGTTATTAGGGAGAACCATCAATAATCACTGATAGATAGCAGTATTCTGTTTTTAACATGGTCTAACGCAAATTGAGTATATATCCTACTGAATCTCTTCAATAATGCAGTATTTAAATATTTGCTTTATCTATTTGTTTGAACAAAAAATAAATAATAGTGTACTGTATTGTTTACTCTATTTTCTTTTTTTTATGTTCTTTTTTCTTTTTTGTATTGAGTTTACCTGGTCTTAAAATAATGTATCTATCTTTCTGTGTGCTTTTACCTGACCTTTTCCAACATGGCTTGATATTTTACTCAAAACAATAAATGAATTATAAATTATTTTTTTTAAGGCAATGCGTCTAGTAAAGTGTGACAAAGTGTAAAGTGTGTTACTGAAGGTTTCTTAAGGCCTTTAAGTGCTCACACACACACACACACACAAAGAAATAACTAAAATTTACCTTTAAGAATATTTGAAACAAGTGTTGAGTTACAGGAAGAAGAAAAAAACCTACAAAGTGATGGTTACGTCATGTTTTAATTTATTGTTACTGATGTCAAACAGTATGCCTCCATCTACTGGATGTGCACTGCAATAACACCACAGTCACTTCTGTTTTTATACTGTTTTTCTAATTCCCTTTTTAAATTATTTATTTTATGTGTTTCATTTATGTGATTTGTTGGCTGGTCCAACTTTGTTTCCCTTCCTCCATGTCTGCATATTTTCTTTGATTTTGATTTGATTTTGTTAGTCTGATTTTGAGTATTTCGTTCCCAAATCTTAAATAAACTCAATACATTTCCTAAAGTTTTATTATTATTATCATTTATCTGTTTTCAGAGTACAATTAGTTTCCAGAATAACAACTAAAACTCAAACTTTTAGCTGTTTTAAGTTTCTCTTCAAATGCACCACTGATGCTGTTGTACTAACCAGTTTTTACCAGTGGGTGTCAGCATAGTGCAAGAAAATTAAAGTTTGTACTCCTGACACAAATGCAGCCACACTGCATAATGATGATGACGCCTGTTTTTCTCAGGATTTCACAGTGTGTACTCATTCATTTTAATTGGTAACTTGTCTTGCAATATTGAAGAGAGAAGGGTGTGACTAAGTTTCCGCAGTAATATCTTCCCACAGCGAGGCACGCTTATGTGTGTGCTGAAGAAAGAGGCTGTGGGGTTGGAATTAACTTGTGGTCAATGTAAACTTGATTTCCAAAAAGACATCAGATTTCTACGGAGCCCTGGAGAGGACATGTCGGAAAAAAGTTTGCATGGCTCCTAACACAAGACCTGCCACGACACTCTCATCTACAGGAAGTGCTCATCCCCAAGAATTTCCCCTTGGGAATGAATAAAAGTAATTCTGATTAAAAGACAAAAAGTTATACATAACTGTTTCTGTAAACAAACAAAGTACATTTTAATTATAATTACCACACTTGTTTCTTTCATTCCGTTCAATTGAACCAGTCAGTTTTTACGTGTTTTCCTTAAATGTGAGCTAGTTTGCGATCTGATATTTTGAGTGCTTGAGTTACTTATCAAACAAAATTTGATTAAGAACAGACAGAAACACCAATGCTTAAGTTTATTTTTCTGTAGTTTGTTTATTGTTGTGTTTGTTCTGGCCGTTCAGCTTGATGGACTGGCCATTGTGACTGTTTATTGTCCTCCTAAGCCCTCCATCTTCATAAGTGATTTTTCATCAATTTTAGCTGATCTATGTGCCATGTCTCTGAATGTAATATTATCTGGCAAGTTTAATATTCACATTGACACTCCTACTGACACATTATGCAAAGATTTTATTTGCACTTTGTAGATTTTCCCACCCACAACAAAGGTCACACCCTAGACTTAATTTGCTGTTCTGGAATCACACCATTTAATCTCTGTGCTTTTGATCTTCCAGTATCTGACCACAGTTTTTAGTTTTTGATATTCCGTTTAACAACACACCATATCCTTCCGCAATGTAAAAAAAACAAAATGTTGATACATCTGATCTCAATATCTCTAATGTCTTAATCTATTACCAAACTCAACATACAACACCCCTCCCCTGCTGATCTGGTTGACCACTAAAACATTACTTTAACCTCTGCACTGGACACCTTTACAAACCCGTACTGTCACATTCAGTAAGTCATCCCCCTGGTTCACTTCAAACCTCTGTTTTCCTGAAGCAGCAAGGTCGCTGTCTGGAACGCCTCTCAAAAGAGATCTGGACTTGTCATTCACCGTCAAATGTTCTCTGACCATATCTCCATATGCTCTCAATACTGCCAAATTTGCATACTACAGCAATATCATCAATCACCATGGATCAAATACAAGAACACTTTTCTCCACTGTTAATAGACTCACCAAGCCGCCTGAGACCACCTCTTACTTTTTTTTGTTTCCTAGTCTCAAGAATATTTGGACTTCCTATACAGCAAAATCAACAGCATCCACAAACAACTGATCTCCCCACTTTATTGACTCAGTCTGACTGCTCTTGGAACTTTTATGTTTTACCAATCACTCCTCTTCTCAGACTTCCAACTCCCATCAAAGCAGCAAATTACTGACCTCGTCATGTCTTCACGGTCTACTTGCTCCTGGATCCCCTCCCTACATCCTTAGTCAAACCATGCCTACCCACAATCTCTCCTATTTTAACTGCCATTGTCTGTTCCTCCCTGTGCAATGGCCATGTCTCCCCCTCACTCAAAACTGCTTCTGTTACTCCCGTACTTCAGAAATCTGGCTCAGATCCCACTGACTTAAATGACTATCGCCCAATTTCTAATCTTCCATTCTTGCCAAGTTACTTGAACATACAATTGCAAATCAGCTCCAGGATCATCTTCACAATAACAAACGATTTGAACATTTCTAGTCAGTTTGTTGTGGTAAACACAGCACAGAAACTGCATTAATTAAAAAAAAACAATGACCTTCTTCATGCTGCTGATTATGGCCTTCTCTCCATCTTCATCCTCATCAACCTCAGTGCTGCTTTTGATACGATCTCACATTCATTCGAACGCTTGGCTGGCACTGAGGTCACTGGCACTGCATTGCAAGGTTTTATATCATATCTCTCTGACAGGGCAAAAACATCAAGTCATCTCCATCACCAATTCTGCACAGGGTTCCACAGGGGTCTGTTCTAAGTCCACTTTTATTCAAAATCTATTCTCTCCAAATCCCAGCCTCTCAGTACTGTATATTTATTTTATTCCCATCTTTTAACAAATCACATGTCTGGGTGTGATATTGGACAGTACACTCTCTTTCACTTCTCACATCAACAATATTATCCACACTGCTTTCTTCCACCTATGCAACATTTCCCGACTCCCCCCCTCACTCACTCATCAATCCACCCAGGTCCTCGCCCATGCCTTGTCACTTCTTGTCTTGATTATTGTAATGCCCTGCTTTATGGTTTACCACAGAAACATCTCCAACGCCTACAACATGTCCAAAACTCTGCTGCAAGAATTATTACCACCAGGTCCACTGAACACATCAGTCCGGTCCTTTATCAACTCCACTGGCTCCCAGTACCTCAAAGAATTTAATACAAGTTCCTTCTACTTGCTCAGGGCCCTCCCATACCTCACAAATCTGATTTTTAATGTTCTGCTGTAAGATGTCCTCTGGTGTCTTGAAAGGCGCCAAAAAATAAAATGTATTATTATTCTTGCTGTAAACAGACACACAGAGACAAGTAAGATTTCACTCACATAATGTAAAATCAACGATTTGACTGAAGCGTCATTTACAGAGAATATTTCCACTATAGGCCTGTATGTTGCTGAGAAATTTCCCAAATTTAAGTTGAGACGGCTACATTGAGGTCCTTCTACAAGTTCAGGAGTTGAATGAGTATGAGAACTGAAAACTGAAGTGATTTTTATAAAAATACATACCTATACATATTAAACTCACATTACCTATTGTAGGGAGTAAGTAAGTTATATATTCTCTAATCAAAGCTTTTACACAATATTATCAATTTAAAGCATTACATTCAGTTCATGTTTTCTGCAGTATCTCATCAGACACTGCTCCCTTTAATCCAATCACAGGATCTAATGCCAGTGGCTGATGCAGCTAAATGTACACCAAATCTCCTCAATTATCTCACCAGGGGCTACACACCAAGTATTGTACAGCTCATTAAAGCCATTTACACAACATTAAGGAAGCAATCGCTGATGGACAGTATGTGATTACAAATGTGAGTCGGATGTCATAACTGTGCTTAGCTGTTTAACTCGACTGTGTTGGACTAGTATGAACTTGTGATCTCTCCTTCAGAGCTTAACTATCCCATCCTGTCTGGCTCTCCTTGTGCGGTCTGAACCCCCTCCTCTTTTTCCTCAATAATCTCGTCTGTGTGTGTGTTAACCAAGCCTTGGGACTCAGGTAGCATAGGCCCACAACAAAACAAGAGTTAATCTAGATCACAACAGCTGCCCCAGTATCCAGCCTATACTGCCAAGCATGAAGGAGTTTTTTTTAAAGAGGAGTAAAGCAATTGTCCGGTGTGGGAGGAGTCAAGTGGCCCGCTCTGCCTACTGACCTTGGAGGAAACTAGCATAAGAGAGGCAGGGTAGGAAGGCATTAACATACTGACAGAGTTCAAGGATTGCAGATCTAGGTCTGTCTGAGTTTAATAAGTGTGCCCGGTGAAAGAGAAGATAGTTACAGTTTGAGGAAAAGGAATATCTTACTTTCCCACGAGGATTCAGTCTTATAAGTAAGCTTGCTTTTTTATTGTTAGACTTTCTAGATGTATTACAAATTGATGTATTTGTATTCTTGTATTTGGCTTTTTTCCAGCTGTTGGTACAGTCACTATTTGTGTTTGTCACCATAGCATGCTTTCTTCTCTACGTCAGCTGGCTGTCAGAAGCAGACATTCCTGTGGCTCACTGATGATATGCGGCTAAAGGGTTTTAACTGCATCCATGACAGCAGTAAACACTGTTGCAGTGGTGTTGCCATGGTAGGATGTGGTCCTCAGCCTCTCTGTTTACCAGTTTTATTTTACTATGCAACACTCTTGCCGTATCCTGCTACATTCTGTATCATCTCGTGAAGCAGCTGTATGCCTTGGCTCACGGAGAGACTGCAGCAGCACTAATGTAGATCTATTTTCACTCGCTGCAGTATCCATCTGCTGTCAGTGAAGATGATAAATTGTATTAACCCAGTTTACCTGAACACACCACACTGCTGCTGCCTATTCCCTACACAGCAGTCGTGATGTCACTGCGGCGTCTCCTGCTTCCCTTTTCTCTATATTCCATTTTTTCTTCCCTCTCAGGATAGGTTATCTCTGTAATTGGGTCAATTTCTCATTTCTCTGCTCAACTTTGGAGAGGAAGATGTTGTCCCCGCCTCGTTTTAGAATATCATAATCAAAACAGTAAAGAAGAACTAGCTGCTGGTAGCAGGTGTTCTAGATAGTAATAATAAACCTCTTGGTGTTGTTCCATGAGAGAGGCTTGGTTTTTATGTGACATGTACTGGTCTTGAACAGTGCCATGTTGTAGTCATGGTTGTTATTCATTCCCTAAAAGTCTTTGGATGCATTGGTCTTGGTTGGAATGGTCATTGCTACAACACTACCCCCAATGCTGTCATATTACCACATGTACTGTAAATGCAAGAGAATTATCAAAGAATTTATTGCAAATTGCCAGTACTTTCAAGCTCATACAAACTTCTCTGGTGACTGTTAGTGAAGGTCACACTGCAGTTTATCACTGTCCGTACCTCTAGCTTCTACTGTATCAGGAGACACAGGGCAATATTGTTGTACAGAGTGGGAGGCAGCGCTCATGTGATGCTCGAGAGGGAGGTGAATGGTTGTCATTCACTGGAGGTGACCGCTTGCTCGGCAGCTGCCCTCTGCAGTGACTTCACTCACTGATCCTGGGGATCAGCTGCTGTGGCTCTTGTTCCACAACCAAGCTGTTGTCCTCCATAGGCCAAAGAGGTTGACACATTAAACATGTTTGTTATGGTTCACAAGTGGCATGGTGAGTCGGACAAATGTCAGTACATGGATTAGACAGTAGGGTTTTTTATTCAGAAAGAAAGTGGTACAATGAGTTTGCTTTGCCTGATTTTCATCAATTTAACAGTATTTTGTCCTTTCCGGTGTTAGAAAACATTAATCTCATTCACTCCACTTGTCAAACACAGCTTTTGGAATAGCTTAAAGTTATGCATGTGAAAACTGAGTCAGTGGCCTGCCACAATGCTGTGCTTAATTATGTGGCTATGACATTAAAGGATATGTCAAAACGGTTGCAACTCATTACACAAAGTTAACATCATTGTGAAAGAACTCTTTATAATGCGGGCCATTCGATTAAGTCATTGCTCCATATTTGAAAACTTCCACTTTTATCAGAACAATTAAATTGTAATTCAGATGTCAAATGTCTACTAATTATTATCTCATCTACAATAGAGTGACCATTTAGAAGGTACACTGTTTGTACTTCTGTGGCACTGGTATTTTGTTTTTTAAATGCCTATGCCAGTATGCTGATCCTCGGACAGTGCTAATCCCTATTGGCAGACAGATAGATCTGTCAATGCACTGCTGCCAACTACAGCCTCTGGACATTTTCAGGTCAGTCAGCAGCTGCAGTACAGTGCACACCAGCAGGACCAGCCACATGACTTTTCTCTGAGTCAGTTTTTGGATTATAGGCTATTATATTATCTGTTAAGGATGCACAGAGTACCAGCTTTAAATACCATTTGTAAACCCGACAAAAGCCTATATTTGAAAAATGCATGTTTGATGTAGTTGACTGGAGTCCAAAATAGTGCAACTACAACAAGTGTATGAGGACAAAAGAAAAACATTATACAAAAAGACACTGAGACATCCATGTTTTGAACATGAAGTGAACTGTTCAGACAATAATCAGCGGTTAATCCTGTTAAGCTATTTTTCTCTAATGGCTTTGTTTTGGTCAGCAGATGGACACTACAGGGGTGTATTGTGTCCGGTCTGCCTGATAATTTAATGCACACTGTAAATCTACTGAGGCAAACCTTTCTTAGAACAGAGATTTTCTCTTGTCTAAAGCAGTCCAGTTTCCAGACTTTACCTTTTAATTTGCCTCTTTTCTGTTTATTTTCCTCTTTTTTCTTTTCATGCATGAGCTACTTCTATTTAAAACATTACAGTTTCTCTCTGGTGTCTGACATTTACCTTAAAAACAGTTTAACTTGTGGTCAAGTCAACTGAAGAATGCAGCCACCACAAAACTGTGCCTTAGATATAGAACAGCTGTTAGCGACAGACAGAAAAAAGTGTAGTTTCACATGCCAGTCTACAATTTAAAATGAAAAAAGTTAATATATCAAAATTACTAATATGTTCTAAATAGTTTTCTTGTCTTTTAATTACCTAAGATTCCCCTGCTCATGTGTTAACACACACATCTCAACATGCTAGCTTACTACTTTTGCTAATGCTAACTTGTAGCATGTAGCAGTCTAGCAATCAATCAAACTACATGTTAATTGTTAAAAAACTAATGTAAACGGTTTATTCATAGCTCCACAATATAAAGTGCAGTTAATTATTAAAAAAAGTATGCATGTCAAGCAAATTATTCAAATCGTACAGTAAGATGCTAATAGAGTAGTGCTTTTAGCGCTAGCTTTCCTGCTAAGCTACGTAGTGCATGTTTAATTGTGTTATATGGAGCCAGGAGCCTAGATATTTATCATTACTATATTATTATTACTACACTATAATATTATGTTATATTATTAATAAAAACATAAAAACTAGCTTGAAGTAGTTCAGGGATTAAGTTGAGAAGCTTACAGAGCACAAAGGCAGAAATATGGTGGAGCTAACACAGACAGAACACAAAGCAGTGGGGTGTTGGTCCAGGGGGTCAGACGCTGGGTCACATGTTCATAAATAGATGCTCACAGTCAGAGGTATGATTTATTATGTGCATGTCCACACACAGAAGAAGAGACAGAAGCCAAACTGGACTTAGAGCAGCTGTCTCCTTGGTTCTTCTGCCCAGTCCTACAGGCATCAGCTTTCAACACACGCCATGTCAGTCAGAGTCAAACAACAACTCAAACAGACACATTTTATATTATTTTTAACTGGCCTTTGCTAATTTACAATCTACTGTGCTTTTGATAAATTGTTATCCACCCCTGTTTGATTAAAAAAAGCAAACAATGAATCTCCAGTTTTCTTTACTTAAATCTGTTGTAGATTTTGGGGATAAAACAGACATGACTTGGCCTACTTAATTACTATTTGTAAGTTTGACAGTGTCTACATGACAGGGGAAAATAGACTTAAGAGGGTTAGGGTTAGGGTTTGATTTGTTTTTTTTAACTTGTCTACAGGAGCTACTGCAATACTCAATTTGGACTTGACATATACTTCTAGTCATTATAACGCAGTAAGGCTTATCAGCACCAGAGTGCTATGACTGAGCATTTCGTGTGTTATGTTTTTCCCAAAGGCTCCCATGATTTAAATGAATTTCCTTGTCTTGGACAAACCATGTTTATCAAAACAGCTTAAATCCTTGTATCTTAGTAACAAAATGACAATGGTTTATACTGCTGGCAAGGACTGGGCTTTTGTGAACATAGCTTTTAGACTGTATACATGAAGAGTTGTGGTTGAATTAATTAAAGAAAGCCATGTATGATAGGGTGTGGATTCCAGCTGGGCACTCATGCAGGTTTGACACTGGAACAGACGACAAGAGGGGTTGTGCAATGGGAATAATTCATAACTCATTCTATTATTATAATCCACATTGTTGTAGAACAACTTCCTTGAAATGCTTGAGCTGTGGTCAGCCTTCCATTGACTGTGGCAATCTTTAGCCCAGCTGTACAAAGTATTCTGTTGAGAATAGTACTCTGGGTGTGGTTGCATTTTCTTCTTTAGCAGTTCATTTCAGGAAACAGAAGTGCAGACTTTACTCTCTTTTTCTTTTCAACATCTGTCCTGATTTATCTTTTCTCTGAACACCTTACTTATATCTGTCATGGAACATCAGGTCAAAGACACAGTTATATACTGTAGTAAAAGCCTTGTGACCACAGGTCTAGTATAAAGAGCCACAAGCCACAAGCTGCTGACAGCACTGACGTCTGTTAGCACATGGTAACCGGGTATCTCAACAGCAAGCTTGAATGTAGGACTGATGCTCCACACCCTTTCTGGATGAGAAAGTAATGAGATATATACTTCAGATGACATGAGTGTTATTCTTTTGGGTGACATCCAGCTTGTATACAAGTCAAAACCACTGTAATTATGTGCTGTGCTCTCAGCCAGCTGTATGCTCTGGCCTCTGTTCAATTAGAAGTAAAAAAAGAAGTGTTTTGGTTTCCCACAAACTTACAACAATGGAATGAGTTAGTTGAACTGCTTTTCATAGCCAGGTGGATTGCTTTTAGGAGGTGCTAATAGTGGTTATTGCATTTGCTCCCTGGCTAATGATTACCTGCTTTATTAAAATGATAGGGAGCGGGTTGTAGAAGACAAAGACGTGAGGTCACAAATGTCAGCTGATGTCAGAGAAAGAGCCGTGAGCCAAATGCTTGTGTGTGATTGAATCACATTTGGCTGAGGATCAGCATAATAAAACTAAATTACACATCCCTCTGTCCTTGCATGCACATGACTTTGTAGTTTTGTAATGAACCACATGAAATATCTACTCAATGATTACACATTTAGGATGTTTTTAGGATATTGGGAACTAAGACCTTGTGTGCTAAGGTTCCAGGCTTTTATATATATATATATATATATTTTTTTTTTTTTTTTTTTAATGAAGGATGTCAATCTGCTGCTATTGTGATGTGAAGGTCAAGGGTCAAGCAGGTTAAGACTAAAGGATTTAAATAAAAACAACATTGAAGCTTGTCTGTGAACATTTTTGCCTTTGCTTTTGAATATGCAGCCTTAAACTATATTTATACAGCCTTTGGCGTTGGTATGTTAAAATCATTTTTGAGCAACAAGTATTTGTTAGGCATAAATGAGATTCTGACAGAATGATAACGTACGTTGGTATTGCAGTGGTGATACAGCGGTTATAGCTTCATATGCTTTTATTTTCAGGGTCTTCCACTGAGCGGAAGTGGCTCAGTGGTAGAGCGGTCGTCCTTCAACCGGAAGGTAGTAGGTTCAATTCCCGCTCTCCCCACAGTTCATACTGTTGTTGTGTCCTTGGGCAAGACACATAACCCACCTTGCCTACAGTGGTGTTCCAGCTGGTGAATGGAACCTTAATGTAAGTCGCTTTGAATGAAAGTGTGAACTAAAATGTAACACTGGTGTAAGTTGCTTTGGATAAAAGCGTCTGCTAAATGACTAAATGTAAATGTAGGTACTTAGGCTAGTTTTCTTATCCTATAGCCTTATATTACTTAACTAGGCCAATATACTATCACAAATTTTATCTTCTATCCTCTATTTAGATTCCTTTTTGAAAACTTTATTGAATCATGTTTATACGGATTTGCAGACACACTTTCACAATCCAAACATGCCGTACACTCCTTACATCAAAGTGCTCCTTCATACCTCTGTATTTGTCTCATGCAAAGCCAAGTCTGCAAAAGCTCCCAAGGCTGAGGAGAGAAACGGACATGACATACGCCTTTCAAGGCTTCTCCAGTGAGGTCATTGGATTATCGGAATAGCAGCACTCTGACGTGATCTCTCTTTTAACATCACTGAAAAGTTGCATTCTTTCCCAAACTGCTTTTCATTTTGTAATTACATACATTACACTGTGATGCTGTTTTCATGCCAAGAGCAGCAGAAAGAATTGTTTCAAGACAAAACTAGGAAATATGAATGGCGATATATTGTAGTGTTAGCATAGGGAAACATGTAAAGAACATATATTGTCTGTCAGGATCAAAGATAGTATAAATATGGATGATATCCGCCCATTGGTCCCCTATTCACCAATATTGTCATTACGAATGAGCAATAAAATGGCTGTTACATCCGGGCTTTTCGGCTTTTACTCCAGAGTAAAACAATGTTTTTAGATAGCATAAACAAACATATTAATCAAAAATTCACCCCCCCCCAGAGTTGTCATGTAGTAAAAACTTAGCTCTAGAGACCGGAGCCATCTTTTGTACCAGGCTGTAAACATGAGTTTTACTCTTGTAAAGTCGCCATTGGGTTTCTCCTTATATTTCCGCTTTAGGTGCCTGCCCTCTGGTGGACGGAGGTATATCGCTGTATTTCGCTGTAAAATCGCCGTATGGTGGAGCCCTTACACGAGGACCATTTTAGAGGTACCATGGGAGAGGCTTGGTCAGGATATGTTTTTATTTTTCCTATATGGCAGTAAGAAATCCTAATGTTTCCTTTAAAGGCCTCAAAAAATGCACTATTTCTAGCAAATGTTAAGAAAACATCTACTAATAGCTACAATTTTACAGTCACATGAAACATAATGTTTGAGTGGTATTATTGCGGCTTAACAGCAGCAATATGTTTGCTAATGTTTGCTTATGCCCTGTCCACAGAGAGGCGGGCACATGCTCAGTGTTGTTTTGTGTAATGAGCACCGACCAGCTCCGTACACAGACGGACATAACTCCAAAATGCAATATTGTAAAAAGCTCAATAGTATTGGCTCAATGAAACCACAAACATACAGCTTCAGTATACCTCAATGTGTTTGAATCCAGCTACATTCATATCCCCAAAAGCTGTAACTTTTTCCATACATTTTTATTTAAATATGTAGATTTCTCACACATTCTGTACATAGAGCTGACATAATGGGTTTTATTGTTTTTGTAGGTTTTTATGTTACAGTATAAATTTACACAAAATCTTTAATAAAAGTGTTTTACAATAGACGTCATTCATTATTATACTACAACACTAATAAGTAATTTCGTCTTAAGGTCAAGGGTAAAATCATATTTAGTAATTATTTACTTTTTAACAGTTCATATTTCTGCACAAAACCATTGATATCCTATTACCTTAGCTCAGTATTGGCTGTAGGAGATCATTTGGCCTTACAACATTGTCTCTTTGATCCTGTTGTTTGAATATAAAAGCTGAAGCATGAATAAATCTTGTCAAAGAGTGACAAAGCTGGGCAAACGGCGGAACAAAACCTCTGCTCTTTCTTAAAGAAAGGGAATGCAATTAGACTGTTTGCCTTTGATAAGATTCCTGTTTAAAACAGACGCTCAGTGTCAGGTTTATTCAACACGTGCTTTATGTAGATAATAAGTTTCCTCTGATTTTACGATTGCAGTGTTTGTTTAACATGATTGTGGGTGGGGAACGGTTACTGCAGCTCTTACCGAGGCTAATGCACATGTTGCAGCGACTTGGACTATAGTCAGAGAGTAAGACCGTGTGTGTGCATGAGGTTGTGTTGTGAGATGAACTCCCTGTTCTTCTGTGGCTTTGTGTCTCGGTGGCTCTTTACAAACGCTCTTTGTGCCAGCTAAAGATTGCATGTCACAATAATTGAACAGCTGCGGGCCGTAGGAGAGTGTTTGCCCTTATCTGGAGGGGCAGAGATGCTCTTTGATAAGACCGAGTGTGAGAATGTGAAGAGCATGTGAGGACTTGAATGCCCGGTCTGGGTTTTGTTGTTCTTGCCGGTCACTGCTACAATGGTTTCATAATCTGTAGCATGACAGTCCCCCATTGTGTGATCATTCTTATATGAGTCAGATTGGATTAGACATTAGCCATTAAAATATGCTCCAGAGTGTCCCCAAGGTCAATTAATGAGAGATTGACAGCATGTTAAATACAGTTTATTTGGCATTGAAAACTGGTTAGACCTTTAAATAGATCTTCATTCACCTCAGAATGATCAGGGCTGAAGAAGAGAGCCTGTTATGGAAACTAAAACAGTTTGTATCAATGTGCGACAGTGCTAACCACTTTGTTTCTGTGCCACTGAAAAAAATCTTTATGGACTTGACTTTATAATAAATTGGAAAGATTAGTAATCATTGTTACAAATACCATTTTAACCAACCCCGGTGAAAAAAAATTTCCACCCATCTGTTCAGACATATTATATGGTTTTCTATACAAATGTTACAGCACCTGAGCCTTTGTTGCATGTAATTGTTACAGCTATGTGTACTCAGCTTAAGTCCTGATGTAAAGAGAATGGGGTGTTTGTTTTTCGGTCCTTGAACTGAAGAGGCTGTGAACGTGGCCACTTTGTATCTAGTTATAAAAATCTGACATAATCTGTGACCTGGGCCTGTTGTGGAATGCATGAGAATGTATGAGGCACATTTAAAATGCAAGTGTGGAGTGAAAACAAAAACTACTTTACCCTCTTTAAACATGGGCTGGGTCTGCCTTTCAGAATGTCTAGATCAAGTTGAGGTCAAGAGCATTCGATACAAAAACAACACATATTCTGAGTCCAGATGCTGTTATGTGTAGGTTTGTGTGCAGAAGTTCAGTGACTGGAGATTTTAGTTCACTGTGTTCACTGCACTCTCTGGCTCTAATGAGAAGGCTTTGCTCAGGATTGTGTTTACTGACTACTGATTACATTCACTGGCCTATGCTGGGGAAATGCTTGGATCAGGTTTATACAGCAGGGGCACAGAAAACACAGACACAGGGGCCCTTGGCTGTGCACACAATTTATATTCTGCTCTGTTGACAACACTGTAAAGAAGCTACTTAACCACTGTCTATACTCAAGAAGCAGTACTATTTTGTAGGAGTGTAAGAAAAAAATCGATTCTGTTAAATATTGCAATATTAGTTCAGTCTTGCCATTACATGTAAGTGTCTCCAAATCAAATAAATTATTATAACTACATTAGTTTGGTTAATGAAGATAACATTTCTGCAATTTTTGTTACTCAGCATTCTTTTTTTGTTACTTCTATGATTTTGCAAGTAAAATAAGACTTAGTCATCAGACATTAGGTTCATTGCTGGGATGATCCTTGAAGTGGCACCTAATACCTGGATTTAGATGTAATAATGATTCCCATGCTCTCTAGTGTAGCATATTAAACTTAAGTACAGCGGGCTTAATGTTTTATCCTATTACATAATGGTTAGGTTATACACAGTATGTCTCAGGAAGTATGTCCAACAATGCATTTTGTAATAATACTATGTGTGTAGCCTTAGAATTAGGCATAGCATTAGTAGGTGGCACACTGTGTGTTAATAGCCATTTACAAGGCAGTATCAGCTATTATCTTTGTAAATAATTAACTACCTGGAGGTTTTCAACATACCACGTTACCAGTGATATTGATTATGCATGAAATTAGTATTCACAGCTGGTCTTACAAGCCATTTATTTATTTTGTCATAGCTATATATAAATAATTTGCCTGAACTAATTTAAATGGTATTTGTCAGTAATGTATGTTACAAAAATTCAGTAAAGGCTTATAGATGTGTAATTACTTATTTGCTAATACATTTTTAATAGGTTTTTAACACACCTTATTCTCAAGCGTTGCCTAATACAACATTGTACAATAACATAACTATAATGCATGATGATGGTGATGAATGTGATGCCTTATGATTGTATAATGTGGTGGTTATCAATAGTTACACCTGTTATGACAACATAATAATGAAAAGCTATATTAATAATAAATTAATACGTTTTATTAATAAAATAAGCCTATGTCAGATAAAATCAACATTTTATTACATACTGTGTCTTTATAATGTCATGCATTGTTACATTATTTAAAACAAAATAGCTTTGTAAACGTGATAGAATGCTATTGTGTTATAGTTTATAAACTTTTACATGCATTTTCAAAGACAAAATACAATCTTATACATTTTACAAGCTATTATATAATGGGATATTTCTACGTAATGTATCAGTTTATAGCTACGTAAAAGGAATTTTGTTCCAGCTTTAGATTCCCTGGTGCATTTCTGTGAAATTTCCTCCCAACAAAGCCTAATATTGGCTGACACAGGAAGAAAATCTAGTTGCCATAGAAACCAGATTCTGTTTAAAGCCTGGTTAGAGCGGTCAGTCCAGTGATCTGTGGCGAGCTGCCAGTCAGGGATTGTTTTCTTAAGTTGACTTCATGTACCGCTCTCTGAAAATTGGATCAAGTCAAAGAGAACAAACACATAAACACTTACAAAAGATAACACTGTGGAGATAGACTGTTATTGATTTATTAAAATACAGAGTGGGAAGGATGTCTTTGTGTGATGCCTTTTAAAGTGGAGTTAAAATGCCTCATTAGCATGCAGTCTGTCGTGTGAGATGAAGAAAACGCTGTGGAAATCCACTCAAGGCTGTCTCCCTCTTACTGTCTTCACTGGAGACAAGGAGCCAGTAATCAATAAGTTAATTTACTGTCTGTACATCCTGTTTGTCTTCCCTTTGCTCTCTTCTTTGAGCTGAACTCTGCCATTGTATACATACTGTAGGCATTGTATATGTTATAGATATGTGTTTTTCTAGGGTTAGCTACAATAATGGAATGTTACAACAATCAAAGAACACAAACAGTTAATCAAACACCAAAAACAATACAATCAATCAAACAAACAAACAAAGAACACAGTCAAAAACACTCATACAACAAAACAAATAAATAGAATGAAGACAGACAGTTTCAATGGTTGTAGAATTTCAAACTTTAATCCAGGGGACACCGAGGCATTCCCGGGCCAGCCTGGATGAGATACGCCCAGAGACTTGAGGTACTCAGGGTGTATCTCATCCACCCCCAGTGCCTTGCCACTCTGCTTGGGTGCAGTAAAGCGCGTCACTCCTGTCTTGCAATCAGACCGTGTCTCGCAACAGGAAAGTTACAATGGAAGTTTTTTTCCAGATGGGGGTACAGTGTCAGTGAGATTCTACCGATCTCATATCTAAAAACCATTAAATAATTGTGAGAAAATATATTTTTGTTACGCTGTGCCACTGGCTAAAAGTTACACTGGGCTGCTTTGACAATACCGTTTCGCATAGAACAGACTACACATGAAAACTTATCCATACTGTATGTAAAAATAGATATCAACGAACCTCATCAAATAACACAAAGTAGCACTGTGCTTTTAGGATGTGGTGGAGCATGAAACATTAAATGGTCCGAAGCATTGTTATACTTAGTCCAGTCTTAATGAGTATTTCTCTGCCTTGTGTTTGTTGTCTGTAAAAAGTCTTGTAATATGGCCAACTTTCATGACCAATTAGATACAGACATAAAACGTGCCATTAAAGAAAAACTATACTTAGACCAGGAGTATTTCCAACACCAAGTCAGGTCCACAGAGGCACAGAACTGCCCTACTTTTAACTTCTAGGAAAGGTTAAATTTACAGCCTACCATTTACTTTATGATACTGTTAACGGTCTGCAGTGTGAGAAATGTGTCCATTGTGTGACCGCACCCTGAATGCTGCCACTGCTTATTCTGCGGCACAGTCCTGGTCTGAGCCTGTTGAAACACATGCAGTTAAATTTAGCCCGTCCACAGACACAGCAAGACCTCCAGTAACCTCATCTCACTGTTAGGCTCTACAGTCTCTAGACTTTCTTTTGCCTAAGAATGGCTTTTTTCCACAAACACAAACCTCTTTTTTGTCACTTTCTCTACCCATCATGCTCAGGAGCAGTGGACCAGAGCTGGTTTACGCAGTTTAATAGAGTTTGTCTGCAGTTGTAGAGGAAATGAAATGTTCAAGTATCAGCTGGGTGGGTTCACATTGCTTAAAATACCTCAAGATTCTGGTAAAACTGTTTTCAATATTGCTTGCTCAGACAAAAGTGAGTTTGTATTGTGTAACTAGGGTTGAAATAGTTAGCAACTATATAAAAAAAGCTCTCTTATCCTGCTGCCTGCACTTGTGAATCTGCAGGTTCAGTTGTATTCTTTATCTGACCCTGCAGCTGTACAGGAGCATTAACATGATTGGTGGAAAGTGAGGAGCTATATTATAGCTGCGTTGACTCTGCTGACTCAGCTATTTAAAGGTATCAACTTACGGTTCTATTTTATTAGAGCTGCTTGTTATCCTGATTGTATCTACCTTAACTTTGAAACTGCAGGGTTTCGAAATGATCTGAAAAGTCCTCATTGCCAAATGACTATTGCTAGAGGAGGATTGATGTTGGAAAAAAAAAGCATCAGCATTGGACCTATTTTTTCCAGGTTAGTTTATTGACAACAGCATGTCTCTGCAGTGTACCATTGCTGTTCACATACTCTAAAAAGTGGAGGAGTGACTTTTTAATTGCTATCGCTGAATTTACAACAAGATAAGTTAAATTTCAACAAAAATGTTTATTTAGAAACAACATTAGAAACAAAATACATCACTAATACAACAAATTAGAAAAAAATAATTCTTAAACTACTTTGGCTTTTACCGGTATATAGTGTTTCCTGTTATACTGTTAATTGTAAAAGTATGTCAGATTCCTTTCTGGAATTTACCTAGATATCATTCTTCTGTTATACCTTTGCACCACACAGCAAATCAGATGTGGCAGAGAGTCTTACTGGGACTTCTCCTGGTGAGCTACTGTTGTAAAGCTCAACGGCCCGTAACATACAAGCTACTGATGGAGGACCATAAATATGATGACTTCACCTATTAACATCAGCGCAGTCATCCTACTCTTTACCATTGACACTGATGCCTATTGGAGAGGACAGTCATTTTCATTTAGCTGTGTATGAATGTCATGCAGCTCACCCTGACAGGATAAATTATGCAGATAAGCCCTCATGAATACATGTGTTAAGGTTTTATTGCTGTTTTAATGACCAGCTTTATATGAATGTAAACTCCAGCATAATCACATTTTATTGTAACAGCTTAATCCAAGTTGTCTCAGCTGGTTATAGTGAACCAGATGCTTCAGAGACACCAGGGCATGTAATATTAATAAAGTTCACTGCCCGTTTGTTGCATTGGAAGAGAACTGATTGCATAATGCATAGGCTGTATTTGTGGTGCTGCTACAAGGACAGGGTTTGTTTGTTTTTGAACAAAAACAAAAAAAAAGAAAAAAGTCCAAAACCATGTATGAAACACACATTTATGCAGTAATTTCTGTTGACAAGAAAATTCTGAATTGTTATAACGTTTGTAGGTCTGACACAATGACAAGATAATTCAGTGTTAGGTTAATATCTTGCATAAACAGCACATGACATCACCTCAGAATAAAAAAGTCTCCAGAACAAGAACGTTTCTCATCTCCGGCAGAGCTCTCTGGACTGAGACCAAACAGTTGCTCAATAGTTTGGACTAGCCTTGACTGTGATTATTTATGTGATCACTGGGAATGAGCATGGAATCAAAGAGGCCTACTATTAAATGGGATACAAAAACACCCAAATCTTTCTTTTGTTGCTGCTTTGAACATAAAAAGTTCTTTAATATCCAAATGATGGAAGGGAGCCCACAAAATACAAAGTTCTTTATTGATATTATATTTTTTTGCATGTGAAGACAAAATACAGCGGGAATGGGTTGACAATGTTTAGGGGGACAGAGGACACTCATGGTTGTGTCTGAAACTGCTCCCTTGTTTCTAACCCCTCAATCAATATACGGTATAGAGTTTGGCTATGTAGTAGACTAATTAACACTAATAATGACATAGCATTGGCTCATGTGAACATTAGCCACTGACTAGAGAGCCTGTTACAAACTCCAATTTCAAATTACAAGTCAAGTCAGGTAAAAAGAAGTACTATATGCAGGGCTCTATGTACCATACAGTTATGTGCAAAGTCTGCTGGGTTAAGTCATGGCTCCCGCAAATAAAATGCTGTTAAATGCAGCTATTCATTAAATTCTCTCTGGCAGTTAGCATTAAACATTTAAGGGATAGTCCAGCATGTGATACTTGTAAACAGGTAATGTTTGGAGAAGTAGACAGGAACAATGACACCGGTTTTGGCCGGTGTGTATGGTTTTTACATGCATTTCCTTTTAATATATGACAGTGTTGTCCAGTTTCTCATTTATACAACATCAAAATGTATCATTAAGCACTTTAATGTGGCTGTCTGAACCAAAATATAGGCCTTCTCTTATCAATATTTGGAAATGATCTTTTGTAGACACTGACGTTTTTCAATATATAAAGGGGAACAAATAAGCAATCAAACAATAATAGAATTATATTTATTGAATTTCATATTTTAAGTGCATGCATGCAAAGAAGGACTGCCAAAATAAACGTTAGATTGAATGGGTGCTTTCTTCTGGGATGTACTGTATAACTTTTCTGAAGGCATGTGTCTTGTGCAGAGCTATAAAGCCGATTCCACCATCCTTTACTCTGACTCAGTATGATAAGCCAGTGAGTCAATAGCTCTAATTCCCTCCTGTTAACACACCTTAAAAGGATGTCCATTGTGTCTGTTTGCAGGCAGCCTGAGTGAGGACCCCTCCCTCCTATTTGTAAAGAGGCATTGGGCATATGACATCACCCACCCCTTTCCCCCTCTGTTCCCTGCTCTGGTTCCTGTGACCAATTGGCATCCAGGGAAAGCAGGTCACGTGAGAATCCCCCCTGGTCTTGGTTACCATGACAACGAGAACTGGTCCAGGCAGCATCTTGCCGTGGTGAGAGGAAGAAGAGGTGGGGCGGGAGGGGGGGTGAGAGAAGGCGGGAGGAGAGATAGGGAAAAAATATAAAACGAACAAATCGCGGCTGGTGGACTTCCCCGTGGTTGTTCTGCTTCTGCTCTCTGTACAGTAAGTCTTTTGATCTCTGTTTTACACTCACTTTTGTTTCTTTGTAAGCAAAAGAATGAGGATTTGGTAGATGCTGTTGTCATCAGATTGGGATAATGTGATCTGTCAGAGGAGTCTTTGAAGACTAGGAGTGACATTATGTGTATTTCCTTTGTTATGCTGGGAATGTGTGCAGCGTGCCTCACCTTAGGTAGTCAGTCCTTTGTGTGATGCTTTACTTAACAACTATTGACTCTCAATGACTGGGCCATGACGAGTGTCAGTGTTGAGAAGTGGCGTGGTGGGAAGCAAGGTGCAGAGGGTAATTAGGTGAGCAATGTCGGCTGCAATTTGAATGCTGTTGAGGCAGTAGGAAGCCATTATACTCATCAATCATTACAACCTCTGCTTCCTTTCCACCTCCGTCTGTCTGTTTTTTCTTTATTTCTTTTCTTATCTTTATCTTTCTTCATAGATTTGTATTGGGAAGAAAGCCTGTGTCCCCATGTGGTTTGTTTAATTAGTGCTGTTCAATTCTAAGTAGGACAGCTTGTTCACACGTAATGTCCTTGTGGTGACACACTTTTATTGAATCTTTAACCAAACAACAAATTAGTCTGAACTGTAAACTGAAACACACACATCACATTTAACCTGACAGTGTAAATCTATTTTGTGAGACCAAAACTGTGTTATGCAAGTTCAGTGTCTCAATGAAAGCTTGAGTTTGTAGTGTTCACAGTAATAGTAGTTTCTCATCCTGGTGTTAAAATTTAATAGATTAAGAAAACACCTTTTTATCAGTTGAATAAATAACCCACTTTAATGTAAGTGTATGAAATGGAAATAGTATTGCAACTAGCCAAGAGCCCACAGTGCAGAGCAGAGTTTCTCAGGTATAGGTCTACATACATATGAACAGAAACAAGACAGTGTTCAATGTGCTTTTCATTTGATAATTGTTTTGAAATGTATACTTTCCCTGCAATGTCTTTGTGGTTCTTCTCATAAACAGAAATGCTCTTCAATGAGGACAGACTGTCTGTGCTTTGTTAAAACAAACAGGGTTTTTTCCAATCTATACATTTAAAAGGCAGGCAGTTAATCCTCAGCAATTAGTCTTCATTTGTGTCATGTGAACAGCCAGAAGAATGATTATCCCTTGGTTTTCCCATCCCCAAAGGCCATGTAAATCTGAGCGGACCCTGCTGTAAATTATTTAGATAACTAAATAATCAAGCAACATACTAACTACCTGCCATGAAAACAGGCTACATTCCTGTTTAGTGAATTAAATGTATCTTTCAGATTAATTTAATTATTTAATTATTAATCATTAAATATTAGTGTTCACATTTCTGAAGAGGACATAACTTCATTATTTGTTTTATAAGCTAATCTAAAATCACTAATTAGTTTGCCGAATAAATAGCTGCTACCTTTTGCAGTAGTATAAAGTCCTGAATTTCTCCCACACCATGTGAAAGCAGCACCACCATTGCGTCACGTTAGAAGAGACCAATCGGATTAAAACATACAGGCCCACGCCAAGAACTAGTGGGGAGGTTCTCATTTAATTGTGTAAACATAAATGAACAATTCTACTGTTTCTTCTCAATTAAAACCACGTGTGCGTGTTCATGACTATCTTGTACTAATATATTAGACCATGCCCAGTAAACATTGTCTCATAGTAATATTTTGCTCTCTATCAAAGTTATTGTACGCCCCTCCTTGTTGCCTTTATGGTCTGGTCCGATCCCTCTGTCAGTTTCAAGTTGCGCCTTCTCCGCTGCTCTCTGTGGATCTCTGCTCTTTCATGACCAACTAATAATAAACCAGGGGATAATACTGTGGATTTTACGGAGAATCTGGGATTATTACCAGCTATGGATTCACACCTGCGATATATGGAAACATCATAAAAACCCTGGATTGCGAGGTAAATAGTATCCTGACAAACGCGGTGCATTTTTAACATTGTCCTGAAATCCGTGGGCTGTACCTCTCTGTGCCTTAAGGAATGACATGCTCCGGCGGGTTTAAAAGAGCATCTAAGGATTAAACCAGCCCATAAATGTGTGCGTAGCCTATTATTCATCAGCACGTCGCATGCATGTAGATGTAATGGTGCATCCCTGGTGTTTTGCCAAGCCCTTGTTTATACACTACAGCAGTAAGCCTGTTACAGGTCGCCCGGACATGGAAGATCTGAGGAATGTAGATGGATAAAGTGTAGCCTATTATTCACAGCGAGAATACCTTTTTATTGTGGTAGTTGTCATTAAGCTACAGATTTACATTTCTTGACCTTTTTGAGAGTGTGAAGTTTGGCATGTTTCTATGACTATAGCTGACTTGGGGGGACAACAAAAAAAAGCCTGCAATTTATACTGCACGTGTTTGACGTGACTGTCGTGTGGGAAAGCCTGTTCATGCAGTGTGTTGTCATTTTCAGGCTTAAACTTATTTGACGTCGTATAACGTTTAACGTATAACTTTATTCTGTTTTTTTTTTTAGTCTTTTACTTGTAACTCAGGCTGAATAATGCTGTCTGGAACTTTAAGAAATTCCCCATGCCCTTTTTTGACCAGGCTTTGCTTGCACAGATGTGCTGAGTTTGTTTTGGAGTCTGTTATAGTGGGAGCTCGTTGTTGTTTTGTTGATCTAAAGAGACAATGTAGTTTTCCAATCTTGTGGTTAGTATCAGGAAGGGAGACAATGTTCCCTCATATTACCACATGAGTGTATGCCCTAAAATGTTTTATGTGTTGGTCAGTGTCATATTCGGATGTTGAAATTTGCCTAGTCTGGTACAGAGTAGTCCTTTTGTAGCACTGACCACAACAGTTACAACAGTGTTTCTTTACCTGACCCACATTGGTCCATTCATCAACATAAAGTGACATTGGCAGTCTGCTGGCAGATGAAGCAGTAATCTTCCTGATCTGACAGGCATTTCTTCAAAACAAAGACTCTTTTCCTGTCTCTTTGGAGTGATGGGCTTTAGCTGCATTGATCAGTGATATTGACCTTTGTTGTCTGTTGCATTTCATTCTGCTCCAGCAATTCTCAACTTCGTGAACTCCTTTTCAGATCTCACAGGTTGTTTCTAGCCAGAATGACTATAGTTTTTTTTTTTTTTTTTTTTTTATAATCAAAAAGCACTTTTTGTGCCAAAGTTATCATAACTTTAGTGTCCCACTCAGATCAGGATGTGAAGTGGCAGCAAAAGGATGTTTGTTTGGTGCCTGACTCAGCACACGAACTGGACTAGACTGCAGTCTGGCTTTGAGTAGAAACTAATGCTTTTTTAAATCCTGTTATTGGTAGTTATTAATTGCTTCACTCCTATTGGGAATCAGATATGGGTAGATTTGTTCAAACTAAAATATCTTGTTAGCCCTGCCAGTTCTTTAACATGAAAGGAAAAGGTACATGATTTGTTTTTTACGGCAAGAATTGGTGTCGAGGGCCAATTGTAGCATGTAAATGACAATAGCCTACAGGGCTGTAATGTTTATAGTTGCTGGGAGACCTCCCTGAAGCTATTTCAAGGTTGTAAATTCTTCTTTCTTAATTTCTCTTTTGTGGTTTCAGAAGTACTAATGCCTGGAAATAAAACCTTTTCTGTAGTGAACAGCACAAGACTCATTTCATATCCTTTACAATCTAGAATGATTTTTGGGAATTTAAGTGGATCCTGTTTGAGTCACTTTGACCTGTCTTTGGATTTCTCTTATAAGTTCCATGTAGCTCCAAAAACCCCTGTGGTCCTGCAAAACGGCAAGGATTTGGAAAACACTGCCAGAACAGGGCGGAGGAAGTCCGCTATAGCCTTCCCCTGATGTGTCATGAGCAGCTGGATGCTTCCCAACTGTCAGCTTTTGCCAAAGGTCTGGTGCTGTGGTTGACTCATCAGAAGTGTGGTAACTAATAGTAATGTAAAAAGACACACTGAGCTGGTGTGGACTTTTGGATCATTTTTTCGTTTGGATCATTTTCCTCTTGTGAAACATTATTATGATAGAGATAGTGTAATATAATGTTTAAATACATTTAAGTATACACAAGGGGCTAAAAAAAAACCTAAAAGTATGTGATAGACAAGGGTTCATTTCAGGCAAATTACATTCAAATGATACAATGCAAATAAATGCTCAGAACTTACTTTTTTTTGTCAATCTAGAGCTATCTTTCCACTACATTATCACAGATATTATGATATATTGTAAATGATTGTCTGCCCTTTTGTTGTGATATCATTGTTATTGTGGACAGAGTATCCTAATTTCAAGTGAAACCACAGTGGGGTTTTTTTCCGATGGTGCCCTTTACTCAACAGTGTTGTAATAATTACTGACAGAAGAACTTAGTATTGAGTGAGTCACATTGTAATACAAGTACAACAACATGATTAAAGCCATTAAAATGCAATTATGATTACCATGTTACTATTTTTAAGAGTGTTTATGTCTTGAACTCAATTTAAGATTTTATTATTACAAGTTGTGGCATTGACCACCATTACACTTCTTCAGAAGTTGTAAACCAGTTAAACTTGGCAGTTTTCTGAGCTTTTATGCATAAGTTCTTAGTTTGACAATTTCCCTTTTGATCAAATACATAACTTTCTGCTGTTTCTTTTAGCTTCCAGTTCAAAAGTAGGTCAGTGTGGCAAGTAAACTCCACAGTCCTGGCCTGCATTTTGATGGTTGGGCGACCCTTGAACACTATAGAGTAGCAGCAGCAGCACAATCAGTTTACTCTGTGCGGTATAATGACACTGTTGTATAAAAGACACGGGCAGCGTTACTGTTTCCTTTTAAGTTAAGTGTGTCTAGATGTTTTTCTAGTGAGGTAGTAAATCGGTAGCAAAGAAAATCTTCTCAATAATGTGCATGAAATTTCCCTGACACAGACAGCATGTTTACAGCCAACATTCTCAGAGTTGATATGCATTGCTAACTTTTATCCGGGTGTCTACTGAACTCAAACAGTCAAACAAAGGAACTATTCATCTTGAATATATAGTAGTTTATATTTGAGACAAAGCGCTAAAGGAGGCGGCATCTGGACATAGTTTGGAAACAGGCAATGTTTCGTCCCTCACCCAAAAGACTTCAGATCAGTTCTGGAGTAGACTGGTCTGTGAGAATAGTTTATATCCCAGTGGTTTAACCAGGTGTCTAACACCCAATGATAGACTAGTCAGTCTTGTTAAGCAGGTGCATGGGCTGTGTTGGTATCAATGGGGGAGACCTTTCTCATCTGTGGTCGATTAGCATAACTTGCCTTCACTGAAGTTGATGACTTATTGTTGTGGGAGAACTGTTTCTGTCTGGGCTTTAACACACAGTTGTAAAAAGATGAGAGCCCCCCCCCCTTCTTTGTTTAATAAGGGCTATTCTAATTTTAACAAAAATTGCTTATTTTACTCCATGTTCAAACCATTTGGACTTTGCTGTCCTCAAAGGACCATCAATAATCAACAGCAATGAAGAACTGTCTAGAGCATGATGTTACAGATCTTTGCTCTGAAATGCACCCAGACCTGTGAAAGAAACTCTACAGAATGGAATCACATATTCATACTACACACATATTACACATATCAAAGTGGTGGATTTGGACCTTACTCCTAAAAAGGTAAAACATAACAAGCCTTTTACCTGCACTTTTACAGCTCTCAATCCTTAAGAACCAGCTGCTCAGCCATTAGCCGCTAACCTTCCTCTGGCCCTTTTTACTTGAGTAAACTGTTCAAGTCTCTAGAGGCCACATCATATTTCACGTTCACTTTCTGGATGTGTGTGAACGAGCCCTCGGGCCTTGTTATCTGCTTTTTTGGACAAGGGACAAATTCCTCTTTGGCAGGCCTGATGGAGAAACCGTAGTCCACCGTGTGTTCTTTTCAAGAAGGAAGTGAGGAATCCTACACAAACTATGTTCTGTTTATTGTTTTATCGAGGTGCCAAGATTAGACTAGAGCTACATATCTATCCCTTGGCTGTCCAGGTTTATTTTGTACTCTTGAGGAATTCTTTTCAAGTTACAAGACCTCCTATCTTAAGAATACACAAACTCTTTGTTTTTCTTTGATTGTTTTGTAAGTGTCAAATGCCATAATGTTATTGCAATACATACAGTTGTCTTCTCCAAAGCTGTTGACAAAGGTATTGACTAAGGTATGTTTTAATGTTCCGTTACCTTACTTACTGGAACTGCCTGTAGCTCTGCAAACTCAAATTTTGCCTTGGTCCTGAGTATATTTACTAGAACTGGCATGAGGCAAGAAAACCATGGAAGTGGCATGTTAAACTGTGCATGGGTAAATCATTACTTCACATTCTACTGTACCAATGTGACAATAAAAAAACTTTTGTTGCATAAAGTCATATAAATAGCTTTTACTGCTATTCATATACCTGCTCTCTTCACTCCTCACTCGACAGTCCTATTGGGTATCCTACTCGGCAGTCGGTGAGAATATAACACTTGTTCAGCCCGGGTGTTGCCTGCAGCTGCTTCACCCCAGTTGACAGGTTGTCAAATGTTCAAATTTGAGCATGTTTCGGCCTTTAAATAGGTCCGAGCATTTGCTACAGAGCGCTCATACCTCACACAGACGTTACTTGTTTACCGCTTCCAGTGATGCCCACGCAGAGATTAGAGAAAGGAAGAGTGGATGTGACAGGATTATGACTTGTGCTGGCCGCAGTTGACTACCGAACGTCCCATCAGCTCTTTAAAAATGAAGGACATGGTTTTTTTGACTGTTCCTTTTTTTTCTTTCAAGATTGATGTTGAAAAAATATTGTAACTGTATTCTTACACCGTCAACTTTTATGCTGGATTCAGGTGTCATCCAACCAGTCCAAACTTAAACATTAGCTTTGTAGCTGATGCAAAGATGGAGATTTGTTTTCCATGGCAATTCAGATTCAGAATATGTCTTTGTTATGTCAGAAAAAAACAATGTCTTAACTTTGCTCTTTTAATTCCTGTTTATGATTCCTTGGATGATTCTTCCTAAAAGTGTGAGATGATGGATTTATTTGTAAAGAAGCAACAAGAATTGTTATTGTTGATATTTTTGACATTTACAGAGTTACAGACTTAACTCTTGTATGGTCGACACACCCACTTGTACTTGCCTCTTTTCCGCATAACTAAGCCCCTGAAACTAGTCTGTATTGACTGTGCTGGCCTGCTGGTCTCAGATTACACTTCCTAGTTCTTTGGATTTGAGTATATGAGTAACCAGATACATGGCAGCTCATTGTAGACTCTGGGTGGAAACACCATGCAAATCAAGAGCAAAGATAGCCAAATGTCAAAACCCAAGCAGATTTTTACTACCGTTAATGCTTTTCAGCAATTCAGCACTTGTCTAGTGGTTGTCTGTGTTTATACAGGTACCTCAATAAAAACATGAGGACGGCATTGACATTAAGGGTTTCCTTAATAAAATAACAGTGGCAAGTGCTGGCAGGCTTCTCTAATTGACCATGTTCAGCAGCAATAAGCAGGTAGTCTGGGCTTTGACACCCTGAAGGCATTACAAGGATGCATTTTAAAACAAAGTCTCTTTGGCAGTAAATGTTCTCTTGTGTTGTCTCAGAGTCCACTGAATGCAAACCTAAATGTTGTAGACAAATTCATTTCAAAATTCTGTTCTCTTGTTTTTAATATTTTAATGATTCATGTCCTGGCCCTGTTCAAGTCGAGGTTAAAGACCTACTTATTTAAAGTGGCTTTTAACACAATGTAGCACTGCTTCCCTTTCAGATTTCTAACCTTGGCTTGTTTATTATTGTGTATTTTTTCTTTGGTTATTGTTTTAATTATATATTTCCTGTTTTAAATGTAAAGCACTTTGGTCTCCATTTTGGTTGTTGTGAAGTGCTATACAAATAAAGATTGATTGAAGTCCTTCTTTAATCACAAAATGAAAGGGTGTGTAAGGCATAGTAACTAAGCAGACTCAACCCATCATCAATCTTGCTTATAGTATAGATGCTTGCTGTCTTGTTTCCACCTGAATTGGTTTTGTAGGGGTCGGTTCAGTGGAGATACATTTCCATTGCATATAGGGCGTCTCAAGCATCCCAAAAGTGTATTGTACCATACTATCTTCTGATCTTTGGTTCCATCAAAGTGGTCTGCTTTCTGAAGGTTGCAGCTAAACGCTACAGTCTGTTGATTGGACGATAGATAAACCTTACTCTAAATGGGTATGTTGGTTCAAATGAAGCATTATATGTTCTTGGGTTATACATATGCTAAATGTTGGAAGCATAGTTAACTTTTCTTAGCAACAGCTGTTTCTACTTTTAGATATGCTTAAGACATTGTATTCACTGTCTACATTGAAATTGAGCACAATCAGAACAAGGGTTGGGTCGATTTGAAATCTTTAGCCAATTCCAATATTTGATATTAATCTGGCTGTTGTGGCCGATAGCTGATATTGGCCGATGTTGATATTTAAAATATTGATAGCCATTGCCATTTACTTTTTATTAAATTTTATTGAAAATGAATTTTTGTCCTTTTTAAACTGTGCAATCGCATACCTCAATCATGTCTATTCTTTTCTTGGTTATAGGTCTGGTTTTCAACGAATCCCTGCTGAATTTCTTTCTTTTTCTCAAGGGCTTGTTGTGGGGCTCCCTTTGCAGTGCCAGCTAGCTAATGCTAGCTAATGCTAGCTTGCTAACACTAGCTTGTCGTTTTCAAACAAGGTATTAAATTGGTGGGATTAAATGACTTGACACGGGATAACTTTGCCATTGCATGCGTTGCATATTTCAATCTGTCTTTCTTCTTTTGTCACCACAAAATACGTCCGGACAGCAGACGGGGCAATGGCTCAGCATTGAACTTACAAGCCTTCGCTCTGCATTGGCAAAATGTGAAATGGAGCCGCACTGCTTTCAGGTGTGCTAAGGTGTCACAAGTTCAAACAAACTAGTCAACAGAATATAATAGCGGCTCTAGACATCAAGCATATTTTCCTTCCATCTCTAATCAGAACTTGTGCTATGTTGCTTTGGCATTGCTCTCTGAATTATTTATGTATAATTTATTTATTATAGTTTTTTATTTGGCATTTTATAGGGCTGTACAATTTTAAGAAAGAAAACCAGTAGATATAATTAACAAACCTTGATACTTGATGATCTTTATTTCTCCAGTTTTTCAATATAATTTTTTTATATACCAGTGATGCAAAAATTGTATGCCAGCCTATGGAGTATTTCATTTTGGCCACATTGTCATTGCTCTCTGAATTAATTGTTCAGAAATCTGTAAACTGGAAACTAAGTTTATTGCAGCAGCATATGGCTATACCTCCAGGATTTACTCTGTTCTTTGATTACTTATTAGTAAAGTTTTGAAATACAATATATATCTCATCTTATACTTGTGCAATGTCACTGTTGACACAGCTAAGTGAAAATGTGAGTGTCTTTAATTAAGGATTATCCGGGCCAAACTAGGATTGCACCAATACATTGGCTTAACATTGGTATGCACCTATACCAGCCTACCAATATTATTCTGTTGTCGCACAAAGTATATGCGCTGGGTATGTTTGTTTTTTTCTCCTACCTTTTTGCTTTTGCTGCGGCTCCTTTAACTGTTTCTACAGTAATCCTGTTGCACTGCGCTTAAGCAGTGCTGTTTACTCACGGGTCATTTGCATATTAGAATGGCCAATGAGAATCTCACTACTAATTTACTACATTTGGTCCGTTATTATATAGTCACGCTATCTGTTGATTGCAAAATAAATTGCTTTAAAATTGTATTTTTGTTGTTTCCCAAAGGATAAGTAATACACAAAAATACTTGCATCCCTAGGCCAAACTATAACATACTGACCTGACCACCACTCAGTGTCAACGAGGCCCCACATTCACATTAGTCAGTAAGATTATATCAGATCAAATGGTGATGTCTCATCTATTTTTTTTCTGTAGTACTGATATAGGTAGGGCAAAAAAAGAGGATCCATTTGCACTTTTTGCAAATCCCCACTTAGCACAGAAGTGATCCGTTTTTCAGAGGTACATGTTGTTGGTTTTTTCGACTGTTCTGAGTATTAATGTCAGTCTGTTTATTGTTCACATTATGTCTTCTGCTGGAGATGTTTGAAACCCACACCACTTAGAAGCCTAAGTGAAGGGCCCAGCTGCACTTTGCATCTTGACTGTCGGAAGTAAAAGTGATTCAAAAGCCAGATGGTTTGGACATGGCTCGCCAGTAGTTGGTAGCCACTAGTTTTGACTTAACTAAAGTTTGTGCACTTTGTGAGCATGTAAGATTTGTCTGTCTCCACTCATGACAAGCGTATAAATGAACTAGAATATGAATAGAAATGCAGAAGTGCACTATAGGGATTTAATGAGTGTTGGATAGAGCAGATAAAAGAAAATCCAGCTATTTTATAATTTGCTAAGAAATGCAAAGCAAGATAGAAAAACTGCTGATCAGCAACAGCTGCAGCACAGCATTGTAGCAAGACTTCAACTAAAAATATATATTTTGTATTAAATTCATTAAATAATGTTAGAAATTAATTATTGTCCAAGAAAATTCTAGAAAGATCTTCTATTGATTTATAGGTTAATACAATGATTTTTTCCTTTATACTCATCCATGCTAACCTTAAACTTTGCAACTGCTATTTTTAAACTATTTTTTGAAACTTCAATAATCACAAATGTGGGGATGAGCAAATTTCCTATGAACATATTATGGCGGAGGTGTGGAAATGATCAATTTTACAGCCTCCTAGTAGCTTCAGAATAGACCACACCTGTTGCAGTGTTGTTCAGTTAACCTTTCCCAAATTGTGAACCAGCTATCCCTTGTGATGAATACTGGGTTCGTCATGGAAAGCTGCTCAAAGGCAAATAGATAAACAAGGTTAAAACAATAAAATAATTTTATATCTCGTAAGTTGGGTGTGGTGTAATAAAAAATTAGCTTACAAGCCTCTTGCCCACTTAGAGAAAAATATCACATTGTATTACCAAGACTCCACTGATGGAACTAAGAGGCCGAGCCCAACTCCTGAAAAACAACCTACACCATAATACGCCCTCCACCAAACTTTACACTTGGAACAATGCAGTCAGACAAGTACCGTTCTCCCCCACATTGTTTAAAGCGCATTTTGAAAAAACACAAATTTGGTCCTCAAATTGTTGCCTATATCATCCTCTGCACAGGTGTGTTCTATTATTGACTAATTAGATTTACAGTACCGACTGCACATAACATAAGGCATTAAAGTATAAACAGTGGTCTTGGGAGAATGAGGTAGGAAAGAAGCCTGGATACTTTCAGCTGATGCATTAGCTTGTGCTAACCGCTTACTTAAGATAAACTACCCTGTTAGCTTGTACCAGGAGAATTTGGAGTTTTAAATTTGGATTTTATGTCTGCTAGTTCAATTTTGCCATGGCAGAGAAAGCTAAACCAACACTTTACTTAAGTTAGGGGTTAAAAACTCTTATCAGTTTCAAGGTATACTGCAATTCAATATGTCATAATGTTAGCTGATAAGAAAGTATCAAATAACAAGACTACAAAACAGGTTCTCTGTTTAACATAACTCTTCAACTGTTGTGCTGTCAAAATAGCTGTTCAATTTGGATGGTAGTAGTGCTGCTGCATTACTAGTCCTTTCTCTTTTTAAAGTGGCAAAATAAATAGGCCAGTAACGTTATTGAAGCTAGTAGAAAAAATGGCTAGTTTAATGCTCCGCAGGCCTTAATTTATTTGATTAAAATAAAAAAAAGAACTTGTTAACCCAGGAGTAAAAAATTGTGTTTACTGTGTTCCTAGTGTAGCCTACCGGCCTAATCTGTAGCTCTATTTTCAGATTAGAGGATGATGTAATGCTAGTAAAATGGCATGCTGTGTGTGTATTTGTGCTGCGCAGGGGGATGCCATGTGTATACGTACAAGCCTGTGTGTGTGTATACTTTTGTGAGTGAATTCTTTGAATATGTAAAATCCTACAAGATATGAATTGCAAGCCAAAGCGGTTTTTCTTTTTGCCTTCCAAAGCTAAAGTTTTTTATGGCTATGAGAATTGTTATCAGTTGTTTTCAAGAAACATGCAGCGATTGCTTGTGGTTGTGTAGTAGCAACATTTCCTAGTATAACACCTTGTCTCCAACGTGTCATATTTATACAGTGATTTTTTTTGTTTTTGTTTTAATGTCATAAAACAAAGCCCTTTCTGTCTTTTCATTTGCAAACTTTGCCCATAGATTCTTTGTTTGTCCATGATTTGAAATTTAGAAAAGAGACTGTGAAGATTCTCAGTCATCCAGGTCATCTTAAAGAAAAGGTTAAAGCAAGAGCAGATGCTTTTGCTTTAACATTTTCTTGTAGAAAAGAGACGTAACAAGAGACTTATAAACAAACAAGAGGTTTATAAATTATTTCTATAAAATATATATCTAAATGTCAATCTAATCACATGATATGCTGCGTAAATAAGTCATATACAGCTCTGTAAAAAATTAAGAGACCATTTCAATGTCTGTTGAATCCCAACACATTCTACTGAATAAGGTGCTGATTAGGTGATCACCTGAACCAAATCGTATTTAATAAGGAAAAGTATAAAAAAACACTTCTGTGGTCATCACTATCCTCTTGCAAATACATGCTCTAAATTACAAAGTTTTTATTTGGAATTTGGGAAAAATGTTGTGTTGTTGTGTTTTATAGAATAAAACAAAAATGTTAATTTTACCCAAACACATACCTATAAATAGTAAAACCAGAGACTGATAATTTTGAAGTGGTCTCTTTAATTTTTTCCAGAGCTCTATGTATACATTTGAGCGACTACATTTGATGAATGTTTTGATTGTATTCACATAATTATAATAGATGCATGTTTGTAAAAGAGGACCTTTTTATTTATCACATTCTTCACTGTGTTTTGTATTTTAGCTGTTGACATACTGGGATGGTGCATTTTCTTTTGATTTATCAACCATGTTTTTGTGATTGTCAAACCAGAGATGTTGGATGAAATACTGTATGAAATGATAGCTGTGTATTCTGCTGTTTTTTTTGGATGACATATTTCCTGTTGCTCCTGCCTTTAGCCATGAACCTTAACATATGACCAAGCCAGAGCTTGCCCCCACTAACATACTTTTTGTTTGCGTGAGTAAGTTGAATAAAGTATAAATAAAGTGAAAGTATGTTGAATGGTTACATGATGAACCAAGCATAATCTCTTTTTAGAAAGATTTCTGGATTGGCATTTTCCAAACTTTACCATGCACTGCATATTTTTTTCAGTTCTGTAACTGTCCACTATATTCTCATCTTAAGGCAAGTTTTTACTCTTGCTTATGTGTTAGAGTGCAAACATTCCACCTTTAGGTCACTTGTTTCCCCCGGGTAAAACACAAGTTAAAAGGCTGTTGGTGCACGTTATAGCTGGTAAAACTAATAAATCCATAATCTGTCTCCAGCTGATTTAAAAACCTCAGCTGCAAGACTTTTAACCAACTCAGCATAATGCACCGATTTTAGCTTACCTTCACTGATTGCTGATATTATTATTATTATTATTATTATTATTATTATTATTAAGGTGTCCTCTCCAGTTCTGTGTACACAGCAGGTCTCTTGAACAAATTAGAAGGCACTGAATAAAGAAAATATAGAGCCAAGCAAACTCTATGACTTTCCGAAAACCTCTTGTATCATTATGAGATAATGTCCTTGAATGCCTAGAATTGTTCCATGGTGTTTTGGGAATGAACTAGCAGCTTCCTGTGTCTTAAGACAAATGGCAGGGCACTGTCTGAAGGGACTTTGTGCCACATACTTATGTGTTTCCTGTTTGGTTTTGTGTGAGTTCCTTGCCCTTCCTGTGTCGAGCAACCCTGGATCTTTCAGCAACCCTGGATCTTTCCTAGACAGACAGAAGGTTGGTTCAGGTCAGGTTGGTCAGAAAATAATGGTAGATGGACTTGGTGGTTGTTTTACTTGTGAATGTAAAATGATCTCATCTTGGTTTATTTTAAGTGACAGTTTGGAAAATAACAGTGTGGTATTGGCGGAGTAAACCAAAAGGATCTAAATAGAATGTCTTACTTTGCTTCTTGTACTACTATCTCTGCTTTTCTTTTACCCCCACACTTACCGATTAATGATAAGTTACAAGTTGAGCACTTTGACATTCAAATTCAGTTTTGACTTGAGACTTCTGACTCCAACATTGTCTGGTTGAATATAGTGGGATTACTTTGTACAAAAATCACATTATCATTTAGAATAGAACACATTTTGCCCAGTTAGAACAAGAATCAATGCTTTTGAAAGATGGCTGATCTTTAATGTTGGACTTCTCTTTATTTTTTACAGAATGAGGGTGTCTGAGACAAGGAGTTAAAGCCTTCCACCAGGGAGACAGAGCAAGTTCCAGGGCTGGAGCTGGACTCAGAGACCCCTGTCTCAGGGGTGAAGGGCCCTCACTCCCCAGTGTGAGTCTGGACAATGGGGGATGGAGGTGCTCGTGCAGCTGGAGGTGACGGCGCAAACCAGTCCCATGTGCTGTTTGACAACTTTGTCCAGGCAACCACCTGTAAGGGCACCCTCAAGGCCTTCCAGGAGTTGTGTGACCACCTGGACGTCAAACCCACTGAATATAAAATCTTCTATCACAAGCTCAAATCCAAACTCAACTACTGGAGGGCCAAGGCGCTATGGGCTAAATTAGACAAGAGGGCGAGCCAGAAGGAGTACAAGAAGGGCCGTGCCTGTGCCAACTCAAAGGTAATGCTTAGTCATTGGAAACAGTCAGTTGAGGTCACACATTATGACAGAAAATGTGCTCTTCAGTGTCTTGGGACTATGTCACTTAATGCTTATGTTTACTACTCTTAACAGTCTATGATTGCTTTATGAAGCTTAGCACACTTCAATTTAATCTGGCTAACAAATTTAATCTGTCAGAAATTTTAGTGCAGTGTTTTGTAAGCTTATCCCAATTTTAAAAAGTATTTTTATTCCAACTTTGAGAATTTGGGATAAACATATTGATAAAATGTATGATTTACTGTCTTTATTATACAATAAGTCTCCACTTTGTATAGACATAAATATTGAATGTTTGAATGCAACTACAACTTATATTATATAAGTATATTTTATGGCATTAAAGTGGTACAAAATATCAATATATATCATTATATCATTATCTTTAATTGTCTCTGTCTACAGTGTCTGATCATTGGTGCAGGGCCATGTGGTTTACGTACAGCCATCGAGCTTGCCTTCTTGGGGGCCAAAGTGGTGCTGTTGGAGAAAAGAGATGCTTTCTCCAGAAACAATGTGCTCCATCTTTGGCCTTTTACCATCCAGGACCTCAGGGGCCTTGGGGCCAAGAAGTTTTATGGGAAGTTTTGTGCCGGTGCTATTGATCATATCAGTGCGTACACGTGAGATTTCTATGCTTTTTTTTAGTAGAGCATGTCATTTTTTTATTTTATTTTATAAATTGGAATTTAACTTGTTATTTTTTGTGTTGTTGCAGGTATTCGTCAACTGCAACTAATGCTGCTCAAAGTTGCTCTTTTGTTAGGTATTGAGATCCATGTCAATGTTGAATTCAAGGGGCTTATTGAGCCCCCAGAAGACCAAGAAACGGAACGTGAGTGAAGCCCCTGCCATTAAGAAATAATGGAAAATAACATACCTGTTGTCTGCATGATCATGCATGCTGTGTTTCCTCAGGGATTGGCTGGAGGGCTGAGGTCCACCCCAGGACACACCCTGTGAGTGAGTTGGAGTTTGATGTCATCATCGGGGCAGATGGAAGGAGGAACACACTACCAGGCAAGTACATACAAAATGACTATAAGCGCAATGTGTACAGTTTTTTTTTTATTTTTCATGCTTACTTTGATGTAAGTTATTATGACTATGACCTAATTTGTGTACAGTGGGGTTTTGTGCTCACACAAATGTGTAAAAGTCATGTGTAAAAAATTTGCATTTCTACTCATCTGTGTGCAGTATTGTGGTATTGTAAGTGTTCTCCCTGTAGAGTAAAATAGAAACTGTTGAATTAGTTTCCTCTATGATGGTTTGGCCTTCAGACAGACACTTTTAAAGAAAACCCCTTTGGAGCAGAGTATCTTGACCCCAATCTTTTTGCATCGATAAAGGGAAGCATGAGGATTCCAGTGGGAATAGTACAAACCGCACTTGCAGTGTGTTAGGTCTACAAAAACGGTTTATGTTGTCATGATACAAACCATCTGGATGCATGGCATGTACAGTGTCTCTAAGCACAGACTTGTTCTTTTTCTAACTCTGTCTTATCTGCTTCATCATGCTTTTCCCTCAGGGTTTCGACGTAAGGAATTCAGGGGGAAATTGGCCATTGCCATCACTGCTAACTTCATCAATAGGAACACAACAGCGGAAGCAAAAGTAGAAGAGATCAGCGGAGTAGCTTTCATCTTTAATCAGAAGTTCTTTCAAGACCTCAGAGAAGCCACAGGTCTGTCAACTAGATTTGACTTCTATTGTGATGGAATAAAATAGCTGCCACACAATGTTGTTAGTCAAAGGGGGACAAAGGTGCAAAGAGTGCAACAGTGCAATTGAGGCCAGTTCTAAATTGCCTGCCCATCCAATTAGAAATATATGATGCCAATAATGCCAATATTTGTTGCTGACATAACAATGTCCCTAGTCTTTGAGTTGCCTAATTGTTGCTCTTGTCCCCCAATGACATCAACTTCATCAGCAGCAATAAGGAAAATGTTGTTTGTTGTTTTTTCTTTTGTATAAATTGGTCTTTCCTTTCCATCGCTCTAGGTATTGACCTGGAAAACATTGTCTATTACAAAGATGACACGCACTACTTTGTGATGACTGCCAAAAAACAGAGTCTGCTCGAGAAAGGAGTTATTCTGCGTGTAAGTGATCAAAGCTAAATGGTGAAACGATTGTTTCTTTGATAAAATAAAATCTACTTGTGCTTGGACAGAAGAAACAGAAATATTTTTGTCTCACTTTTATTGTTTTGAGTTTTTCTTTCCCTAATGATCTAACCAAGCGAAAAAGAGCTGCCTGCCAAAACTAGCACTTACTGTTTGTTTCCTTGCTATACGTAGGAGTTTCCTTTCCCGGGCTTCTTTCCTCAGAATATCATAAAAAAAGTTTTGATATATCTTTTTTTAATTATGCCTACGGCTTGTTTGTGGTGGTCCCATACTACTGCACAGAATGCAAAAATGTATAAGCTGACTTAAGCATGTATGGAGACGTTACTTTGTGTTTCTCATACTTAATAACAGTTAGTACAAACTAACATACACTAAACATGCTAATAATGCAAAATCTATTTATAAACTTGAATTTTAACACTGGTTTGACTATGTCCTGCCATGAACAGAGGAAGGGTGGACTTGTTGGCAGAAGGGCAGTGAGTCCACTCTGTGTCCACTGAGTTCAAGGCAGTGCAGTCAATCAGAAAACAAAACCCCGCTCATATCTTCCACTAGCCCGCTTCTCCCTCCCCTCACTCACCACCACCACCTCCAGCCTGGCACTGGACAGCCATAGCCTGAAGATGGAAGAATGCACTTCTCACCACCCTTTATGAAAACACTGTCACTTTAAAAGCATGCAGTGATTTGATGTTACATGTTGGAAAGACTTGTAAAAAGGATCACTCATGGGCAAGGGCTTGTCTTTATTGCTGTGTATTAAAGACCCATTGTCAATTTCATACTTACTTAACAGTTACATTTGGTGATATTGAGTAACACATAAACACATACAAAGACATTTTATTCTGTAGAAAAACTTTGTCTGCTCTCTTTTGCAGGACTATGCGGACACTGAGCTGCTGCTGTCAAGGGGTAATGTAGACCAGGCGGCCTTGCTGTCATATGCACGTGAAGCTGCAGATTTCTCAACAAATCACCAGCTGCCGTCAATGGATTTTGCCATAAACCACTACGGCCAGCCTGATGTAGCCATGTTTGACTTCACCTGTATGTACGCCTCAGAAAATGCTGCCATGATAAGGCAGCGCAATGGTCACAAGTTGCTTGTTGCACTTGTGGGAGACAGCCTACTGGAGGTGAGAATTAGGGATTTTATACTAGTCTGTTGAAGTTCTTGTTGTGATTTATTTATTTTTTACCTTATTTGGTTGTGTGTTAATTTTTGTCTTCAGCCGTTCTGGCCCATGGGTACTGGCATTGCTCGAGGTTTTTTGGCAGCGATGGACTCAGGCTGGATGGTGAAGAGCTGGGCTCAGGGGAAAAATCCCCTTGAGGTGCTGGCAGAAAGGTAAGTGTGTGGAACGTGCATACACACTCGGGCAGTTACACATGTAGATGTGTTCACTCTCCCAACACAATGGTTTATCTCCGAGTGCTTTACTAGGAAAGATGTTTGTATGTGCTTCAAAGCATCGCTCCCACACCTCTAATTGAATAAGAGGCTTTTATAAGAATGGAATGTGACTGGCTTAAATAGCAATGTTAACATACTGCCTTGATTTTCTTGCAATACAATGTACCATTCTCTTCTGTTTATTCAACAAATATGATTAATCTGGAAATATTCTTGTGTAATTTATAGGGAGAGTATATACCGTCTACTGCCCCAGACAACACCAGAAAATGTCAGTAAGAACTTCAGTCATTACAGTGTGGATCCTACCACACGGTATCCCAACATAAGCATTCACTTTCTCAAGCCCAGCCAGGTCAGTATGAGGCCATCAACATCTGAAGTCTTATGCCTACAGCTATAAATCTCAAGCTTAGGTTAAAAATGATTGTTGATATTGCAGGTACGGCACCTCTTTGACACTGGTGAATCTAGGGAAATGCGAATTGAAATTGAAAATGTGATCAACTCATCAACCCCCAAGTTGGCTAGAAATGGTTGGTATTTTTTAATCTACAGACCATACATTGTTTCAGTATAGTGCATACTGTTACCCCTGATTACTGTAGGTTTTGGTGCAATCACTGATGAAGTATCATTTTTTTACTCTAGACAATTGCCTGCTTGACAAGCAGTTGCAAGGTAACACAAAGACAATATGCATGGTGTTGCTTTTTGGGGATTTCTGATTAACAGCAATCCCTGAAATATACTTATGAAAGAAACCCGCAGTGAAATGATGTAATAGGCCCTTTGGATATTTTATACTAACATGGTCAACTACAGTTCTGCCCAAATGCTCTTGTGTTTGTTTAAAGTATTTTGTATCCTTTCCTAACCCCTCACTGGCATCCATTTCTGTTTGTTTAATATTTGTCCATGTCACTGTTTATAATCTCTCTGCAATGGCTACTAAATGGCTACTAATATGGATAAAAAGCCCATTGATGAAATAACTTTACAAGTTTATGCTCAGGCTCTCCTGACCAAGGATATATGTGCTGTTCTGCCCAGAAACAGTTTATATTAATGTCTGTTTTAATCCAGACCCTGTTCAACCTGCTGCTTTGGTATCAAACCTTTTAATTTTCTTTTCCTGCCTTCCCAGAATCCATAGCTCGGTCCAGTAAGCTGCTGAATTGGTGCCAGAGACAAACGGAGGGATATCGGAACGTAAACGTAACAGACCTTACAATGTCTTGGAAAAGTGGTTTGGCCCTATGTGCTCTCATTCACCGATACAGGCCTGATCTTATGTGAGTATTTTTGGATCTGAATTACGTTTAGAACAATTCCCTTTTCCCATAAAAGGTACCGTCTGAACTAATAATCCTATTGTGACCCAGGGGAACGGGTTAAAATAGTTTGTGGCCTGTAATGACCGTCCTGCTGTGTTTATTGGAGTTACTTGGTCGCAAATGATGTTTATTGCCTGGTTGGGGCATTTTCAGACATATATCACTGTAAATGAGTTGATGGCTACCAGTCATAATGACCTCTCAGGTTTCTTAAGGTAGCCTAGAATTTCCCTGTCCCCATCTGCTCTCTCAGATATGTTCATAAATCCAATGTTGTTACGACTGTTTCCATCCACATTGACTAAGGTAGTTTAGTTACTATCTGAGGACAACAGGGCAATTAGTATAGCGATTAGTATCTATGTCTTGCCTGACCTTTACTAAGCAGTGTAGCAGTTGTGCTCTGCAGCTTTTGATTGGCCAGCGGATGGAGGAGAGGGGGACTGGTGAGTTTAGGAGCCTTGGGAAAACCCTGTTCATGTGAACAAGACGGACGGTTATAGAAGATTACGGAAAGAGTCCATTTGGTTCATCTGTTTTTTAAGTGGACTAAACGCACTAGGCTTGTATTGATGGAGTCCTGTTAATGGTATTCTAAGCCTTATAATGAAATTAATAGTAGAAATTAATAGAAATGAATAAAATGGTTTCCAAAACATATAGTGTAACCTAGTGTATAAGAAACCTTTAGACATCAGTGTTTTTGAAGTCAAGTCATGTTTTTAATAGCTGGCTACATATTAAGGTTTTACTTTACTAGTCAAAAGCCTGTCTATATGTCATTTTCTGTGAAGATAAATAATAAACGGCACTAGCATGAACACTTTTTTTAGATACAGTGCTTGAATCACTCTGCACAATTAAAAGCTTTAAATGGACACATTGTGGTTAAGAATGAGATGTTTATACACAACTACTTTGAGTTATATACTGTAACTGATTTGAAGGAATCTTTTAATGTAAAATTAATTCTGCTTATGTTCTTTCATATGTTCTAAATTTCTAAAGGCACTTACTACAAATTTCCTGATATTAAAAGCATTTCCCAAACATAACTCACCCTTAATCAGATTTTCATTGACTTTTTCTGTCCTGGTGTCACATTATTCTTCTTTGTTCTCTTTCTCCTATTTCCCCTGACTCAGTGACTTTGATTTTCTGGATGAGAGGGACCAGGAGAGGAACAATCAGTTGGCTTTTGACGTGGCAGAGAGGGAGTTTGGAATCTCACCCTGTATGACCGGCAAAGAGATGTCTTCTGTGGTGGAGCCAGACAAACTCTCTATGGTCATGTACCTCAGCCAGTTCTATGAAATGTTTAAAGACACACTGCCACCTGGTGGTAAGACACAGTGACACAGTTGGCTGCATTGTCTTAAAAAATACATCATTTTAATTTATGGGTGTTTTGGGACAAATTTTTAAGTAGCATGCTTGCTTTATTTTATTGTTTGTTTTTTTTATATTTTATTTTAGATAACTTTAACTTGAGTCCAGAAGAGAAGGCTGCACTTATAGCCAACACCAAATCTCCCATCTCCTTCCTAAGCAAACTTGGTCAGAGCATAGCAATCTCAAGGAAACGTAACCCGAAGGTCAGTCTGTGACCATTCTTTTTTTAACACAGCACATAGTTATTTTATTCTTTTGGTAGAAGGATAAATAACTTAACATGTCATCAACAGGACAAAAAAGAGAAGGATGTGGATGGTTTGGGGAAGCGGCGGAAAACCAGCCAGTCTGAAGACGTGAGTAATTTGGGCTCAGTTGTGATTAGTGTCTGAGCAGTTGACTAATTAATCCCACAAGACTGACTAAAACAAGCAGAAAATCTAACATTTCTCTGTAACTTTTCCCACAGGCCGAGGTTTCAAGAAGCTGCTGTGACGACAGCCCGCCTGTCTCTGCAATTCTTTTGGAGAGAAAGATGGACTCTGCTGCTGTTGGTAACAACAACAAAGTCAAGGTCATGGCCACCCAGCTGCTTGCCAAGTTTGAAGAGAATGCTCCTGTCCAGCCATCTGGACTGAAAAGACAGGTAGGAGTTTCACATGGGTTTCTTCCCACAGAAGAAAGATAATTACAATGTTGCAATCTTTGGGTATGATTTGTTCTACTGAGTAAAAACTGTCGGTTTTCGGTCTTGTGGCATTATGATGGATGAGCTGTTGCTGGACCCCTATATTAATGAGCAGATAACTACAGTGCAAATATTGGTCAGACTGGGCATTGTTCTAGCATTTTGTGGGTGGATTCACTGTGCTGACTGGGCTAATGGGCTCGGGCTGAGTTGGTTCAAAGAGCTTTGGTCTGCTTAATACTGGAGCAACACAGCAGTGGGATGCACTAGTGGGAGACTGAAACACTAGACATTATTGTTAAAGGCAGGAAAACTCATTCTCAACTGTTTCTGTTTAAGATGGACTCTGATTATTTTGCCTTTTCTGTGGTCCTTTTTGTGTATTAACTGGTGAATGAAATAAATCAGTTAAAAGTAAAATAATATTTCTTATGTATAAACACTTAAAATATTAAGTCTTTATTAAGTCTGTCTCAACTCTTCAGTGAATATTTAACTGTAGATGGTTTAAGGTATTACTTTGATTAGTTAACACCAAAATACTAGCCTTGTATGCCAGACTGTTTTCATTTTTTCAAAAGGAGGACGTTCTGGTCCCTTTCTCACTGCGAATCCCTTCCTCTGCGATTTTGTGGCCGGACCAATCACAAGACGTTTGTCTGCAGCAGGGTGTGGTTTGCTGGCCACGTCATACACAAGTAACTCGGCTCGCGCGGCTAGTCCAAAACATTCAACAGGGCGGACACTGCTACTGAGAGGCTGTTTATTTCTGCTCTTTCCTCAGTTTTGAATAACCAGCAAAATATAAAACGTTGAAACCGCTCTGGTGTTCGTTCTACTAAAGCCTCTCTCAAGGAACCTTTTAAAGAGCCTCGAGTAAGGGCGCCACCATACAGGTATATACCTCCGTCTACCAGAGGGCTGGCCCAAAAGCAGAAATTAAAGAAGAAATCCATGACGTTACAAGTGTATAAATCATGTTTACAGCCTAGTACAAAAGATATCTCTGGTCTCTAGAGCTAAGTTATTATTACATGACAACTTTTTTGCGCCATGTCCGGCATTTCTATTAGTTAATATTATGCCCATAAACCCTGCCTACACCCGTACCAGGCTAACTTCTTTGTATAGAATAGGAAAAGTGTTAGTTGCAGCTTGCCAGGTTACAGAAATACAGTATAAAACCCCCAGTAAAAAACTATATACAGTAAGATAAAAACAGCATAAAATTAATATCACAAGCAACTGTTTGTATTGTATTTCAACTCCTAACGCCTTGTATTCTAGTGACTAGAATACATGTATGAATATTTATGTCTATTTTGAGTCACTTATTCAGTTTAAATTATTTTAAAAACATTTTTCTTTTTTCCCCAACATGCTTTCTATGTGTAACATACTGTGTATACTGTACTTCTTCCAGCGTGACTCTTTATCATTTCCTCTGTACTTTTGCACATTTATTGCATTTTGCTACAGGGATATTACTCACTCATTATTCACTTCCTTTTTTTCTGTTCATTCTTTTTCCACCAACTATTGTGGACCATTTCTGGTGCCTTGCATGCTATTGGACCTCTGTGTCCCTCTATATGTGGCCATCAAGGGAGACTCTCTTCCCAACTTGGACTGCCTTTTAGCCACACCCTGACCCAAACCCTTGTGAATGAGCCAGGTCCTGTCAGACTGGCACCTGTACCAGCCTGGAGAAAGGTAAAAAGTGATCTAGTTAGTTAGACTAACCACTATGCTGCTTATTTAATTGTGAATTTAAACAAGTTAATTTGTATTAATCTGATATGTGTGATAGCTATAGTCTTATAGCTGCTGTGCAGAGATTTATTTTGTGGTGTGCATGAGTGAGAGACAAAAATCATAGTACCACTTGCTTACTTCTCCTGTCACGGTTCAGAGGCGCACACAGCAGCAGGAGCAGCTGAGCATTCGCTACAAACAAATGCTTAAGTGTCAGACGCTGCCTAACAGAGGGGAGCAGGTATGGTTAGCTCTGCTAGCCTGGTAGTGCCCTAAGTCTCCAACCCCTTCACGTCCCATTAATTCCCAACACAGCTCCTCTACAGACTAGACTTCATTTTAATTTAAAAGAAAAACTAGCCAAATTAAGCAAGGTGAGACCGGGGTTAGTTTTTATTATGTTTAGAATTTAATGCAACTTTAAAATAGAGACAGTAGAGGCTGTATGCATGAGCTGGTCACAGCATAATGAGTCCAAAAGTAGTGATAGTCAAATGCATAATAGCCAAAGCAACACTATAATAATAGTGTCGTTTGTCAAGTAGTTAGTAGTTTTTATAAATGTGTGTACAGTAAGTTTGTCATTGCTCCCTTATGGAACAAGTAACAAATATAATTACTTAAATCATTGAGTATGAATTTGTTTGGTTTTATTTGGTTTTATTTTGCAATGCATATTATATTGATATACTTTTCAAAGCATAAATGTCTTTGATGAAGCTCTGGGCACCTGTGGCTATTTTGCTAACATGTATTGTTAAGCAGTATTCCCTAACATAAAATTGACTAGTCTACAATTTGATTTATTGGTGACCTATTGTCACTTACTGTATAACACCGAACCATTTCTGCCGTCATTTAATTTGTATTTTTGTGTTTGCAAGTCTTTATTTGCAAATTTGTTTACTTGAGAAAATTCTTAAACAATTTCTCTAGGCTTCTACCTTGAAAAACTTCATGTAGGAGTAATAACCATGTTATGTTCAGCAGGGGCTCATCATTTTTTGGTCATCATCATCTTCTGCTTAATCTGCTCTTACTCGTTTTTCAAGGCCAGAAGTGGTGCAGACCAAGTGTCCGGCTCAGTCTCTCGGAGCTGCCCAAAGAAAACCATTCTGCTCCCCTCCTCCTCCTCCACTTCCTCGCTCTCTCTTCACTCAGAGGTGACACATAGTCTGTCTGTCTGCATTTGTCAGTTCCCTTCTTCACATCAAATAGTCTCCCTTTTAAACTGATTATGTATGAAGTATACCTTTGATTTGACCCTGTAGCTGTGAATAGAAACTCCATCTGCATCTCATAGAGTGAACTCTGTAAAGAGGTTGCAGTCTTGTTTACTTTCTCTTCAGCAGAATGTGTGTGTCATTATTAGCAGACTTGCTTGTTTCGAGCGTTTACAGCAGTGTTGAGTTGCAGCGCCTTGTAAATAAATGTGAGTCTCGGGGACATCTGGTAGCTGTACTTCTCAGAAAATCTGCATAACAGTCTATTTTTTGTGTACTGAAGCAGCAAGTTTGTAACAAGGTTTGCTAATACATTATTTGGGTTTGCACATTTCTGCCTTAAAGCATTTGGCTAAAACGTCAGAGGATGAAGAAGAACTTGAATACTACGAGACACCCCAAAAATATCGGGTAGAGTAAAAGTGTGATTGCATGGATTTGCTCCTGGCTTGTTTGTTACAGTTCTGTTTTTAATGAGAATCCATGGTCAAAACAGCAGCAAATAGAAATATAATGAAAGCTTCCTTGGTAGGAGTGGACGTCACTGCAGCCCACAGACCCCGGGCCCATTCACATTCCTGGTATACAGGAGAGGGTTGATCGCCTCATCTCCAGGTTTAAGTCCAAACCTGATAAACCCCCAAAGGTGAACACCATGCATGGAAACATTTGTGTGGTCTTGGTTTAGAAAATTCACAAACCTTTAAAAGGTTAATGTCAATGAGAGTCAGTCTTCGTATCCTGTCCCTCATTCTGTTCTAATTTTTCTCTAAAGCCAAAGAAAAAGCCTTCCCGTTTCTTTTTAGAGCAGTGGTACATGTCTAGAGGTTTGAGTCCTGGCTCTCCACTTTCTTCTCCTGATTCTTCCAGAAAGGTTAGGTGTTGTGCTGTGGATTGATATCATACATTATTTTTTTTACCATCTTGCTTGAACACTTGTTAGTGTTTTATTTACCTCATACAATGCCTTGTATTTCTGCTTCATTTTCATACTAACTCTTTAGTTTACTTACTTGAGTTTATATTACTGTCATTTCAAAGGCTACCAGCTGGTGCTATTAAAACAATTGCTTAGGTTCTTTCCTTGTCAAAACCACACCAGGAGTGAACTTTTCCTTTTGGTGCATACATTTCGTGATTGAATCATATTTTTCTGCAGGAGTCAGAAAGGCCAAGGCTGTCTGATGACCAAAAGCCCATATTTGTGCTTAGTATTCAGGAGAGAGCTGAGCAACTGGCCTTTCTATTTGAGGAAAAGCCAGCCAAACCACAGGTGACATTTACTCAGTCAGCTGCTTATCAGTCAAATGCAATTATAACGAGATATGTCCTGTCTGTCAACCCCTTATATTTATTATAAAGAATATTTTATCCTCAAAATATTTTTCATTGGCTGGTGAAAATAGTAAATTATAAATTATTATTAAAGAAATATTCATGACATTGATTGATGCCATTATTCATTATGTTAATGCTTCATACTGATGGAGTTAAATACTATGATAATAAAAACGTAAAAACACAAAATTATTCTTAATTTATACATGTTGAATTAATATTGATATTGATTAGAGAACACCAGCCCTAAACTAAATTGTCCTCAGGTGAATCCTCATATCATATTTACCATTTGCTGTGGGTTTAATTCTTCTACGCTTTCCATTTTCTTCATGGAGCCTAAGAAAAAGCCCTCGCGGTTCTTTATGAACCAGTGGCACCTGGCCCGAGCCCAGAGCGCCCCTGACTCTCCTTCCACCTCCCCTGACACTTTGAGACAGGTAGTTGTTTAACACCTGCAAGAATCTGGTGCAGTGACGCTAACACTCTACATCTGCACTTTGTGGTAGCTGCACTGCATCACTTAATTTAAGGAGTTACTTATTGTGACTACAACTCACCTGACTGGTGTTTGCTTGCCATGTCTTCTGAAATATGGAACATTTGTAATGTCTTGTTTACTATGCCTGCTTTGATTGATGTCTGTGTGAGTAATTAGGCTAATTGACTATAACTGTAAATGCACCCATACAGTTCTCACCAGGGCAGTTTTAATCTAATTCATGGATAAAACAGCTTTCTCTGCCAACAAAGTTCCCAATAGTAGTTCTTTAATGTGTAAAGACAACCTGGCAGCAGAATTCTTAGCTAGTGTAAGTCCCACGTCAACATGCACAGTTCCAACTGGGACACAGTAACAACTCTAACACATTACTACATATGGCCTTGGGATAAAAGGGCTTTCTTTGGACCATAGCCATATCCTGGAACAGACCACATGAATATATACTTAAGTATGTTGACAGCTGTGTTTATTTACCAGCAAACCAACTGGGTAATTTCCTATTCAAATGTAGATTTATTGATGTGTTTTGAATTTGTAAGGCATTCAATACGCATGTGGTTGATGAAAACTGAGTCTTAGGCTTGACTGCTTGACAAATCTGTTGAACTGTTGTTAACTGTAAAAACTAATAGCATGAATGGAACCTTAATGTAAGTCGCTTTAAAATGAAAGCATCCACTAAAATGTGTAAATGTAAGTAACACTGTTGAATGTAAGTCGCTTTGGATACAAGCGTCTGCTAAATGACTTAATGTAATTTATACCTGGTTTTGAAAGATTTTTGAAAGGAATAACTTGGCTTGGGCTGTTGTAAAGATATGTATTTGGTTTGGTGGTAGGTGTGACTGCTATCACTTCTCAGACCTTGATCAGTCAAGCATGTACACATTGATGTGTCATGTTAAAATGTGCTGTCTGACTCTTGTTTGTGAACACCCTTAGTGTTTTCCCACACACTCAATGGCTAATTAATTTAATTTCTTTAACTATTCTCTGTTTTTATCTCCCTTTCCTGTTTATTCTCAGTTTCTAATTTTTTTTCCCACCTGTCTTTCCTTCTTGATAATGCCTAAAGCGCTGTGTCAGAATGTACACAGGCGGTGTTAGCTCGTTGACTGAGCAGTTAGCCAGTCAGCTTCAGTCACAAGAAGACCCCAAGCCGTTTCCTGAAAAGAGGGATTTGGTAAGAAGTTATCGAGAGCAGAAGGCGTGTGTCTCGGTTGTCTCAGTACTACTACATAAAGTATTGTCAATGCTGTGTTTAGTGTGTTTGAGTTTAACTTGTGTGTTATAGTTTGACTCTTAACATGTAACTGAAGTGTAGCTTTTCCTTAGTTCATAGATTTTTTTATTCCTTATTGAATAACCCCAACAATCTCCTGCATCTCCTGTTTTGTGGTATTCTTAGTTTGTTATACATTAGATCATGCTTTCATCTGAAATTTGTGGTTTGATAATGTCCACCGAACCCTCTCATCACCTCTGCTCTCATAAAACTGACAGAGCGCTGAATTTTTTTACACAGGGCTCCCTCAGAAAAGAGTTTCCTGCCAACATCGGGGGAAGCGACGTCTGCTTCTTCTGTCGGAAACGTGTGTACGTTATGGAGAGGCTTAGTGCAGAGGGGAAGTTCTTCCACCGCAGCTGCTTCAAGTGTGACTACTGTGGGACCACGTTACGACTGTCTTCTTATGCATTTGATGTGGAGGATGGTAAGAGATTGGGAAAAATGCTTTAGTCTATACTGGTATTCTTTTTGTAAATCATTCCAGATAAAACAATGCATATAAGGATTTCAACATCAACTCAACATATTAAAAAAGACATATTGCAGCGAGTCTATAATTAGGTAAATTATTCAGATAAGTGTCGATAATGCTCAAGGACAGGCATCAGATTCAAACAATGGCTTTTTCTGAGTTAGTTTGAGGATAAAAACCTGCTGAAGGTCAGGGCTGAGGAAGAAGGACTTATCTGTGTTTCTGCAGAAGAGACGATAGGAATGAACTCTGGAGTGATTTTAGCAGAACAGAAAAAACATTCACCTTAGCAATACGTTTGCTAATTTGCTTTGTGTTTCGTGTTTATCCTGCAGGGAAATTTTACTGCAAGCCCCACTTCTGTTACCGTCTGTCTGGCTATGCTCAGAGAAAGAGACCCGCTCCTTCCCCTGTTCCAGTCACCAATAAGGTATTTAATGTATTCACTCATAAATGAAACTTATGCCTCTGCCACTTCAATAAATATGCACCATTTGTAAAATCTATAGGTTTCTTTCTTGGCCTTTACAGTAAATATTCACAAAATGCCAATGACAGAATGGTATGATTTCAGTGCAGCACAGATTTTTCAGGTACTTAGATGTAGGTGTACATAAGCCTGCTTATTTTATATTTATATATATTATATAGTAGTATAGTAAATGGATCTTTAGGAAAATCATATTTACAAATCCATTATTTTTGTCTTATTTGTAGTGCATCTAATTCTTTGAAAATACTCTATATTGTACTAGACACCATGCATGTATTCATGTATATACATTGTAAATCGGTTACTTGTAACTGAATTGTAATTTTAATACATAACATTTTCTCTGCAGCCCTTTGTATTTGTCATATTGTGTCTTCACAGGAGAGCCAGTCGCCCCCTGCTCCTTCAGCAACTGTTGATGCCCCTGGATGCACACCCACAGTAGTGGCAGCACCCGCAGCACCCCACCAGCCCTCAGGTAGCCTACTCTCCTTTCTGGCCGCGGTGCCCTACCGTCTGGCCGTGGGTGTGGGAGCACGTACCCTCCGTCGCACATTGTCTTGGACTTGCCACCAGATGGCACACAACCCCCTAGACTCTCCCTTCCTGTGCACCTACTGCATCTACCTCTTCTGCTGTTTGACCATTAATGTCCTGCTCAGCCTTCTCTAGCATGACTCTCAGGCCCCAATCCTCTCCTTTCTCTCTTTCCTGTTACTTTTGGCAAACTAATATATTTGTATAGATTTTAGGAGTCACAATCTTGGGATTGTTTAATCACTAAGCCTGTGGAAAGTCAATAGAAACCTTTTACCCAGTGACTGATTTAGTTCTTAAAGATGCAGTAGTCTTTATCACTTTCTCATTTGTTAATATGCTTTTGAACTATTTAAGTATAAACAAAGTACTTAGACTATATATGAATGTTGCATCAAAAATTGTTTTATTTCATCGGAGTAACTGAAACAAGCTGAAATCTCACTGGTCAGCCATTCTGGGCCTGTATATAACTTTTTGGGACAAAACAGAGAATGCACTTTTGAAAATTAAAACCATTGGATAAAGCAATAAACTTTATTATGTATCCATCCTATGTGTATATGATTAGAAATATTATTTTATACCTGCTTTGTTTTAATGAAAAGCCAAGCTTGATTCACGGTAAATGTAAACATAGTGGCCTGTTAGTGCTCACCTTTAGCGCTACCTCTTGTGATGTGTTTCTTTAAAGCCTGCTTTATGATGTGTCTTTTCCTTTGTAAGCAATTTTGCACATTTATCTTTCTGGGACTTAACACCTTAGTGACCAAGTGCCTGTATCAGTTCTTTTGGTTTGTTTTGTGAGCTTTACCTTTCCCCCTCCTCGCAGAGCAGCGTAAAACTGACAGCTGCCTGTGACTTTCTTATTTGCCTTCCTCTTGCATCTCCCAACTTCTGAACCTTAATGAAAACGTACCTCTTATTGTTCAAAGTAACAAATGCTGCTCCTGCAATTTGAGTTTGAAATTTTAGTAACAATTTTAGCAATAACCTAGAGCTTTAAAATAGGTTGGCTTTTATTGTCTTAGACCTGCTGCAGTGTGTAGGAAGAGTAGTTAGTGAGTTTATTTAGAAGATTTTAAAACTATTTCAAATTGAAACAAACTAATTTACACAAGCTTGAGATTTTGTTTCTTTGCCTCACAAACTGGTCTGAAAACAGTTATACTTATTATTTATACAATCAACCAAAATGTTTATGAAAATTATTGTAATCAGGCCTTGGCCAAAAATATTTTCCCAATTAAAGAAAACCTCAGGACAGTTTTAGGAGTTGCTTCACAGGATGGGAAAAAGGCAAGGCACTAATCTTGTACCTTGTGTCCATAACTCTTCTAGGAATAGACAAAGTATTTTATATTTAAATTAATTTGCTGTAGCAACTTAATCTAAGGCAATAAATGTGGTTATAGATTGAACACTGGTGTCCTTTCTTGTGTTTGTAAATGTAGTTTAGTATTAAGTGGGTTACAGCTGCATCTGTATAGATAACACTGGTAGACTTTTGTGGTAAACTCTCTACCATCAGAAAAGGTTAGATTCTATGCCAGTCATTCACTGCAGCAGGTTCTGTGCATTTTTCCTTTGTTACCTTTGCAGCTTCCAGTGTCTCCATTTACTCTTTCTGTGCTCTCTCTGCTGCCCTTGGTGCTCCGTCTTCTAACCTTCTGTCGTTCCTGATGCCACCATTTCACCCGGGGGCTTCACATTATGCTTATGTTGTCACCTCCAGCGCCGGAGGTCAACGGGCTGCAGGAGCTGAATGTGGCTAAGAGACTGCGGGGTACCCCAGAGCGCATCGAGCTGGAGAACTACCGTCTGTCCCTGCAGCGAGAAGAGGAGCTGGAGGAGGTGCCTGAAGAGACGCTGGCAGAGCACAATCTCAGCAGTGTCCTCGACAAGGCAACGGATGCTGACCTGGGATCCAGGTACAGCCTTTTTTATAGAGAAATCTTCTTCCATACTGTAGTAAAGGATTTTTTATTAACCAGTACCGAAAGAATTATTCAACTTAGACCTCATACCTATATGGTTGCACATTATGTCAGACCTATTGAACTTATTATTACATCTTTTTTTCGGACAAATTCATAGTTAAAGTGATGGTCCAGTATTCAGTAAAAGGGGGTACTGTCGTTTTTATTGTTAGCAGTCAGCACACCCCCAGTTTGGGCAGACAGGAACAATGAAACACACACTTATAACTAATAAAGTTTTTAAAACAGTGTTGTGAGATTATGACTTTAAATTATGTATGATGTAAAATTATACAGACCCAGAACAAATATCCCCCGTGGCCAGCGCCTCAATATGGTCTCAAAACCAAGATATGTGCCGTTTCTCAGTAATATTTGTTGTGGAAATTTGCTCAATGGACAACACAGTTAAATTTAGGTAGTTGAGGGTTTTAGATCTATTTACTGGCCCTGTTTACAGTAGTACATATTTTAGCATCATTCCTCTGTCCTGTATCTTCAGATCTGGAGTGTGCTGACAACTTTCTACTGCAAGGAATCCATATCCCTTTTTGTATTTAAAGTTTTTTAGTTATTTAAACCCACTGTAACTACAAGAACAGTGCCACTTTTGTCTTGTCTTGTTTGTCTTAAAATCGGTTAACATGTATATATCTTCTGTGCCTTCCAGTCCTTGATTGACAGAAAAATGTTCTGTGCTGCCCACTCTGACTAAAAAAAGAGTGAAAACATGCCGAAGTTTATTCTAGCACTGATGCTGCATTGTCTGTAGTTTGCTAAAAGCTTAGTTTCCTCCCACATGTTTTGACTCTACTGGGGCCGCTCATGTGTTTCCCAACAGCAGCTCCGAGTCAGACATGGAGGAAGAGGACGAGGAGGATCCGGAGGAGTTGGATGTCGAGCAGCAGCCTCCCAGTCCCTCAGATCTTGGCGGTGTTCCCTGGAAGGAGGCGGTAGAGCTGCACGCCAAGCTGAGGGGCGAGGAGGGTGGCGATGAGGCTCAGGACACAGTCAGCAGAGATGGAGAGCTGGACGAGGAGGAAGAATATGAGGATGAAGAGGAAGAGGAGTCAAGTGAAGGTAGTTCAGTTTTTCCCATAATTGTCAACAACAGCAGTGTCAACCTTTAGTGTGTCAATGTCCTGTCCAGCTCCATTTGACATGTTCACTTTTCATTTTAATACATCACTCTCCTTTCCTCTTTGTCCCCCTTTCATTACCTCATGTGACTGCGTCTATGTATTTTCCTATTGTTTTTGGCCTATGTCGCCCCCTGCTGACAGAGGGCGATTACTGCCCCTGGGACAGAGAGCTCCAGTCAGGCTTTTGGCTGGAGAAGTACCTGAAAGATGAAGAAGATACTGGTACATTTAAAGGTAGCAGAAGGACTGCCTGTTGGTGTGTTTGCAGTTAAAGTGTGCTGTTTGACCTTGGTTTTTAATTTTTAAATCCTACAGTATGTTTTTTTGTTTTTGTTTGGGCTTTGCAATTTAATTTTTTTAAACAATGTTTCAGAAAGCGTGCTTTACCACATTAGTTAATACCTTCTTTTAGCAATGCTTTAAAAGCAATAATCTGCTTAATACCAGAGCGATTTGTGTTTTCCCAGCAGGAGCTGGTTTGATTATAAGCAGAATCTCTCAAACATTTATACTATTTTTCTTACCTTACAGTTTTTATGCTTACTTCAATTTTTTGCAGTTTTGTGCATGCAGCCAACTCTAAGCCTCTTAACATGTTCATGTCTACTGTGTTCTAACAGTCTTTCCCTTTTCTTCCTTTTTCTCTTCTGTGTTTCTCTTTTTTCCTTTTCCAACTCTCTTTTCTTATCTTTTCTACACCACTTCTTTTACATAATTTTACAACACCCAAACTTCCACAACACAACTGCAAAAAACATTTAGCCAGGAACCTCCAGATCCAACAAGTTCTGCAGCCTGTTGATCCTCAGGCTCTTCCAGGTTTGGGGAGAACACACCTAGACTCTGAGGGAGATAAAGATGGACAGCCGGTCTCGGCATCCCAACTCTCCCAACCTTCCCAACCCTCAGAGTTCACACAGCCCTCCCCCACAGGTAACCCCCTCCTCCCCCTCCCATGGGAACTGAATCCATGGTAGTAGCTGCGTTGCCTCAAGCAGAACGGTACAGGTCGGTTTGGGTGATGGTGTGCTTTTACATACCTCTGAATTGACTAAAGGGCTACAAAGTGCCCCAAAACAACGCCAAAATTTAAGCTTGTCTTGTTTTTTTAAAACCTTCAAATGTTTTGTTTACATTTGTTGTCCATACTGCATAAAGAATGCATATCCCAAAAATGTAGATTCATACCTGCCTTTCTCATCACTACACAAAATCAAATCTGCTTCTTAAATTTAGTTATTATTTTAAAAGTTTGCTTTCAATTTATTTCTTATTAGTATCTTATATCTATAGCTTATTCTGAAAAAAAAAAACTTGATTGGGTGTTGTACTACACCGTGTTGTATTGAATTGAATCATACCGTACTGCTCAGCGGTACCAAGGCTACACTGTTATCGACCAGCGTGTCTCCTGCTGTTTGTATGTCTTTGTGTGAGATGGAGACAAACCACTAACCTTCCTATTGTTTATAATCATCTCTTTTCATTTGTTCTTTTTATTAATCTTGTGTACTGTTTTAATTCATGTTTTAATTCATCATTCATAATTGTTGTCAGTCCTGGAGTAAACGCACTGCAACCCAGTGCATCATAACCCCTTTGTCAATCCTTTTTTGATTTGCTCTGTTCTTTTATGTTGTGCTATGTTTTTTCTCATGTGTCTGATTACCTTCCTCTTATATGTTATGTGTTATGTGTGTTCCTGCCATCTATCCTCCTGTTGTTCCACACCCTCTGGTTTGAATGTAGCCCCTGCCCACACATCAGCAAGACACGAGGCAGTGAGAGTCTGGTTGGAGTCCATGTCCGGAGGTAGCTCAGATTTAAAAGGGATCATGGCATCCCGCCTTAGACTCTGTCTGGCCTTTTCTCTGTGGCATGCACCAACACACGCAGAGACCAGACTCACAAGCATGCATTTCACTCAAGACTTCAGCTCTCTTGGTCGTTCTTCTCTCTCACACTCACCACATCACTTCTCGTGCTACTTTCTAAAGAGTGTATTATATCTGCCTTTTTACAGCATTTGCCTTGAGTATAACTTATGCTGTAAATGAACAAGCCTTTTCTTAGCATCAGTGTTTTTTGTCCTGGTGTGTAATGTCTATGCTGTTCAATTACTAACCTCTTAAAAGCACTTGCACAAAGTTGAGAATAGGTTGTTGTGGTCCATTAAAAATCTCAATGCCAAGATTAGTGAATGAATGGAATGAGCGCTCTAAACATATTTGGATCCAGCGTTAAAAGCCTAGTAGAGATGTGCTTGTACCTACAAAGTGTTCTTTTGGGATGTACATTCACATGCACAATGGAGGAGATCATGCATTAAGCCGAAGTACTATCAGCACAGTTTTTAGCACTATTACTGGTTCACTATTGCTTAATTAAAATGTCATCCATTTACTTTATAAATGGATCACTGCATGTTTCTTATATTTTTTCTAATGCTTTTCTGCACTATTTCTATGTTTTTTATTTATTTTTTGACAAGAAGGATAGGACTTGTCGAAATTGATCTTGAAAACTTATGTGTTAGTAAGCAATCTTGAAAATCTGATGTATTTTGAGTCCTATCTGAGTAAAATTCAGTTAGGTAATGTCACGTTGGTGTTGTAAATGTATGTTTTCTGTGGTTTTGAGTAAAGATGTAGAGCGTAAAGGCGGATGACTCATTTGTGGCTGTTTCCTTGTCCTGTCAGAGCCCTGTGAGGATGATGAGCTGGAGGCAGAGGCAGACAGTCCGGATGTGGAGCCTGGTACAGAAATGGATCAGGGTACGCTTCCAGAAGAGTATAAATAATGAATTCATTGATTCTTTTACATGTGCAAAGTGTGAACTCTGCACTGTCACAATAAAAAGGCTGGTAAAAATAAATGGAAGCTGCTAACAATGCAATGAGTAATAATGTTATTCTTGAACTCCAGATGACATCCCCTCAGATGCAGAAGCAGAGGCTCGTTTGCACCAGTCTGAGCGCACTGAAGCATTTCCCAAGGAAGTCAAGAAATCTGAAAGTGTGGGGATGGCTTCAAGCTTTGGTACATGTCTCTGCTATTGCCTTTTGCAAACAGCCAGATATGTTTTTCTATGAACAAAAAGCATCATTATTCTGTTTTGATGTGCTTTCAGGGCCGTCCAGCATCAGCTCAATTCAGAAAGATGACATAGTTCTCTCTCCACTTAAACCACCCGGAGAGCTTGACACTCAGGTAAAAAACTTACCAATTACTGAGTTGAAGATTTCAGATGTTTTTAGATAAAAAAATAAATAAATAATACATGTATATTTTCTGTTGCTTGTGTAGACAAATCAAACATCTCCCTGTTTGCTGAAGTCTCCCGGGGCTCATTTCTTCTCCGATCCTTTTCTACCTGAGGAAACAAAAGCTGTCAGAGGCGATTCATCTCCGTCCTCAGTCATAAAGAGCCCCCTTTTCCATTCGCCTGCAGCTGATGCCCCTTCCATTCCATCTCCTGTTTCTGCTGCTCCTGCCATACCTCCTTCAGCTATACCTGCTAAATCACCTGTCTGCTCTCCCGTCAAAGCTGAGTTCCCCCTCAGATCGCCTGTCAAGTCTCCGCTCATCTCTCCAATCTGCTCCCAGCCCACTTCCATGCCAGAAACCCACCCCCCCGGATCCCCGGTATACCCTCACCGCTCCATTTGCCCTCTCACCGGCAACCCCCTCTCCCCGATCTGCGCCCAGCCTTTGCCTTGCCACGAACCGTCATCACCCCTCGGTTCTGACTCTCCCGTCAGAACCCAGCCCATTCCTGCTGTCACGTCAACACCCAAAACCGAAATGTCCGACAAGTCCACAGACTCGTCTATTGAGGACACCCCATCTAAAAAGACAGATATCATTGAGGAATTCTGGTTAAAAAGTGCAGAGATTAGAAAGAGTCTAGGTCTGACTCCTTTGGAACGCAGTAGTCAAATCTTAGAGAAAAGTGTTGTCAAAACTCCACCGCAAGAGCCTGTCAAGACAAAATCGCCAGATACAGTGGAAGACCAGAAGAAGCCCGCTTTTACTGGCCGCGCTGTTATCCGCAGAATCAACATCACACTCGAAGGTCAGGTTATCACTCCCATTAAACCCTCAGAACCAAAGTGTAACAGCTCAGATAAGAGAGATCTCAGTAGCAGCTCTGGCTTGGGTTTGAATGGAAGCATGTTGTCCAGTCATACAGCAAACAGCGAAAGCTATAACACATCAGATTCCACTATGTTGACACCGCCTTCCAGTCCACCGCCGCCAGTGCCTAGTAACCAGTCGCCAGCTATGCTTCGGCAACCCAGACACCAAGCGTCGTGGAGCAACGGGAAGGATAAGCCTCAATCTGAACATGCCAAAGAGCCAGCAAAAACAAAGACACCAACTACATCACCTAGGACTCCGCACAGTCCAGTTTCTGCTCCTAAACCTGCTCCAAGAAAAGTCACATCACCACAATCTGAAACGGCTCCGGTTGTTGTCATGAGGGAAAAGAAGAAGTCACGGCCTGACAATGTGAGAAAGTCTTTTGTGGAGACAGTGGAGGAGATTCCCTTTGCAGATGATGTGGAGGAGAGCTATGATGAAAGAACGCCGGAATCAAGCATGAATAGATATTACACTCCACCCACCAGCAAAACCAGCAGAGAAAAACCTCCCTTGCATCTGGCCTTAGCAATGGATAACGGTAAACCTAATATCCCGGTCAATCCTGCCTCAAAGCCCCAGAGGGCAACTCAATTTTCTCCGGAGGCCAAAGAAATTGCCGAGGAGAGAATGAGGGCCAGAGAAAAGTCAGTAAAGAGCCAGGCCCTGAAAGATGCTATGGCCAAACAACTACACAAAATGAAAGAATCTGATACAGACAAGGGTGCCTCATCTAAAGTGGCCTGGAGTGTAACCCCAGAAGCTGCCGGCAAAAGTAAAAAGTCGCCCGGATCTCCGAAAACATCTGCTGTAAAAGCGTTGGAGTCGAAAAAAGCAGAGACTCTACCTGAGCGCTTCTTCAGCAGCAACAAGAGTCTGGACAGCTCCGTAGCCTCGTCTGACGGCTCCTCCTCCAGCAAGAGCAAAAAACGCAGTTCTCTATTCTCTCCACGGAAGAACAAGAAAGAGAAAAAAGCAAAGAATGACAGCAGCAGGGTGTCCGGTGCAGAGGAGACTCCTCCGAAACACAAGTCGTTGTGGAAGGCTGTTTTCTCAGGGTACAAGAAGGACAAGAAGAAGAAGGAGGGCAAATCGTGCCCCAGTACACCATCCTCCGGCTCCACTACTCAGGACTCTGGAAAGAAGAAGACCTCATCTCCTGGAAGATCATCAGGTAGGATTTAATATTCTGCTATTTACACAGAGAATACTGTACGCACAAGACAAATGTCTCAAGGTGAAACTTTAATCTACACAGCAGACTTGAAGTCACGGAGAAACCTGAGCTTTTCTGAAGAGTCAGACTTGTCCTGTGATGATGTTTTGGAGAGATCCTCCCAAAAGTCCAAGGCTGATGTAAGTAGCATATACTGTATGTTCCATATATTATACAGAGAAGTAGGATAATATGCACTTATTGTTAAAGGAAAAGTGACCGTGGCTAACTTTCTGTTTGTTTATGACATAGCCTTTGTTTACCTCAGACAAACGTGTGCAATAAAATTAAACACTGTCAAGGCATGGCTATTTAGTGAATTACAGCGCTTCTTCTGCTAGTTTTACCTCTTTCCATTGTTTAAAACACAAACACATAGACTGGGGCATTTATGTTACTGACTGAATGCTCTTTAATAGTCATTTCTATTTGAATATAAAGCTATGTAGCACATTTTAACCAAAAAGACTTGGTTCTTCTTTAAAGACAGAGGCTTAATTGTAAGAAATGTAATAATCACTTGTGTTGCATTGATTTCTTTCCCTCATTACTTCACCCAGCCAAAGCAGCATACGGACATCTTTGATCTAGTGTCAGGCATACAAAAGGAGACCATAAAGGAGGAGAAACTGGAAAAGGAGAGACAAAGGGAAAGAAAGAGGGTAAAAGAAAGGCAGAGAGCAAGACAGCTGGAAAAAGAGGTTGATCAAGAAAAGGCGAATAAAGAAGAGGAGGTATTGTTCAGCAGCGGGGCTAAGCGATTTTGAATTTCACATCACCATAATGGAGAAAATAAGGCCACTGGAGAAATATTTTATGTAGACTAACTTCACATTCTTTGCCATTGGCTTTGAAGCTGATCTCAAATGAAATGTCAACTGAACCCCTTCTAAAGGGTTACAAGCATGGGGCAATGCTTTTGTTTCCCTCGAGGCATCTCAGTGAAAATCATGCATTTATATTATACAAGGGCTTTTTCAAGGTCTTCAGCATTACAATAAAATAAGGAAAATAACTGATTGAATCTATTGAATACTGTATGCTGGTGGAATATATCCTATTAGGAAAATGCAAAAATCCTGCATAAAAATGTAAGCAATTTCTGTTCTATGTATTTTCATATTTGAAACCATTTGCATTCATTATGTTATAGTTGAAATTCCAAATGACTGCCTCCTGTGCTGCTCATTATGTCTATGTGTGTCTGGTGTAGTGTAGATGGGTGCAGCTGAATTCAAAGCCACAGGCATGAATTTAATGACTACATTTTAGAAATTCACACAGTCTAACAACTATATATATGAAATTTAATTGTGCGCTCAAAGTAGCTCTTGAAAATTGTCCTTTTGAGGTGTGTATAACTATACATACTACAGACCAACACTGCTCCATGCCTGCAAGGCCATTTATAATTTATTGTGTAGAATACTGTCTGGTGTCTTCTGTATTGTGTAGATTTGTGAATCTTTAGTAATTAGCCCCAGAACATATGTACCATAGTTTCTCGTTTTGACACTAATTTTGATTAACATAGATGTATAGATTTTAACTGGTGTTTGATTTTAACATTGTCTGTGTTGGTAGTGCCAGTATAATTCAGCTTAATATTGACTTTTTATTTTTGTTAACATGATCATTAACCCATTGCCATGTGTATTTTTTTTGTTTCCTTCCTTTTTTTTTGTTTTATCTTCACAAAGTCTGTGTATGTCCCTCATGCACTGGCGTTCAAGAGATCATATGCCACCAAGGTAGTATCACGTACATTCCTATTGATAAACTTTTCAGCACACACTTGCACCCATTTGCGCATGTTGTACTGTAATAACAACCTTCTGTGCGTCTGGTCTCTGACTAACTCTGTGGATGCATGTATTGACAGTTCGGCCCGTAGCTGCCTCCTGCTGCTGGATGTCAGCTGTGTTCTAAACAGTACTTTTCGTATTTGTCTTTGGTCACAGTGGTTTCTCCACATTTCTTGATATCAGGGGCTGTTTTGCTCTGACTGGTATGATATTAACCTGCCTCTATCTGTCACAGCAGCTCTGTTGTTGCTCCAGTCTGGCTATTGGATAAGACTGACACATTTTCTTCAGCACTGATCTCCTCTTTTTCAGCTTTTTATGTCCTCACAGTTAAAAGAGAGAGCATACCAGCTTAATCACTCTCTGCACTTCCAATTATGAAAAATGTTATGATGTGAAAAATATGCCAAATGGGATCTAGATGTGAAAGCTACACTTAAGTTGATAGATATATCACACATTAATTTGCATTTTAAATGATGAAACACATTTCTAGTCCATTTCTATGCCTAGCTGGATGAAATAGTACTAGTCCATGTTGGCCCTAATTAGTTTTCCACTTTTGTCCCTGTTTAGTTGTTGTAGTGCCTCAAGGAGCCAAGTGCAGGAACAGGCACACTTTTTAAATAAGAAATTACAAAGCTGTGTTTCTGTTATACCAGAAAACCTACACAGAAGAAGAGCTGAATGCCAAACTCACTCGAAGGGTCCAGAAAGCTGCACGACGACAAGCCAAGCAGGAGGAACTCAAGAGGCTGCACAGAGCCCAGGTAACTGATCTCAACAGCAACACTGTTTCTAACCTAGATTTTTCTGCTCTAAATCTAAAGTATTATAAATTGAATCACTTTTCAACACAATGTATTTTTTCACTCTCCCACTTGATAATATTTTGCTGTATATTGTATTGAATTACTCCAAAATTAACATAAATACTTTTCAGTAAATGGCACAGAAACAGAAAAACTACAAGGCTAAATGGCTACAGCAACACTTTTGAATAAATAGTATTGCCGTATATTTGCACATTTCTTGGTAAAAATAAAATTTAGTTCCCAACCTGTTCATAAAAACATATGGTCAGTGCAATGTGACTTGAATTGAAGCCAAATTTTTCTTTTAGTCTGGAAATCCACAGTGATTGATGCTGCTGTTGGCTCTTAGTCCACTGAGTCAGCACTCGACTCCTCTCTTTTCCTGGAGTTGGTGGTTAGCTGGCCTGAGTTTTCTCTTTTTTTTTTTTTTTTTTGCAGCTATTTATAGTCCAAACAGGACTTGTTATTTGGCCTCTGCTGCTTTGCCCTGATACACGCTCCACTACTAAGAGAGGAACTTAAGAAGACAAAACAAGAAACAAAATTTGCTTTAATCATACCATATTGATATTTAGATATACCAAAGACATATCTTTCAGAACCCATTGAATTCAAATTGTGTATATTACATTCACTACACAACAAGCCAAGTACAATTTTTAAATGTCCTTGAATGGCTCTCACATTTCTGTCATTATCACTATTTAAATGAGACTACTAATGAAAAAGTCAAAGTGTGGTGTTGATTTGATGCACATTGGCTCGTATCCAGTAGCGCTCTAATTACTTGTGCTACCCGTTTACTACTATATATTTATTCTTATGATTAGGGCAAATTGTTTCATCAATGAAGTGAACCTCTCCAGCTGGCCCCTTTAAAAATGTTGGTGAAATCCAGTGGTGGACGAAGTACACAAACCAAGTACTTGAGTTAAAGTACAGATACACTAGGTAAAATATTACTTCAGTAAAAGTAAAAGTACTCCCTTTTAACTTTCACTTGAGTAAAAGTACAAAAGTATTTGCCTTCAAATGTACTTAAGTATCCAAGTACTAGGCTATAATGCCCTTATAATTTTTGTCAGTGTCTTGCCCCCTTTAGGCGCCAGGAATTATTTAAAAAATACAGATTTTTGAGATCCAAATTTCAAAAGGCTGTGGTTTGAAAATGATACGAGATAGAGTCCTACTCTAAAGTAGAAAAATGTCAGGTATGACCCAAAGTATTTAAGTAAATAAATTTTAAGCATCTAATTTGCATATAATTTGCATACCATGACATTATATATTGGTTATGTTTTTTCAGTACATACACACTAATGAACATATTAGAATAGTTTTTTTTTTCTTTTTCTGAAATAAAGAATAAATACAACTTCTCATATACCATAACTAGTAAAACGTAAGCAAATAGTTCTGAGAAATATACACATGTACTGTATGTGTGTGGTTGCAGTTGCTTTATCTTTTCTTATCCGTCCATGTGGCATAGTTAGTAGTTTTTTAGAGTGTGGGACCTCTCATGAAGCACAGCACACAGCCATCACTTTTATTACTATCGCTGCTTTGATTAGCGCATTCTCGCTGACTATGTTTACTCTGCCTCTCCTCCTCGACTGGGTAAAGTGTCAGGATGAACAACACGTATTTGTCCCAAACAGCTGTCAATAGAAGCCGCATTATTCCCAAAATCCCTGTCACTCCCGCTGCCACGGCAAGTACACCGCCCGGCTTCTATCACCTGTGCTAAAGGTAAAGCTGCAGGTGCTAAAGGTAAGCTGCAGGTGCTACGCGCACACGGCTTCCCGGCTTTAGTTTCCTCCCGTTTCTTTCACTGATGTTTGGTAAAATGTGGGAAAAACAGCGTGTGCTTTATGAGAGACGCTGAGAAAGGCAGCAGCGCGCCGCTGTCCAAGTTACACACCTCACTCACTCGTTCATTCTCACTTTCACTCGGCTGAAAAGACTCTAAAGGTAGATGTTCTCCTCAGAATCAGAGTCAGACATTACTAATACCAAAGCTTCATCACAGGTGTATTTTTTATTTGTTATTTTCATGTTTATCAGCTCGCGTGTAGAGAATGAGGCTTCTATTGAGCCGGTCCTGACACTCCCACTGAGACGCGTCTTTGAGGTCTTCTTCTACAAAAATATTTAACGGAAACACAAGGAACGACTAATTTTGCAAAATGTACTTGAGTAAAAAGTAAGATATTTGATGTTGAAATGTAGTGAAGTTAAAGTAAAAAGTATCCCTTAATGGAAATACTTAGTAAAGTACAGATACTGGAAAAAACTACTTAAGTACAGTAACGAATTACATTTACTTCGTTACTGTCCACCACTGGTGAAATCACTGGTATTTAGTGGCAGCTGATGCTTTCCTTTTGCCTATCAGAGATTGCTTAGAAAGTACTTCTGAGCGTATGTGTATGTTTGTAACTTGATCCTGGCTGCCCCCTCAGATGATTCAGAGGCAGTTGGAGCAGGTGGAGGAGAAGCAGAGGCAGCTGGAGGAAAGAGGTGTAGCTGTGGAGAAAGCCTTGCGAGGAGAAGCAGGTAACTTTACATTCATTCATATGTTATATTGATACAGGTCATACATAATTCCCTTTTTAACCAAACTGTATTTTTTTTATAATACCATTAAAAAAAAACAGAAAAAACTTTAAAATCAACTGTGTCCTTACTGCTATTCATGGATTATCTTTTATTTGATGCTAGTTCATTTAGCATGTGTAAAGGTACTTTGAGTTTCAAAGGCAATAATCATTTTGATGATTAGGCTTATGTAACTGTCCCTCTGCATCTGGATTGCTGTAATTCTTGTCTGTAATTGGTATTTATATAGTTGTATTACAGTGTTATGTAAGACCGAAAAGAAAGTTATTTTATGAAAATACGAAAGACACTTGTTGAATAAAAGAAAAAGCAGCTCCATTTTACAAAGCAAGTTATGCATTAGTACTAGGTAATTATGTTCAATAATGTTCAAATAATGTGCTAAATAACAAAAATATAACCCAAATCCAAAATATTAATTTGAACAAGTAGTTTACTGATTGAGTAGTTTATTTTTTGCTATAGATCAATTAATATTTTTTCATCACATTTTAAACCTATGTTTTAACTTGTTTACTACTTTACTCTTTTAAAGGAATGTATAAAGGTACTTATACATTACCCAAACAGCACAAAAGACGATCAGGTATTAGTTTTACAGCAGTTTCCTTTTTGTTGTCATGACATGTGACACTGTTGCGTATAGGCTCCATTTGTGGTGACACACAACAACACTTCTCCATGTGTGAACGTGTTGATCATTGTCCGTACATCACATGTCTGCCATTGTCCACCCGATCTGCATGACACTGAGGAAAATGTTTGTCCTGACATAGATTTGTGTGTGCTCATTCTGGATGTTACTTGTCTTCTTCACTGCCTCTCAATGGAGGAGGGTTTTGGTACTCAGAATTCAAATCACATTTTTTTTTTTTTACTAAATGCAATCAGAATATCTCAAATCCCATTTGAATTGGTCTGCAGGGTGATGTCTCCTTTATTACAGCATATTCTGCTGCAGCTGAGTGATTTGATAAAGATATTTGCAAAGATCTGTTGACTAAGATGTACAATCTTTGTTATTGTGGCGCAGGAAATGAGATGCGGGTCTGTTTTTCACTATCTGCTGTAAATTGAGGTCTCATTTAACACTCAGCTTTTAGTCTCAGTAATCCCTGCAATATTGTAGCAGAACATAAAAAATAACTTCCCCTCATTTTGTTAAATCCAATTCACTTAATAAAAATGCTAATTCTTTGACATGTCCACACTTAAAACTACACTGCAGCAGAGGCTCAATGTGAAACAAAGTGACTGAACAGCTATACAGCAAATCTATGTAGCCTTTTCTTATTATTATACTTTGGAAAATGCAATAAAGTATTGCACACACTCTCTGCATTATGCCCAGTGGTGAGTACTGATAGACTCTCTTTGCTTGAGTTTGCTGCAGTGCGCGTGTTTGCAAGAACATGCATGTCCTGCTGCTGTTGCAGGTTTTTATATGTATGTGTTTTCCCAGTTTGGGGCTGTGTTAAATAACGCAAATCTCTAATATATCCCTGTCATTGTAGACTATTGGGGAGATTCTAATTACAGTGAAATCCTGGACTTGCATCTGGGCGGTATGTATTTCAAATCTGTCGCTTTAAACTAACCTAAATGCTAACCCAGTCTGTCCCATCCCCAGTTTTACTACTTGAGCTTTGTACCCCATCATATTCACATGGATTAGCCTCACTGCAATTTGCTTTGCCCCACTCCTTCTCTCCCCATTTCCCTTCCCTTCCTACTAACAAGGTTTCTAGTTCAAACACTCTTTACATCAAGCTGAGATCAGACACTTGGTCTCATGCTGTCCTCTTAAGATCCTCTTTGATCTCTGTAAACGTATGAATGATAAATGAACAAATTAATGAGTAACTTTTATTTGTCGCCTCTCAGCAACACAGGCTGTATAATACTAACCACACACCACAAGATACACCACATGTGCTGAGGACTGATCTTACATGGAGAACATCCACATAAATATTTACAATAGATAGCTTTATTAGCCTATAGAGGAAAATGGAATAAAAAATAAATAATTTGGAAGATAAAGCCAAATGACATGAATATCATAATTTCTGATCAAACATAAATCTACCCCAAACAATTTTAGATTTCAGTTAAGTAACCAAAGAACTGATCACTGAAAGAGATTTAAGTCATGATCAGAGAGCTACATTTCACAAAATTATTAAAACATTCGTTTTTCTCAGAGACAATAACTAGAGTAGCTACCGTGCTGCAACAACAAAACAAAAAAACTCAAAGGCCATTTTGAATAATCCCACTTTTTGTAAATGACAATTAATTAATCTGAACATTCTTTACTTTTACAACACACTGTCAGACAATTGTTTTTAACACTGTCCAAGTACTGCATACTAATTTTACTAAACTGTGGGATTGACTCTTGTCTTCTCTGAGCTGTCCTCTGACTTTCTAATACCTGCTCAGTTTCACAACCCCCAGACGTGTGTAGAAATCAGCACTAATTGGCAATGATGGAACTTGCCCTGCTCCACTGTGATTAGACTGTAACACTGTGTGTGTGTCTGTAAAAACTAAGGCCTTTGTTAAAAAATGAGTTAAATGCATTTTTCCTAGAAATTTGTGAACTCATAGTTTTTAAGTCTGATTTGTAATGAATATGCATTTCCACATATTTGAGCAAGGTCCTTGCTTCCTTGTGGTTCTATCCTTTTGTCCCTGATCAGACTGGAGATTGTGTGGAGGTTTGAGCCAAAAAAATAACACAGTGGTCTTTGACTTATGTGTGGTGTCTAACTTTGAGTCACTATTGTTGTTGGTGTTTTCTTTCCAAGAGGTCGGACTGGGCAGATATTCCACATATATTTCTTATATTTGCTATTTTGTACTTTTATTTTGTTTTACTTTATGCTAGTGAATGTCAATTTCCTATAATTTTACAATACATATAGCTCAACCTTTTCTTTTTCACTCTACATCTTCACATATATTATGGTCTGTATTTTACTTCAAAGGTAGTCACAATTTTCAGTGACTTTAAACATGTTCAAGTAGCTTTATACTGGCAGCTTGATACGTCCTTACAGAAGAAGAGCTATCTTGTGTGATAGACTTTAAACTCTGCTGATAAGTAATGGCTTTAGTAATGTAAGTGGACCATTTTGACGGCCGTTACAAGCACTAGGTTTGCATTTGCGGGCAGTTTGATTCTCACACGGTGCATAGAAACAGACATAAGTGGATGTCTGCTAATTGAAGGGTAAGTCAAGTTCTACAATTACCAGATGAAACCGAAAGATTATTTTCCCCTCAATGCACCAGGTTCTTTGTCTTTTTTTTTTTTTTTTTTTTCCATTCCCTATTTTTATCATCCCACAGCTGATCTCTTCCACCTCACCTCTACAGGTGATTTGTCTTCTATCTATCACAGCGCTGTTCTTTTCTCCTCCGTGTTTTTTCAACCTCTTCACTGCCCATTCACCTACCCCCCCTTTACAACACCACCCCGTTGTTCATCACGCACCTCCTCCGTGTCTCCTCTGTCCTGTCTTTTTCATCACTGTCTTGTCTCTTGTCCGACCAATGTTCCCGTCTACTTCACTTCCCTCAAAACTCTTTCCCCTTTGTCTTGTGGAAGTTGAGTCCTACGTGGGGACGCCCCGCCGAAGACCCCTCTCCCTCTGCCCCTGCTGGTCCCCTGAAGGTAACATAACCTCGCCGCCTCATCTCACGGGTGTGGCGGGTTACTGTGGCAACCGTACGGATCTACACTGCCTACCGGGGTTGACACCCTGTTGCCCTCCCTCCACCCTGGACTGTTTCCCCTTTACCCAACCTCTACATTTGTGTAGAATTGAGCACAGTATGTTTCCCCAAAAAAAGTCAAAAAGTCAGATGTAGCTTGTATTTTGAAGATCAGTGTTAAGCCTCTTTCTAAGAAGCTCATTTAATTTTATTACAGAATGTAAAATCTGTAAACAAAGGTAGAAACCTTAAAGAATACATAAGGGGAAACTACTGTGCTGCAGTGTGTCCTTAACAGCATGTATTTTGTTTTCCATCCGCCTATAAAAAAGCCCGTTTTTTTATTATTTTTATTTTTCATTTTTTACTGGTTTTTTTTTGGTTACTATTTTTGAGATTCTTGAGGAATCCTGACCTGGATGCTCGGGATAAGTGCTAAAATTGTCATGTACCATAAATTAATAATACATTTTTAAGGTGAATGGCTCTTGAGATGTGGTTAACTTGGAGGCAAGTTGTGGTTTTGAGAGTGAGGAAACTTGCATGTTGTGATGATCACTGTTTGGTATGAATATTCAGTCAAGACGATACTACTGTTAAAATTTAATGGCTCGTTGGTGTTGTAGTATCTAACACCTGTCATAGGAGATTTTGCCTGAGCTTCTAATCTGTGTGATTTCGTTTTTTTCTTTTTGTGCCTTGAACTGGGGGCTTTGTGTTCGAAGCCTTGGGCTGAGGGTTGGTGGAGGTGGACTAGTTTGAAATAAGAGAGCAACTTTTAGCACAAAAATTGCCTTGTTTTGTTATTTCTCCTCACTTTCTGTAGCTTTTATCCAGCTTTTCCCTTCTCTTTGTCCCCCCTTTTAATTAGCAAATGCCAGCCCCTAAGAACACACCAATGCAATTTATGTGTGTACAGTGTGTGTTTTGCCTTTTTTGTTTTAGAGCCTCCTCTTCTCCCGTTAAGTATGTCATGCGCTGCGTTGAGGTTTGCCTTCTGGTGTTTCATTGAGCGCTTAGCTCCACCTGCTGCAGCCTGATAATGAAAAAGGCATACCACTTCAGCAGCAGACCAGTTTGTGCATTTTGTATACAATAGTGTATGTATGGGGACTACAGAAACGCAGAAACATATGCTAATTGTTTGTGCTAGTTATTAAAACTTAGTAATAATGCACAATGACAGGACATGCTTGCCTCACAATGCAGGCTGAGCAATAGAGGAAAAATGTTGCCTTTGAATGACATTTGACCTTGTATGTAGAAATATATAAAAGAATTTCTCTTGAACTATGCCTATTTTTAATCTTTGTGTTGTTGTCAATATGTGGGCTGGAGAGGATGAAAATGCTTCAAAGATCTTATGGGTTTTATTGAATATCTGCCTAACCTTTGCTACCCACCTACTCCTAAAGGAAGAACAACAGTATACTTGCCCTAAAGAGCAGCTCACTCTTACACAAGTCCAAACTGGGTAACACAAAGCTTTGCAACAGCTTTGTATGTGGGATGAATGTGTATGTGTGTATGCTTTGCCTTAAAGTTAAGAACTGTAACTCTGCACTATCTTCTGTGGGTCATACTTATGGCCAACTGAGTGACCACATCGGGTGTGTAGTCCATCTCTCCCACCTCAACATCCCTCGGCAAGGACATGCAGGCTTGGCTGTCATTGAGTTGCCGATGTCGGTCCTTGTCTGTTTGGTATCAGTGTGACTTTATGACCAACTGACTTCTCACTTCCGACCCTCTGCTACCTCCTCCTTCAGGCATGGGTAAGAAGGACGATCCCAAACTAATGCAGGAGTGGTTCAAGCTGGTGCAGGAGAAAAACGCCCTGGTCCGTTATGAATCAGAACTTATGATATTGTAAGTATAATGCTTATTAGGTGTTGTTGCTGTAGTTATTGTAATGTTTTGATGTCATGATAATGTGTATCCATGTTGCTTTTTATTTTTTTACTTAAAGTTACACAAACATCAACATGCTTTTTTTACTCATACAGAAGTCAATAATAAAAAAAAAACTTGAATATACTGACCCAATGGAGCAAAACATCCACCACATAAATATGCAAATATGAATACTGTAGCATCAAGTACAGCTGCTAGTCTTCACCTACTACAAATACTTAAAAATATGTTCTCTCTGTTCCAAAACACCATAATAGTGAACAACGATTTCTGTTAATAAAGAAGTATTAAATCCATTCTTATCATAAATCTGTTACTCAATTGTCCTTTAATTGTAGAGGTACATGAGGCATAAGATTGGACAGAGTAAATTTGAAGTGAATGACACACGCTAAATGGTCACCTGGGATTTGCTGCTCAGGGCTGTCACATCTATGTGTTCTGACCCTTAAGTACTCTACTCTCAGGTTGGTTTTCAAATTGGCAGTAAATTAATGCACCTGGTCATGCGGCTGGAAAACAAACTTTTGGTAGGTATCCTCAGTGTACCTGCCACTGCTTGATGAGCCCAAAATTTTGGAGCCAGTGAAGGCCTGTTGCTGATTGTTTTTTTTGGGGAAAGTTCCCTTCCATACAGCTAAAACAAACACCTCAAAAGATGGCCAGTAAAATCTACTTTTAAAATTATTATTATTATTATTATTATTTAGCTATTAGTTTGCCATTTTATTTGAGAAGTAATGATTTTAAAAAGTCATAAAAGATAAATGAAGCAGCCACGTCGGTAACTACAACTCATCAGTTAAACAAACTGTTCTCCTTGTCTGCGTTCAAGTGCCAGAGAGCTGGAGCTGGAGGACCGACAGAGCCGACTACAGCAGGAACTCAGGGAGCGAATGGCTGTGGAAGGTGAGCACATGAATGTTAATGAGCGAAAAGCCTTGTCCCTACACCTCTTTATTATCTGCGATTTCAAGTATAAATCTCTCATGTTTTGTGTCTTTCAGACCACTTGAAGTCTGAGAAAGAGCTTGCTCAAGAAAAGCAGATCTTAAATGAGATGTTGGAGGTTGTGGAGCAGCGCGATGCCTTAGTTGCCCTCCTTGAAGAGCAAAGGCTCAGGGAGAAGGAGGAAGACAAGGATCTAGAGGCTGTCATGCTCTCTAAAGGCTTCAACCTCAACTGGACCTAAGAGGAGTCTGCTCAGTACAGCCTGGAAAAAGACTCGAGTACTATCTACCTTGCACAGGCATATTCCATCAGAGTAGTCTGCTGAACACTGACTCAAGCAGTTTGTCTAAAACTGTCACACCTGCAGCAGTGAATGTGTAAAGATTTCCCCAAACACACACGTGCAGCATGGCTGCGGCTAAAAGTCCAGTTGAAGCAGTCTGCAACGTTTACATATCCACTGTCTCAAGGCAGTACTGGTTAATCACTTTGCAGTTTTGCTTGCCTTTTTCTTCTTTTTCGCTCTGTGGGAGTTTAGAGGCAAGTACATCAGTGACTTTATCATCACAGCCTTGAAGTGAATCCTCTGGAACATGGGGTACTTGTTGGAACATGGGGAAGAATGTTAAAAGACTTGATTTATTCAAGAATATTTAAAGGGAAGAATGCAGTTAAGTCCTGCTGATGTACAGGAATTGTAAAGAAATGTGTTTCTGTGTACAGTTGTGTATTGCAAGTCACACTCAGCAAGTCCTCTTTTTACCTTTTTAAGGACTGATGCATAGGTTTGACTGGATGCTGGAATGAGATGTCCAGTTACAATTTCATCATTTAATTTTTTTTTTAGGTAAGACATTCATTGCTAAAGTTGCCTTTATATTTCCCAGACTGCATCCAAATGAACCACAAAAACAATATGACACATTTGTTCTTGGCTCTTTTCCCCATGGCTGAGTGTTTTGAGTCACTAAGAAAATCATTAAATATGGCCATGCATTTTATGTATTTATTATGTTTGTTTGCTTTTAACGATAAACATGTTTGTTATGTATTCACATGAGAGTGCCCGTAATGTAATTATCTTGCACTTGTGCATAACTCCAACCCACAGCATCTCAGAATCAGAGGCTGCGCCTGCAGATGCATAGATGAATATTGTGTTAGGAAAATAAAACAAATGTGTACACTTTAGCACTTCTCTAGACCTAATTTAACTGGGCCTCTCTGTGTGATGCCCGTTTATCATTGATGACTGATGTTTACAGCTTGTTGTTCATGTTCAAGGTTGGATTTTCTTGTTTATTCGTAAAGCAGCAGTGAGATAAACAGCCTTTGAAATCATTCCCCCTGGGAGAAAATGTCTTTTCAGGTTTAGAAAAGTCTCCAGCCAAACATGAACATGACAACATTATTTGTGTAGGTCAGACAATAAGACATTTTGTGCCACATGACTGTCTCGATACACTAAAATGCAGCAATATTAAGCCAGTACACAACGAGAACAATACACTTATATCACTTTATGGCAGTGTTAATCATAATCAACAAGATGCCTTTTTCATTTACATTATCTTTATCTAAGTTATGTTTTTGTCTTGTGTTTTTAAGGCAGTTCATCTGTGTCTCACTGGAAGTCAGTGTTCTAACTTTTCTAAATTATAGCAGCAGTTCCCTAACATGGATTTTCAACAGGCATTAAAATACAAAGTTCTTCAAGAGCATCTTATGGGAATGTTATTGTTCATCTGTCGGGCAGTAAAATCAATTAACAACAGCAAATCTACTTTGTCAGTCTTTTGCAACACAAAACCCCTGGGCTATATAGCCTATGTATAAGACTTGGTTTAAGCTGTGAATAATATGTTAACATAATTTTAAGGGGTGTTGTTTTAGAAGGTGTGTGATATAAGTTTGAAATTATATTTATTAACATGTGTGCAAACTGTATTATATGTAAAGAAAAATGAACCCTAATTTTTAAAAACGTTCTGTTGACACATGACTTTAATGTAAATGCTTCATGTAGCTAAAAGGCATATAGGTGATGGATGTATGCTCAAACGGCAATAAATCAATGCAGTTCTCTAAAGTCTTTATCTCTGTTTATTAAAAGTTACAGAACAATACTATGTTTACAAATACATGTATATTTTACAGTTATGTACTTTTTTAAATCCAAATCCACAATGTAGGCTACGTGGACATACACTTGTAGGCTAATGGCTTAAAAAAATATATAAAAAGAAATTAAAAAAGGAAAGTAATAATAGATTTGAGTCCGGCTTTAGTAAATAGGCATATTGTTAGTATGTTAAATTAGCAATTTTGCACATAATTCATGGATTGTAAATAAAAACATAACTGTGCGTATTTTTTTCTGATTCATGAGAACCTTTTAATTTCAAGATATATGATTGGCTCATTGTATTTTAGGGCGGGCTTTGCGAGATGTCTTCCTGTTTTATTGGTTTATGAATTCTGACAACTTTGGGAAGTAGAGGATTTGCTTCTGCTTCTTGGTCCACAGTCTTCACGGTCTTACTGTAGTTAGACACTTCACCCAGTGCTCCGACATGAACGTTTCATGTTTCAGAGACTGTCAGGTCAGTGAAAACTAACTTGCATCATAAAAAAAGAAATACCGACTTGATAAATTACATGCATTCGTAATTTTTTTAGTTAGCAGATGTCAAAATGAATGCAGAGTATCGTGTTGTAAGCTTTGAGTAGCCTTTGTTTTAAATTTAAGTTTACCTTGTTTACCTTGTCCGAAACCATGATAAATATTGTAAGTCAAATGTGTTTGAAAGCGTGCATTTGTAACAAGGCTAATACGGCTACGTGCTTGGCAGTAACTGATAAATCGGTCGGGGCTTGTCACGTGTTGGCCAAAGAATGCCCATAAGCCTTCCATGGTCACTTTTTCTGTTATATAATTCAGGCTTGGAGGGCAGAGGGTCTTCCACTGTCTACGAGCAGTAACGAGGCTTGTAAGCTGTACGACGCCATTCTTACTCAGGTAAACGTGTACCTCACACAATTGTGAAGAAAAGCAAAAGTTCCAATGTATGATTGTCTTCTAGTATGTCAAATGGCGTAATGATGAAACCCTGGGAGGATTTGAAGGCTGCATGTCTGCTCTTCAGACTGCTGACCCCAACTTTGGTAAATTAAAACATGTATTTCATCAAATGTATTAATTCCTTTGCATTTGACTGTGCGTATTACACTTTTATCTAAAATTCGGCACAGGGTAAAGTTGCAGTCACTTGACCTCTAGAGGGAACGTGCCTCAGCCCAAGAAGGCCTACACCTCGGCTCAGTATCACTGATAGTCACCAGCCTTTATTCCAGTAAAAGTAAACTGTGGTGAATGTGGCAGTATCAAAGATCACCAAGGAATATTATCTATTCTCAAGAATCCGACTTGTTGTATTTATTGGTAATAATCTTGTGTGACCAATAGAAATCACCTTGCTAAGCTGATTACATTCATTAATTCATACAGGCTTTGTTAAAAACACACTATGATTATTTATGTGTTTAAATGTAGTAGTGGCCTGTAGCTCTATATTTAAATAGGTGTTGTAAATAACAGTAATATACTGTTATAAAGTGTTCAGTCAGTAATAGGGGTGTCCCAATCCTTGTGCTCCTATCACTTTTTCATTCAAATTTCCATTTGATGTATATACATAGGTGACGGCAACTGCAAAACTGTACAAACGTGCCTAAAATCACTACTTGCAATGTGTAGTTTTTATCAGTATTGAACCAAAGTTATCAGTATGAACCGAAGAGAGCGCACGTAACTCTTCATTAGGTTACACTGGCTCCCGGTTGACGCCCGCATTAAGTTCAAAGCTATGCTCTTGGCCTACAAGACCAATACTTGTTCTGCACCCTTCACCTCTTCACTCAATACCAGGTCCTTGTGCTCTGCAAATGAACAAGGTCTGGTGGTACCGTCCCAAAAAGGAAAAGAATCACTCTTGTGTACCTTCTCTGGATCTGTTCCACATTGGTGGAATGATCTACCTGCTGCTACAAGATCAACAGATTCTGTAGCCATCTTTAAAAAAACGCCTGAAAACACATCTCTTCCGTCAACACCTGACTGACAAACACTGAGTTCTACTTCCTTTCTATCGATTCCTTCTCTTAAAAAAAATAAGTAAAAAATTCTTTCTTATCCTTAGCTTTGTATACTGAGCTGGGTTTAAACTGACTAGTTTTTGGTGCACTTATGCTTTTTGTTACCTTGTGTTGTTAAAATTTCTTCCATTGTTTTCCTCATTTGTAAGTTGCTTTGGATAAAAGTGTCTGCTAAATGTAAATGCAGTATCCGTCATGAAATGACGAACATGAAATAGATGATAAATTCACTTGGAAAAGTTTAGAAACAAAATGTATTTCTAGTTCACAGTTTGTCCACTTCATTGTAACAGGAAGAGGAATTATTGTCTCCTTCCACTAGGTTCTATAGAAATAGACATCCAAGAACGGCAAATTGCAAAGAGACATAAACATACAGTATACTTCTGAAAACCTAGATCCAGTTCCACTTTGCTGAACTGTATCCCACATAATTCTACACAGTACACCTTTTATTGGGGTAAACTCCTTATTAATTGCTAAACACAAATAAGGGCCAAAAGACAAAAATTGTGTTGTGTGATGATTTTCTGCAGTTATGGGCCATGTGATGAGCACAGGACTGGAGTTGGTGGGAACAGCCAGCTCCCCCAGACTGAACGAACGTCTTGCCAGTGCTGTGAGGCGGACTGTCGAACTGGCCAAAAGCCAAGACATCACGTCCCGAGAGAGGCTTCACGTCAAGGCCATTGAACTTTTTTCACAAGGGTAAGAGGAGCAGACAACATTTTTGTAGTTACAGGTAATGCAAGCAAACTGGGGTCCTTGGTGCAATCTTCCTTTTTCTCAACTCCCTACATTAAATGTTTGTGGATCCAATTATTGGTTGTTAAATCACTGTTGTAATTATAATAAATCCTATATTTTCTTACTTCAGTCATAAAAGCCCTTTAGACAAACAAATACTTCATTAAAACTTGCTTCCAAACAACTTATTTGCACTAATTTTACACATATTAGTTTTCATAAGGCAACAATCAATCAGTGTGATTTCAAAATTAAGTGTTAATTTACATTTTTTGACTGTTGACTAACATGTGTAAAATTAAAGTTTTCACTCATTTAACATTCTCTGTTTTTATGAGTGATCCACTAAAGTGTACATTATGTCCCGGTTGACGAGAGATGGATTTTGTTTACCAGGGCGCCGGGTGAAATGGGTTCCCTTTGAAAAGAAGACATCTTTCACACATAAAATGACAACAGAAGCCTTGTATCTTTTAGGCAGTGTTCATTTGTCGTTAGGCTTCTCTTTGTCTATCCTTGTGTGATATCGCTGCATGCCTCAAATCAGCTTCTTTATTATGTGGCAGACTCAGTCCTGGAAGTAATTATTAGTGTTTTATCTCCTTATTTCCCTGTGGTGTAAGTGGATATACTGTTACATTAAACAAAATTGTGTTTATATTGTCTGCTATTTGTTTTTCAAGAGTCTTTTAATTCCTTTTGGCCAGAACTAAAGAACCTTGAAGTCTTTGCAGCTTTTCTCTTTTTGTGATTCTCTTCTTAGTGCTTCTCAAACTGCCTGACTCTAACAATGCCCTCTTTTTCTTCTAGAAACTTTCCCAAAGCCTGCGACGCATGGGAAGACATCCTGTTAGACCATCCCACAGATCTGCTGGCACTCAAGTTTGCTCATGACGCTTACTTCTACATGGGCGCCCAAATACCAATGAGGGATTCAGTGGCTCGGGTCCTGCCCTTCTGGAAACCCCATATGCCCATGTCCAGGTAGAATGGATATAAATGAGAGCCTTACACTAAAGTATATGTGATGGACCTGTCATGTCCATTTTTTCTCAATGCTGGGTGCCCTTCTTTTTGGAAAGGATTAATGTGTTACTGGAGCCAAATCTTATCTCTGATTTAGAGTTGTTTTAGCTGCAGGAGCTTTTGTGATATCCAGTTCTTGATATTAATATTTTTGTATCATCAGCGTAACAGTGAAAATTAATGTTGTACCTTCTGATTAAGTGACCGAGTGGAAGCATGTAAATTGTAAATATAATTGGCCCGAGAATAGATCTCTGGGGAACACCAAAAAAGACCGGTCTGACAACTGCAAAGTATGCCCAGCTATCTAATACTGTATATCCATCTAATATTTTCCATGTATTTGAAGAAAACTTGTTTAAACTCCTAATATATTGTAATTTGAATCAGGAAAAAAACAGGCCTTAAGACGTCATCTAGGCTTTATTTAAAATTTTCATAGATGAGAATGATTAGCACTTACCAGAAGCTTTGGCCAATCAAATGCTTGCATAGAGATGGACCTCAACTTCCCATTGGCTGTTGGTAAACCCTTTATCAACATTGAATGAATGCTGGCGTATTCCTCCAGGTCAAAAATGTATATCTGGAATTCATTCTGAGTACTTAAATGCCTGCACTTTTAGTAGCTACGTATATTTTTCCTTCCACCACTAAAAATATTCCATTAGAAATTAAAGGTGCATTTTATATTTTATGTTGGCAATTACAGATGGCAATTTCATACTTAATATCCCTTCTTAAAAAATTAAAACCGAGGGTAGCCCTGCAGGAACTTTCTATAAACAAAAAATAAAAACAGTGAATATTATGTCTTCAGCCTTTTTGCAAAATTGCTGGTACAAAAAGAAAGTATGCTCTCCTCCAGCAGTGCTCAGTTTGTAGGAACAGGAAGTATGTAATTATTTTTGAAGTAAGGTTCAATAATGCCTTGCCTTGGTTGTATCTCTATGTCCATCTGCAGACAATGATATCCACACGGACCTTTGAAATCACATAAAGAGCTGGTAGACTTTTTTCAATTTCATAGTCAATGTATTGGCTCACTAAGTTGTAAAAATGAGGAGTGTAGAGTTCTCTTGGAAGATGACAGTGATTTGTTCGGTGGGTAATTTCTTTCACAGAAGCTGGATTCGGGCTCTAACCCTGCAATCACGCATGTCCTTTATGGTTGAGAACTTAGAGTAAATAATCATTTACAGAACAGTGAGTTTAACAAAATGTCATATAATCAAAAAAGTTCACAAGCTGGAATGTTGCAAAATATACTGTTGGAGCATCAGAAGTGGGAAGAGTATATTTATATTTATTGCAGTAGTGTTAAAGTAACAGTGCGTAACCTTTTATCTAGTTGCATTGCATAATTGCGTGAGCAGAAATAGGCCAATACACTGGATCCTAGCCGAGTTTTATTTGTACAAAATGCACTAAAATGGCCCTACTGTTTCAGAAGACATCTTCCAAACTTGCTGGTTTTGGATAGTTTCCTCTTGAAAACAAACAACACAGTCTGTAGCGGGATCCTCGCTCCTAGTATTTAAAAGTTACATAGTGTTGCTTTGAAGGGTATAGTGGAAACTAGTCTATTTTGTCTTTTTTTAATATAATCTTATAAATGTGTAAAAATAAAAGTCTAGACTTATATTAATTGTTATGATAAACATGATTTCTGTTTCTGTTCTTTTTTGGTCAGCTACCTAAAAGGCCTGTATTCATTTGGACTCCTGGAGACTCGCTTCTATGACCAAGCTGAGAAAGTGGCCATGGAGGTGAGATTTTCTTTTGCCATTATTTCCTTTGTATACAATGGTACTACTGTGTCAAAAGAACAGTTATATAATAGACAGCAGGTCTCTAGACTATAGGTTTATGGTCACCTCTGCTGAATGTGCACACCATTCAATTGTTGTGGAAGAGACTGAGCATTATAGACAAAATGAAAGACATGGCTAGGCCATAAATCAAATTAATTTGATTAATTTGAGTTTTAGATTTTGAAGGATACATGCATATATTCATATTGTGTAATATAAATAAAATGCTGTGCGCTCTGTGTTGTGGCTAATGAAAAGGTCAAAAGAAAGGCATGTGGACGTCCTTTGTTTTAACATTTTCTTCAACATGTGTTGCATGACATGACAGTCATGCAAAACATGAACACAACTGCTGCTAGCACCTAGAGCAGCTCAAATAATGGTCATAATGACCTTGCAGATGCTCAAAAAACTAATAATGGTGGAGTGTCAATTAGTCTAATAGAGACAGAGAGGGCTCAAACTAAAAGGTATCCAATGTGTAATTTTTATTGCCTCTTTGCTATTTGTGTACATAAAAAATGTTATTATCAAAATACACTTGAATTTAGTTTTTTAGGTCAGTAGCAAAAAAAAATAATCAAGATGTTATTTTTTAGTTGTATCGACCAGTCCTAGCAGTAGCTCATGTGTATGAAATTAAGCATTGTTTTTGTGATGTCGGTATCTACCCAATCCTCTTTGCAGGGCCTCGCTCTGACTCCGGATGACGCTTGGGCGGTCCATTCTGTAGCCCATGTCTATGAGATGAAAGCAGAAGTGGATAAAGGCCTTAAGTTCATGGAGGACAGAGAGAGTGACTGGCAGGTGGATGGCATTTGCTTGAGGCTTTTTTAACCAATCACATCTCCCTAACCTTGCTCATTTCTATTGCTGTCAGGGTCTACTGAATTAACACAGCTCAAATAGCCTTAGGACTGATATGTGAAATATGTATTTATTTAATTCCAGGTGTCCGATATACTGGCCAGTCATAACTATTGGCATTGGGCGCTCTACTTCATAGAGAAGGTAAAGATTCTAATGAGTTTTCTCAGTCAAGCGTAAAGTTAACAGTGGGAGGGATTGTAGAATTTACATTCATGATATCCACACCCCTGGGTAATTTAAAGTTGATTATATTGCAAGATTAATTTGTGTTTGTATCCACGGAGCACAATCAGCAAAGCCTATCTCTCAAGTCTGACGTTATTCAAATTCATCCATGTCACCTCCTCCACAGGGACAGTACGAGGCCGCCCTGCACATATACGACTCTCAGGTTAGTATCCCATCAGTCATTCGAATGCTATGTCTGTATGAGTGCATAATGGAGTCCATTCAGAAGTCAAGCATGTACCAGGGACACCCACTAAAAGTGTTGTTTTTGTTGTGTGTCAAGTCAAGAGGGCAAGTGTGTGAACAAAAGGAAGGCAAATCCATGTCAAGTAGCACAAGCCATCTCTTCTCCTTATTCCACTGTCAATGGCCAGAGCTGATCTTTTTTTTAATTATTATTCAGGCTCTGTAAGAGTAAAAGTAACACACATATGCTGCATAGCGTTGAAGGAACGTTGCATAATGTTACTCAGGACTGACATAAGTTTGAGTACAATGGGGAACTCTTACATCATGTTAAGGTTATCAATGTTTAACAAGTTGTCTCAAAGGAAGCCACATAACAGACTTTTATTTTATTATTTTATTCGAATCAAACTGTCATTTCATAAAGCATAGTATCTTCTGTCTCCTTAAGGTATTCCGACGTTGTAAAAGCTCAGGATCCATGTTGGACATTGTGGACTGCTGTTCGATGCTCTACAGACTGAAAATGGAGGGTAAGATACAGACTAAATGTCCACATGGTACAATACAATTCTGAAAATGTTAGGACTTTTAGTAATGATTTACAAATCTTATTAAAGCATTTTATTCACAATTAAACATATCAGGTGTTGGAACTGAGATATTTTTTCCATTTCATGAAAAATAATAGCCTTTTTGAATTTAATGGCAGCAACACATCTCAAAAACGTTGGGACAGAGGCAACAAAGTCATCCTTAGTTTTGAGTGTTTTCTTTTGTCACTTTTACCTACGTTATCAAACCGGGTTTCAATTGTACCACTACAGTTCTAAAGTTTGGTTACTGCAGCTGGAATTTTGTTAATGTTGTTACCCAGGAGACACTTTTATCATCACCCGAAACACACATACATATTTTCATTGGTGCTTTGTTTTCCAGGTGTCTGTGTGAAAGATCGTTGGCGGGAGCTTCTCCAGGTGACGCAGCCTCACACTGACGATCACATAACTTTGTTTAATGATGTCCACTTCCTTATGGTGTCACTGGGCGCCAAAGACAATGGGACATCTCGACGGCTGCTGGAGGGCCTCCAGGAATTGGCTCGGTATGTTCAGCACCATTTTGTGCTCCTCAACATCAGCCTTACATAAGAGCCACTCAGTCATGTAAAATGCAGACAGAACGCAGGCTTGAGTGTAGGATGGGAAACACAGAGCTGACAGAAAGAGAAACTGAGACCTGGAGTCCGTCTGAGTGAGCAGGGCCTTCCCACTGTAGCAGATGTTGTAGCAGCAGCTGCGGCCTCTTTAGAGACCTGTGGTTCTAATGTGTTCTGGCATTTTGACCACGGACAGGCTGTGCCCTACTTTCTGACCACACACAACCCACAGGAACTGATTTTATTAAATTGTCATGTTTTGAATTGCGTAACATAGCTGTCAGAAAGAGTATCTTTGGGGAGAACACTTAACACAAAAAAATGAAACCGCAGTTTATGAATAAAAGTTATTTTCCTTCTCTTTTAATCTGCGCATAAGCTTAGTTCATTTGCTTATACCTCCTGAGCTCTGAGCTTACCCCACTGCATGCTTTTTAGGAAGTGCCCAAAGTGCTAAAAATGTGGGATGTGTTGGAAAGAGGTGATTGAATGACATTCCCAAACTGTTGAAAATTGAAAAACACAGTGGCACTTTATTTTATTTTATTTTATTTTTTTTGCTGAGTTTTAAGGCTTGTTTTTGTAGAGTTGAAGTGATGCAGCATTAAAGATTTTAGTCACATAAAGTAAGTCCACTTAAGAAAATCAATATCAGTGTTTAGAACATTTTCACAGCTATCCTTTTGTTTGAAACTAATACCCCAAAGTTAAGAAGTAAATCTTGTAAATACTGCAGCTGGCATTTCTTAATTAAAAGACTAAAGGGGAAGCAGAAGTTCTGTTATTGTAAAGGGTTTGGCGATGTTTGGGGCAGGCATTATATGTAGCTGTATAAGAAAAACAACAAACACGTCACCCAGAAAATAAATATTATGATTACATTGATTGGACATTGTAAAATTTGTAAAAAAGCTGTTTAGTTTTTATAGTGCAAACTATACTTATAGTTAATCTCAGGACCACTGTCTGACAATTGGTACGTGCGTATACAATCCTTGTTTTAGCAAAGAGTACAGACATCATATAATGCATATAAGATTTGTACAGAATAGGTTTTTAGAATGTGTCACACTGTCAATGTCGTTGACAAGCTCTTTGTTTTGACCTTAATATTTGTACTGTCCTTTTGTACTGTGATGGTTATGTCTAGCATTTATTTACACTTTTATCCCTGGCATCATCAGCAATTTCAATTTGAACTCATCAGTCCTGGCTAGTTGTTAAAGCTGTTTATCTGTTTAATTATTTAACTGTGCATTTTTATGTATACACCCTTTGAGGTAGGGGAAAGCTGGCACCGATATTCTACTGAGTAAAATGTGTTTTGTTCCAAAAATGTACGTCTATAACAAACCGATTAAGCTGTAGTCAACCAAAAAAGATCAAAGTCAACTAAAATCTCCTGCACGCATAAACTAATCTAGTCAATATTGTCACGTAATATCACATTATTAAATAGCCTTCCATCACAGCTGCTCTCCTTTTAAAACACTCTTTATTTGAACTTTTGTCTCTCCCTGTGTATAGTTTGGTAAAGTTGTCGGTAAATGTAAGTATCTTAAAAACATATTTCTCTCTTACCCCCAGTATTTTTTTAAAGATAATTAAGTATTTCCTTTAGATAATCCTCTACTTCATCACCTGACTGTACCCCACACACCAAACTGGCAATGGCGAATAGACAAAAAGAGACTCACACCTGCTCTGTGAACTATGCCTTGTTTTTTGAATATACTCCACTGTAGAGCCCATCTGACGCAGCATATTAAGAAAAGCAATTGTTTGTAATCCCTTTGTGTTTATTTCTGGATCCCTTTGTGTTTAAAGTGAAACAAATATTAGGGCCCATTCATTTATAAAGGGAGAGTAGAGCCGTTAACTGATATAACCTTGTTTCAGTGCATTAGTTTCTAGTTGTACACTGCATTGAAGTCTGTAGTCTTTGCTAAAGCTCTGTTTTTTTCACAGAGAGGCTGGGGACAACCAGCAGCATCAGCTCGCTAAGCCTGTAGGAGTACCTATGTGCCAGGCCATGATGGAATACGACCAAGGCAACTACCAACAGTCTGTGGAGCTGCTGTACCCACTGCGCTACCGCATTGTTGACATAGGGGGCAGTGATGCACAGGTGAGCTCCAAAAGTGGGAATACAGACGTAATCTCAAAGTCAAGTCTGAGCCGAATACACTTCTTGTATGCACATCACAAGTGTGCTGCCCTCAGGCTCTACTGTCTTAGATATCATTGATCACACCAGATTGTGTTTTCTTTTTGCACACAAATGCAAAATCCCTGTTGTTGTAAAAAATAAGCCAGAGGTGAAGATTGTTCTTTAATAAAAGCAACAGTCTTCCTTCTAAGAACATACAAGGGAATGTAAAAATGAAGAGTAGCACAGCAACTTGAATAAAAAATCTCAGTGTATTGATGGACTGCATGCATTTTTTGTTCTTAGTGTTTGGAAACCGTTCCCTCAGGAGCAGCAGTATTCATAATGTATAACAATAGAATAAAAAAGAAGACAGAAATGTTGGAAAAGCTTGTTCTAATGGTTTTGTCCACCGCTGTTCGCAGAGAGACCTCTTCAATCAACTGCTCATTCATGCAGCTGTAAAGTCAGACAATGCACGCCACCAGAAACTTGGAAGGTAAAGCAGAGTGGGGATTTCATGGCAGAGAGACTAGTACAGTCTTATCCGCTGTCTGTAAATAGAATCAGTTTGGGAAATAATGAAAAGAGAATCCTTCCTCTAAAGCAGTGGATTTCATCATGATGGCGTCGGAGGCAGCTCTGTGCCCCGCTTTAGCTGCTTGTCTTATCGTGTATATACAGACCGCAAGCTGTATGTGACCATTATGTAACCACATAGTGTGTTAGGCTTTCATTATTAGTGGTTGAGCATCTGCGTTTATTTCATGGTACGATCTTGTGCTGAATATTCCCAGATGTCTTCTGGTGGAGCGGGACGCAGTGAGGCCAAACTCCCCTCTGACCCAACGTCTGATGAAGACAGCCTTGGCTCTTCACATCTAGCCGGACTGCAAGGTGTGCGCAACCCTTCGAAACGCAGAAACATCAAAGCACAGTTCTAATCCAATGTGCCTGGTTGGATTTGGGAGAGTCCTTTTACCTAGAAGAGAGAACTAATGCTAAAATTGAACTTTTGTTTTCACTGGAATGCTTGTCTTTGTTTATAATCTGACAGATTCTGCTTGAGCACATTCCTTGAAGCTATAAAAAAGCACTTGCTGTAATTTACACATCAGAATGTGGAACAAAACAGTTGGATGCAAACCTTTAAAAAAAAAAAAAAATTACCTTTTCAGGAATTTGTGGAGAAAAAAAGGGTTATTTCTAATTTAATTAAGTTTTTAATGGGGTTAAAAAAGGTCTACAAAGTTGCAAAGGCCCAATGCTGAGTTTAGTGATGTCACAAATGACAGCCAATATTGTTTTAGAGCTGCTGTGAACGTACCTATCCAAAAATACACTTTGACAGAGGCTAGAGGAACAGAATAAATTGCCTGTATACCAATGCAAATTGAAAAACATACAACCAAGTATTGCATAAAGCCTGCCCCTTTTTAAATAAACAGTTATGATTGGACCATAAGTAATTATACCGACTGTAGATTGCTGTTAAATGAAGGTAAATAGGTTTGGCCAACAGCCACTGCATTAAGCTATTCATTGATCATTCAAGGCATAAAGATGGTAAATCATATAAATAATCAAAATTCATTTGTGTACAATGTATAAATACAAGGTTTGCATCCAACACCAAAAGGTAAATCAAACAATCAGAAGTGAAGAAAAAGAATAATGTAGTTAATATTACTACTCGGTGATTGTTACATGTCAATTTTATTAGCAAACATTACATTTAAATATAAATGCTTCACAAATACCTGTTTTCATAAATACAAGCCCTGTTCAAAACAATTTTGCACCACTGTTTTAAATAGCCTAAAAATAAATTGTTCTGAAACACGGCAGCAGTACTGTACTGCAATAGAAAAGAAAGGTGTCCTTGCACACGTCAGAGGGATTGAGGAAGTTCATTTTCCCAGGTGTTGTTCCATCCTCACAACACTAAGGTAATCTCGTCTTGGATCTGAGAGATCAGGATCTGGGACAGCACAATGCCTGCAATCTAGAGGACAACAGCAGCTACTTTAGATTGGAGAAACACATCGCATGCTCTGTGCTCCAAATCTCAATGTGCCCTGAAATGTGCTGCAACATTCATTCGGTACAGATTTTACATTATTCAAAACCTTTTGGATGATGCAATTGATAATTATTGACGTTTTATAAACACATCAGTTGTTATGAGCAGGGAACCCCTACATCTGGTGGCAAATAACATTTTCAATTATTAACACTTGAAACATTTATGTTAATATGCAGACTAATGTTGCAGTGCTGTTTAGTGAGGTTTGATCCTCACTTTTAAAATGTGCAAAAGAAAAACACAAGCTTCTTCATCAGATTTACCACACATCAAAGCCACCCTTAGATTAATGCAATTGTTCTGGCAGGACTCATGGGTAATTCGCCCGCTTCCTTCTGAACAGACTCATTGGGGACCTAATCAGGCAGATATTAAAGAGAGAAGGGGAGAAAGATCCAAAGTGGAAAGCTACAGGCGCTACGTAAAGTGACAGCAACAGAATTATTTTGATAAGTAAGCAGACTAATTATTTGGAGGCAGCTCTTGATAAGTGCTAATTTGATTTCATGGCCAATCAAACATTTTGAACTGAGCTATTAACTGCTTCTTATGCTGCCGGGAAATGGAGGTGAGTAACACTCGGTATGTCAGGAAGAATCCAGCAGCATCAACTGTGGTGTTTCGCTCACACTTCCTTTGCCGCACATTAACCTGCACTTTCAGTCTGGAAGAGCATAATAAATGAGTAATGTGGAGTTAAAGTTTTATCAGCATAATGTGCCTAGTTACTGCTGCCACAGCCATAACGCTCATTTTTAAATTCATCCTAATTTTCACATATTTGCTTTTATTAACTGATTTTTATATTACAACCTCAACATAAATAAAATGGGATGTTAAAATGGAAAATTAAAAGAGATTTCTTTAGATAATTTGCAACTTCAGTTACATTCCAGCCAGCGCTATTTATTGGCACCCTCTTTTTCTATTTATTTTAAATATAGACTTAAGTCGGCTCATAAGACTGTGACCAATTATATAAGGGGCTTTGACTTTAATCGAGTGCAGCAGTCCTTGCACAATGGCTGCAATGAACCGAGTACGTTTTATGGAAACTTGGAAGCATGATTATGCAGTTAGACCACTTTTTTAAGGCCAATACATTCTCTAAGGATGAAGATGTGATGTGCTGAAAATGATCTCAAACAAATTTTTATCTATCATTATTCCTGTTGGTAAATTCATTGTCGGCAGCTGCCCATAGTGGCCAGGTGCCAGCATGACCTTGCTGTGAGTGAATTTAATCAAAGCGTTAAAATAAAGTATGGGTTGTCACTATTTACTTTAGACGTAATTTCTTTGCCATATTTGTAAATATCTGCAGTCTATAAAACTCACTAGCCAGCTGTCATTGGCCATGGTCATGCCTAAAAATAATATTTATATTTTGATTGGAAAATAACTGTAAACCTTTTTTTTTTTTTCTTTTTTTAACCATGTTTATGTCTCCATTCCAAATCATATAAACTGCACTGAATATGAGTACTCTAACCACTGTAGCCTTGAGACAAGCCAATGTTTTTTAGTGACTGGCATCTTTTTAGGGACCCCCAAGCGATAAAAGTTTTTTTTATCCCTAAAACAAAAAATAAGTATGCAGTAGAAGGTTAATGGTGCCCAGAAGTGCTATCATCCTCTGCTCTGGGCTCAGAGGCATCAGCTGGATCATCATGATGGAAGCATGTTTTGTTCCCAGAGAAGTCTGAATTTCAGGGCTTTTGCTTTGATAAAAACAAAATAACAAAAAAAAAAACATTTTTACTGTTGGCAAATTCTAGGTCAAAACCTCATAAGCTGCTAAAATGACTCGGTTTGCACCGTCCGTTACATATAAGAACTTGTGCACCATGTGAACTAGAGCTACACTATACCGACAAACATACCGTCCCAAATATGTATCGTAAAAATGTATCGTTATTGTATTCATATTGCAAAGAAAGACTTGTATAGCAAAAATATCATGTGATGCTGATTTGCCATCTTCCATCTGGTTCAGGTGTGAACGAGCCGTAATGCGCTGCTGTGGGCGGGGTTTGAGCACAAGACGGATTGAGGCCTAACACTCGTGTATTTGAAGAAATTTTTGAGGTTTATATATAAAACAATTATATAGACACACTAATAATGTATCTAAAATGTCAAAACAAAAAATAGACATACTAAATGAACCTGGCTCTATTAGCATATCTTTCCTGGAGCTGAAGACTTCTTTGTGTCCAGATCAATCCTTCTCACGCAGGCCCGCGCGCACACATCCACCTGATCACAGCAGGACAAATAAACTCTGTGTCGGCCACAAAAAGCTGCGCGGACTTTTCGAACGTTAACGGAAGAAGCAAGCCATGTTTGAACTTTACTGAGCTGAGCTGGACAACGCAGACCGACGGTGCTTAAGAGCAGTCCTGGAGAACTGTGAAGACTGAGGGACAAACGGGAAAGTAAGTAGCAGCTAATCTGTTGTCCTTGTATTTAGTCAACTGTCATTGTGGACCGAACACGTGTTTAACGCGTGAAGGACCTAACGGCTGTTTTAACGCAAAGACAATAGCATATAGCAATCCACTGAGTAGATTGTGTGTGCTAAGTCCTCATGTCCATCCAAAACGAGGATGCGCTCGCTCAGACTGCTTCCTGCAGTAGATCCACAATTGAACGTGTTAAAATATGCTCAGTATGTCCTCAATTGTATATAATGTAATGTTATACTGTTCATTGTTACGCAAATGTGTATGCCACAAAAAGGGGAAACTGAAAACGCGTTTGCGTAATTATGATGTTTGTCCCAGTTGACTTATGGTAGTACTATTACTGAATGCTGTCTGACTGTGAGACTGATGTGTCGCCAGCTAGGATAATAAATATGCCGAGGACGGCTAAAGATAATACATCTCTCGCCTACTTATTCTTCAGAAAACAACGCTAACTGCAACAGTAATATAACGTAATGCAACAAGTTACGGGCCCAGGAGTTTTTTCAGAAGATAAGTTTGTTGTTTTCCACCGTTTAGAAAGTCGCAACGGAACACGTGCTAACATGGCGGAACAACGGAGGACCTCCAGTTTACCTCGGCTGACATTCGACGGAGATGAGTCTAAGTATGAACTTTGGGAGACCAAAATATTGGGACATTTTCATTTATCAGGACTAAAGAACACGATGCTAAAAGAACCGCAGTCATAAGCGGAGATAGCAGCGGATGCAAAGAAAAATGCTGACGCATATGCTGAGTTGATTTTACTGTTAGATGATAAAAGCCTCTATTAGTTATGAGGGATTCGCCCAACAACGGAAGAAAAGCCCTGGAAATATTAAGAGGGTATTATGTAGGGAGGGGAAAGCCCCGCATAATCAGCTTGTACACCATGTTGACGTCGCTTCAAAAGGCAAATGATGAAAGTGTAATGGACTATATCATCAGAGCAGAGACAGCCATCACGGCACTGCAAAACGCAGGTGAAACGTTAGGAGATGGACTGCTAGTGGCTATGGTCTTAAAGGAGTTGCCTGAGAGTTTTAAGCCATTCGCAATACACGTGGCGCATACAGATGACAAAATCACGTTCACAGAATTCAAGACTAAACTACGTGGTTTTGAAGAAACAGAAAAGATAAAAGCAGCTGAATCGACAGCGTGATGACAACTCAAGGGAAAGCCAGACGACAGCCCGCAAAGACGAGTGCACATGGCTGGGTCAGAGATAGTATGCTTCAAGTGTGGTACAAAATGGCCATCGAGCGAAAGCATGTCGACAGAAAGTGTGGTGTAGTATCTGCAGAAGCGACACACACAAAGACGCAACATGTAGACGCAAGGACAAAGACGTTAAAGACAAAAAGGATGGTGTGAGTAAAGTTTCAGAAGATGTTGAGGACTACGTGTTCAAGATGAGAGATGAAGGGACCGGTGTCCAGTGGCAGCCTACATATGCAACATTCAGGAGAAGGGTCTGATGGTGGATACGGGTGCTACCTCTCATATCATCAGACATTACCATGTTCAGGAGTTTTGACAGCGCGTTCAGGCCAGAAACACACAGTGTCGAGCTGGCAGACGGCACTCGGTGCAACGGGGTCGCTCAGCAAAAGGGAAATGCTGAGGTTTCCCTCATCGACAGTGGAGGACATCAACGAAAGGCGGTGCTGAAAGACGCTTTGTTTGTACCGTCATGCCCCCAAAGCATTTTTTCAGTGAAGGCAGCGACCACAAGTGGGGCTACGGTTGTCTTTAAAGAAGATAAAGACGCCCTGATAACCACTGACGGTGCCAGATTCAACATTCATGTATACGGCAAGTTGTATTATTTGCATACCAGGACTGAATCTAATGATAAGTGTAATGCATGTCACGACATACAAACATGGCACGAAATTTTAGGCCACTGTAACTATGACAATGTTCTTAAGTTGCAGGATGTAGTTGAAGGTATGCAGATCAAGGGTAAAACATGCTAACCCGAACAAGAGTGTGAGGTGTGTATTCAGGAAAATTTGCCCAAACCAGAAATAGGAACCCTGATACCAGAGCGAAGGCTCCTTTACAGATGGTACACACAGACCTTGCAGGTCCAGTAGCCACAGAGTCGATAGATGGTTACAAATATGTGCAGTCATTCACTGACGATTACTTGAGCGCAGTATTTGTATATTTCCTAAAGAGGAAAAGTGACACAGTACATGCTACTGAAAAGTTCCTAGCAGATGTATCCCCTTACGGGAAAGTGACGTGTATGAGATCCAACAACGGAAAAGAGTTTACGTGCAGTGATTTTCAAGCACTGTTGAGGAAAAACAAAATTAGACATGAAACGTCAGCTCCATATTCCCCACACCAGAACGGGACTGTAGAGAGAGGTTGGCGTACTCTTTTTGAGATGGGTAGGTGCATGATAACCGAAAGTGCACTGCCAAAGCAGCTATGGCACTACGCGGTGCAAACAGCAGCAGTGGTACGCAACAGATGTTTTAACAGGTGTACAGGGCAGACTCCTTATGAGTTACTGACAAACAAGAAGCCTAATGTGTCTAAAATGCAAAGGTTTGGATCTGTGTGCTACACGTACAAACAGGACAAGGGAAAATTTGACTCCAGATGTGACCAGGGCCGTTTTGTAGGTTACGACAAGAACAGCCCGGCGTATTGGGTGTATCATCCAGATACAAAGTACAAAAACACAGGCTACTGAAGTTTGTGAGAAAAATAGCTGTTGAAAAACAGACACAAACATGCGAGCCATATCTTAGCGATGGCTACAGCAGTGTGAATTCTAAGACTAGTGAGGTTACTCAGAGTAGTGGTACCGAAAATGCTCCAGAGCCAAGAGTACAGAGTAGGAGTACACATTGTGACAGTCCAGGTGAAGTAATGATGCCTAGTGACCACAATCAAACACAACAGAGTGCGACAAATGGTGAACACCAGAGTAGGAGATTCCCGACTAGAGAAAGAAAAAAGCCAAGTTACTTAGATGACTTCGTAACTGAAGACAGTGATAGTGACGGGGTTAATATCACGGTAGACTATTGCTGCAGAGCGGTGTGTGGTATTCCACAGACTTTTGAGGAAGCAATGAGGTCAACAAACTCAAAAGAATGGATAAAAGCCATGGATGAGGAAATTCAGTCTCTAAACAAGAACAAAACTTTTACCCCAATGACACTGCCAATAGGTAAGAAAACAGTGGGAGGTAGATGGGTTTACTCTATCAAGGCTGATGTAGAACGGCAGATTTGACGAGTGTAAGGGTGGTGCTACAGAAATCAGCACAGGAAAATTTACTCCTGCACCAAATGGAAGTGAAAACAGCGTATTTACATGCTCCCATAGACTATGAGATCTACATCAATCCACCAGGGTTATCAAGAGAAAGAGGGGCATAGTTTACAAGCTAGAGAAATCACTTTACGGTTTGAAACAGTCTGGGCGAAATTGGAATTAAGTTTTGCACGATTGTCTAACTGAGAATGGGTTCACACAAAACCCAGCAGACCACTGTGTTTATGCAAACGAGTGTAAAGAAGGTAAAGTGATCATAATTACATGGGTCGATGACTTAATCATTGCTGCAAGTAATCAAGAGAAATTGAAAGAAGTGAAAAAGATTCTTGCAGAAAAGTTTAAAATGAAAGATATGGGTAAAATGACACAGGAAAAGTACACTAACAAGATACTACGTTTTAATATGCAAGACTGTAAGACCAGAGAAAGACTGTAAGACCAGAGAAACACCCTGCGAGCAAAAGCTAGAGTATACTGAGAATGCAGTAAAGATGAAAGATGTCAGAATGTACAGAGAAGCTGTAGGAAGTCTTATATATCTGACTGCTTGCACCAGACCAGATTTGAATTTCGTAGTGAGCAGGTTATCACAGTATTTAGCTGAACCTACAGAGGAACAATGGGTCACTGTGAAGCATGCAGTTAGGTATCTCAAAGGCATAGTAGAGAAAGGGTTAAGTTTTAGGAGAAATGACTGTGAAAAAATAGGTATACAAGCCTACAGTGATGCTGACTGGGCAGCTGATACCAGCGACAGACGCAGTACTATGGGATACTGTGTGAGTCTTAGTCAGAACAGCTCTCTAGTCTTGTGGAAGACTAGAAAGTAGCCAACTGTTGCGCTATCAACATGCAAAGCGGAATATATGGCGCTTGCTTCAACCATACAAGAGTGTTTATACCTAGAGCAGTTACTGGGAGGCATTGATAACTACAAGTACACACAAACTGCAGTACATGAGGACAATCAGGGAACAATCGCTCTCGCCAAAAACCCTGTAAATAGACGAAGGTGCAAGCACATAGACTTAAAGTATCACTTTATCAGGTATATTGTGAATGAGGGAAGAGTAACATTGATGTATTGTTCTACTGATAACATGATTGCTGATGTAATGACCAAACCTGTAAATAAGTTGAAATTGAATAGATTTGCAGGTGTTTTTTGTGGAGATTAATATGTGTATGACAGAGGCCCACATTCCTTCTATTTTTTGTTTTGTTTTTGCATGGATAGCAACCTGAGTACAAGTGGGAGTGTTAAAATATGCTCAGTATGTCCTAAGTTGTATATAATGTAATGTTATACTGTTCTTTGTTACGCAAATGTGTATGCCACAAAAAGGGGAAACTGAAAACACGTTTGCGTAATTATGATGTTTGTCCCAGTTGACTTATGGTAGTACTATTACTGAACGCTGTCTGACTGTGAGACTGATGTGTCGCCAGCTAGGATAATAAATATGCCGAGGACGACTAAAGATAATACATCTCTCGCCTACTTATTCTTCAGAAAACAACGCTAACTGCAACAGTAATATAACGTAACACAACAGAACGCTGCGAGGTTTTGTCTGTTTGTCCTATAATTTATTATGTATTTGTCCATCCACGTGCTGTTTCTCCTGTCAGGTTATGGCCTGTTTATAACTATTGCGCTTTTTATTTCAGTAAAACACAAGCGTGACAAGTCCCTTTAACCCTGTGAACAGTGTGTGTTTCTATAAATATATGACTATTGAGTGTCTCTATATGAATCTCATCCAGTTATATTCTATTTAAGGTGCATTTATTTTGTTAATTGTTCAGACATGACACACATCAGTGACTCGTGTGAAATAGCGTATATTTTACCTGCTGTTATTAATTTTTAAATATCTTATTTGTCGTCTTGTAAATACATGCCTTTAACCTTTAACCATTAAAGCATCTAAAATAACCAACTACAGACTGCTTTCACCCCTGGCATACGCATCTTGACCAGTCAATCCTAGAAAAACTAATTTCCAGCCTTTCATTAACAAATGCGCCAACTCTGGACACATAAGTGTGCCATCTGCCACGCGCTTTGCGTTTACGCCATGAAGATCTAGCCCTCAGTGTCTCAATATGTCAAGTATTTTGTACAATTGATAATGTTTTGGCTTTAGCCTTAATTCTTCAAATCATTGTGATATAATTTCGGTGTGCGTTACCTTTTTTTGTCTGAAACAATAAAACGTCAAAAACGTTAAATGGGTTCTGTGGCGTCATGTCCTCAAGTCCATCTCATAAGTCCTAGTTTAGAGTAGTATTTAGTTTGCTTCATCAAACTTATCCAATATATGCTATGCAATATTTGCTTGTGAAATGTTGGATGTAGAGTCATGGTCAGAGTCATCACGCTGCAGAATTATAGTAGTTTACTACAGCAAAAGAATGTGGATGCTGCCAATTAATAGGCGCCATGCATTGATTGTGTGTGTGTGTGCTTACTTGAGGCAAAGCTAAGCCCAAGGCGACAGCTCCCACCAGCAGCAGTTGAGACTCGATCCAAATCACTGCATTGTCCGCACAGCCCACTGAGTAGATAGACTTGCTTGCTTCCAGGTACTTTTGGGTTTGAACTCCAAAACCACACATTGTGTTGAGCACTGCCTGAAGAAGACAAAAGTTTCAAATCATTGCTCTTGTTTTTATTTTCTAAACCATTTTTAAAACACTGTTTGGCGAAGTTTTCAGATACTTTTTGTCTTTTGTCTTCAGACTTTAGCTTGTGTGACAGCCAAGGAAGATTTGTGCCCAAGCCAGCTTATTGTAGGCACAAAAAAGTGGAAAAGGAAGTGTCAGGAGTTTTTTCTTAATTTTTTTACTTCAACTCAAACTGAATCTATTTGGTGTGTCAAGGCAGTCTCCTCCAGTCCCTTAAGTATTTTTGCAGTAGCACGTCACTAACAACAGGAAGCAGCACTGCTCTAGTTCTTATTGTAATTAATTCATTGATTTCTTAACAACCATGTAAAAAAAAAAGTTGCTGTGATCTGTTTTCTGCGTAGCATGATGTAGAATCAATATTAGCGTGATGGGTGTGTTTTCTTCTCAGTACTCTGTCTTCACACAGATTAGGAGGAATTGTCCGCGGTGACCTGCATACACGCCGCAGAAGCACTTTGTATCTGTCTATGTGAGCATAAGTCTGTGAACTCAGCATTGCCTGTGTATGCTATTTACATACTAAACGTGCACTTGCACATGTTCTTATCTTTTCAATGCATGCACAGACGGCTGGGTGCTGAGAATACATATCACAAAAGCTCAATCAAATAGTTCTTTTGATGCCAACACTGCCTAGTGTAGTTATTTAAGATTGGTCATGTAGCTCAAGGCTAAAATGGTTTTATGGTAAACTAGATTATGTCTAAATTTACTTTGGATGCCATTTTAGACATTTGTAAATTTATGCACTCTACCTAACTCAATAGTCAGCTATGCCTAAGAATAATCACTGTATTTTCTTGAGCGGAAATTGAACTGTCATCTGTCACATCCGTTTATTGTAACTCATTCTTTCATTTATTTAAATCCTTTGTATAGTGATAGTTATTGTTTATTTGGCAGTGATTGTTTCAATTTTATGAGCCAATCAAGATCATCAGGGAGGCAGAGAGAGGTCAGGCAACTGAGGGGAGGTCAATTTAAAGTGGAGTAGAGTAGACATACTCTAAAGGCGAGTCCCATTTCTCCTGTTTACATGGCAGCCATTAAACAAACATTTAGGCATTCTCTCAGTGTTACAGGTAGGGTAATCCTGAAGGAAAGGTTACAACAACAAACATAAATTGTGAAAGTAAAGTAAAGAAAAACTTATGTTGCCCGATTGGATGCATTGGAACGTCTTATTTTATACAATTTATTTATTTTCCACTGTTTTTAAGGAGGATATTACTGCTCTATCCCTAACAGGGGGTTAACAGACTAAAGCTACAGACCTACTATTGCAGACTGCAAAGCCACTTGAGACACACTCCGGGTTATGGTTGACATGACTTGTTTACCTTGAGAAAAAGCACCTGGAACACCAATGTTTTTACTTTCACATTTTTCCTGCAAACAGATGCTGCAAACTGATACCCACACCTCATAAAAATTTTACTGCTTGCTTTTAGGTTTACAGTTAGTGGCATAGACTGTTTACATTTATTTTACGCACCTCTCCGGGAACAGGTGTACAGCAGGAGTAAGGAACAGCGCAGCGCTCGGAGCTGGGGTTCTCACTTGTGCAATTAAAGTACACGTTCCAAGACCAGTCGGTGTAGTTATTCCATCCACAGCACTTGAACTGAGAGACAGGGATAAAGCAAAGGGATTTATTTTTAGAAACATAGGCTTGGACTGCACTATACATCCCGTAAGACTGGGCTTCTCCCGAGAGGATACCCAGCGTTGCTAGAGTGCCAGCAAGTGCAGGTGGAGAAGCAGTATAGGAATTCCAACAGACACATATAGTTTTGTTTTTGTGGTATCACTAGACACCCTCTTCACTTTCAAACACCACAAGCTCTATTCATTTATTCCTGTCAGGTGCATAGCTTAGAAAAATATGCACAGGCGTTCTTCCAAAGTGACATTGGCCTTAGTAGGCCTACCTCTTTTTGGATGTAATCCATCAGGTTCTGCAGATCCAGGTCATCTCTGTAGTGCACAATGGCTTTCTTTACAAATTTTTCCAGTGCATTTCTGGTCTGCGAAAAGCATAGAAGTTACATTTAATAATTTAATAAATAATGTAGAGTGGCTATGGTGCATTAAAATCGGCAGCAGGTTTCCTGTGTAAACTGGCCAAATGGTTCTTTTTTTCTTTTGTACCAGATTTCTTAGTTATTTAGTGGAATTTAGCTTAATATTCAAACAGCTCTCACTATATTCAAAATCCCTTTGCTTTTATAATTTTAAAGGTTGGAACACAGTAAATAGGTGTACTCAGTGCTTACTTTGTAAAGCTGGAGTTGGGGGAACACAGAGAATATTTAGGGGAAGTATTCCGCCTGCATTGAAAAGGGAAAAAAAGGCTTCTAAATGAGGCCATTTTAACAAACTAATGGTCAATTTTAAAATGTTTTAAAAGAGACCACATTAACCTTTACTTTAAGAAACCTCTGGAAAAAAAAGAGGTGCCGCATCCAGTTCAATAGGTCCCGGTCCCGATTTAGGGGGTGAGGGAATATTCCCCTGTGTTCCCCCACAAATGAAGCACTGGGTGTACTACTGTTTGTATGTTCACTGGCTGAAGCACTACTACTTAGGTGGTAAGCTGCATTTTAATATTAGAAGCATATAGATCTTTGTTAGTTTGTACAGTACATACTATTGTTTATGGAAGCCTGTTTCTGCCACTTAAAAAAATAAAAAGAAGCCCCACAGGAAGTAATTATAACTTTAAAACTCGTAATTATGACTTTTTATCTTTATAAAAAAACAAAAAATTCTGAGTTTAAAGCTGCGCAGGTGTTGCAGCTAGTTTTCAAAGGACCCCAACACTTGTCAACACCATAGAATGTAGGTTAAATATATTGACTTTTTTTCTCTTAATTACTTAATTCTTATAATTCCGTTTTTAAAAGTCATTATTTTGAGAAAGAAAGTAATACCTTTGAGTTTTAGAGTCATAATTATGACTTCCTGTGGGGTTTTTTTTTTTTTGGTAAGTGGCGGAAACGAGCTTCCATAATTGTTTGCTAATATTGCTTTATGTTAACTGCCATACATTTTTTATAATCATTTTTATTGTAATGCATGTTTTGTTTGAAGCAAACCTCAACGTGGTACATAAAGATTAAAACAGTGAAAAAAAACAGTCACAATAAAACAATATCAAGTAACCAAAAAGAATTACAATTTTTATATTGCTACTATTTGGCTCAATATTGTTAGGCTACTGTTGTTTCTAAAAGGCAGAAGTTAGATTAGCAAGACAAGACAGATGTAGCAAACAGGGCTTGTCTTTAACGCTAACATCATGGATGGCCTCTACAAATGTCTGAACGGTTGTGTTGAAAGGTGTTGCTTTACACACAAAATAGACACCATTAATAATAGCACATTTAACTGTGCCGTCTGTTGATTAAGCAATAGAGAATTCTTACTTGGGTAAAAATAAAACTGAAAGGAACATATAACGGAAATGTTTTCTCAAATAAAAAAATAATAATCCGCCCATTGGTCCCCTATTCACCAATATTGTCATTACGAATGGGCAATAAAATAGTAAAACAATAGTTTTTAGATAGCATAAACAAACATATTAATCAAAAATTCAGGTATATCACTGTATTTTGCTGTAAAATCACCGTATGGCGGCGCCCTTACACGAGGACCATTTTAGAGGTTCCATGGGAGAGGCTTGAGCCCACCTTATTCATTTGAGAAACAGTCTTTAAATGCTAGCTTCTTCAGATGTTACAGAGGAAATGCTAGCGTCTTCAGATGTTACAGAGGAAATGCTAGCCTCTTCAGAGGTTACCAGGCCAAATCAGCCTGACCGTGATCTCCTACCGTACCAGTCAGTGGATTAAATTAAATCGAGAAAAAACATAAAATAATAGACTAGTATTTATTTATGGTTAAATGGGCGTCTATGAGATATACTTTTGTGTTGACCTATATATTTTTATTACTCGTTAATGTTTTGTTGCATTGGAGCTCACATTTAATTTTAATAGCAGTCCATCATGGGATATGTCTCGCAAAATACTTTTTAAATGATGTGCAACATTAGCCTCTCCACTAAAGCCCATATCTAGAATAGCTTTAACAATAATGATGCCTTTCTTTGGGGGACGCCCAGTGCTTAATTTGTGGGGGAACACAGGGGACCTCATTTCCTCCACCTCGTAATTTGGGACTGGGACCTGTTTGACTGAATCTTTTTTTTTTTATTAAATTGTGTTAGAATCCATTGGATGTGTGTTAACAATGCTCTTACTGCACTAATAAAACCATTTAGGACGTCGGGATCAATACCTCTGAGCACATAAACCGCATATTATGCAAGTTTTATTTGAGCAGCGGTTGATAATTACATGAACTTAGTAATTTATTATTATAATGGGGCAATTTTCATCTGCTCCACTTGAGAAGAATAAACAGAGCCCAGATGAAATATAAATGTGATTGAATATGTAACACTGATTTGAGACCAAATGCATTTCGAAGGCTGACATTGTTATTACTATATTTCGTTAGCTTTCATTGTCCATAAAATTATACTCCTTTGGTGTATTAATGAAGCCTTGTATTGTTAATATTGAGTTTCACTGTTCACTGTATAAATAGAGAGCTTGAAAGGATATTTAATGCAAATCTGTTCCCTTTAATATTCTCAAAACAAGTGGGGCCACGGTTTTACAGACTGAGTTCAGATGTAATGTATGCAAATGAGCAGCTGAACTTTTAAAATTTCATTAAGCTCGGAATGAACTTGTGTGAGTGTTTTTTGCTGAAGGCTTTGTGAATTGTTCCCCCCGCAGCCCACGTGCAAACGAGTTAAACTGATAAATACGGTGTCCAAATAGCCTCAGTTTTTCTTGCCTAAATTGTATTTGAATGATCACAATGTTACCCACACTGCACTTTGTGGTACAGTAGTGGCTTGTGGGCTTCAGGAACCCACCGTCACACCACGCTGTGTCATTAGTGGAAGTGTCTCCTTTTAGGGAACGGTTGAAATTGAACATTTGGTTCCACTTTGAAGCACCAAAGCATTTGAATCATTTAGCGATGAAGGATGCTGCGAGGGTATAACTGCTCTGTTAAACAGCAGGCAGTCCGAGTGCTGACTGAGAACACAAGGGAGAGGCACAGGGCATCGTCAGGCACCAAGCAAATCGCCACCAGACACCGATGTCAGCCACTGTTTCTCCCACGTGTTGTGTTCCTTTTGACACCGGGGCCATAATGGGATCATACTGTAGGTGGATGCTGGAAGGGGTGTCTTCGTTCTTCCGCATAGTCAGAACTAATCATTGCGGTCAGACAGAGATGCATACATTAACTGTATTCAATTACAGTTTACTCTGAGAATGATATTAGATAAAAAAAAAAATATTTTATTATTATTATTATTTAAAGCATCCTTTATTTGTTTATTTTTTTGTGGATTTTTAATTTTTTTGTGGTTGCTTTTTTAGACACTAGTTTTGGAGTACACTGTATAAAAACCATCTATAACGTCACAGGAGGCAAATACAGTAGCCTTTTCTACTTTGTTTAGCACAAATATAACACCCTATTTTAGCTGAAGGCCTACTAATTTATGCTAATTAGTTATGTGCTTTTGGTTTTAATTTACTAAGTGCTTATATTATTTTTTTGTACCGCTATGTAAAGACTGTGGTGTTTATATTAAACATAGAATATACAAATGTATGTCTGTGTAAGTCTAAAATACAGCTTACTAGTCACCAATCAGCTCTTATGACTGACACCGGTCACTGGATACAAGCTAATATTGATTGTCTTTATGCTCTATGTTTCCTTCTGTACAAGTGGGACACAGGCAGAGTGGTTTTTTTTTGTTTTTATACTATAGATAGGCCTCAGTGTACAAATGTGGCACTTTTCACAGTTCAGCCTGAATTTACTGTTGCATGCCGTCAGGAGCTCTATAGTCTGACACAATACATACAGTATTTGAGGAAAAAAGTTACAATATTGACAATTGCTGCATAAATAATGATAATGCTTTCATGTGACAGACAGTCTGTACATGCTTAAATGTGCTGCCTTTGACATCCACAGAGGGTGCTTCTCTGTCTAAGGTGGCTTGAAATGGCTTTCGTTTCTTGGCAAGCACTAAAACAGCAAAGGAATAACTTGTTTATATTGGAGAGCATTATGTCAATAATAGAACAAAATAAAACAGTCTTGGGCTGTTTTCGCTTGGTTGGGTAAGCACAGGGAAATTTAAGGGACTTAGAGTTCTGTGTTACCCAAGTGTTTATTCTAACTGCCTGTGTGAGACAAACTCATGCATAAACAGTCAGCATTAGCATTAGCATATACTCATCTCCACTATTGGAAACTCTGTCCTTTTTATGATTAAATAAAGCGGTATAGACTCAGAGCTTGTGCTACAGTTAGTCTTAAAACTCTGCAGCAGGACACAATGTCTGGAGATAGCCGCTGCGGCGCTCATTCAAAAGAGTTGTTAATGTGTTAATGTCTGGGGTAAGATATTTCCGTTATTCTTTAAAAATGCGTATATTAAGTTAAAAGGGAAATTTCACAATGGTAAATCTTATCATTGCAATTTTAAATGGCCCCTTTGATGTTATACGACTATTGGGGACATTGATAGTTTACAGAGTGCACAGGCTGTTTTTTTGTTGTTTTCTAGTATATCTATTAACCATTATGCTTTGTGGGGGCTATGTCCATTTTCTGTATTAACACTGTTACACTGCGTGCACACAACGATTATTACCAACATTTGCGGCTCTTACAAATGTAATGGCTTCAGATAATCTACTGTTGCAGGGCCTCTCTCATCTGGCTTCTCGGTCCAGTTGTTTACACCACACTCACTCACTGCACTGCGACTGATGGATAACCATAAACATAATAACACTCTGTTGGTGTGAACTTGAATCAGTTTTTAAGTAGTAGTTGTTGAAATCACTGGGAACATGAGCTGTGTTCCAGTGTTTGCTGCTCTTGGTGCTCATTTACTCTGAAACATGTATTATATTTTACAATTCACTCATTAATTATACAAGATACATGAAAATTATAGGTTTACTGCAATTTAAACAACAGCAGCGATAACAGCCTAGTAAATGTATATAATTGTATTGCTCACTAAATTATAGGATGGTAATTATAGGGGTGGCTGAAGTAAATGAGACTGTGACTAACAGAAAGGACTGCTTAGGTTTTTAACTCTACATAAAACCATATTTTTGGCCACAAATCCATTGTGCTTTATTCATATTATTACACCGCGGAGAAAGGTTACCCAGATCGAGAGGAATTTCCATAGCAATTCTTATGTTTTTATTCACCACAGAATTGTGAAGAGTGTTGGAGACAGAGAAGTCACAGGGTTTTCAAAATAAAATAGTGAATTAAATGAAATCCACTCCTATGTATTCTACAAAAGCGTGGCATTAAATGTATCAGAAAGTCTGTATTTCACCATTTTACCCATTTGTTTATATGGGAAGGACATTTTTGGGTCAATTATTGTGTGTAGCTCTTAATCTTAATACAGCAAAAAACAGGTGGCAAAGTTTTTTCGGAGGCCATATGAAACCTGGATTTGGGACTTTAAAGAAGTTTGGACTTTGGGCTACATTTATTCACAAGGAAATTCTGCATATTATGCCCTTAAGCTGTTTCAGATTACAAATCAAACATTTACATTTAGTCATTTAGCTAACGCTTTTATCCAAAGCAACTTACATTAAGGTTCCATTCACCAGTGTTACAGCTGGAACAAGGTGGGTTAAGTGCCTACTGTGCATACTGTCGTTGCCCAAGGACACAACGACAGTATGAACTGTGGGGAGAGCGGGATTCGAACCGCCTACTTTCTGGTTGAAGGACGACCGCCCTTACCACTGAGCCACTGCGCGCAAACCTGAATCTAAAACAGTTATGCCAGAAATATCTATCTAAACACTGAAGAGGTTTAACATAGCATTTTCTAGAGCAGTGCTGATAAACTCTGAAGAAGAAAAACTGTATTTTGCAACTGTTCTACTTTCTGTGTGTTGCCAGCAGCCAATAACTTTCTAGGTTACTGGCAACAAGAAACTTTCTCGCTGTTGCATCATTGTTTTTATTGAGGACACAGTTTTCATAATTTACATAACAATGTGTGCTGTAACAAAAACACCTCCTTGGCCAGATTAAAAAGTTTGTGTTTTTGTGGACTGTGCATTTTGGTGAAATGCATAGTTGTGTAAACGGCTCCTTAATCTGGTTGATGGTATTAGATTCCATGTGGTACGGCCACTTCAAACTGACATGAACATATTTGACACTTTTGTTGGCGGGGTGAATAAAGCTTTAGTCTTTAAGATTTGACAATGCTCAAAAATATGTGCAGCAAAGTGTAAATCAGCTGTGGGTACATCTACTAAAAATACACTATATGCACCAGACATCACTAAAGCTATATATATATATATATATATATATATATTCAAAACAGATATTCTCTCTGTCAGAGATAACTCAAAACCAAATGCAACTTTATACTTATTTTACTATGCTATCTTCTTTTATTTAAAATAACTTGTGTAAACGGGCACAAACCTGGTCGGTGTAGAAGAAACCCAGCACTGCTATGACCAGCTGAGTGACAAAGACCAGCGTAAGGGTGAGGGAGAACTAAACACCAAAGAGAAAAAAACATTTATAAAATGAAATTTGCTGTCACAGGTTCAATTGGCTCCAGATGAAATATAATTTGAGCTGGTGTGTCAGAAGCTAATATTAGTAATGGGGATGTCTGTTACTGTCTTGAGGAGGCGGATGTTCTCTCGAAGCGCTCCGATGCAGCCGCAGAATGTGATGAAGAACATAACCACCCCCACCACGATGAGGATGACAGCCGGGTCAATGAGGAAAGTGTCTCGCACGGTGTCTGCCAAAATGACATGTAGACAGACAGAGCACTGTTTCCACTTTATATTAACAAAAATAATATTTTATACAAATTACATTAATCTAGACATAAGGGGCACACAAAATGAAAATGTGAAAGATTAAAAAAAAGATGGACAATTCTGTTTGTTTTGTGTGGATGTCTTGTACAGACCTGTAGCTTTCTGGATTTTAGCATAGACCCCAATGGCAATAATCAACAATGAGAATATCTGCATAGCAAAAAATAAGCAAAGGTAAGTGAGGACATTTTTCTCACGCCACAGACTTCATAAGAACTTAAGTCAGACTTCTGTTATGGTTTGACACTTTGTACATCACAGACTCATCTATACATGTGCAGTGCAAGAGAATAGAGTTGGCATAATAACAAAAGCTTAACAAAGTACTGAGTTGCTACTGCACCTTGCTACTAACCTTGATATTTAACTCTTAATACTCTTGAACCCTTGATATTCAACTTCCTCCAGAGTAGCAACACTGCCACCCACCATTACACTATGCCAAATCTGTTCCTCACATTCAGGTCTAATAACTCATGTAAACAACATGGTATTGCTCTGATTGGATAACACTGTTACTGACAGTAACAGTAAGTTCACCCTAACACAACCTATCTGAAGTACCTGCCCTTTGCAAATGGTTTCTATGGAAGTCCTTCCCAGATATACCAGATCTCTGTAATCTAGCCAGTCATGTTAGTACTCTATGGCCACTATAATAAAACCGGTCTAAAAACACAAAGTACCTTCAGTTCTTTTAGTGCTGGAACCATAGGATTACCAAATGAAAATATGCCTTCTCTTACAATTTAGCTATATGTAACATTTAGTGACTATAAAGTCTGATTCTGAAACCTTTTCATGAATGATATTGAAGCTCCACATTCTATTGCTCTAATGCGTACGATAGAAGCTGATAGTCTTGTCATGTGTTTGTAAGGACACTAATAAATTACTGTGCATCACTCATTGGAAACTCTAATGCTTCTTAAACAAAGCAGTTGTATATTTTGTATATTTGTATATTTACTGGGGGCGGCAGTAGCTCAGTGGGTAGAGTGGTCGTCTTTCAACCGGAAGGTAGGCGGTTCGATTCCCGCTCTCCCCACAGTTCATACTGTCGTTGTGTCCTTGGGCAAGACACTTAACCCACCTTGCCTCCAGTGACTGTAACACTGGTAATTACATTAGAACAATGTAAGTCGCTTTGGATAAAAGCGTCAGCTAAATGAATAAATGTAAATGTAAATGTAAAGACATTGGCTCCCTTTCAAGGTGTTAATTTGCTAATAAATCCATGGATCTTTGATGAATAATTAAACTTCATTGTTGTGTTAATGCCTGATATGAGACAAAAAAAGTGTTAGATTTACAGATGATCTTTTTATATTTTGGTGAAATGCAATATTCAGGTCTCAAAATAACTATATAATTCTTGATTTAAAAGAACATGAATATCTTTATTTGTTGACCTTCATTTGCCATGATTCTAAAGATTATGCCTCAGAAAAGTTTTAGAAAAGTTACAATTCTTTACATTTTTTTGACAAAAGCCTGTTTGCAATAACGACACCTGTGTGACCATCTGCCAATTCAATTAAAAAACTATTTACCATTCAGAAAGAAACTTTTCGCCTTATGTCCTTCTGGGAAAACCTTTGTAGTGTGTGTGTGGGTGTGGTGTGTGTGAAACATGTTGCAAAATGCTGCTTACAATTTGTCTGAGTTTGTACAATTGCCTGTATTTGCATTGTCAGCGATGACAGATAGTTATTGGATAAGTGGCCTCACACAATTCCCAGATGCTTGTGATTACATTTGCTTTATGTATTTTTACGTCAGCGGAGAAACATAAAATGGAATTGAGGCATTAATCAATGTATTTGGATGGCATTCATGTGGAGCTATTTCCTGATTTAAAAAAAAATATTATTTCTTTTTTTTTTTGTTCAAACAAAATACACACAAGAACACAAGAAACAAGAACTTGCAAAATACAAGACAATTTGTTCACAGAGATTTGACTGTTACTCTTGAGAGGAACTTGACCTTGCTGCAAAATCCTGCTTATTACCAGCTGAGGCTTTACTGAGCAATCTTGTATTAGGACTACAGCACGGTGGCTGTGCTATAAGACAATTATTGTTTCTTCTACAGTAGCAAAGCGGTGAGTAAGAAAGCAAGAGGTGGTGTCTGTGAATTGCTGTAGTTCTTTTTAAGACGACCTAGGATAACAGTACAGTAGCGGAAAACAAAAGCTCCCACTGTTTAAAATATTGAACACAAAAGAGACGGTTGGTGGCGCGCGCCCTGCACGAGTATGTCTTCTAATGAGATCTCCGAGCTGCGACAACACTCAGGCAGATGGCTGTGGCTGCTGTAAGTAATGGAGAATGCTGAGGATGCAACCTGACAACAAATAAAACAAAGTTGAATTAGCTTTCTGCTGATTGCCTCGTCTATGCTAATTTCCCTCCTTTGCGTGACCTCGAATAACAATCATACGCAGCCCCCTATTTCCATTCCCAGGACTAATTGTCTTTGCGTGCCTTCACCTTGGTGTATACAGAATTGCTTTGTCCTGCTTGTAAGCCGCCTGTTAGTGCGGGTGGAGGTCATGACAATACAAGCTCCACGGCAGAATTCACTTTTTGCATGTCCAAAACTATCATTTACATCATCTACACTCAAGTGTCAGTTAGGACAGAACAGCCCAATGTAGTTATCTACTCCCACTGATATTGATATAAAATGAACTAGGCATATTTACATTTTAAATATACTATGTTGCAATTTCTTGGGCTAATAAGACAGCAAAAATGGTAAAGAAAATGTGGTCAAATATCAACATGAGTATGTTCTCCTCCTGCAGTACTCAGGTTGTGCTCTGTTTGTCCACTCTAGGCAGCTGTGGTAACAGAAAGAGATATTAAAAAACTTAAAATATTATGGAACCATAGTCAGAAATTTGCAAATGAACAAATCCAACTCAAAAGCGTTAGAGTGCACACACAAAAGTATGATGCAGCAGAAACCACAAATGTAGACATTGGGGAGGTGTAAAGCGGTGTAAGTTATATTGTGTTAATGGAGGAAATGCATAAACCCCTAACCCTGTCAACATCAGCCCATTGACTGTCTGATGTCTGCTCTGCGTGCCACTGGCACAATTGTTACCGTAAAGAGTGGTACAAAAGAGCACTTATGTTTGACCACACAAAATGACTCGCTTGACTGCAGTCAACCAGAAAACATAGTTATAACTGATAGGTTCTACTACTAGTGTATACTACCTATATAAGCTAATTGGTAGGTATTATAAATACAACACATGTTGTTTGGGGGCGCAGTGGCTCAGTGGAAGTTTGACCTATAACTGAAAGGTTAGCAGTTCAATTCCTGCTCTCCCCACAGTTCATACTGTCATGTCCTTGGGCAAGACACTTAACCCTCCTTGCCTCCAGTGACACAGCTCTTATGTATGAATGTGTGAGACTGTTGCTCTAGTATTTGTCTTATTCTAAATCTTGTCTATGTATTTTAAATTTGACTTTTGATTCTATAAAGCACTTTGAATGGCCCAGTGTATGAATTGTGCTATATAAATAAATGGCATTGTCTCGGTGTTTAAAAGTGTAAATGTTGGAACAACGGATGGAATTTAGCCTAAGGCTACAATCTGACATGTTCACATTAATTTGGCTGTGTCTCATGTATGTTCATCAACATGCACTGTCCCAATCAAATAAATGAATTATTATTATTATTATTAATAATAGTAATAATAATAATAATAAATATAGCTGCGAGCAGCCATTAACGGGGCCAAGCGCAAAGACATGCCAACATGGCTGTGAGCGCAACAAAAAGCAATTAAAGGTATTTTAAGATGATTTTATACAAAATTATATACAGTCACTAATAAACTGATTTAATGGTTTATCACTTTTGACCAATAGGTGAAGCAGTTACGAAATTGATGTTGTGTTTGGTGTTATTATGTTGAAGCTTTGCAGAAATGCAGCTTCAAGACTCATTTTAATATCATGCCTCAACTTTGTCGCTGCGGTATGAAAACAATTTTGTGTGATGACACAAAATAATAAGATTTTGCTGTCACGGTCTGAAGATGTTATAATCCAAATTTGGTGAAAATCAGCAAATGATCTGGAGGAGTACAGAAAAAGTTTGTTTGTAAAGGAAATAAAAATGGTAAACAGGAAGTTTGGCCAAATATGGTAAAATTGGTATCCATGTTCTTGGCATGACCTAAGAAATCTATTTTATCAGTTTTATGACAATAGACAAACTTAATGATAAGTTATTAGCATTATTTGAAAATTCATTATAACCTTTGTTCAGTAGGTGGCGCTGCCTTGAAACTTTTTGAGTACATTCAGGGCTTGGTCCCAAAGACGCATACCAAGTTTCGTAATGATACGGCAATGCGTAAAATATAGCACTTTTTGACAAAATTCAAACTGGCCGACTCCCAAAATGGTTGATATTGGAAAATTGGCTATGCTATGGCTCGGCATGATGCCACAAATCTAAAGAGACCAGTTTTGTGATTTTTGGCTAAAGCATTCTAAAGTAATAATTAATGGCCTAGGAGGAGTTTGCAAAAGTATGCTTTTTTGAAAATTAAAAATGGCGGGAAAATTGACATGACGGAAAATTACGTCATATGGTGCAATTGAATTGTCATGAGAATTTTCTTTCTAGCCCTTAGGGTTCAAAGGTTATTAGCATTAACATAAGTCCAACTTTGGACAGGTTAGAGACTTCAGCTTTGTTATGGTGACAGATCAGACTGTCCTCTATGAGTGTGCCAAATTTCACAACTTCATCAAACGGTTCTATGGGCTGCCATAGACTTCAATGGCGGAATAATAATAATAAGAAATCAAACAATTTCAATAGGTGCCTCCGCACCTTGGCCCCTAATAATAGTAATAATAATAATAATAATAATAATCTGTTCCTTTAGGTATCTAACCATTGATGGACCAATACCTTTTTGAATTTTGCTGTGGTGTAAGCTGTTTGCACACGAATAGCTGCTGTATTTATTTATTGGGTGTGAACAGACACTTTTTATCCACTCTGGAGAACTAAATTGTTACTTTGAAGTGGTGTGTTTGAATAGTCACCATTTTTTTTTTAAATCAATACACTTGACAAGACAAATGCTGACACTTCACAGGACAAAAGATGATTTCTTCAGAGCAGTTTGTTTAGTTTTATTTTTGCCGTTGGAATTGTGTGTTTGTTGCACTTTTATTTTTATTTTGCCACTGTGTGTGATACAGGTGACGCTTTGCAACAAGAGACGCACAAACATAGCCACTGTGAATGTATTCCAGGCTTTTCAAAACGGGTGAATCAGGCTTCTCTTGGTGGATTGTTTGTTGAGGTGAAAGCCAGCTGAACTGAGCCGTGGGGACACGGGGACAAAGACCTGATGGATTACGGCTGCAATGTTCGCTCCTGAGTCTGATAAACAAAGTCAGCACACACACAGCTACAGTTACTGCTGATTCGCTCGAAACGCAGTAAGGTGCACTCCAGTGTTTGCCCCTACACTGTTTACCGTATAGGACTGGATAAACAGGGATATGACAGAGGTGTCAAGCCATAGATGTGATCACTAATGTGTTAGCAAAGGAAAGAGCTGCGCAGACGGGCCAAGATGAGGGACAAAGCCCTAATGTTCACTGTTATGGCAGCTCCAAAGATTCTCGTCTACTTTTACGTCCTTTTTGCAATTATCTCCAAACATCCATCTTACATTTACAGTCTACAGTACAGCCTTTAAATTTCTGGAGCAGCTCATGGGCTTTTACGAGGTAATGAAATGTGTGCAGTTACAGTCAAGGAGCAGGTGTTTTATAGTTATGAGTCATTGTTTGACTAATTTGATAAGAACACAACAGTCAATATTCACAACAATGATGTACAAGCAGTCTGCATCCCTGCTTAAGAAACACTTTTCATCCTGCTTGGATTATATGCCTTTCAACATTGACCCATGACCAGATTAATTTGACTTTTTTGAGAAGAATCACAGAATGGGTTTGGAAATGACTTTTTACCTCACTCGATAAATAATAAGGGGGGGTTGCTTGGATTAAACCTTGAAGATGCATTGTGCAAAAGGACTCCTAGTCTTAATAAAATTGTCAGTAGTGTATAATTGTGTGAAAAAAATTACAGTTTTACATTGCCAATCTGGAAATCGACTTTAAATGCCCTATAGAAGCCACTATAAGTCCCATTACATTATAACTGATTTAAAAAGCCAATAAATATAAACGATTCTAATAACTTTTTTAAACACACATATAACTTCTGTCAACCTAAAATAGTTACAAGAGAGATTAGATGTTTCTGCAGCCCTCGAAAATATCTGTGTATTACATTTCTTTATCTATTATTTATAAGTTTTTTACTTTTGGCTTTTTATTGCAGTTTCCTCTGCTTCAGTGAACATGAGGTTTTATTAAAACTGCACTAAAGCTGGGAATTTTGCTTCCTGGAAACCACAGCTGCTACAAATTCCATTACTCACCCAAAATAGGAAGCTGAAGAAGAAGAGGAAGTATCTGATCCAGGGGTTGATGAAGGAGAACGTCTCGGCCCGGTTCAGGTTTAGCCCTCTGTCCATTGTGCAGTTACTTGTTGTAGCTTATGCAGTCCGTGTTTGCAGCCCCACCCTGTCGGTACTCTGCCGCCAAAGCCAGTACTGCGCTGCGAGGAGGGGTCTGCTGCATTCTGGGGGGCTAAAAAAAGCAGGTTACGGGGGGCTATGGGCTATGACGCTGCCCCATATGCTGTAGTAGGGCCCAGAACAGTGTATGTAGGCCAGCAGGTTGGATTACACCATAATGTGTGTGGCAGACTGCAGCTGAAAGGCCTGGGAGCTTTGCAACACATTGTCAGCCTGGCGCTCTCTTTCCACTGCGTCCTGCTTGGTAAGCACACAGCTGGACCACCTTTAACTTCATATTTGTCAAGCCAGCCCAAAACTGAAATATTTTAAATTGATTAATGACTTTGTGAATTAGAAATATTTCTGATACTAACTGAATATTAACTGATAAACCTGACATTGATCAGTTCAGTTCAGTACATCTAGGTGCTGTTTCCTCGCATCTAATATGGAGGCCCTCAAAAATCAATATGGGGCTGGCTTGACCTGCGTTTTGCGAAAGGGGGATGCCTTGACCGGAGTAACTTCATGTAGAGAGTTAGACATGCAAATGTTGGAAAATAACAGACGCTAAGCAGACCAAAATACATTTACAATGGTAAATTTAAAGTTGACATACCCACGTTCTTAATACCATGTATTGCCACCGTTTAAGATCAATGACAGCCTGAAGTCTTTTGTGGTAGTTGTGGATGAGGCTCTTTATTTTCTCAAATGGTACAGCTGACCAATTGGCAAAAGTTCCTGTAAATTCAGTTCACAACCTTCACTTTATGTTGCTGTAGCCAATGACAGGTCGACCTGGCCTTGTACTTTGGATCGTTGTCATGCTGGAACGTCCAAGTACGTCCCATGCGTAGCTTCCGGGCTGATGAGTGCAGATTTTCCTCCAGTATTTTCTGATAGCATACTGCAGTTATCTTGCCATCAATTTTGACCATGTTTCCTGTGCCTTTGTAGCTCACACATCCCCAAAACATCAGCGATCCACCTCCATGTTTCACAGTAAGGAATGGTTTACCTTTTGTCATAGACCTTGTCGACTCTCTAAATGTAACGTTTATGGTTGTGGCCATTAAGTTAAATTTAGTTTCATCACTCCAAAAGACTTTGTTCCAGAAGTTTTGAGCCTTGTCTCTGCTGTTTAGTTTATTGTAAGTGGGATGCTTTGTGGCATTTGTGTAGTAATGGCTTTCTCGACCATGCAGCCCATTTTTCTTCAAGTGCCTCCTTATTGTACACCACTTTTTAAGTGAGTCCTGTATTTCAGCTGAAGGTATTTGTGGGGTTTTCTTTTGGTAAATTTTTGTTGGTTGACCTGTTCTTGGTTTGGTTTCAAGAGAATCCTTCATTTTCCACTTCTTTATTAGAGTTTGAACACTGCTGATTGGCATTCTTAATTCTTGGATATCTTTTTATATCCCTTTCCTGTTTTATACAGTTCAATTACCCTTTTCACAGATCCTTCAACAATTCTTTTGCTTTTCCCATGATTTAGAATACAGAAACGTCAGTGCAGCACTGGATGAGAGATGCAAGGGTCTGTCAGGAGCCAAGTAACTCACTGACCTTTTATACACACACTGTATACAAGCAAACAGATCACAGATGAGGATGGTTACTTAGTATGTTCAAGCCAAAATAACCAGGGTAAGTAAAGGTAGTTTCTGTTGTCATTATGATTTAAAAAGAGTAAACACAGTTGTTTGACAATAAATGGCTTCACCCAACCACTAACTATGAGTGAAAGAAAGGTTTTTGTGATCATTCATATTCTCTGAAAAACCAAAACTAATTAAGGTAAAATACACCATTACAGACAGCATCCGACATAAAAAAAATGCATATCAGCGAACGTAACACGTACAGCTTAAAGGTTATGCAAGAATACATGAAAGCAATAGACAGTCCTTACACTTTGTTGGCATCTGTGATTTGTGCTGCTATAGAATATAATCTGATTTGCCCAGCTATAGTCTCAAAACCAAAAAATACATTAATTTCTTGAAACATTGTATTTTTCAATGATATATTGTTTTTATACTGTATGTTCTTGACTCTGCTGCATTGACTTGAGCCAGTGACTGTCTTGTGAGTTTCCTAACTGCACAGCAAATAGCTCAGTGTTCAGACTGAGTGCTGGAACATCCAAGTTAGATACTGTAAGTCCTTTTCACACAAGCAGTGAGACCCGGACTGTATGCTGTTATTACCCGCTTGACTTAATGTGTGAACACAATCCCTTCCCAATTTTCACTCCCAGAGCTGATCCTACAGGGACTCTAGTGATGCCTCTGGGGCGTTGTAATGTGAGAGTTAGTAGCTGGTCACTGGTGAGCTGGTAATGTGTAGGCCGTGCATCTGGCGAAGTGAGCCGAGAGCGCTGAAGCTTTGTACCGTCTGCAGCTGTGTACTTCACTTTCCACTGTTTGGTTATGTTGCTCACGTGTTTGAATGAATGTAGTATGAATATTAGCGCACTAATTACTAGTGGTGTGAGTATTTCTGGAAAACAATTCTGCAAACAATAGGTTTGTTGCTTAATTGGTAAAAAAAAAAAAGTGAGATACAGTTTCAGTGTTCACTATTTTGATCATTGCAATATATTGTCTTACAATACAGCATCGGAATGTATTGTGGTATGTGTATCGTGATAAGTATTGCCAATACACACCCCTACTAATTACTGCGAAGGAGTCCTCATTTGTTTGTTAGCTCTGTGTTTGCTCGTTCAAGATAATTAATCATCTTCTCAGTAAAACCATCCAGACTATTCTACATGTGTATAAACTCACTACTGTGGACATTCCCCGGACCTAATCTCCGTGTGTGAACGCACAATTCATGGGAGAGTCTGGATGGAATAAATCTGATTCCATCTGTGGAGCATGTGTGAGGGGATGGGTTCTTCAAATGCTAAACGAGTGTTATTGTAGCATTTCTTTACCAGAGAAAGATTTGATATGTTTGAAGAACTTGTAGTAAAGGCTACAACTCCCCTAGAAAACCAGCTTTTTCTTGAATTTTTGCTTCAAGAAAGTGTTTCTTTTCTTTGATCAGCCCACAACTTTTATCGATACAACTCAAGATGTAGCCACCATTTACTGATAAGAGACTTGTTTTTAAGGTGGCTGTAACTCCAGATTTTTTCCACATAAAGCTGTGCCACACACATGTTTACATTCATCCAAATAATGTGCAGGTAAGTTGCATAAATCTACTCTATGGAATTAACCAGCCCCTCACCAACGCCAAGGACAAGGGGCGAGAAGGGGAGACAGAGGAGGCTTCTGAGTGGATACACTGGAGCTTCCTACACGAGGAGTAAAACTCACGGTGAAGGAGAAAACCCTGCCTATGCGCTACAACAAACAGTGAAGTTGCAATGGTTGAGCTGTGCGTGTTATAATAGGTCATGATGTTTGTGAACCTTATATTTGAACAGATAAAGAGGTTGTTTATTTAAAATTTAACTAATACAAACATTTAGCTCACAGTAGGTTCAAATTCTAAAGTTAATTTGAGATCTTGCAGCAGATCTAGTTATGTAAATGCCATCATAAACTGACTTTGCTGCAGGTGACACTTTTTCATAGAGAGTCCCATCGCACTTTACTCATTTCTCCTTTCCTCTCTGTGTCTCCTGTGGGCGGGACTAAGCGAGGAGAGGGGGGAGTAAAGGCATCATGGATGGATGTTAAGAGAATTGAGACGTAGCCTATAGCTTGCTATCATTTTTACTCCATCTGCTAATAGTCATTTGAGTAAAACTGAAGTCTGTTAGTAGAATATTGACTCTGTGAGACACAACTTTAACTTGTATGCTCTGATAAATAAATGGGAAATACTTTTGTTGCCTTGGTGGTCATGTACGTTTATGATGCTTGCTTGTGTGATCAATTGAACTTGTGTTTTAGTGCACAAATGAAAGTTTCAAAAGCAGAATAACAGTTGACAAAGGCTGGACAAAATCTTTCAGAGGAGGAACATCTAAAGCACTTAAATGACTTAGTTTCAGCTCAATCTGTTGAATTTGATAAAAATAAATAAATAAAATGAATCAAAAAGTTATACAAACACCAGGCCTTTGTGTTTGTATGATCTGATTTAGATGACAGGCTACTGATAATAGAGAGTGAGAAGATTGATCATTTATCACCATGATATGAAGGGTTACCCAGGGATACATGTGGAGGGAAAACAGCACGGTAAAGTTAATATGAATGAGTCTGATTCATTACTTTCAGGCACTACCTCATAATTTAGAGATATAGCGCGAGTGCCCTTGGCGGGAATATTGTATGTGCATACTTAATGACAGGCTTGTGTTTTATCATTTTATTATGCGTCTCCTGTGAGGAGATGGAAGGACATGAGGCCTCAGTGGAACTTGGAGCTAAGCCAGAGGTACCTAACGAATTAATGAGATTGATCTTGCTTTTTTGTCAGAACTTTGACTTTAGTTTAATCATTAAGACAAATTTAAGTACTTGCACTGTGAAAAAAAACAATAATCAAAAAACCTAGAGTAGATAATCTTTAAAAGTAGTCAAATTGCTTCACAGGTCAAACTACAAAACTGTCTGACTTGTGATTGGGAGTCCTCTGGTCCAATCAATTCTTGTAACACAACTTAGTGGCATCGGCGGATCAAACAGGAAGATACAATCTGTCACCTCAAATGGTCAATTGGGTCTCCAAAACACATTATAAAAAATACACATTAGAAGCAGCATGGAAAATGAAATGACCCTTGCACAAAACAGGAGTTTCCAAATACAATATCCGGTTGGACTAGTCTGCAGGAGTCTGACCAAGTCTTTGTGGAAGTTTACAGATGGTGATTTCTTGGTGCCAATGGAATGCGGAGTCGAATTAATAAAAGGGGATACGATAAGAGTTGCCTTTAAAATATAATGTCTCTCAAACTCCATCCAGTGGTAAAAGTGGTAATACATGACACTTACATGGTCTGCAAATGCATCATAATCATACTTTATTGAGGAAGCTGTATTGTTCCTGGACCTCTTCAGAAAAAAACATCTTTTAGGCGTAATGACCGGTAAAGCTGTGAATGCTTTGAACAGCTGGCTCTGCAATAACCTTGTGCTTAATTGCCATATAAATAGACCAACCGGGGATGTTTTCACTGGCTTGTTTGCAGTCAAATAATTCTGACGTTGCAAGCCAATCACCTGCTATCAAGGCAGTACATTCAGGCATTAACTCCAGATGTCCTTCTACAGGCAACAACTCTCATCTATTTTTTTATATGCATTTAAATAAAGCATGTGGAGCCAAATCAGACTGTGGCACAGGGTGCATTGGTTAGCTCTGTCACACAGCAAGAAGGTCCCGGGGCAGATGGGACCTTTTTGTGCGGAGTTCTCCTGTTACTCCAGTTTCCCTCAGTTTTCCCTCCGGGTGCTGGTTGCTGCTGACAGTGAATTTCAGTGATAATAAATTGATAATAAAAAATAAAACTACAAACTAATGTTACAATTTGCAATGTTTAAATACACAATGTCTTGTGGAACTTGACTGAATTGGAGCATCAGTAGATCATACAAAACATTTGCATTTATTTACACTTTACCTTTTGGCTTCTTCTTCACTGCCATCAACAGTGTCTCCAGGAAGTGACCACAGGAAGTGCAAACAAACTGGGTTAAACTTGCCGTAGCTCAGCCAGGACATCTCTAGATAGTACCAGCTTATGCATTGCAGGCACAATGCAGTGTGTTACAATTGTTTAAAAATGCGACACACAAATGCGAGCTGTCCAAAATCAGGACATGTTAGGGTTTTCCTGGATATCTGTACAGACTTGGGACAAGGACCTTAAAAACAGGTCAGTCACATTAAAAATGAGACAGTCCTGGGAACATACACAGGAACTTGTTGCTGAATTCAAATCAGGTACAGCTGGCTACATCTTTTTGTTATTTAGACAAGACATTTATTTTTGTATAGCCCAATATCACAACAGCCGTCTCAAAGGGCTTAACAGACTGCACTAGACAACATCCCCGTCTAGTTTAGAGCCTTGGCTGTGTGACTCTTTGTGAAGGCACCTTACTTTTGAGACAGAAAAGCATGAAAAGTAACAAACTGCATTCATGTGGTCCTCGGATGATCCTAGTTTTTCATTTGTCCTTTTAGTCTTTGACCTCTTAAACACACATAAAGAAACTTCCTTTGACCATGACTTCCATGGCCCAATAAACGGATGAAAATTGATTACCAAAGATAGAAAGGATCATCTGCTTTATTCTGGAAGAGCTATTTTCCTGGGTTAGGGTTGGATTAGCCCACCTCTGTCTACTACCAACTCACATTTCAAGGACCATCATCAAACTTTAAGTAGCTGTGTCAGCATTAGCATAAGAAGTCAGAAAAAGGCTAATGTGAACAAGCTGCTCTATCTAATGACATACACAGACATGTTATGGCTAATATAATATGTTAATGTCACAGGGCACCATAAAGCCATGAAAATGAATTAGGGGCCTAACTCATTAAGGGAACGTAGCCCTCATTTATCACATTTCTTTCCCTATATGTCGTTTTTTGACTTAATTTTTTCATAAGCACAGCAATTTTGTGTAATCATACTCTGTGAATTGCAGCTTACAATCTAGATCACCAAGCAACATAATCATTCAGGCACATAATAAACTAATCAGTTTTCCAGAAAATTGTTGGTTTCTTTGGGACATTTTTATTCATAACCCTGTATGTGTTTGCATATGTAGATTGTAAGTAGCCTATATTATATATCTATATAAACGTAAATGTTACCTTTGCTTGTCTTTATCCATTGTGAATTTTTACAATATATTGTTGATTTTCGACAGACAATTACAAAATATATTTTACCTCGACCAACATCCATCCACCCATCTTCTTCCGCGTATCCGGAGCAGGGCGCGGGGGCAGCAGTCTAAGCAGAGACACTCCCCAGACACTTCCTCCAGCTCTTCCGGGGGGATATCAAGGCGTTCCCAGGCCAGCCGAGAGACATAGTCCCTCCAGCGTGTCTTAGGTTTTCCCCTTTGGGCCTCCTCCTGGTGGGACATGTTTGAAACACCTCCCCATGAAGGCCACCTCAGCTGGCTCCTCTCGATGTGGAGGAACAGCGGCTCTACTCTGAGCTCCTCCCGAGTGACAGAGCTCCTCACCTTATCTCTTAGGGAGCGCCCCACCACCCTGCGGAGAAAGCTCATTTCGGCCGCCTGTATCTGGGATCTTGTTCTTTCGGTCATGACCCAAAGCTCATGACCATTTGTGAGAGTAGGAACGTAGATTGGCTGGTAAATCAGCTCAGCTCCTTCTTCACTACGACAGACCGGTACATCGACCGCATCACTGCAGAAGCTGCACCGACTCACCTGTTAATCTCACACTCCCTCTCTCTCACTCGTGAACAAGACCCCAAGATACTTGAACTCCTCCACTTGAGGCAGGAGCTCTCCACCAACCTGAACCAACCTCGACCAACAACTTGTGAAAAAGACAACATGACACAAAAGAAAACATACAGTAGTTCATACTTCCCATCATTTTTGTTTTGCCAAAAATGCAAAGATTTTTGTAGTGATTTGTCTTTGTTTACACGAGGATGGTTGTCTCATCCATGAAAATGTAAAACCTTTGCCTTCAGCTGAGGTGTTTTTACTTTTGTTGTCATATAAACTGTGTGCTGGCTACACACACAAGTAGCACAACAATGGCAAAATGAAATATTTTTGTGCTTCAGTAATAGTGTAAAAGAAATTACTTCTTGTGTGTAAAGATTTGTAGAATTAGCAGTTAATGTATCTAGTTCACAGTGCCCCTACTGGTCTGGAAGACATACAACAGGGTTCTCAACAGCTGAGCTGAGCATATCCGTGTGAAGGCGAATCATTTTGATTTACGCTTCTGCGTTTTAGTGTTGCATAAATGGCTTTGGCTTTCTGTAGTGCAAAACAAACCATGTCATCTTTCTTTAAAATGATTTTAGTAACAGAAATATATATTATTCAGTGTCTGGATATATTTGCTCCACTTTCATTGCTCCAGGTGATAAATGTGGGCTAAGTGCCTTGGTTTTATGAGTTGTGTCCTCTCCTAAATTTAGATGACAGTAGTGTGCTCTGTAACATAAGACCATTAGCTCAGTCATAACTAAACCCTTGAGTTCTAGTTGTAAAAAGCATTAAAGGTTAATGTACTTCCAACACACTTTGTGCAAGATACTAAGATAGATTGTGCTTGTGGATGACCATCAGGGTTTGGGCATGACTTAGTCTCTCTGTAGTCAGCTATATGAATGATTATGTGAGCAATGGGCAAGCTGAAAAATAAGACAGATTAGAATCTTGATGAGAGAGTTGAGATATATTGTAGCTAGCCTCCAGGAGTGTTAGCTTTTCCCATTTTTTATGTAAGCCCTGTCAGCACACCGCGATAAAGCTCTTTGTGCCACTCAGTTCAAACAGATAGCACTTTTTCTCTGGAAAACACGACAGATTGAGAACAGATAGCGGTTGTAAATCACCTCCTGTGCAGGTTAACAACTTGAATAATGCTGTGTGAGGAAAGCTTCCCTCGTTTTCGTGCTTTAAAGGACCCACTTCTTCAACCACTGAAACAAAAGTGTGTGGTTAATTCTGTTTATTTGAGTGCATAAAAAAATAATCTGAATAAAGACTAAAATATAGGTCAGATCTCGACAAGAAGAAACAGTAGTGTACAATTAAAATGCCAGGATTGAACGGCATGATAAACTCCGCTCACTATCGCACACAATTTGGTAAAGAAGGGGATAACGCTGTGTGTAGAAAAAAACGCTCTCTGCTCTGACAAATTGGCGACGGATCCCACTTTCATCATATCCCTTTTGTTCTTAGATAAAAAAAAAAAAAAAACATCAAGCGGCCGACCACCATTAGCTCATCTCGGCCTCTTTAGGACAACAGCCTGCGAGGTTAGTGTCTAATGGGAGCTGATGTGCTTCCTTTTACCATTCATGCCAAGACATCTCTTCTTTCTAAAAAATTCAGTCTTAAAACATGAAAGTCAACTGGATTTTGTGACACTCTTTCCTTTATTTAAAAAATAGTCGATTTGAAGAGTAAAGAATAAAAGGTAGTGCACTAGCTATATAGTTTTATAGATATTAGTGCTTCTCACATGTAGCAAATAGTACTCCACAGGACAAGGCTGGCGCGTGTCAGACCGTGCCACTCAGCAGAACACACGACATCAAACACACCATTTCTACAGCATACAGCATTTCCACTGCTCAGATATTCAGCTTTAGCACAGCGGAGGATTAGAAGGAGATTACAGAAATAATATGTTAAAGGTGGCAGGGAAAAAAAAAAGAGTAAAAAAATCAAAATGAAACAACTTCAGCTTCTATGTCAATATTCTTCACAGCAGACAAAACCCAATTACTGCAGGTGCATTCTTCCTTTGCCTGGAGTGCTTCCACGGACGAGAGTGAACATTTGATAATCAACCAAAATGAACAGGAAACAGAGTCTTACAATAAAATGCAAAGAAAACCTCACAGATTTACATAAACTGACAGAAAATACATGAGAAATGAGAGGGGAAATAAACTAAGGTGAGATCTACGGCAGTACTAACATGACTATATTTACATCCTGGGTTGTCAAACAAGACCTGCTCAAAAAGAAAGCACATGAGCTTCTTTTGGCAGTTCAAAAGACGTCCGTACTATTTGAATTCATACAGTTGTTAATACAATGATTTTAAGGTGCGCTGTATGTCTTGTGTAAAAATGTCCTGACGCTACACGTGCCAAATTCTCCATCTCTTTCATTGCGTTAACCGCCTGTAGCCATGTTAAGACAGAGTGGCGTTTTTGCACCGAGTGAGGAACATCGCAATGACTAATCCTTTAAAAGCAAACGTGTCATAGATGTCAAAAGGTACAATAAGCAACAATGAGTCCAAAAGGGGAAATGGCGTATAAAAATTAACATTTAACAGAGGCAGTCAACGTACAAAAATAACAGTATTTGTTATAATGGCAGTCATACTTTCATTAAAATGCAGATTTAATTGTACAATAAAAAAGACAGTTCAGAAAGAGGAGAAAAACCTTTGCGCTCTCTGAAGTACAATACATAGGCTGTGTCTGAAACTACTCACTCGTCACTATGGAAAGCACTATACTTAAGGCTTTTATTGACAAAAAATTCCTAATTTGCAAAAAAGTCTTTGCAAAGACTACAGTATATTTGAATGTTGAATATTGCAAGTTTAGAGTCATTTTTATTCTTTTGTTTGATCTCATTTTATGGACAAGACAAAAGACATCTCTGGCAACACAAATAAGTAAGTAAGATAATTGGCAAACAGGAGCTCAATTAAAAAAATAAAATAAATAAAGTCTATGAGAAACAAGCTCTGCAAAAGGCTGAAACCATTAATTTCCTTCCAGGAAGAGATACAGACTGCCCAGAGCTAAACAAATAAGTTTAAACTTTCTTTTGTGCTTTGTGCAATCAACAAGCTTAATTTTCACAATTCCTGACTTGGCTGCACTTGGATCAACATTTGTCCTTGTTTATAATTTTTTAATATATTTTTTGAATGTTAGAATTGTAATTATGCACTTTAATAGCACATTAGTGGTCTTTTTACCTGTTTGTACTGCCAACAGCAAACCAAATGTACCCTTCTGGGACAATATAGAGCTATAGTCATTCAGCCATTTTGTAGTGGTGTCCAAATTTTCAAAAGGCTGAAAAGTAGTGCTGTCAAAGTTTCCGGCAATGCATCAGTGAAAGTATGGTCACTAGACAGTCTAAATAGGTCATTCTGTTTCATTAGTAATTTCTTCACGTGATTAATGGCGACAGAAAAATAGTGTGTGTAGTGTCCGAAACCACTATTGGCGCACTGAATATTATAGCCCTTAATATTGATCGAAGGGTTAGGGACTAGGGAGTATTTTCAGACACAGACACATAATAGATTTTCTCATAAAAAAAATAAAACTATTTCTGTCAGTGGATTTTTTTCACAAACTTTTTCGCCCAAAAGCAAGGTTACAACATGGCATGGTTTACACAAGTGATATAGCTGTTTCCCCACCCTGTCCCTGCTGCCAGCTTCTATATGGAGTGCTTGCAGTAAATAAGGGATGTGTTGAGAGTTTGCGGATGCAGCCGAGCAGCAGAGATGTGACCACTCGTGCCCTGCGCTGTACTTTAGCAGCTGTCATGTTCTTGTAGCATGCCCCCTGTGGACGCAACAAGACGAGGCAAAGCATATGGGGGCAGGCCAGGAGCTACCGGGGCTGCCGAACATCACAATCACAAACTCTGATGCGTGACCCCCAACTCCAATGTTCCCACACTTGTCTTTTTTAGATTTGGTGATTACAGAACCCATCCGAGACCAAAAAAAGCCAAGAATGCCTTTAGGTGATACTCGAAGGCATCCAGGCTGCCTGACAGGAAGAATGTCTAATGAGGGTATCCCAGTGCAAAGACTGTTTCTGTTCTGATTTTTTGGGACGTGTGCTGTCATTTATAAGCCAATGTAGCAGCAATGAAAAATGTTCCGAGGCAAAGCAACAAACTGTCAAGTCAAGTTTAGCCAGGATGATATTTACAATGCAGACAGTTTGCTCCCGATGATCTCACAGTTCAGCTCCTAACTGCAGCAGACAAACTATTCCCCTTCGGAGCTGTCAGGCGATGGTGGCAGTTTATTACTTGGGATTTTTGTAGTTTTAGCCATCATTGCCATCATTAACAAATTCAACAAATAAATGTGGTGTGACACAGATTGTAGTAGTGTGAATGAAAGGAAAAGTATTTTAGCAATTTAGAATGCAATTGTGCAAGAATGTTAGGTTAGAATTGTTTATTTATGGTTTGAGGTGACTGGAAATAAGGTGGTCTTGCATTGAGACACTCCTTTCAGCAGTGGCATTTGTTTTTTTAGGCAAAGCTCCAGGAGCAGAACACTGTTTAATTTAACCTCTTAACTATGTTGGCATTTATTAACAGGAGCACTTCAGCGAGATAACAACGTCCGCAAGTAATGAAGCATTTTACACAAGAGTCATCAAAGAGAAGAGTTTTAAGGTTTAACAACTGATTGAAAATGGAAATTGAGCTGACTCAGAAGTAATGTCAAGTTGGCAACAAAGTGCTTATTTACCACAACCAGGCGTGATGTCATATGTTTACAAAGACAATGGTTTATAATGTAGAAATATACTGGTTTGGCTGGTTACCTGCTCTAAAACTGGGAAGGTTGACTGGCCTTGGCGTAACCTCTACTGCCCTTTGTTGTACTCGTACTGCTTCAGGTTTTGATGCCACTGCACTTTTCCCAGAAATTACCTCTAATTGGCTGGTACCACAAAATAACAAGCACCTAAAAATAATAGCTACAAGAACGGCCCAAGTTGTAATAAACAACGCTGCTGCAATAATAAAGAGCTCAGTCATTACACAGCCTCCTCCCACATTTGCATACAGACTTGAACAGCCTGGAGGAAAAGTGCTACTACTGTATCTGAACCAAGTCGCTGCAGCGTAAGAAAAGCACTGTGAATGTTACAGGCTGTAGACTAATGCTTCAGCATCCTGGAGTGAGTTGCTGTAAACAGACGTGTCCTACAGGGCTGCTTGCCATACCTTCCCGGCTTTGATCTACCCACACGTCCCAGCGCCCTCCCCTCTGTGGCTGAAAAAAGTGGAGGCGTTCAGAAATTGAACGAGTATCCAACCAGAGGTGGATCTGAGTGATGAGCGGGACTGTCAGCCGAGATGGAGCTTCTACTGTATGTGCAGTGCATTGAAACTCATTGCTTTGTGTCATTTTGGGAGACAATTGTGCTGAAAAAATAATGAAAAATAGGAGTTGACTCGATAGGGGCAAAATGACAAGTGCAAAACATGGTTGATGTTAGATTAGATCTGCCAGAGTTAATGTACAACACTGGTGCTTTGCTAGATACATAGTCTCTGCAGCTGAGTTCATTTTAAGCTGTGAATTTTAAGATGTTGTGTTACTAAATATTAATACACAAAGCTTTTTATTAACTACGAAATTTGTGGCAGCAGAAACTCTTAACTATGATTGATTTGTGAGCTTTTGGACTGTCTATGGGTGACAGGGGCACACTGGGAAAGTCACAACTGTCACAACCAGTGTCTGTGTTAGACCTTCCACACTGGCCAGAGTCTGTGCTGGTTCTGGAAAAATGCCAGATACTAAAAACCTTGGTGCTCTCTCCTGCACTAGCCTGTGTTAACACCAGTTCAAGTGGAATCATTAACAGAAGGTGCTGCTAAACGCACAGAGTGGATGTAAACAACAGCCAGCAACGGCACAGCTCATAGACTACTGTGAGCTTCAACAATAGCAACATTTATTTATGTATTGGCTTTTTAGCTTTTAGTATGCACAAACAAGCAACAGGGTGAGAAAGAGTGGAACGGCACTGAGCACATAGGCCCAAGCCTAACTTAACTGAACTACACTACACATTTAATACCAGACCATGGTCAAACAAGAGGAATCAATCATCTATTGTTTGCTTGGTTTGGGCTCAGGACCAACTTCCAAAACAAAGGCTTTTTGGTGTGACCACGTCTGTCTGTGGTTCAGAAATCAGAACCAGCAGGAAGCCCAGTCAGTGTGAAAGGAGTATATGGGGACAAGCTAACACACTGTTGAACTGTTAAAGCACCAGTATACTATTTTTCGTGGCCAAAAGTGACTTAAGTTAGTATTGTTGACTTGATATTATTGATATAATACAAATCTTAAAACTCACATTTATTGCTTTAAGAACTTGAGAAGATAACTTCCACTCCACAGAGAAACAGTCACAACTGGAAACTGGTTGTGACGTTTTAACAACACACTTCTATTATTGTATTTAAATGTCCAAGTCTGTACTGAATCAAGAGGAAGCAATATATAGCTAAATCTTTCTTTCATTTGGTTTGCCATTTTTAACAAAAATACATACATAAAATATCCTGGTGTGACAACATGCCCCAAACTAGCGTCAACCCCAAACTAAATGGATGAGACCTCGAGTACATTGAAAAGAAAGGCCTGAGCTGCTAACACAATTAATGGCAGCGGTCTTACATCGTGTCTGCTCGGCTTTTGCCCCTTGTGCCCTTGCTTTAAAATGTGTGTGTTTTATCGTCTGCAGCCTGGGCAGCCTGATAAAAAAAAAAAAACACAAACTCTCTAAGGTTACACTGAGTCTCACAATTCAGTCTGGATTCTCCAAAGGGGAACTTAATCACCCAGATCTTCTCCCTTGACAGTCTTGGTGGAGCCCTAATAAACAGCCATTTTCACACCATTTGTATTGTCTCACAGGGAATGGGAGCAGTGCTGCAGTGCAGTATACAGAGATGGTGCACATTTTTGCATTGGAATTTATGATTTAGAGAAAAATAAATCCACTGACAATTTCTCTCTCTTGAATAGAATCCTGCCAATCACACTTTTCCCCAAATCTTATAAAATAAAATAAAATAAAGATGGATGTGGATTACATGAAACAGCCTCCCAACATCCTGTATCCAGATCCTTCCACACACATTGACACCTAATGTCAATCACGCACACACTGTGTCAGAGAAATGCCACACTTCTGCAAAAAAAAAAAAAAAAAGAAAAAGATTTTTAAACAAATGGGTAATCAGAGAAGTAGAAAACTAGCATGCCATTTTGAAACATTTACAAGTGGGGGTTTATTATGAAAAAAGGGCTTCATATAAGGTGGAGGGTATATCAGTTTTTAAATATTCTTTTTCCCTCGGATTGGAGGGATGTGGGCATTAGTAAAGTCTTCATTGTCATAGAGTTTTTCCGTTCTTCCAGCAAATTGTTAGTCCAAGCAAGAAAAAATAAAATCAAAAATAAGGACGAAAAAATGCACTTAAGAGGAGTTACAACCAATGGGATCCTCTTCTTCTGCCAAAAGTTGCTGTCCTTTTACTTCCAGTTATGAAACTCTTTGGCAAAAATGAACGGTGAGCGGCGCGGATACATGGCTGGAATCTGTACAGAAAGTCCAGGAAAAGGAGCGAGGGAGGTTCTAAGGTTATAAAGTGAAAGGGAAGCCAAGGAAGGAAGGGGGGTGGGGTCATCAGAGTCTTATCCCATTAGGCAGTGGGGCTTCTCTCATTGGCGGCGTCCCTAGGGGCTAAGCGTCGTACTTCTTCCCCGTTCTGTGGATGTGATGGAACAGGGTCATAGAAAACGCCATCCCCAGAAGCTGTAACAAAAACAAGATGGAGATGGTGAATTTATCTCTGGATATATGCTTTAAGTATGTAGCGGTTTATATATGGTGTCACTATGTGGGGTTCTGTTTTGATGTTGACGCCTAAGGCCTGTGTGTGTTTTGATGATGCACAATAAATCCAATGGTGAAGAGCGCCATTTTGTCGTTCCACTTCTTCTCATGGACGGCCTTCAAACATGAGCCTTGGATTCTTTGTGATGGAAAAATGTACGCCGTGCGCAAGCATTAACTCAATGAAGCAAATTGCGATGCCACTGAATCAAAGTAGCCAGCGATCTCTTTGAAGTTTCCATTACCCATGATGCTTAGACATCAAACACAGTCACAAGGCTGATCCTTAAACCATTATCTGGCAAAGTTCACACGGCACAGAAACAGCAAAGTAGGTCTACTGTACGGTGTGTAGTCATTAATAAAAAGACAACATGGACTTCCTACAAAGTCAAATTGATTGAGTGAGTGATTAGCCTGGGAAAGCCGATCCTCTCCTTTTTAAAGTTTCAATCAAAATATATTCTAAAGGCAGCTTCACAGAAAATACACCTTAGTCACCTGTCAATCAAAGAACCATTTGGGGTAAACATGAGGTCTGACAGCATGACAGTCTATCTACCAGGACATTCTCAGCTCGATCATCCATCCTTAAGAATTTGAAATACTGCTAGGATTTCTAAAACTATTACAGATTAAATTTTAGGTATAAGGTTATACCCATATACCCGACTTATAGGCCGGGACTCTAAATCATTCATAATCCAGTTCTTGGTGCCTCTGGCTATTATGTAATGTCACAGACTTGCAGGCCATCATCTTTTCATGATATTTTTCACTGTCACGTCCTCCACCTTGTCTTGAAGCCAACTAATCTGACAGCTCAAGGTCTTGTTTCTCTACTTTCCCATCCCTCACCTCTCGGAGTAAGGAGAGTTTGAATCATTAACATTAATGCCAGCCCGGTCAGTGTTTCAAGGAAGAAGGCATTGAAATCACTATCAAAATGAGATAGAAATTTGATGTGTGGATGTGGGGGTGTTTGAAGGGAATAAGAAAAGGCAGGAAGAACATAATGCCAGTTGTAGAAGAAAGGCTATGAATGAGCCATGAATGGACAGCAATGTAATGTAAGCTGAATGTTACAGTTAGTTGTGAACTACAGCTGAAAGGCTTTTTAATTGCATTCAACTACAAATAGATCATTTATTGGTTTTAAAGACTTGCCAAACACAAGCCATGACACTCACAGGCCAGTGTGGATGGGTAAAGCTGCAGAAGTATCAGGAAGGTGAGAAGGTCAGTGAACAGGTGAGAGCTAGTAGGAACTGTCATCTTTCTACACTAAGGTACTTAAAGTGTATACCCTTGTGCTCTGTTGGAATAAAACCACCCACTGCCTTCATTTGGAGCAGTGTAGACACTGAGAGTGCATGTGTGAGGCAGGAACAGCTCGGTGACATCCGGAGGCCAGAGGGAAATGAGAAAAGGCACATACTGTGATGTCTTATGCAGAGTGGCGGCAGGGTCTGAAAGGTGGATTCAGGATGGTGTGCAGAGCTGTGGTTAAGTGCAGCAATGAAATGTATTCAGACCACCTGAAGCATTGTTGTCTCATTCTAGTTCTGACACAATAGTCAGGGTCAGACAGCTGAAGGAGTGCAGACAAAAATGTCAGCAGTATACAATGCAGTGGCACAGTCCTGATCTGAAATTTATTTTTAAACATTCAGATTTCTCCTTTTTTCTGTGGTTGTAAATCTGATGATCAGCTATTTTTTGGCAAAGTGATGCCAGTGTGAAAAGGTCAAACTGAATTTGTGTGACCGCTTTTGTTCATTTGACCAGCATTCTTGACATTTCTGAAGAAAGTTACTAACAAGAAAATGCACATGACTGTGGAAGATATTTAATGATAAGATCCATCCATCCATTTTCTACCGCTTGGTCTCATTAGGGGTCGCGGGTGACTGAGCCTATCCCAGCAGCTTTAGGCCTAAAGTGGGGAACACCCTGGACAATGGTCAGTTAGTCACAGGGCTGATATTTAGACAAACACACTGAAAGACAACCATTTACTCTCACATTTATTCACTAGAGAACACTTTAGACCTACACTTGCATGTGTTTGGACGGTGGGAGGAAGCCGGAGTACCCGGAGAGAACCCACAGTATCACAGGGAGGACATGCAGACTCTCACAGAAAGGTCGGAGTTGGATGAGAATATTCAAGTTGGCCGGGGTTAGAACTCACAACCTTCTTGCTGTGAGACAGGAAGTTGGTGATTACTATTCAAGGATTTACATTTTGCATCACCGTCTAATTTTTTTCTTTGTGTGTGTTAAAAATGATTGTTGCTGTGCTCTTTGTCCCACCATGGGGTTAAATAATAGAAAAAAAAAAAGATAATGAAAAAAAACCCCAAAGAATTTCATTGTCAATTCCTATTAAAATGTGTCCTATTTTAAGTAGATACCATCTGTCAGTGTTTGAAAAATACTCTACAGACAGACTTCTGAATGCATTCCTTTCCACTAAAACAAACCTTTACTTTTTACCGCACTGGGGTCTGTGGAATCACTGATGTTTTTTTTTACAAAAGATTTGTTTGAAAGAAAAAATAAACCATGTTGGGACGCAGTGTGACAGTAGCCTCAGGAAGATGGATATGGAATTGAGTTTTATGTATGAGTTATAATTCTCCAGTTTATAATATGCTCAATACCCTTTCCCTATGAGACATACCACACGTGATTCTTACCAGTCATTGAAAAGGTTAATATTGCATGAGAGAAAAGTGCAATAAGCCTGTCTCTAAATGGTCACAGAGGGACCTTTTTAAAAAACATTGAAGCATTACGAGTTCATTTGTAATGCATTTTGAGCATGGACGGATGAACATTTGGCCGAGGTGAAGGGGTGGACAGCTGTTATTACACCTGCATGAACTTTAAGTGACTAGTATTCACCTAAAACTGAATGTCTTTGCTAAATGTGAACTTTCAAACATAACAATAGTGCCTGGTAAAATAGGAAAATATATCATAAATTCTTTCAGGTATGTGGTAGACACAATAGAAAAAGGAAAAGATGTAAAGCAGCTGTATAAGCTACTCCTCCCACAGACCCTTTTCTCTGCCACCCTATGTCCGCTCTTCTATATTCAGTATCTATCTTCTGATGAATCCTCAGACTTCACTACCGGCAGCTTGGCAGAGATCCATGTGGCTTTGATTCTCTCAGACAGAACCAGAATGTAGAAGACAGATACTTTCATATTTCAAAACGAGTGGGTGCCGAAAGCGCCCACTGAGCCCAGGGCCTCATCACGGCGCCGCTACAGAAGGGTGCCACAGAGGCCACAAGATGCATGTATTTTCTTACCGGTCAGACACAAACAAATGCACTCAGGGAAAAGGACATTTAAAAGAAATACAGAAGCCATACATCACTGAGCCTCCTACCTGCACGACCAAGATGACCATGCCGATAGTTCCTAGCAGGTGTTTGTTGTCGTCCAGCCATTCTTCCACTTTCTCAAAGCAACCCTGAAAATATAAAAAAACATGCGTTTTTAGTATTTCTTTATAGAGATTAAAGTCACAGAATTGCCTTTCAACTATATAATCTTTATAGACAGAGATTGTCTTTGTATTTAACAATAAAAAGCTGTATTTATTGTAAAAGACTGCATTTTGTTTCTTGGCACAGACCTGATTCGATCTGGCTAAAATCAGATAAGACCTGGGCCACTGCATTGTATATTAGTGACATTTCCAGCTTCTTTTATGCTCATTGTTGTTCAGAATATTCCTCTAGTCTATTCAATTTTCACAATTGTTTCCTACTGATCTTTTTGCCCCCTTCACTTCACTTATTGTAAGATATTTCCATTTTTCTTCCTTTTTCAAAGCAACCCTAAAATGCCTATGCCTCTGAATAGTGCAGTTTCACTTGAGTTGTTGATAAAAAAGTAAAAAAAAACATCTACCCTTTTGTAAGAGAAATATTATGTCAAGTGTTAAAAACAGGCATGAGTGATAGTGTTTGCATTTACAGGTATGGTCTATAAAGAAAGTGCATTGAATACTAAATCTCAAGCTTTTACATGTATTTCTACCTGGGTTCATTCCTAGGTCACTCAACGGTGAAAGGTAAGCTGAGCCACTTAAAGATAGTCTCAGCTGTAAAGTGGTGAACCCTCGCTTTTCTATAACTGTGAGTGCAAGCAGCAGATATAGAAAACTTGAACTGTGAAGTGTGTGGCCGTCTCCTCTGGGGAGGATTACACTCGACTACAGCTATGCGTTCCCAACTGGGACGGCTCACTGTCTGCCTACTCTCATTTTGGCAATTGTATTACAGCTTTTAATCCCCTACTTTGTCCCTGTTAACAAGCCACACGCCAGACCAATAGCAGATTAGACCAGTAATGGGGAGAGATTGGTGAACAATGTTCCGTAAGGTTTTCAGCACAAAAAAGAGCTGTTGTCTCATGCATAATGAAACAAGTCAGGCGTGATTAGAATTTAGCAGAAAAACTTTAGAGCTTAATAGCCTAACACTAGTCTGATGGTTAAAAGAAAACTCTAATTATGGTAATACTATTGAATAGCTGCAGTGATTACAACTAGAAACCAAACTAGTATATCACTAAATGCACAGAAATGCCTTATTATGATCATCATTATTATCATCAACAACAACAACAACAACATTATTACAGGTAGAGATTGTGTTTATAATAACAAAATACAACAAAAATGTAATTTTTACAGTTAAATACTTGCAACTGAAACGATTTGTAGAATAATAATAGTATAGTTTTAATATTATTATGCTATTATTATGGATATAGATTGTATTTGTATTTAATAGACAATTAAAAGTCCCAATTTACCGTAAAAGACTGTCAAATTGCAACTGTAAATTTTCAAAGAAGCCAAAATAGTAAATCACTAGATACATCGAATTATATCTGATGCAATACGTGTAACAAACATAACCCTACTATTAAAATAGACCATCAAAAATAATAGGATATTACCATAATAGATGTAAAACGTACTAAAGATGGAAAAGATTTTTGGTGGACTCTCAATAGAAGAAACTGCCACTACCCTTTTTGGCACGATTTTCTCTTCTCTCACCTGAAGACAAATGTTCAGTCCAAAAACCTTCATAAAACAACTGGGGACCAACTGACTAATGAAGTTTTATGCTTTTTGAGAACATGAAGTAACTGGAGAGGTTCAGTATTGAGTCATAGTGTGTTTGCAACCATTATGCTTAAATAAATAGTTTCAATAGTAATTAGATTTGGTAACAGCTGAGACTAACATTAAAAACAACAAAGACATTACCACCTGTTCTCCAGAAAAATGTGGCAGACGTAATTATAACCTAAAACAACCTCCTAGGTAATTGGGCTGGCTGATCTGCATCTATGTGTCTTATCCTATTCAAAGTTTATATTTCCATATTTTAAATTAACATTATTGATGTTTTTCACAACAAAGAGTACTCACTCTGTTCCAGAACATGTTGGTGGAGTTGCGCCCACAGTTTTGGTAATGCTCCTGGCAGCAGCGGTCCGGAACCACCTTCTCCTTCAGCGCCTCGTGCCAGTCAGTGTAGGCTGTCACACCGCAGCACTTCCACTGTCAGAGTCACACACATTCACACAGTTTCTCCAAAAAGCTCCAACTAACTGCAAAGTCACGCGTGTTTTAATTAGCGTTTGTTTTAATGGACTGGAACAGTGCTGTTTTAATGTTGCATTAATGCCACGGCTACAAGCCAGAAAGTGCATTAGTGAGAATATTTTGCATGTTTGAAAGCTCTAGTGTTGTTATTATAATACTAATGTCTTTTATGTGACATACCTCTGCCTGAATGATGTTCCAGGCATTTCGCAGGCCTAAGTTGTTTTCTGAGTTGTACAGAGCCAGGCCGTCCTTCAGATCCTGCTTAGCATTCTCACTCACCTGTGGATAAAAAAAACACCAACCAGTCAGACACCACGCTTTTCAAACTTTTCCTTCAGCGCCAAGTGTACACTGAGTTATAGCTGTAATTATAGCCTTTATATTGGAGTAGGAAGACAAAGCTTGAGGGTTTATATGAGTGCACTCACGTGGGTCTCCACTTTGCAATTTGTCTACATGCAGTCATAACGGATAATGATAGTGTCCGTGTCATAGCAAAGCAGAAGCAGTTTTTATAGTTAGGGCATGAATGATGATTGTTTGATGAGTTCAGTAATCATGATTAAAAAAAAGTACATACAGTTGACAGAGAAAAATACAATGACTTTGAGAAATGTGCAGGTGGGTTTATTTTCTTTAATCTAAATATACTGCTGCTCCGGTGACTTGGTGTTTTTGTGTGATGGTTGCAGATTTGACACACTTCATGTGTTTGCTCTATACACAGCTCCAACATGACCTTCAGCGATGCTAGCAAATCATCTTCCCCATGAGTGAACCCCAACAATGTGCTTAGGGTTGTGCCATGTCTGATGGAGATTAATATCTCATCCGATGTGTTAATGAGATACACATTCAGGGCCCTAGTTCCCCTGCAGTTGGCTCGGCCTGTGGGGATTTGCTAACTGCCAAGACAGATTGAGAGGCGCTTCAGATACGGGGGTAATTACTACTGGAAGAAAATGACATGTATTGCCGGATCCGTGCTGTACATCTTCACAAGCAACAAAAGAAACTCTCTTGTTTTTACAGTTCAAACCTCAGACGGAAGCTGGAAAAAAAAACTGTATGTGATGTTGAAGAGGGACTATGTCTGTAGTGGCCTTGTACATCAAGGTGCTCTGTGTACTCTTAATGCTAGAAAAATGGGCAACTCAGTAAACAGCAAATTGGAATTGAGATGACAAAGTCTGTCCCCAAAAGCCACAACATGCATTACAGTGACATGCATTTGAAGACTTTTAAAGACTGGGACAAGTCAAAACATTATTTGGAACCAAATTATAAAGGCACACAAAGTTACAATGTCACATTAGATCTGACATAATGTTGTGGTGGATGTGTACAGAAGATCAAGGATCACAGCCGACACCACAGTTCATCTCTGAATGAGTTTACATTTGACTTCCAATATTTATTGTCTGTGTTTTTTTTTTTTTTCAGACAAGTTCTTCAGCTAAAAATGAGAAGTTCTAACCAGATTTCTGTTTGTATCAACCTGTAAACTTGCACCTTTACAGATGAATTCTAGAATCCATTTCCAGCACATGCCCCTTGGTAAAACACAAAGTTACAATGATAAAGGACTCTGAATCTGAATCTGAAGCCCACTAGGACACTTATTAATTATCTGGGTAGAAAAATATACAGTTTTTGTTTAGGAAATCATCCTTTGACCTTTGATAAGAAGAGCAGCTTAGACTGTGAAGTGGCTGAGGAATCACATGATGAAAAAAAGAATCTTCAAACCCTTGTTTAAATCTGCAGGCTTTAGAACCTATTTGCTGAATTACACATTAAAGTCAAACAGATTTAGTGCTTTAATAATCATTAATCATGCAAAGCCCACTTAAAACATCCTCTTAAACCTTTGAAATCTGATTATAATAATTCCATGTGCATCCCACTTTTGTTCTCTATCTGAAACTTTTACATGGAAAAGTCTGAGGCGGCCCTCGGGTGGCGGGTCCCGGCTCCGTCCTTGTGTTGGAAAATAAGATGACAAGCAGCATCATCAATCTCTGCCTGCCACTTTTGTTTTCGATGCTCGCTCTGTCTCAGCGCCTCTATGTGATGCTGCTGGCTCATTACTGACTCCTCACACTATAGTCACAATAGAGCCAAGAGAGAGAAGGGGGGAGGTTACTATACTACAATAAAATGAGCTTGTGACTCTGCAATAAGTCTGGTCGCCACTTCCTTTTGGTGTGGTTAAAAAAATGAAAATCTAGATTGGGCTGCTCACAAGAGGCATACAAATGAAGGCAGAACAACACTGACCCATTTTCTCCTCGCATAAAGATACACAGCTATGTTGCGTTAGCCTATTTTCCTGAGGAAGAAATCTAACTTCACGTTGCCATCTCAACCCAGAAATATTCATTATTTACATTTACAGTTTTCTAGGAATCCCAAAAGTAATGTAATGTATGCAACATACTGTACATGAGCTGTTTGCTTGCTGTGTTGGTTGGGATTACATTTAAGTCCCTATATGTATTGTCTTATTTTCTATATACTTGTTATGCTTCACCTAATAGATCTGGTACTGTGATACTTTTGGTTCATAATAGGATTGCAGCAGTCTAAAAAAGTTATCCAACTAGAAATTAGAAAGAAATGAGAAGTTCTACTTCCAATCACACTAATGATATTCTAATCAGGGTGGGCAGTCTTGATTAAGTCCCTGGTTTATAATAAGGAGTGAGTCATCTATAGAGCTTTATTTGCACTGGGGTGTTATGCTAAATGTAGTGTCGGTACAGGTCTATGTCCAAAGAGGTACAAAGCTTCAGAAATCAGGGTTCCATTCCACTCTAGAAGGAAGGATAGAGGAAGGAAAAACGCAAAACAAAGTTTTCTAAAAGAGTTTGTCTTGTCCTAGAGGTAATCATAATTCAAGAACAAAAATGTATAAATGTTGCACATGACTGGAAAGAGTGGTGTTTCCACACATACAGTACGTAGCTCGTTTCATGAATTAAAGACACTGCATTTGTTGTCTAAGGTGCATTAAGCAGACTACTTATCGTGTGACATTATAATAGTGAGACTGGTGCAGCCTTCTGAATTTAAAGTTCAGAAAGCTTTGGAATAAACTCTTAGTGCCCCAACTTTTCTGGCACTTGGATGGCATCATTGTTTCTTGTACACAGTGTAGTGCAATTCCAAGCCTCTTCAAAAGTTTACCAGTACCAACTTGACCCACACTGTAACACCCATCTTATGTTTGAGTCCAAGTAAAATGTTTGATTGCATGACAAGTCCAAGACTTCTAAATGTTGTGCAGTTTCCTCTGCCCTGACCAAGTCTGCACTCAGCAATCCAGGACATGACATCCATCATACACTTTTATTGCTTAGTGCCAGAACGCTTTGAGCCAAAGAAAAAAGGAAAAAAGAGGAAGGAAGTGGAGAGACAGGTGTTGACAGAATAGAGGAAGGAGAAAGGATGCCTTCCATTCAAATTGGTGTTTGTTTCTGTCACAGCAGGAAACGGTGGGAGATGGCTGAAGGTCTGTTTGTCAAGAGCGTTTTAATGGAACACAGACGGACATTTTGTGTAATGACCAAATGGAAAGGTATTAAAGTTTTGGGAAAACTCTCACTAGTATCATATCATATACTCCATATCATAATGACCAACTCTGTCAAAAATGTGTAAATATCCATTTGACCTATAGGACACAGTAGTTCAGAAATGCACTCAAATTTAAAATAAAGGTTATGGTGGGATTTGGCAAAAATAAGTAGGCAACAGATTCCACCAAGTGCATATAAATCCAGAAGAATTTGTCTTTGTCACTCTTCCTTTGTAGGTAATGACCTGTGCAGACTGAGAACAGCCCCGAGAGGTGCAGTTTTAGAGATGCTCAGAGTGAGTTGCATGTGTCCCTTGTCAAAGTCACTCAAATCTTCAGTAGCTGCTTATTATATTTCACCTTGACAGATGCAAGTGTAACAACATAACCAACTGCTATTAAATTCCCCTGTCAGAGCTGATGTTGTTGACTGCTGTACAGTCTAAAACTATTGCAATGACAACTGTTTAGTTGTCATTGCAATCATTCTTTTGCAATTAAAGTGAATTTTTCTTAATTTAATCTCAGCACTATGACGTGGAAACCAGTTGCAGTGACTAGTTCAAATATGACAAACAAAACAAATTGCTGTCACAATACAAAAGTGATCTGAACTGACAATCTGGATACTAATACTACTGATTAGTATGCAGATGATACAACCATTATTGGTCTCATTAACTTCAATGATGAATCCAGCTACAAATCTGAGGTGGAAAATGTTGTTCGTTGGAGTGAAAATAATATCCACTTGACACTGAACACTAGAAAAATATAAGCTGGTAATTAATTTCAATAAAAATATGTTGTTTTTATTTATTTTTTACCTGTTTTCATTAATGGCTTTGTGGATAGCTGTAAGTTCTTGGGTGTGACTCTCTCAAAGGATCTGAATTGGTCTTTTAAATACTAGCCGCATTGTCAAGAAGTCACGGCAACGGCTTTTCTCTCTAAACCTGTGCACTTGAAAGTTTTCCTACCAGCTCGATAACTGTGTGATTTGGTAACCTCACCGTTAAGGAAAAGAAAGCTTTAAATTGAGTGGTCTGCTCTGCCTGCAGGATGGTCAGGAGTGAGCTGTCGGTCCTGGAGGACATTTACAAACATAGACTTGTTTCTCGAGTATTACAGATCATTAATGACCCAACTCAGCATCCTGCTAGTGGTATTTTTGAGCTCCTCCCCTCTGGAAAGCCTTATCCTTCTATTACTAACTGCACTTATTAAGTGCTAACTGCATCTTAACACGGAAAAGGCTTCTTCCCATAGTCTGTGATGACTTTGAAACATGCACTTTACCTTCCCTCTTTTAAACCATATTTATTCATAGTCTTTATATGTCTTTAAATTTTTATTCTTAAAATTTTTATGTTTTTTAGATGGTGGTTTTATGTTTGTCTTTGGTAATTATTTACATTGCAGTTTTGAGCACCAATGTGGTTTTTAACTACAAATGGCAAATAAACTAAAACATGAATGACATTTACATTTACAATTACATTTACAATGAATGATTGCTTGAGTGCAACTGCAAGCAATGTATTTAATTCAACTTTTGCCGTGGAAAAACAGAAGTCATTACTGTGACATTTTGATGACCAACTCAACATCAAATTTGGCTTGATGAAGTTTTCTCAGAGAAGTGCAAGGAAGTGATATATACTGTATATAAATGATGATCCTCCTGTTTCCTTCTCATTATAGTCTTTCTACTGAGAATCACAAACAAATGTTGTCTCTAAAGAAACTTCGGTGAAGACCGTGAGGCATTTAAGGCCCGCTCACAAATCACACCTGACGCTTATTTACAGTAGGTGGTATGATGAGTGCGTAGAAGAGCAATTAGTGCATTGTGCAAAACTTATTCACTTTTCCCCAATGCCATATTTCACTTTGAGTAATCACAATGACACCACAGAGCGCATTTCCAAATGAGTCAGTGTCTCAGCGGTCTAAAAAACTCAACAGACTAGGCAGGAGGTTCGGCAAACAAGCAAAATAATTTGCTATTAGAATATAAAGAAGAATATAAAGAAATGTGTAGTAATTGACAGATGGTTCATTCGGTAGGTTGGTAAGGAAAAATCTAGCTGGTTTTAATATTCGTTCTGTGACAAGAAAACAAAAGTGAAAAGTGAATGCAGGTGTTTGGCATGCACAACAGTCAATAGAAAATGTTACAAGAGTAATAAATTTTACTGGAGTAATTTTAGCAAATGACCCAACAGGGGCACTCTCCAGGCATCATTACTTTTCCTGTTTAGCTCATTCCATCCGGTCTTTAACTGTGAATTATTTTGTGAAAGCTTACACAGCAACAATTTGACATTTTTTCCCAAAAATAAAGCTGTTTTCTGTTTAGTGTCAGCTCAGTTTTTACAAGATACAGTGCACTCAGAATAGACAGTCCTCAATGGAAGTTCAACGCACTTCAAAGCTAAACTCAGGTTAGTTTATTTCTCCCAAGTCTTCAGGTTCACATCTAAACTTAGTGAGAGGAAGTGCTCGCTCTTCATTTCTGAGTGCCATTGATTCACGCTGAGCCCAAACAACTGTAGCTAACAGTGTTTTACCACAGCTTTGAACAAGTAGGTTGAAAGCTGACTGACTGCCCCAAATGTGTAATAAATGATGTGGCGAGAAACAGCATCAGAGCCAGAGGTCCCCAACAGCACATCATTAAATAGGATACTTAAATCCCTCAGTCGCTGTGTTGCTCAGCCCGAGGCCAGGGCACTCGACAGAACCCCCACTGCTCCACTGTAATTGGTCTGGAAAATAAGGCATGACCAGGGAACGGAATTCTGCAGCTGTACAAATGTGGACATGAGAGACATCTCTGCTGGTTTGATGGGTTGATGGGTTGTTAGGATGAGAAATCCAGGCTTGGTAAAGACAAGGATGGCCTTTTATAAGAAAAAACAGTTTTCCTTGAAGGTCAACCGTATGTCTGCTTTCAACAGGTTTGCACAAGATACATGATGAAATACTGATATAACAAGAAAAAAAAGGTGATTAAGGTATTTTAATATCTTTTTGAACCGTTCTCCACAAACAATAAGTTATTTTTTGTGAATGGATTTCTTTTAACAGAAAAAGAAGTGTGGCAATTAATTGGAACCCGACAGCAGGGTAAAACACAAGAACGCATGCGCGGGTCCTGTAGTGCGCCTGCCCTATGGGCCGCACCACGCGAAAGTAACGAGGAGGTAAAACACTTTTTGGCTTCCTGCGCCAATGAGCAACTTCCATTAAAAATAACGGGCGGCCATATTTTTTTTTACTCTCTCACCATCCAGTTCCAATAATACATCCATGGTCTGCCCTTGCAGCTGCATATATCCTCATATTAGCATACTGTGCATTTCATAATTACCTATGTTTTTTTAGTGTTGTCACAACCAACAATATTTTACAAACAGCCCCACATCTGTCATCTGTTGATTTTACACATAGTTCCACTGTATGTCCATACATCTTAGTCAAAACACTCCAGGGTTTACTCAGAAGTTGACCAAGACCTATGTTTTTTAGACAGATCAGTGTTTACTTTTGTGGTCTGCACCAGAGTTTGACTGCACATTCACAGTGAACCAAATGAACCAAACTAAAAAGGAACTAGAGTTTGGTAAAATCAGATGAAAAAAACAAATAGGACAGTATATTTGTCCCATTTTTGTCCTATCTTGACCTCTGTTGTAAGTTAAGAGCGAGTGGTTCCTTCATAGAGAATAGAAAATAACATTGCTGAATACAAAAACAAATACAAAAAGAGGAGCTGGGGTGGAGGTGGGATGCAGGTTAAATGTACTGAGCCGCAACTTCAAAGCAGGAGTGTAGTTGCTATTATATGGATAAATTGCTGCGAAAGCTGTTTGCTAATGATAAGTGAGAATAAATCAGCTGAGTACTCACCTGGTGTGCACTAGCTGGAAATGTTATGGACAAAAACATCTCATTTTTAATTTCAGACCCCCTCTCTCAGCTTTATGCATTAGTGCTCTCCCCTCCACTACTTCCTCATCTGTGTTCCTTTACTGCTCACCTGCTTTCCTTCTTCACACCTTCCCCCTATACTCCCTGTACATATGCTCGGGTGCTTCCCTTTTCTGCTTTGCCAGGTACTGTTTCCTTATTCCGTGCTAATAAACCTTTCTTCGGTGCGTTGGGTCGGTGGAAGCACAATGAGGTCACAGCGTTAAAGACAAATGGTTCTAATCTGGTTGGTGGCCTGGCCATCTGCTGTAGTCAGCTGGTTGCTAACTGTGGGGCCAGCCTTTAATATACTACTGCCTCCACATGGCATTTAATCTAAGAGCTTAACCCCACTAGGGGCTTGAGGTAAAAGAATGCTTTGTTACATTCGACTAAATTCAGTTTAAAGTCTTTGCTGGTTATGGTTCAATTTAAGACATGGAAGATTTTGGTTCTTTCTGTTGAGCATTGCTGAATGTACAACATGGCTTTTTTACCTATTGGTAATTCCCGCCCACTTTGTTGACTAATACAGGAAGTGTTTGAAAATCAATGAATGAATGAGTGAATAGCCCTAGCATATACCTCACTGGTCCAGACTCACCCTCAGTGTCTGGAACGGGAAACTGAAACACAACTAGAGGTGCTAGATAAGTGCTAGAAATGCAAAAATCTAAATCAGTAAAACATTGGACCTCTTGGCAAGGATTAAACTAAGAAAGCAGGAACAAGGGGGTGACTAAACGCAGGGCATAAAAGGAAGTACAAATTTTGTTCCTCAAGCTCATGAATGTTCATTTCTTTTCCGCATCTCGTCGACAGCTTGTCACCCTGAAGAATCAGAATTTCATGACTTAATGATGCCCTGTTTGAAAGACTAAGATATCGTTTTTTACACAGGCCCTGTGTCTATACACGTTTTAAAAGCTGCCAACTACTATATGTCTTCCAGACTCTTTAATAAATGCCTTGTGATTAGAAGATCAAATAGGAGAAGTGAATTAGCGATTCCTCTGATCACACCCTGTAGCTGCAGAAAAGAGGGAGCCTCACACAGCATACTAGATCTCACAGGAGAGATGGCACCGGATAGGGAAAAATAAAATGCTTCAGCGTTGTCTGATGGAGATTTATTGTCTAATTTTTTTTACATTCCTATGAGAAACACACAATTTCCCAATCATTTGTTTTTCTCGACAGCCGCCTGGAAACACCATATCATTTTCTGTAATGGCTGATCTTTGCCAATGACAGCCGAAGGCCAATAAAAGGAAATATATTTGTTGATGATCAGCATTATCTTGGCTTCACATCCCATTAGGTCTAAGCCTCAGTAAACACGCTGTAATTTGGAAAGACGAGATAAACACAAAATACTGTTGCTGCTCGATAAGAGTGCATGTAATACGACATCACTAACCACAAACTCAACTCGTTTGATCTCTCATTTAAGAAATCCCCATCCTTCTACTTTTCTATCTCTTCCCAACTTCACAGATTATGAAGTTGTAGCAGAGAAGTCAAGAGGATGTCCATTAAAATTCCACTGAAGGGATCAGGGTTTGGTTGGATTTTTTTCTTCAAAGTTAAGCCGGTAATATTTAGGAGATAAGGTAACAGACATATTTACTCCTGACAGGGTGTGTGCCTGTGAGACCTGATTCAAATCTGAGAATGGATTGGCTGCTAAATGAATTCCTTTATCTGCCACAGAGACCAAGTTTGAGCAATAACCTCAGAACAAAAGACGGGGAATTAGCTGACATCCCGTGGGCTGGACGACATATGACTTTGAATGTATAAATAGAAGGATCTATCAGTGACAAGTCCTTGGAAACTTCTTATTGGTTGTCCTGCAAACACGTGTCATTTTCATATGGTTTTGATGAATGCATGAGGAATCTGCTTGTCGGTATTCTTCACAGCTTTTAATGGACGCTCATCTGTTGCTGCCACAGACGCACACTTACTGGAACACATGCAAAGGGGTCATGGGAAATGTATTTGGGACCAATTGAAAGCCAACTGGTGGGGATTGAACGGCTTTTTGTGGCCTAACCTCTGACTGTTGAATACATTGTAGCTCTAGCCTGAGAAACATTTAATACAAAACAACAAGCCAGTCAGGAAGCAACTGGAACATGGCTATGTTTATTGCGCCAACACCTTTTTATTGCTTAGTATGTGTGGTCCTGGCTTGAGAAAACACAATGCAAATGCTAGGGCTTTCAAACCACTGCACCACATGTGTCAAGGCCTTTGTGACTGGTGCATATACATGGAGTGGTATGCCGCAGAAAAAAAATATTGGTATGGCAGAAAAAAAACCAGAGAAGCCTAAACATTCAGACATCAAAAGCAAAATTAACTTACCTTATCGGAGTACACAAAGAACAGGATGAGCAGTATCAGCTCTGCCAGGAGAATTATCAGCAGGACAATGAAAAACTGTCAGAGAATGAGGGAGACAGAGAGGCAGAGACGTGTTTCAATAACTGAGCTTACGTTGTTATGCCAATGCAAACACGTCGAACATTAACTGAGATTATTTCCTCTAGGTGGTATTACTAGATGTGTAGAAATGGCCAGTCGCGGGTCATAGGAAAATAAATGGCTGTCAAAAAAGAGTGTAGGCATTGATGCATAATAATAGCCACTTTAAAAATAAAATAAACATTTTGGGCCTTTTTGCCTGTATTTTGATTGTAGACAGTAGGTTGACGTATAGTTGTATTCCATGTGTTCTATTCTCAGCTATGAGCTTGAAGGGGAGATGGTGCAGAAATGTTCTAAAGATTCATAAGATCATTTTTACCATTTTGAACATACTGTTCAATATGTTGTCTACAATTCTCTCAGGTTTTAGCTCAATATTGACCAGTCTATGCAGTTTGTGCAAAGCCTGTTAATTCCAGACTGGGAGAAAGTGTAATCTAAGAAACAATAATCTGTGCCAAGACACAAATGAATTACTTTTTTGTGGGTTGAGTATGTGTTCTGCTGGCTTGGTCTATCACTGTTGTGCCTTCACACTCAGTTTGTCACATTGTTCTGTTGCAGTGAGTTAAAGGAACAGCTTTGTTTGCAAAACTGACTGGTGCGCTCTGATGACTGGAGAAGTTAGTGTGTGTGTTAACATGCAAACGCAGCTTTGTGGGCGTATGTTCTCACGCAACTCACACTTTAAAGTTTGAGGCTTGCTGTTTCAGCCAGATAGTTCACTGTTTGTTTCACACTTTATTTTCATTTAAACTTGTCTCTGTAAACATTTTTGTTTTTGGCAGAGAAAAGTCTGACTGGATAAAGTCCACAGCAAAGGATGTCTAGTGTTTGAATATTTCTAATCCATAGAGAGTTATCCGCTGAGTAACTTCAGAGATAATATGTCAAGGTTGACACTCGGCTGTATTTACTCCAGGAGATCTAAACTGGCTCTGATGTTTTAGACTTTTACCTCCCCTCGTTGGCTTTGCTGGACAAACACAGCAATTCAAAATCAACAACTGGCAGAAGCTGCTTCGAATAACATTATTGCAAAATGTTGAAAGGCCACCACACACAAATGTGAAAAAGGGAGCTTAATGAGAAGCCTCAGAACTTTCCCATTTCCCATTAAGTCTGTCTTTTCTTCTCTCCTGAGTTGCCTTCTCTCTGATTCACAGTTGTTAGGCAGGTGAAAGAAACCATGTCCAACGCCGAGGATTTGATAGGGCTTTTGACTGATGCAAGAGCTTCAAGGGATTGGGCTGTTTGCGATGTTAAGTACCCTATGCCTCAAACTTCACTTCCCATTTAAACTTTCTACATGTATACATGTTTTATTCTTTCTGTGGTAAGTAACCTCATTCCTTCCATTGGCTGAACTTTTGTAATTAACTTGAGCGCTTAAAAGATAAAACACTTGGTGTTAACACTGCCATGTCAAGGCTGGGAATTCTTTGTAATGAATAATAGAACATTCACAATTACGGTACCCAGAAATATTTAGTGGCTTTAGTGTGCTACCAGCAGGCTGACTGGCATGAATGTGTTTATTTGAGAAGCGAAAAGGAATCTCGTGGATCATTTTTTCTTTTTAACTTTGTGAGCCCCTGGGGTTTAATAAAATGCAGAGTAAACTTCTGCTGTCAGTTGTCTGCATCTGGTGGTGTTCCACTTGAAAGGCAAATACAAATACTCTGCCATGTTCTCACTGGCCTGTGACCGGAGTGTGTAGGTGTGCATGCCATTGTGTGACAGTCTGAAAATGTCTTGTTTCTGCCTTTAAACCCCCAACAGAATAATTCTGGTCAGCTTTTAATATTTAAGTTTTATTTGGCTTCTTTTACTTCCTTTTGAGATGGCATGTAATATAATTGGGGGCTTGTCCATGATGTGCAAAGGAGAAAACCTTTTAGTCTTGATTAATGTTTAACGTCAAGTAGGGCACAGTGTGTGAAAACAGGTATAACAACATTTTAACAACCTAATCTGATTTAATCTGATTCATTTATTTTTCTTCTGCTTTAGTGGTTAGGGGTCATGGTTGACTGGAGCTTATCCCAGCAGCTTTGGGCCTTAGATGGGGTGGCACCCTGGACAATGGCCAGTTATTTGCAGGGCTGACATGAAGAGACAGACACTGACAGACAACCATTGACTCTTACATTTATTCATACACAAAATAAATATTAATAAACATAAAATTTCCAAATTAATAAAATTATCTTAATGCTGGCATTGTTACATAAGTACAAGTCCTTTATAATTTTGAGCTTATTAGTGAGTAAATGTCTAAGCCTTGATTTAGTCTTTTTTGCCTTTTTTAGACATTAGAGACAGTTGTTTGTGTTAGACAGGAAATGGGTCTCAGAGAGACAAAGCGATAATGACCAGGAAGAAACACTCTTCAGCCAGAAATTGAACCTGTCTACATGGTGAGTGCTCTATCAGGCAAAAACACGAGGCACCCTTATGCACAAATATTATTATATGCATATACCGTATACTTTAGCAGCATTTTCTATTCTTCTGTAACCTGCTGTTCTTAGCAGAGAGCTACATACTTAAAAATGTCCCTCCCAAATAAACAAAGGAGTAAAATGGCAAAATACAGGAAGTGAGAGGCCTGTTTATAATAACATTGACCTACACCTGGGGGGGTGGAATAAAATAAATTTCCACTGTGGAACCATCAATTACTTTCTAATGAAAATGCTGCATATCAACCCTTAACCTTTAAAGGATAGAGTTGAGCGAAACTAGATCAATGCAGTTATCTACGTGTGTGGGTTATTAACATGTCATTGCGTTGGGATGTCAATGGAACTCACGCTTAGAAGCAGGCACTTGTTCTCCTTTATGGCACCCAGGCAACCGAGGAAGCCCGTAACCATGACAATGGCGCCAATGGCGATGACCATGTTGGCAGCCGAAAGCGATGGGAATGAGGGTGAGAAGGTGGCGAAGCTGCCTTGAGACACGGACAGCCAGATGCCCACGCCGAGCAGCCCGCAGCCACATAACTGTGAAGTCAAAGAAAAAAAAAGATTAAGGACACAGGCAACAAGGTGAGAAAACAATCTGCACAGTTGGAAAAGTCCATTTGGCCTCAGGGTTATGGGAAATTTAAAGTTTATTTGCATGTCTTTCAAGTGTATAATCACACTGACAGACCTATAATGGTTACTAGAGCAAGGTTAAAATTTAAATTAAACCACATAACTAGCCAACCATCCCACAGCAACAATTGCCCATTGATTCAATAGCATCAAACAGACAAAAAAAAACAATCATTCGCATCAATTACTTTTGTGATAAACCCCATAATAACTGTGAAAGATTAGAACAAAATTTGGACTTAGGCCCGCGTTGGTTAGCAAGTTTGAGCTGATTACATTAAATCCAGAACAAACAGAGAAGTAATTACTGGCACAGCCCTAAAATGAACACAACCTAACTAACTTTTAAACCATCTGCAGTAGATTGGAACTTCACCTAGAGGGAGCAATCCACTAACTCCTCTCTGTCACTCTGCCAGGCACGTCCTGATGTGTCCCACAAGCCATTAGCATACAAGGACTACAAGCTCAGGATATATTGCTGTGAGAAAGATTTGATAGTATTTGCAATGGAAATGTCATTAAAATAAAACACTTCAAGTATGGTTATAGTTAATTTGAATAGTGTATAAAAAATGTATTAATACAAACTGCAGCTTTTATCATATGTTTAATTTATGCCTGTGCTATTAGCTCTGCTCTCTAAAAGTGTCCCTTCGCCATTTTGACTGCAGCATAATACACTGTAAAAGTATTTACTAAATGGAACCGGACAAAATGCTAAAAAGTATTTCTTTAATAAGATGCACTGTATAAAAATATAGTGTTTAAAAAAATAAAAAAAAATATATATATATATATATATATATATATATATATATATATTTAAACAGAAAACAGCAAAGCACATTAATAAAGCAGGCAGCCATAGCTGTTCACATGCTCTAAAAGTGTGAGGTGTGGTGTTGCAGTCTATACCTTTGCCACCAGATGTCACCAAAAAGCAAATATTTGGTGACAGAACATTTAAGTTACACTTACAAGTTCATATTTTTGTATTTGTAGTGGCCTTACTTCTACAGGTTTTGGAAACACTGGATGAGAAGGTGAAGATTAAGAGATTGATAACATATTTTGTTGTGGTGTGGACAGACAAAAGTTTAAGTGTTTTTTAAGCCTATAAGTTCTTCTTTGAAGCTGATTTTTGATTCAGTGATTTAAAAATAGAGACAAAGCCTGAAAACATTTGACCCCTTTTCAGTAAGGCCACCATCTAAACTACTGTAGATTACATATTAGAATTAACTGATTATGTTTCAAAAGGATGTTTTAATACGTAAAAGGCTCCCTTTGAAAAGAATAATCAAAAGAACTTGTGAGACATAACTAAAGTAAAATGTTTGAATAAGACTTTGATTTTGATGATAGGACTTTCCTGCCCACCTGTTCCTATCTATCACAGATACCAGTAATACAACATGCCCACCTCCCAGTGAAATATAGCATTCACTGACATTTTTGCCTGCACCTAATAGAATGAAATACCCAGGCGGTCTTACTATGAATAAAAAAATCCCAAATGAGGTAAAATATGGGAATGGCACCACAGTAAATCAATGCACTGCCACCTTTCCTTTCCCTTTCCTCTTTTCACACCACTCCCCAATTCCTTTCCAATCTCCGCCCTGCCGCTCCGGAGCACTTTAATGCCTGTCAGCAATATGTTCAACAGACCTGCTGTGCATGCAAACAAACACGCAAAAGGGGCATCTATTCTCAACACCACCCTGTAAGTCAGATAATTACGGCTAAGCCTGCATTGTCTTGTCTCCAAAAATTAACACAGAATATTCAATCCACCACACAGCGCAGTGCTTATTTTCTCAAGCTGACAGAGTTAAACTGAGAAATGGCACAGCTGATACCACCCCCACTTGGGAATGCACAATGCACTTCCACTGTCAAACAAGTGTAGCTTCAGTTTGACTAATGGCACGGCCCTGTTGATAAGCTCACCCACCGGCAAACAAAGTGACTTCAAGCACATTACAAGCACACCGGAGTAAGAAGTGTGGCGTGAGGGGAAGGGCTTTCAAATGTGAGCCTCATGAGGTGCTGAGAGATGACCCAAGTCAAATGAGTCCTATAGGATTGAAATGTAAATAAACAGTATTTAGGTACTCGGTCAAACTGTTAGAGGTGGCCCTTATTATGTGTCATGACTGCAATTAACCTTTGACCTTTGTGAATTTGTGTTAGCTCTACTCCATCTATGACGGTATGCAACACCCTTTAATTTGTGCATTGTACGAGGTGAAGACGTTTGTCTTAAAGAGACGTTCACTTCTGAAATAGAAAAAGAGAGAAGGATGTTTGAAGAGAAGTCTCTTGGAATTAAGAGACAAAACGTCTTCACCTTTGAAATCTAAGTCCAGATGCCTTTTCTTCCAGATCTAGTAAAATCCTCCTTCACAAAAGCAGTTTTGAGAAGTTTTGAATTGCACCCATATATATTGCACTAGTTTGACTTGTTCTTGTCCATTCAAGTCTTTCTCCTTTTATTGTTTCATCAGATTCTGGTCTTTGTCAGCGCAGTTACATGTAAGTACAGAAATTTAAATAACTGCTTTAGTCAGACTATAATCAGATTTGAAATGCATGTAAATGTCATTGTCTAACTACAATGGTTTTAATACAAATTTCTGAAGAACAAAAACATGAAAAGCAGTGATAAGCTGCATTTTCAGACCAGCAAAAACACATATTTTGGGTCACTGGCTAAAATTGTTTTCAATTGACACACATAAAGTTTAAAAGGAAAATCCTAGTCCTAGCATATTACGCAATCAAGAGCTCCTTGGAAAGCACAGTAGCTGAGTTAATGTTTTTTCCCACTCTGTTGTGTTTCCAACTTAGAAATTTGGAGTGTTAATGTTGGTTTACATGAATGAATTGATGATTACAGAGCAAAGAAACCTTATTTATGAGCAGTTTCAAACAAGCCACTGTATCACCTTTTCTCTTTTTAACAAATACTGAACGCTATTAAATGCCAAGACCACATGAATTAGCCTTAGTTTAATTCTTTTTATGCATGTAAACTCAACAAAGATGACTTAATCAAGCATAGTGATTGTTGAAAGAGCACACTAAGGCCCAATCCCAATTCTACCCCTTAGTAGTTTTGTGTGTTCAGAGAAACAAAGTGGTGTCTCAATACTCATTTGGATCAAAGGGAAGGGGCAGGGCTGTAACCCCGTCCAAACAGAGATTTTGAATGGTTATGAATGATTTTGAATTCTCACAGCATTGCAGCTGCGAGAGAGGTGCAAAATGTAACTCATTTAGGCAAAATTAACATTTAAAATTACAAGAGTGTTGTTTTATGTTTCTTTAATCTTGAACTGATCCATTTCTCCTCGGAAGGTTTTGTAAAAAAATGCTGTTTGCTAATGCTAGCCTCACATCGACAGGTCACAGTCTCGTATTTACAGAAATTTTTGAACTTCTTAAAAGTTATTTCTGTCATTATAAATTGATATGTTGTAAACAAACAATCCTTTTGGTTTTTGTTGTTGTAGTAACATCCTTCTATCATCCTGTTTTATGTCTGAGACGGGGACTAAGGAAACAGTAGCTGATGCTGTTCAGAACAAGTCAAAATCCTCACAATAAACTGTTCATACATTGAATAATGATTATCAGACTTTATTGTAATATTATGTTGTGTATTAAAATATACATTATAAGGATAAGTTAGAGAATTGGGACTGAACTGTTACTAAGACTTTAAACCGAAGTGAAAGTAGAAGCAACATAATTAGTCTGAATAGATAAAAGCCTGAGTCCTTGTACCGATGGGTTGTATTAACCGTCAGTCTGAATGCTTCTGCCAAGGCTAAAGTCAAAGAAGGCCTGCAATACCCTGCAAAAAACATAGGTAACACAGATTGGATTTCTCAGAGATCAGAATGAATGAGCAATCTGGTCTAGGTAAGACCACTGAGCAATGAGTGTAAGACCACTATAAGAGCAAGTGAGAGTGGTGCAGCGAAAGACTTTCAATCATCTGTCGTCTAAATAATTCAGACACGACTGTATTCGCTGGGAGGCACCCACTGGCACTTAATGCTTCCCTGATTAAAACCTGGGAGACTGAAAACGTCAATTGAAATCTACTGGTAAAGGTCATGTCCCTATGCATTCTGGCTTCTATATGAAATCACAGCTGACACTCAACAGAAGGGTGTGTAATACAGAGTGTGTCCAAGGAGGCAGGCTGTCTGCTGCATTCATGTGCTCCTTTGAATGGTCCCGTTTTGGAGTCAGAAAGTTGGGTAATACTTATATATTAATAGCCTGCCCTTTTGGAACTTTAATGAATATACTTTAAGAAGTTAGAATTAGACAGTAAAAATAAGCACCTACGTTAAATGAGAAAAAAGTAAATGATATACGAGTTTAATAAGTCTGAGCTTATTCTTTGGTAAAGAAAAGGTTATAATAGATTATTATGAATGATTCAAAAATAGTTGAATTACCCATAACTAATAACCAATTAATAATATAAACATTTTAAAGGGTAGTTTTATTGTAAAGTTGTAGGAAAAATGTTCTTTCTGACCTAGCAATTTGTTATGCTGGAATGTTATTATTGCTGCCTTGCCTGTTATTTCTATTGTACGAGTACAAAAGAAATAAGACTACACTACTAGTCACATACTGATGCACCTGACATATCAGAGCGGCACAGTGGTCTCCTCATACCACGAAGGTCCAGGGTTCAAGTTCTGGGCCAGATGGGGCCTTTCTGTATGGAGTTTGCCTGTTTACCTTGGCTTTGGTGGGTTTCGTCCAGGTACTCCACTTTTCCTCACCGACATCAAATGGACACATATGGAATGTACATTTGTTTTCCTGTTGTTTCCGGCACCACATAAATGCCACATTAGAGGTCGTATAAGGGATTTATAACAGGCCAGAGGGGTGTGGGCTCCTGTGCCTTCTCTTAATTGTCTTTAATGCCCAGTGAAGAGAGACCGTCCAAGTGTGTCACTCTCTTAAATGTTTGTGAGAGCGCCCAGCCCCCACTCTGTCCGTTTGAGCTGTATTTTAGAGCCATTCAGGAGCAGTTTAATCTCCTCATAGCCTCCTAACACTTACTATTACAACTAGAAAGATTGTAATGAGGCCTCTGTGCCAGCGCCTTAAGGAAATACCTCCAGTGTAAGCTCTGATTTCCTTGGTTTATCTGGCCTTGGTGTGTGCCGCTGAGCTTGACCTCACGTCTGTTCGGCTGAGCGCCTTATCTTCTTTTTAATTGCTGGACGGTCATGTTTATATATCCCATCTGCGGGAGGGATCAAGGAATTACTATAATACCCAAGAACATTGTAAACAGAAATCGCTAAGAAAACTGTCCTGTTTTATCTTCTTAGCGGATACAGTGTAGCTTGTGTGGAGTTGTAGTTTCAAATGTCAAATGCTATATAATTACATTCTCATGTAGCTTGATGTGGATCTTGTGGCACAAACTACATTTCTAATCATGCATCATATTAAAGAGAAAATGACATGCAATCTATAATGTCTCGATTGTAAATTGGTTTGTTACTTGTTTGCAGGCCATTATTTATTTATTATATTTATTACATTTTATAGTATGGAATGTACCCAAACTATTCTTCTATATGATTGCTTTGTTGAACTTATGTCTGGAGTTTTGTGCTCTGTGGGTGTCATGCTTCTAGAGCTATATGAAGTGACAGGAACATAGTTGATGCATTATATTGAAGAGCTCGTACTAATAAATACAATGCTTTTGGTTGTATAGATGAGGGACAGAATAAAAACAGTAGATCTACTCTGTCCGTGAGTGTGCTGACAAATACGTTACTAGTTAACACCTGACTATCAACACATTCACCATTTTTGGAATATCTTCTTAAAACAAGTTTGAGTCAGCCTCATCATCAGTAAATGTGACTAAGGGAACCATAATGGTGGTCATGTTTGTATTAAGAAAGCATCTGGCTTCTATTTCACGTTAAGATAAGAAGGCGGGGGTGCCTAATAATAATTTTAAGCAAAATAATTTGGACTTGTTTACTTGCATTTAGAGACATGAGACTAAAGGTGTTGAAATATCACCTTTTGATTGCACCATAAAAAGACTCATAATATCCTGAGGTGGTGAACATGTAAAACAGTTCGATGCCATCCCTGTGATAGAAATGCTCAAGGCTGCTTCACAGAACATGAAGCAAACACTAAGCATCCTCAGAGATGGTCGGCTGCATGTCTGGAACTCAAACATACCAATTTGAACAAGCTTTGAGAAAGAAATGACTCTTTTAGAACAAATTTGTATTTCTGTTATTTTTCCGCCTTGTCTTGTTGATACTGCCTTGAATGTAAGCGCTGAAGTTATTATGAAGTGTGTTTTTGAAGGTTGCGCTCAAATTGATACCAACATATCTTTGAAGCATGATAATGAAAAATCCTCTGCAGTCCTGGATACGAAAGTCTGTGCTCTTTACCTAAAATTGAGTTCAAAAAGTTAACAGTACTTCTGGCTGTTGTGATGGACGCCAGGTGTAATTGTGTTTCATACTGGGATGATCATTTGTAAGAAGTGGACTTTGAGGATATGTGACCTTTTCACTGGTGTACAGGGAATATTTTGAGAACACCTTCATGTCAAAGCAGAATGGGCTCCTGGGTGTAAATGCCATTAGTTGAAAGGAGTGACAAAGGTATCCAAGCAGAGTTTCCTAAGAAGATAGCATTAACTTTTCTGCTGGAAGACATTGCATTGCTAAATGAAATGTGGCTCTGTATAGCTGCATGGATGGAGCCTACTGTTCTGGCCCTATAACGAGCTCTGGATGAAAATAATTGCACTAGTGTTCTGCGAGGCAACTGTGAAGCAACTTTCCAAACAGCAAGACGAGGTGAAGCGGGTCAGTGATAAGGTGTGAACAGACGGAATGGAAGATATTACAGACTAAAAGGTTGGCTGACACACGAGACGTATGTAGGAGAAAGAAGATGAGGAAAATAGACTCTGACTCCCCATCTAAGTACCTGGCTGGGGGAATTATCAGTCAATGGCTCAGTGACACAAAGCTACCCTTTGCAGGGCTACACTTCAGTCTCTCCCGAGGGGGGAGGAGTCTTCAGAGTGAGAGTGTGTGTTGGAAGTTGGACGACACCGACCTTTTTCACACTCGGAGCGCTCATGGAGGTCGATGTGGGAATACGCTGCGTCGTAAAGATTGACAGCTTTTGTCAAATTATTGGCTTGGCTTGTGACAGGGAAGAATGACCCTGTGAATGGCTTTGTGAAGCAATGGAAAGTGTGAGACTGGGAGTGTTTAATGTTCAAGCCAGTGAAGACTTTCTGTCTCAGGCATAAACTCATGACACAGAACTCTGAATTAAAATTCCTACACATTTATAGCTTCTCAGGTAATTTTCATTTTGTGAAAAGGTATTTTAATAAACCCTGTGATAAAGCAATTTGACATTGAAATATCATGCAATGAAAAACTGTTTAATCACCTGATTTGGGTCAATAGCCATGACATCTCTATAACTTTTCAGTAAAACATTAGTAAAAGGTATTTGATGTACTGTACAATGTTGAGAACATTAAATATATATTAATTATTATATATTAAAAATACATCTATTTACTGGGCTACAAACATCAGGAATATTTTAGGGTTTGGTGATGGCTATAATTGGTCAATCCCATGCTTGCTTCCATTCAAATAATGTAAGCCATCTTTTGGCTGGTTTTGTCAAGATTGAATCAGCCCTGGCTAAAACTGCTTATCAAAAAGAAAAATAATTAAAAAAAACTAAAACTAATTGTAGGATTGCATTGGTCTAAAAATAGACAGTTTAAGGTAAGCTCTTTGTTTTAATGTAGGATATAATAATGTGGTGAATAGGTTCAGTTGTAAAAATAAAAGCAGGCAAAGTTGCTGCATTGTTTTAGGAAATGTTTAATGGAGTGAGGAAAGAATGAGGAAAAAATGCTAATACCAACGTATATGTGCAATTAGCTAATGTGCTGCTAATCTTTTAGAAGCCAACATCTGTTATAGGTAAAAACATGTCACTAGTGTGTGGGTAAATAGATCGCATTTTGCAATCTATACATAGATATTGCAAAGTAACCTTTTGATAAGCAATTACAAAGTTCTTCCATTAGTGCACAATAGAGCATACAATTTGGGAAAATGCCAACCCTAAATGCACCGCAGGATTGAACCACTTTATCACCGTAGCATTGCTTTTGCTGCAACGTAATCTTTCTTGTCTTTTTTACAGGGAACAGATATTTTTCTTCAACACACACCATGTTGCACTTTAGATGTCATTGATTTTGCATTGAAATCAAGACAGGTGACATTAACTTCAAATAAAAGATTTTAAATTTGCCGGCATATGACCTACCGAAGTACTAAAGGGCCTGCTGATGGGGTGGACAAACATTTAATAAAGCTACAGTGAACATTATATATGAAAGGGGAAGCCTATAGACATGTTGATTTTCTACCCAGCTATAAATCTTCTTGGATTCACACAGTTCAAGACGAAAATTCATTTTAAGAGCAGACTCTGCTGAGAGATAGCTGTCAGGAAAGTTTTATTTCAAGATGAGCTTCCCAGACAAAAAAAATGGTGTATTTTTACTCCACAGCAATAAGTCTTTTCCATCACGGCAGCATTTGTACGTCATCATGATCAGACATTTGACCACATTTGTATATCACTATACCACCAGTTTTGAAATGATTTTAATCTAATTTAATACTGTAGTTCTGGATCTGTACTGAGTGGCATTAAGTGTTGTCATATTACACACAAACCAATTCCTAACTCTGAACTCGGAAATCTTACCAAATCAAAAATAATTGATGAATCAATAACTTCTCTTTAACTTTAATGATAAAGGTTGTGGTGTAATTTGGATCGATTCACAATATTGGTTCTTGATGCTGACCCCAATGGTTGCTACTGTAACCTTTTCTGAAAATCACTATTGCCTGAGTCATTTGTCCATTGATTACAAAGTGTCTACATCCTTGTACAGAACACGTAACCCTATGTTCAACAAACTAAGCTGAAGGCAATGTATAGCTTTCCAGTAAATTGTCTCCTTGTGCTTCCTAGGGGCATCCCAGTCGTTCCCCACTGACTGCTGTACAGCTGACTCAAGTTGTATAACAAGTAAATTATTCACAGCGCAGGCAATGGCGGCTGAGGAAAACAGTGCTTTCAGGCTCAGAATAAACACTGCATGAATTCAAAAGACTGGGAAAAGTGCGTGTAAGATGTAAAAGCTTTATCTGACTGGTTAAAGTTTTATGTACCCAGTGGAGTCATGGAGGATTCCCAATGTGTGAGATTACTTCAAAACTCACTCGGACTTACTGGTAACATGCCATTCGTCTTTCTATGAAAAAGAACTACAATATAGATAGTTTAACCTTTCTCAAATGGGTTCCCGACTGCTCCACAACAACATCAACAAAAAAAGGTCTTGTCTTTTAAATTTTGTACTGATGTGTTTCCACAGAGGATAAGTTCCCATCATTCATCACATGCTTAGTCAAGCAACAAAGGTGATCCAATTCGTTGGTGGTTCTGGCTGAATGCTTAGCGGTACACTTAGGAATAGGAGGTTACTTTACCTTGTTTGGGGGGTCTCGAGTGGAGTACGTCCCTCTGATACACAGCCTGACAGGTTTCCCTCCCTCTCAAGAAGAGCTGAAAGACCTATTCAGTGCAAAGTGACTCGAAATCAATTGTGCCAGGAAGGATTAAAGACAGGCAAGCCTTTCTGTGGCTGTCTAGAGCCTATCCTGCTGTCTGCGCCGACACATCTCTTCCACACCTGACAGCAGCCACTAACCTGAGAGGACATGGCACACAGAAGGTCGGAAAACCACGACAACGGCAGGTGAAAGGCTTTAGACATCCCTGACTAAATCTGCGGTTAGATCGCCACTGTTCCAACAAGAATCTTCAATCAGGCTATGAACCCAAAGGCACTTCAATTATGTATTGAGAACAAGTAGTGGCAGAACCGAGAAGGATAAAATCATCTATGAATGGGGTCTGAAAGCAAGGCGTCTGTGGTTGCTATAGTCTTAGGCAGTGAGGCTCAAGGGGGAAGTGGCCTGAATACAAAGCATGGTGCGAAAGATCAAAACAATGGTCCACATGCAAATAAACAACGTCATAAAAAAGCAGTGTGTTTGGATGGCAGCTGGCTGACTGATCATTAATCTATGTCCCCCTCAGAACCACAGATATATTATACTGATGTATGAAAATATTCTTTTCCAGTGTATGAGTTGAGTATGTATAGCAAACAAGCAAGTAAAAAAAGATGTGCCCCAAAATGAGATGTAAAAGGAAATACATATAGTTTATGAAAGCTTGTCTAATTATAGAAAGGTTAGCAATCATTAGCAATAACTGTTTTTGGTTCTATTGTGAACATTGCACTTGCTGTCTACATTGTATTAGAAAAGTAAGAATAACCAGAAACTATTTTTCTCACTAGACACTTAAGAGAATATCTGTATCAAACCATGCTGTGGAAGCCAGATATAGATGTGATATCAGTCAGAGCCAAAAGCAGGATGTCTTGAGTCACAAAAATTGACCTTTGTCTCACTGGCTTTCAGTCTGCTTTCCACTTCAGGCAAACTACAGACTGCAACTGTTCAAAATAGCTGTCAATCAATAGATATACCGACACACAAAAAACAAAACTTATTATTTACTGTCACTTGTAGCTAGTCTCACTGAAACCTTTTCAATAACTTAAAGTATATGCTCAGAATAACTAAAAACCCAGGAAGCGTAGTCTTTTAAACAACCAAGGACTGTATAAATGCCTCTGTGGTTGTAATGAGGACAATGAGATATGAATACATAAATAAAACTGTTTAGAAATGGAGTTAATTAAATGTGAATACTGCCACTTGCTGTTGACATCAAAGGTGCTCACAAAAATACCTTAAGAGGCATTTGTGCACAATAACTATCCAAATAAATATCAATCTGGTGTTTTCCTCCACATTAAGTGCCCAGTCTGTAGAGGCACACAAATACTTGGCCTGTATAAATATCTCACTCCAGTCTGCCAGTGCAGCCATGCTGAAAATCCTCGGAGGCAGGTAGACGGTTGGACAGCCTCCCGTAGTGTTTCACCGGTGGAAGGGCTTTAATGAGGATGCTGGCTCAGCAGAGGTACAGCATGGCCAGAGACTGCTGTATTAGACAGGTTGGACACTCGACCTGTTCCCTGCATAGACGCCTGAAGCAGAGCAGCAAAAGGCTCAAGGAAATGGGATATCCCTAATGTGCTATATGGAAGCTCCAGTGTGCTGTAAGTAAAAGAATAGTCATGTCCTCAGCACTTTTCTTAGATCCGCTCCAACCATCCTTCTCTCACAATAAACCAGGACTCAATGTCACTGAGGAGGGCAATGGCTAAATGGACTTGTATCATGGCACTGCTACAAATATACTTTTTCTGCTGACATAAAATGGGTACTGTTCCAGTTAATGCACCTCACTTTGATCTGTTGGAGTGTTCGACCTGTAGGTGTAGCATGCAGTCAAGATGGTGGCTTTAAAAATGTTGTGGGTTTTATCATGAGAAGTGGTGTGAACTGTGCGCAGCGACGGAAATTGTTATAAATCTAAAGGATTCCAAACCCTTTTCACATCATTGAATGGGTCTGACAGGCCAGGAAAATATCAATAAAGTCGAAAGAGTTATAGAGGAGGTGAACCTTTTTTTATTTTATTCCATTTGTGTCAGGCTGTCATTATTTTTTATATGTTATATGTCAACTCAAAAGATAACATCAAGTACCAAGAAAGTGAAAGTTTTTCTACAATTTACATCCATAGGCAGGGCCCTTGTTTGTGCCATTCCATTTCATTCTTCAATACTTGTGTATGACATTGTATTCATATACAGTATGTCAAGTGTTTAACATTGACCTGTATTAATAAATTGCCAAAGTTGTGTGGGGTCTATATGAAACTAGTGCGTATTTATTTGCGCATCTCTGCATTGAGCAAGTCTCTGTTAATGACACCCAACAGAACTATCTGCGCACAATAAGCTTGCATTCCATTTGCACCCCCATGCCAGATAACCACAAATAAATAATTAACCACAGACAACATTAACAACAGCAGCATAATTCATTCCACCTAATAGGCATAGGGACTCTGTGGCATGAGTTAAATTGACCTTGGTTGGTTAAGTTTGAGATTGCCAAAGAGCAAATCACATCATTACAAATGTGTTTCAAAAGCTTCTTCACAGTGCGGCAAAAAAACAGCCTTAGGAGATATTCCTAGAAATAAGAGGAGCATTTGGGCTTCAGAAGCGTACTGTTATGGTTTTATCTTCTCATTCAGTCAGTGTGACCTTGTGCAAATAACGTACAAATACAGCCCGGCTGCTGGGTTCACCCGGAGCAGCGGAGGCAGAAAGGTCATACAATATGGAAGCCACTGAGTGTGGATGCAGACCACGGCCTATGAGATACTTTATTATCTCATTTTGCCTGGTAAAAGGGCAGAGTGGGTGGGTGGCCTTGCTGCAGGGATGGTCTTGTTGCTTGCGTAGACCACCACAAACTGACCTGCTGCTGCAGAAATGTCCATTGGAGGGGTAAAATCCAGAACCATGTCTTGGAGAATTTCCTAACATTTATCACTATAGTATTAACTCCAGATTTGCTGTATTGTCTTAAAACTGTCAGAACAGGTGATTTTTGTCTGGCTGAATAACTTTCCATTTTGCCAAAGTTCAACATTTAGTGGATGATTGGAATTGTTCACAATGGCACTGATTTTGTCTACCATCCTCCATATGACTAATCCCATTGGCTGTCCAGTTATGGTCCATGGGTTTTTGATTTCCTGATCAGTTTGTTCAGTTCCAGTCGCCCCAGCACACAACTGCCTAGAACAGTACACTCCACTCAGTATAATACTGAAAGACATTGCTCACATGAAATGAACAAAGCCTCCTGGGGTAGAACAGTTTGTCTTTGTTAAAACAGCGTCTGTGTTACTTGTTTAGCCCATCTTGCTCTGTGGTCCTTCTTACACCTCATCAGATCTTTGGTAATGTAAGGGAAAGCCTAGCAAGCATATATCTTTTATTTTATTTTATTTTTTTAAATGTTACATACACTCTTTTTGGTAGCTGAAGTGGGTGAAAATGTGAAAACACGGCAACTATTTACCAGTTGTTCTTCCAGATCATTTGCTAAGGAAAGGTACAAATTCCTAACAAAAGCAACTGAGTTAAATTGCAAACATCTACGCATATGTTTATTCCTGGAGCAGCCATACTGTGAATGGAAACCCTCCTATTATGCAATGTGAGGCATTACACATTCCCTAGAGGGACAGAGGCGGATGAGGACGCAAAATATGCACATCCGCTTAAGCAAAAAAAAAAACAGAGCACCAGGCAAGTGCCTAGAAAAGAGGATATTGAGACTGAAAGACATATAATCAATAGTCACTTTGCGTGCCATGCCACAGGGTAAATGACTTTTCTCCTGCACTTATGACAGGCTTTTATATACCCCTTTCTCTTCAGACAGTATATAGTAAATTATTCACCACACTTTTAAGACACGACTAAAGGAAAGATAGTGTAGATGGAAAAGTTAAGCTAATGTTATTGCACCCTTTCAAGGAGCTCTGTTTGTGGAACATGACTCTTGTTTCCTGTCTTCCTATCATCTTCTATATATAATGGTCTTAACCTAACCATTGAACAAGTATTATTTTATATATCTCTTGCCATTTTGAACAGACAATAACAACCATAATGAATATTTATATCTGCTGTTTTTAAAGCAACATTATGTTTTCAGGATATGCAAGCTTTAAAGGGCTCTAACGTATTGTTAGGGAAAGTCTGATTGCAGTCTGTTGCAGGTTTAGATATTGTAGTGTGGAACCAAAAATTGTCCAGTCAGCAAACAAATTGTGCATGTACGTATAGTGCGGACCTTAGTGCACCTCCCCAATTCACAAAATTCAAAATATAACAGACTTTTTATATCAGTTGATCTAGGATCTTGAATTCATTTTAATAAAATGCTGGTTACTTGGACGAAGTTACCAGCCAAACTGACCTAACAGTGTGAATCTGTGCCACGATGGAGTTCATTTTGGAGCTAGTGGAAACAAAACGTTACATTAGCCAATGGCAGGAGTTGATCTGTATTCATTGAAGCGCTGAGTGTCTGCGGGCAACGTTTGAATGTTGATGACGTTGTGTCTGCATCTGCTGCTCATCCAGAAGGGAGCGTGGGGAAAAAGAGGGGAGGGAAGCAATTCGATTTCACCTTTTGGCATGACAGCCTTAGTGCCTGAGTCTTGTCTAAAGGCCAAAAAGCTTGGCTCATCCATCATCAGAGAAACTCAATCTACACCAGGCGTTTGAGGGTAAAAGTAAAAAACCTGCAGTTTACACAAATCAGATACTTAAGCTCTAATCACAAACATGAAGCACACCTGCTGGGAGTAAAAAAATCTAACTTTTAATGGGCTTTGAATGACTTTGTATTGCCATATGGTAAAGCCTCTGAGTTTCCCTGTGGATGTTGCAAAGAAGCTGTCTCCCTTTATACCTCTGCTGTGGCACACAGTCCTTTTTTATTCATTCAAAAACAGCTCAAGTGGCATGGCAACCTGAGAATTAGGAGGTATTGTGTGCACCTTTGGCTATGTGAGGATATTAAACTTTTCAAAAGGGGCTCCCAGAAGGAATGACCTTCAGTCAGCGCTTGAGAGTAATAAAACCTTTTTGTCAGTTAGCACGCAACACATATGCCAAGTTGCTTGATGCACACATTGTTGAGAACAACACTTCTACTACACGCACGTTCCACTAGTTTTATTTTTTTGCAAAGGTCACTTTAGAGGTAGTTTGATGGCACTTAAAACGTTCCTTGAGAGTGCACTCTCCTCTCCTATCTCCTTCTAAATGGCTCATTGGAGGTGCTTTTACAGTTGACATGCTAATTAGTGCGCAAAGGAAATGGAGTGTGTAACTACCCTTTTCTGGTCAGCCAACCTCTGAATGCCCATCTCGTCTCAGTGACCGTGGAAAGAATGACCTATCGCTGAATAATAGCAGGGGCATCAATCCCTGTATTAATGTTGGGATATAGCCCTAAAGCTTTACGATTTGCTAGTTCATGAGGGAATGTAATGTGACTCCACTGGTGTGTTACGCCAGGAACACATCTACTTTCCTCATCCGACTAAAAACTCAGTGAGGAGTGGCCTTACATTACATTATAGAGATGTGGTTGGTGCTGTCAATAAGGTGAGGTTAAACTTCATAAATAAGTCCTCTTTAGCAAGCACGTTGGATAGGATAACCAACGTGGGTGACACACCGCATAAATAATCAACAGAGTGGATCAATAGGTGCTTAGAGAACAATATTAGAGTAAATCAATACTCATTAGCTCTGCATTTAGACTGTCAAAAAATAAATTGTCCATGGCCTTGCATGTGCGGTATTTGCTTGTTTTCATCCCCAAGGCATAATATTGGTACATTATCCAAAGCGTAATATTGACAGTATTCTAAGTTGTCACAATAGGGAGATTTGGGAGATATTATTGTATATTATCAAGTTAAATTAAACTGATCACACTGATGCCAGTAACTAGGCTCTAGTATGTCCAGCAAACCCATCCACTGGCTAATTAGTTTGTCATAAATTGTGAATGTCTGGCATAATTGTTATTGCAATAAAGCAGTCCTAATATCTAAATACTAACTCTTCGATCAAACTAACTCCCTAAACCTTGTTACCTGTGAAATCAAGGCTAACTGCAATTTTTGTTGGCAAGCCTAGGTCTTATGTCTCATCAAGTGCCTCAACTTTCCTTAACACATTCTGACAAAAATCCAATTGAAAAGTAAGTTATTTCACATTGATCCTATACTACAGAATACATTTGTCATTTTATCTTGAAACCAGTGGCCAATGACCAACCATCTCTATATTACATCTGAGAATGAGAACATATTGGAAGTGTCCCATTTTAAAAGCAGACATTTCAATTCTTTTTTTTTTTGTTGAAGCTATATGCCGTCATGCCTTCAGTCCCGTGCCCAGGCAGCAGAAATGTGCATATTTTATCACACTCAACTATAAATGGCTCCAGCCTGGCCTGTAGGGACAGTTATTATGTGCACGAAGAGAACCATAATACATCAATTTCATGACAACTTATATCAGCCACTTTTATAGTGCAAGTCACAAATCCCCAGTTTAATAGTTGCTTTATATATTTGTGACATTTAATTTAATATTCCTGTTTCTTATATGCCTTCTTCTGGTGGAATATGTAGCTGTTCTGTTTCTTGTTGAATGTCCTCAAACCAAGTGCAATTGACAGGAGAAGGAAACACACTTAATAACAATTTAAAACTGAGTGAACAAAAACAAAAAAAGTTATACTGAGTTTTATTTCTAGGCAATTTAACTCTAATAATTTTATATTTCATACTACTATTTCTACACAAGCATCCAGACATTTATTTATGGGTGCTATAGACCCTTCCAAAAAGACATCACCAAAAAACAGGACTACTTCCCTTTCAGTTATATATTTAAATAGTTATAAATCTAAATACAACTTGCATTTTACTTTAATGTACCTTAAAAAGCTTTAGTGAAGTGAATGCTACATTTACCAGCCTTTGATGAGGAAGCAAAGGTCTTACAATCATTCATGAGTAACTGTGGATTCTCCGTGTGGTGTTATTTCATGTCCTGTACATGTCCAGCAAAGCACTGCGTAGCTTGTAGCCAGTGTAGACCAAATGATGACCATGAAATGATGAAATTAACCTCAGTAACAGGCTGATGTGCTGGGTACAACAGAATAAAATGATAAATATAGAACAATGAAACCAATCTAATTCCATCTATTTATTTAAAATCAGACTTGATCAGACTATGAATCTCCAGTTATGTGCTATTTTGTGTTCAAAATGCTAGTCAAACCCACTGCAACATTATTCTATTTGAACAGGAGTATCTCTTTAAATTATATGCTGTGAGAATATTATTAAAATCACACCAGACATGTTATGTTCAGGATGGAATGACTGAAGCATTTATACAGCTTCAATCAGCACTAGGCCTGTCTGCGCCTATGTGCTGATTGCATGTTAGTACATTTCGCTTTCCACTTGCCACCGTGACCCCCCCACAGTTGAAACATTCTGGCATCTGCAGCAAAGGTCTACCTGTCATCAGACACAGGTTCAAAGACAAAGCTAACTGGAGGGATCTGTTTCAAGGGAATATTGCGTGTAATTTCTGTACGTGATCGCCGCGCTGTTACGCTGCTGCTAAGCTTGGACTCCAGCCAGTCACACTAAGAGGGGGTAACATTTTGTTGACGCCTTTTAAAATATGAAATATGGCGGTACTGAAAGCGTAACCTTTTTTCAGCTGGCGCAAGGCATGCCATCTTGAGTTAAACATTTGCATGATACATGATGATCTACATTTAAGTGAAGTTCTTTCATATCAAATCTGGCCCAAACACTGTTTGTTATTAAATATGCATGTTTCCATCTAGTCCAAAACCTCATATCTTATTTGTCAGCCAGTGCAAGAGGCATTTCACTTTAATTTACCAGCTAAAATGTAATCGTCCAATCTGACAAGGGCGTACACAAGATAAGACGCCATGAGTTTAAGATGATTCTGTTTATTGAACCTCAAAATGCTATGATGATGTGCTCGATAGGAGAGACTGAGCTTGTGTAGCAAGAGACACCCCATCCTGCGAAACAGGCAATTTCACACAACATACAAGATTATCGAGCAGCAAATAACATACAGTCCACATCTTTTACTAATGCTAGTCAAGTACTACCACAATTTAGACTCAGTGCTGGAGTTTATTTTCAAGCCACAAGGTTATAAAAGACGCAATAAATAACTAAAAGGACAAATAGCACTCAAAGTACTACAACAATTCAAAACTACGCCACAATCCCTTTAGCCACTTTTCTAATGTTTGCAGAATTATGTAGAAACTCCGATTTTACATTTGCTGCCTCACATCAAGAAAATGGTTAGTATAATCATGTGGCATCACAGTGTGTTTGTTTTTGTACTAACATTTAAAACTATGGCAGCAGCAAATTGTTTATGGCAGCATCAATTGCTTTGAAGAAAAAAGATTGCCTGAGGTGTTTTAGAAAAATTAAATGCTCAAAAAGTGGAATGCATAGATTTGTTTTGTTTTGACATAAAGAACATAGCATTTATCCATTGTACAATCAGATTTGGTTTGGAGGAGGGTCACAAGTTTGTATTTGAAGACAAGGAAACTAAACCAAACATCTGCCAATAACACAAAAAGTATCAGAATTTTTGCACAATCTATTAAAAACCCTGAGTCTCTGAGTCACAAAGTTTACTTGCCTCTTGACAATTTACTGCACATACAGACCCTACACAGATTTTCTCGTGCCCCTCTCAACCTCTACATGTCTTCTTTGGTGTCAGGCAATGGTGTTAGTATGCAGAATGCAAGGCTTGCCGTTCAAGAAACGCACCAGAGGTCACACTTAACCCTGACCTTGACATGTAGCAGGCCAACAGCTGATCCTTATATTCACTTACTGTTTATTCTCCAGAGCGTGTGCATGCATCCGGATCAAATGTAAAAAAAACATTTGTGTCCTTAAATAGTGAGACGTGTGTTTAATGGTTCTCCAAATGCTTTTGTTAACATTGCCCTCGTGGGAACTAGCCAACCCCACTGCTGATATGGAAACCTGTCAAGCACGCCCCATTTTGACCTGCACCCAGGGTCAAATCAGGTCAAATCTCCGGAAAGTAAAAAGTGACACAACTAAGCAAAAACCTCTCTCAGATTAGTTCCTGTCAGTTCTGCTCTGACAGTGACACCGAGTCATTTTAATGCAAAGTGAGTGGAGGGAGGAGGAGAAGCTGCGGGCTGTGGATTTTCTGTGGGAGTTGACAACTGAAGGGTTCGTCATTTGTTGAATCCCTTTAGAATAACGGTTATAAATACATACCTGGAGTACAGGCCAGGAAGCTGGAAATGATGTTATATTTTTATAAGTACATCAACTTCTGAGAGATGCTGACCTAAGGTATCACGCCCAGTCAGGAATACGTGCAGGTACAAGAACAAAAAAGATTTAAAAATATTGGTTGACCTTTGCATCACCTGGACACTCTGCAAAAAGGGTCCTACCGTTAAGAATTCCCTTGGATTTGTTTTAGCACATGTTCAAACATAGTGAACCGGCACCGCTCCCATTTTTCCTATATATTTTAATGTTTCTCATGCTGCATTTTAAGCTAATGTTAGCTTGCTCTGCACACTGTTGGTGTCAAAAGACTTCATGGCTTTTATTGTTTTATTTAGGAACTGTGCACATTAAAAACATTTCTGTAAATATGCCAGAGTTAGCCAGGAGGCAATATTTTATCAGTAGTCCCTGGACAGATGTTAACCCCTCAAAAAAAAAAAGATTATATCTTATAATTATAAGACAGAGCAGACGCTAACCATAGATTGTAAATAAAAATGGATGTAATACGCCCATTGGTCCCCTATTCACCGATATTGTCGTTATGAAAGGGCAATAAAATGGCGGTTATCCGGACTTTTCGGCTTTCCCCCCACGTTGTCACGTAGTAAAAACTTAGCTCTAGAGACCAGAGCCATCTTTTGTACCAGGCTGTAAACATGAGTTTTATACTTGTATAAAGTTGCTATTGGGTTTCTCCATATATTTCCGCTTTTGGAGCCTGCCCTCTGGTGGACGGCGGTATATTGCTGTATTTCGCTGTAAATTGCTGTATGACGGCGTCCTTACACGAGGACCATTTAAGAGGTTGCATGAGAGCAAAGGCTTGACGCAGACATAAAAATTTAGGTTTATTTTAACTGGGAATAGTTCTCTTATGGGTGCATTTTGTAAAGCTAACATTAGCTGTGTTGTAAACTGTACAAGAGTGGGAAGTTACTAGGAACTTTTAAAATTATTAAAAATTTCATAAACATATATATATATATATATATATATATATATATATATATATATATATATATATATATATATATATATATATTTTGTTTTGAAGAAAATGTGTTGAGTAAAAAAAAGCCGTGTATTTCATGCTGATTTGTTAAGGACATTTTATCTTGTTGCCCATCACCTTCATTCTTCTTGTGCAGAAAAGTTTGCTCTTTCCCAGAGTTCAACCTGCTGACCTGAATAAGCACTCATCACGAGAAACACGGGGTCTACATGCTGGTTCAGGAAAAGCAAGAGTCCTGGTGGCCCATATAACGCAGTAAGGTCAGCTGAAGTCTAAGCGGCCGGCTGAGCTGATTGAGGTGGTTATATATAGACAGCACTGGCAGGATAGCTTGTACAGGGGACCGGGCTGGGGCTCCGTCACATGGCCTGCAATGATTTAGAGCCAGATCTTTAATCTAAAATCAGCCAATGGCGTAATGGAGCCACAGCCTTTTCCATGACACGGACCAGAACAATATTTCCCACATGGTTTAAGCAGATGAAGTGCATCAATTGGAAATAAATAGGGATGATGAGACATGAATGGTAAGTGCACTAGAGAAGGGCAGTGGAGAGTTTAAGTGGCGGATGAGAGGAGCAGGGCAGCGGGGGACAGGGTGAGGGGGGTCAACCATTTACCGCTGTGCCTCAAAGAGGAACATGCCTGTGGGACGCTGGGTACATGAGATGAATAGCCTAGTATTTTGGAAGATGTTAATGCGAGCAGGACTATGTAAGCAGCAAATGTGAGCACAGGCATTGAGCATGCAGGTTGAAACTCTATTCAGTGGGGCACACAGGGAACCAGAATTCCTCTTATTACCCACTGAATGAAATTTCTATAGTTTAGATGAAAATGTAGTCACATCAATCACTGTGGATTAGTATTGGTTGGCCATATTTCAACAACTATGACTGTTAGGCGTAAAGTAATAGTGTAGGCCGCATTTAGATGATATAGTCTGATTTTAAACTGCCAAGCTAAACTGTTAATAGCAGAATTTGATGTCATAAATATAAACTTTCATATTGAACATTTAGTCAAAAAGGCCAAGAATGGCTTCATGGTGCAAGAAGGACTGTTGCTAGCCAATGTAGCCAGAGATGCTACTGGCCTAAGTATGCCTAAATTTAAAAGCATCAGTGACAACATTGTAGACTGTGTGTCTCAACAGAAAACAGTTATGGTAGAGAAGGGCATTTTCAATATGACACTGTTATACTTTCAATTCATCTTTGAAAAAAGGCCATCACAGCTTGCTAGTTATTCAAAGAGGGTAATATAGTTGATTAGACTAACTTGAATCTCTTGTTAAAGTTGTTAATTTATATAGAGATAAATAGCAGCTTATTTTTTGTGATGTTTTTAAGAATAGAAGTCAGCAAGGGTTCTCGGAGCCAGCCCTCATTTCTGATTGCAACTCCTTGTCAGATTCCTTGATCCACTTATTAATACATTATTTGATACAATTTCTTGAGTGCCTCAAGGTCCATCCTCATTAAAACCCAACAGTGTCCAAAACTGCTAAAATAACAAAAAACTTCAAGTCTGATAATGGCTTCCTTATTATGAAACTATATTCCACACACATATAGCATATATACAAATATAATAAAATCCTATTGCACGGAGGTCGCACAGGAACGTCGCACTTTTGATTCACTTATCAAAAAACACTCTTCGCTTATTGTCCTGACGTGAGAAAGAATGAATAATTCCCTTGAAATAAGACAAGATTTCTTTTTGTGAACTGCACTTAAGTCTAACTCCATTCTTTTTTGCCAATTTGCATCACAAGGGATTTTTTGTGATGAATGGTCTTCCTCCTAATGAAAATGTCAAGAAATTCATTAAGCATCCCATTCTAGACACACTCATAAGTCCAAAATGCTTCTATCATAATGGTCATAAATGAATAAAAGTAAGAACAAAAGGAGAGAGAGTGGTGCTAACTAATGAAGGCTTTTATCTGGCTATATTCTTTGGAGTACATCCAAAAGAGACTGAAGAAGCAGCCATGGGAAGAGACACCATCCATCTGTAACTTTCATTTACAAGAAATCAATTGCACACACAAACAACAGACTGGACACACCAATAGAAAACAAATGGGCAGAAAAAACAATTCAATCCTGGGCACATAATCAACACGTCCGGATGCATTTTGTAGCGTAGCAGTCCCAGCACGTCAAGAGGTGGAACAGAGGTGCATCTCTGGAAATGTCACGGATGATTAATTAACTTAAGCTACATCTGTCAACCATGCTGCTCATAGTTAGCTTGGTAAACAGACTCTCGGCGCTAATCCCCGTTAGCTGATCACAAATAGGAGGGATTGAGGAAATGAAGACCTTTTTAAAGCAGCCTACCAAAGGATGCAATCTGATTTGTGAGTGAAGACATACCGACTGTACTGACTTCTTACCATTTAATGGAAAAGGAACATGCACTGTACAGTCTCTATGTCTGAGAAAAGCACAAGGACGTTCAGGAGGCAGGCACTCATTGTGTCCGTGCATCTTCTGTGTGCTCATTTCCGAAGGGCAACTAAGGCCATTACTTTATATGGCTGAGCTGTAAAAGTGTTGGACACATGTATTCTTCAGATGCCTGTAAGGATTAACTCACTCCACCATGTAACATAATGATGGGTCTGATCTAGTCCCGTTCAATAAAAGATGTGCAGATATTTGGCGTGGTGCGAATGGATGTCTCTCAGAAGCAACAAAAAAACAACACTTTTACTCTTGTTTCTTTTAAAAGTTCACTGGATTAAAAATAAATACAAAAGTAAGAAGTGCGGTGTGATGAAAGGTCTAGCAGCTCATCTTTTCCCAAAACACACAATCTACTCTGCTCTCTTCACCAAAACACATGATAAATGTTTTATCATTTAGACCCCATGTGCAAAAAGAGGCGGAGATCGAGACAGGACAAGCTGCTGCGTCCTTGTGTCTGGGTATTTCTACAGCAGTTGTGTTTAAACAAACAGTAGAAAAAGAGGATCTTCTAGTTATAAGATAAAAAATTAGACAGATGCACATGTTCTATAGATTTTAGGCATCCTTATGTTGATGTCACAGTTAGGAAGTACATGCAAAGGTTATAATTCAAGCTGCAAGGGCCATAAGACACCGCATGAGCACAGTAGAGTGTTATAAAAGGGAGCTTATGCTAAAAGTTTGATAATGTTGCTGTTAGTTTGGTATTTATCACACTGGAACATAGTGCTTGCTTCATTGAGCTAAAAAGTTTCTAAAGTATTTTCCCTTTTCTTTCTCCAGAGTAAATCACTCCTCCAGGGATGTTACTAATGACTCCATTCTGAAGTGCGCTCCATTAATGGCCTCCTTGAAAGGTTAACCCACCTCCTTATATGTTGCCGGAGAAATCGGTTCACACCATCTTCTCTGCTCCTCATGTGGTCCATCTCTTGTAATGTGCCATGAACTCCACATATGGAGGCAGACTTGAAAAATAATTACACCAAAGATTCCCTGCTGAGGATGGGAAGAAAAGAAGACTCTGACTAGAAGAGCATACAATAGCTATTAGCCGAGGTTTCCAAGTATGCGTGTCCCAGCGGCTTAGAACAGTGTCAGAGGTTTCTCATTAAATCCAATCGATCTTGAATTGGTTGTTTACTCACCAAAAGCACTAGGTAGAACATGCAAAGTAAATTCTGACTTCTAAGTAATTCAGGAGTTCCTGTTAAGCCAGTTCAGAAAAATAAATTTGCTTCATGCTTTACAAAAACAAGTTTAAGAAATAAATTGTAATCTAATTTGCACTAAAACAAAACCTGCAGTTATCAATGTCTGCAACCCATTCTTTAATGAATAACAATGCTGGCTCCAAATTTTAAGCACTTTGATTTATCTCAAATGTAGTCTGTAATTAATGCAATGCAAATTTTATGTTTTTTGGAAAAGATATTGTGAATTGAGTGCACCATAAAAGATGTAGCACATGTAGAATGATAATGGGAGACAGATTGGCGTGCAAATCACATATGCCGTACTCCCGCTGCGCTGCTGAATAAATGAACTCTGTGATGTTTTTTGCAGACTATCTGACCCCTTCGCCAAATTAATTTTCCTCACTAGAGCGTTGTCGACACATTTGAATAGTAAGGATTGCTTTAAATGAGCAGGTTTGTAGTATCTTTTCCGTATTTCTTATCATCTAAAGCCAAGAAATTTCATCTTCACTTTGAAGAAATCCTGGTAAAAATCCAGTCAAAAAGCAATCCAAAGAAAGGGCAATCAGAGTACACGGATTACATGAGAAGCAGGCTTTAACATGTGCAATTACGGTGGAACCTGAGCAGCATTGTGGCAATGGGCTTTGCGGATGTTGAAGCTTAACGCACAGACTTGAGTATATACAGAAGCAGGCTGCAGGCAAATACCTGCTCTGAGTAGATAATTCTGTGAGCGTTGCAGCATGTTTTCTGCAAATGTAGACTACCTCGAGCTGTCAGTTGCTGAGGTCGTCCGCTTTGTAGCTTGCTTGACACTGCAAGTTCAAAAGTTTGTGCAGATAAATAACAGCAAATATTGGCAGAGTAAGTGCAAATTATGTCTAGGAACTGGTTCTATAATGTTTCCTTGCCATTGGAAACTCACCGATTGGCCTGGTCGGATGGATCATTTATAGATGATGCTAACCGTTTGACAGTCTTTGTGAGTGATAGAACTGCCTCTCATTAGCCTTTGGGGGAGGTTAATTGGTCTGGCATTTGCTTAGTGTCAAATAGGTTGAGCTGTATTCTGTGGGAAATGCCTGATAGAGCAGAGCAGGTCAAAATGAAAAATTGGAAAAGACAATGTAGCTAATACAAATTGTGAATGAAGAAGGTGATGTATGGAGAGTAAGTCCTGTTGCTTAGAAAATACATTTTTCATTATCCCTTTCCAAAGAGGGTAGGTTTGCCGCAGTTGGCCTTGCAGGAATAAGATATAGTTGGTATGGTACATTTTTGTACACATATTCTACATACTCTAAATACTAGTTTTTGAGCAGTAGCTACACTTCAGTTTCAAAGAGCATTAGCATATCAGCATTAGAAGTGATGGCATGAGTCATAAGGACTAATTGGATTGGGAATTTGGTGTGACCTCTCATTCTGATAAAAGTAGTACTGGTGCATTTCTAGTTCTCACTGTTAGCAAGTTGAAAATATTAAATATAAATGGGTTGTCAGCTACTAATGCCAAACAATATAGTTCTGAACCCCCTTCCAAGACTTTATTGCTTAATTTTTGGAGATTCTTGAAGAACCCTTTTTTAGAACTTGGGAACTGTGAAGATCAGAATGATTTCTAGCACATATAGAAGGTTGAAATTTTAAAAGGCACACTGACTTTTCATTTGCCATGAGGCGACAGCCAGCACAGGACAGTTTCCCCCGGACGAGGCCTGACCTATTAGTGGGAACAGGAGCTGCGGTGATTGACGAGAAGCTCCCCCTCGATCTATCAGGCCTGGCACGCGGAGGCCTGACACGGCCATATCACTCCCATGTGGCCGCCTCCGCCACAACCCCTCGAGCTATATTTGCAGACTGACATTAATGCCTCGCTCCTCTGACTCAAACTCTTCTTCCATGACGCTGCAGATCTATGGCCACCTTATCCTCTGCTACTTCATTACATCAGCTGCTGCATTAAACTGTTAGATGACCAAATTCTCAAAGCAAGGCTAGATTTGGATGTGGTTGTACATGATAATGCAGTCTTGAGTAATTTTCTTAGACATTTTTTTTATTATTTTTGGGCTTTTTAGCCTTTATTTGGTAGACTAAGTATAGATAGACAGAAAACAGGGTGATAGAGAGTGACATTATGACCCGAGCCGGAATCAAACCCAGGATTCTCAAATTAGTGGGATGCACTCTACCAAGGGAGCCACCGAGAGCACCCCAGTACAGACATTTTGACCTGCCCAACACAAAACTTTATGTGATATAAATATTCAAATCAATGTACAATATATTTTGGTTGGGGTGGATGGAAACAAAAACAACAAGACTTCAGGATTTTAGTTTAGTCTCTATAGTTAGTTTTAAAGATAGTCATGATTACAAATTCACAGTCCACATAATACACACATAATACATATAATACACACGACACATAATATAGTACCATTTACTGTACAGTGGAACTTTATGCATTTCTATGTTTGTGTTTTATTGTGTTTTGTTTCTAACACAGCAACTGAACATGTTCCCTTAAGGCTCAATAACGTCTTTGGATTCCTAAGCTGATTGTTGAATTTTCCATATTATACTGACAGACAACACACTCACATTCATTTACTATGGCCAGTCTTTCATTCACCATGTGCTATGTGCTAACCTTTGTGAACCCTTATTATTATGGTCTCAAGAGTTATTAGATTTATTAAGCTTGGAACATAGGTTTATCTACACATATGACAAATGTGCTTTTTCATAAATATTAGTCAAACTACAAAGGCACAGGGCTTTATTTAGGTAAAACAATATTAATAATGTCTCCTTGACAAGTTTCCCCAAGAGACAGTCAGACTGAAGAGATGCCGTAATGCTCCAGTCACAGAGGCTGGTTTATGGCCATCGTTATTCATCTGATGAGCGCGGTCCCGCCTGTTTACATCCCTGTCCCGTCTTCATCTTCATTAGAGTGTGCTCTGTTCATAATCCACGCTGTAATTTTAATTAAAATCCATAAGTAACTCAGCCGTATACACATAAAGAGAGAAGGAGAGCTCAGCTGTTGGAAGAGCTCCTTAAAAAAAAAAAAAAAAGAAACTGGGAGGCGAGTCACAGTAGGGAGTCATGAATAACAGAAAAAACGTAAATTCAGCTGCTCTAAATTCAGGTCAGGTGTGGAAAAATCTGCAGTGTACGCAGCTCACCTTGAACCTACAATTATAAAAAATCACAAGGGCTTAAGCAGCTGTCTGTGTTAAAACCAGAAGACAGGCCAATATTTTGAAGTGGGTTTGCACAGTCTATTTGCGTGATACAAACTTTTAACTCTAATAACCCTGGCATTGACAAAGACCATTTTAAAAGGTGAGTGTCCAATTCTATAAAAAAAGGTTTCCACACAGACTTCCACACAGACCAAAGCCATCAAAATGGATAAAACATATGGATAATATTTGCAAAAGACTGCATGAACATTATTAATGTTTTTCATGTTCCAGGAATTCACTGGATGCGTCAGATTGGTTGGCATTACATTTACATAATAAATACACAAATCTGTGGTACCAACGTGACCAGTGACAGTTTAAACTCCTGTATATCTTCAAATACAGAATGTCATATTGTCATTTCAGTATTCAGCTACCATGTTTTTAGGAGGAGCAAACCAACTTGACCATTTTCTACAGGCGGGCCCCACTGCCGCGAGAGCTCATATAATGAAGACTTGAGCTGAACTCCAGACGAGAGCTGAACTCTTCAGTGATGTTTTATGGATTGACACTAAGACGCAGACAGCTGTAAACCCAATTTAGTCTTATATTGGTCTTGCTAAGTGCAACATGAGGGACACAGTGGGGGCTAAGCAACAGGAAAAAAAATAAGCCCACTCCGGGGCCTGTTGCATAAGTCTCTTGCATAATTTCTTGTGTTAAAAAAAATCCTTTTCCATCATCTTAATGTAGCGTTATTAATGAGGACAACTTTGCCCAGGCTAATTGAAAATCCGCAGTGTCAAGTCTCCCAAAGGAGGAGATTGGAGAGAGTGGGGAAGGGCTGCAGCAAGTGAAAGACAGCATATAATGTATCTTTATCCTCAGTTGACCTCAGCTAAAACGCCCTGCAGTATGCAAAGCTCTAGCATCGTTCAGAGCCACGTCAACTAAACATATTGCCTTTTTTTTTTCTCTTACAAATCCTATTTTGGGATGACACCTCTCGCCTCAGGCAGGGTGTTCAGTTTGGTCATAGCATTAGCGCTGAATGCTAGAAGGAAGGAGAGATTATGATAAGGTAAGGGAAGATAACATAAAGATACAAGCCTCAGCCTCAACAAACCATTATGTCTGTTCTTGTACTTTAATCTAAAGCAGTCTCACAGTCCGCTCCCCTTCTTTTCATTCATCTTTCTAACAGGTGCTTGAGCTGGCAATTTAGAAGATGAATAATGAATAACTGGCAATACTTCTTGTTGTGAGGAAGGTGTAAGAAGTAGGGCATGGAGAATGTGTCCAAATATAAGTAAATGACTTCTACTCTGTGTGTAAACAGTTGCAGTTGTTTGGAATTGTTCCTGGTTCAATCAGATAGATAGACCTTTAGATCTTTACCTGGGTTCTTGACTGTAGTGATTTTATTTTAGTGGTTTTGGATATTTTTTTAATTTAAAATAACTTTGACTAAAGAGTGACAAAAAGACTGCAGACTTCAAAACGTTTCTATTTGAATCTGATATTTTAACTATTACTGCAGCTCAAAATGAATGAGGCTTGACGAGCGTCTCCATGCTAATGAACTATTCACAGACCAAGGTCAGGTTTTACAAAGACTACAATACATAACTTTACAGGACACACTGTTGCAACCTCTCCCGGGAGTCTGGTTAATTAGGTAAAATATATTTTATTACAAAAAAACATCCTGAAAAGTTGAGTAGGGAGCAGTGTGTCTATGAAAGAGGGGCTATTCTTGCTTTTTTAAATTGGGAATTATTAAAGTCATACATCCTGACAAGGTAGAGTGTTGCTATAAAAGATAAAACTAGTGCACAGACTGTTCAAGGTGACAGATGTTACTGTCTACATAATGTATTAACTGTGATGAACTGAATAAAATTAACTGTATAATAATAATAATAATAATAATGCATTTGATTTATATTGTGCTTTTTTCCCTTCTCGAGACACTCAAAGCGCTCACATTATTCATTCACTCCACAGTCACACACTGGTGGTGGTAAGCTACATCTACAGCCACAGCTGCCCTGGGACAGACTGACAGAGACATGGCAGCCATTATGTGCCTACGGCTTCTCCGTTAACCACCAAACATTCTCACACATTCATTTACCAGTCAGACCACTGGAGCAACAGTGGGCATTTTTCCCAAAGGGCCACATAAGAAAATGGGACTTTTGTGGAGAGCAGGGCCAACACGGTAAACTCACTTATGCTCAATAAAACACATTTCTTTTGCCTTTAGTTGAAGTTTGAACTGTAAGCAAAACAATATGTTTGTTTTAAAACCTGGGAAAACTATCTCTCTGAGAGTAGAGATGCTAGCTTTAGGAAAGGCTGTTCCCGTCTGGAGCATGTTGTAGTGGAATCAACTGATCACTGCAGAATCATCAATAAAATATTAGTAAATGCATGGCGGGCCAGATTAAAGAGCCCAATGGGCCGCATGTGGCCCAATGGGCCGCATGTTGCCCATTGGGCTATATTAATGGCACTATATTAATGTCAGAACTCCAAAGGTAACCTATGACAAACTTATGTGGTAGTGTTGAGCTCATTCAAATTTGCTATAGATGACTAATAACTCTAACTTATGACTGTGTTAAACATGAGTGGGATGTTTCGCCTTGAATATGTAATGACAAAAAATGGTCTCACTCCACAGCTATGTCCTAACACACGCCTGCATAATCTCATCTCGAAAATGAAGAGAAGTGCAATAAAAGAAAATCCAATTCACGCTGACAAGAATATTCAAACGCACTGCCACTATCGCACTGTCCATTAGTCACATGCTCTGTCATTTCATCTTGACTTATACAGTCATTACAGGAGCGAAACACTCCATTTGGCATTGTTGTGCACACTTAATTTTCCTCTTGATTGAGTCTCCCTATTAGTGTTTTCCAACCTCGCTGCACTGAACACCAGGGACAGAGGATTGCAGTGGTAAAACGCACAAAAAAATAAGGTTGCAAACGAGAGCCAGCCAAGCCTCTGGAGTGGAGTACACACTTCAGCTCACAGTTAATTAACAGAATGTTTGAAATGATTTTGGGGAGGGATTTTGTGGAGGATGCTTCTGCAGCGTAAAACAGCGCACCTTCTCATGATTCAATGAGGCTTGACACTGAGGCCAAAAGCTGTCTTTTTATGCCATTGTGCCTGGGATGTATTCTCATTGCAATTCTGCAGGAGAGCTACATGTAAAAAAAAAATCCACAAAAACACAGCCTGGACACCTGCCTGTTTGCTAAAGCAGATAGTATGGCCTAATGACAAATCGCCGGCTGTTACCTCACTGCTACATCCAATCCCAGGTGACTGTGTTTGACGTGCTGAATGAGAACGTGCTGGAGAAAATAACCAATTTTTGTTACATCCCTTTCTTTTTGGCGCCATTAGACGAGCTGCACTTCAAAACAAGACAGAATGACATCTAAATTGGCATCTTTGGGCAGTTTTTTTGGCAGAGACTTGCAATGTTCCCAATCGCCTTTATCTCTTCATCATGAGATAAAGGCTCAGAGATGTTGCGATTTAAGATTCTTGAAGAAGATTCAGTGCAACAAAGCTACAGCTAAAGGCTGAATACGAGGCAGTCCTTCTTTAGCTGTGAGAGAAACTAAGCAAGGGGAAACAATTCAAATCCATATAAATAATTGGTTTGATATGGAAGAGCAGGGTGCAAGCTCCCTTCATCATTACTTTGTCTTTTCTGATAATGAGATCCCCTGTAATCAGAGCGAATCAGTTCCCTCGAGGCACAACATTGAGAATTAAATGGCCGCTCTAACCGTGGAGGATGAAATTAAAGATTAAAACTGATGAATCAACAGGCATCTCAACGTTAGATAAAATTAAAACATACAAACACTCTCCCAAAGTCTAGTTTAATATACACCACTGACCCAATGACGTTATCTCAATAGAAGTCTTAATTACTGTAAAGTGTCTATTTATAAAAAACAATACAAAGACACAGCCCCATGAAAGAATGGAAATGCAAATGTCAAGACTTTCTTTCTCTCTCTGCGGTGACCTGTTAACAGCAGCACAAAGCAGATAATTAGTTGAGATTGTGCCATTGGAGGTCATGTAAAAGATGGCTGTAAGTGGGGTTTACTGTGGCTTTTCTGCAGGATCCGTAACCAGTATGGTCCTACTGAACCTACACGGATGTATAAAAGTTCTGATTATGAATCTGATGTATGCATACACACAAACTTAGCGTTGGATTCGTTAGCAAGATGTTAGCGCGACAGCTTTTGACACATGGCTGCTTTCGGCTTCCACATTGTGCCCCGAGGGAGGTGGCGACTTGCCAAGCTGTTCAGTTCTGAAATATTAAGACCAGGATCCATTGTGTACAGCTAATTTGAGAAAGTGCTGAAAAGGGCAGAAAAAAATGGAAGGCAAGGCAACATTGTGCTCCCTCATGTTTTCGGCCTTTAAAGTTTCACCAAAGATCATACAAACTGGATCACATAAAATAAATAAAACTGCCCAATCACATTTTTCATACCCTGGCCTGTCAGGATGAGAAAAAAGATGAACATTGAGTAAACATGACCGAGCGCACATTAACATTTTCTTAGAGGGGTAAAATCTGTTGGAGCGAATGGCCAGGCGCATAAACAAAATGTGGGCTTGGGTGCAGAAAAGCGCATTCTTTCTTTTCCAATTATGTGATACAATAAAGCCCTGCGGGCAGTTCTCTTTAGTGAAGCTTAGACTACTCCCACTCTTTTGTTTTAAAATGTATAACTTTTGTCATTTACATATATTTACATATAAGCCTCAAACACAAACTTTTGGAAATAAGTACCAGCTCATAAAAACTGAAGCCAAACCATCTCTACTGCCATCTGGTGGCTGGCTGCCCAGCTTTCTTCAGATTGGTCTTTGACATATAGCTCAAGATAAAATGGACTTTCAATAAATCTTTTTTTTCCAACTTGATTTACATATTTTTTATTTGTATGAGTAATTGTCTTTCCATTTGTTTTATTTCTGCTCTAATAACTCTTCTTTTGGGTTCCAACTCCATCTTTATAAAACAGTTTATGACTGACTGACTGGTACATTTTTCATTTTACCAGTTGATTACTTTAAAGATTGGCAGCAACAATCTATACGACGCTTAAATTATATAAATAAGACAAGACATTTATTTTGTATAGTGCAATACCATAATAACAGTGGCCTCAGAGAGCTTTACAGACGGTACCAGACAACATCCCTTGTCCTTTGATTCTTCATCAAACTACTGTGATTGGACAAGACACTCTGGTTTCACTGTCATTAAGAGTTGAATGGGCAGTGTGAGTACTGGTGGGGAAGTCATATTTTATAACAGTATATAACATATTTATATACTGTCCTATCCCTACTAGAGAAAATCAAATAACAGAAAAGTAAGACTTAAACATGACTTTTACAATACATGTAAGAAGTCAAGCAACTGCTACGTGTATGGCTTAGTTGGACTTGAACTTGTCTAAGTGCTCCGCAAAGCTCCATATTTGCTCTATTAAAAGATCAAAACCAGTGGTTAATTGATTACTTTTGGACCAATTAGTAAACACTGTTTTTGCATATGAGCAGACTCAATAAATTAGTTTCCACCCCATACATGTTTACTGTGGTAAGGACAAAACAATGTGTAACAAATATCCAATGGTAGTTTGCATGTTGTTTAAATGTGAAGAACTGCTGATCACTTTAAATTAGGATGTAGTTTGTAGCCTATAGCTGCATTCTGAAATGCCTCTACACTCTTACATTATTAGCGGCTTTTATAAATAGGCCAATGTAAAAAGTGTTTGAAACCAACCAACCGTGAAAAATATATCCATATATCCCATAACTTCTCTCACAGATCTAATCTGAACCAAAAGCATATTCCTTCCTGTGCTATATGGCAGCATCAATAATTAATAACCGTGGCTCTATCCATGCCAAGTTACATTCCACTGTGGGATAACTACCACTATGACGACCACAAATAATTGAAGGCTGTCTCCAGTGCAATGTTTCTGCTTAAAACTGTCCATCATAATATTTCATTATGTTATTTTGATGAAGGACAAAATCAGTGCAGTAGATATTTGTTTTATTCAAATGAGAATTGGCTCTAAAATAACATTGATTTATATTCTGGACAATGATAAGGTAAATCCTCTTATCCTCTATCAGAGATAACCAGAGGCTGAGTGTGAAGAGCATCCCTTCTGGTGCAAAAACGTTAGCTGCCTGGGAAACTCGGTGATCTGTGAAGCCCCACACTCAAGGAGAATGATCAATACACTCCCATCTTACTATTTTTTTTTCTGCGAAGCTCAAAGAAATCACTATCCGTTGCCTAGACATAGTGGAGGTGTGAAGCGGAGGCGGATAGCGGTGGGCAGTAAAGGTGGTCAATTCAATTATCCTTCTGTCAGAGCACATATTCTATTCCAGACAGCCTAAAAAATCCACTGAAAAAAAAAAACACAAAACATTTTGGACAAGTCTACATATTGACAGCCATCATTAACATACAGTATTAACATACAATAGCCTTAATCATAGAGGATGATAGCGTTTAATTATTTTCTTGAATTGCACACTAGACAAATCAAATTTTATGAGCGAGAAAATAGACTCACAAACCACTATTTTGTTTTGGAAGATACATTGTAAAGTGCTTTTATACAAATGGACAAAAACACCATCTAAATCCAGTCCATGAGTCCAACTCAGTCTCTTTTTGGAAATGTGACTCATCAAGTGACAACTGCAAATAGAAGGCAGCATATAAGCACAGGAAACTTTTGGAAGACTGACTCACAAAGCCTCTTTTTGGAAAGGCCAGACTCACATGATGAAACATTAGCCATGATTCTTTATAAAATAGAATAACATTTAGTTGAGTAAAGTAAAGTAAAGTAAAGTAAAGTAAAAAAATTAATCATCAATTGAAACTATACTTGAATATTTTTATGTTTACACCTCTATTAATGACAAATAACTACTGTCATATCCAGTACTGGAACCAGATCTTGCAAATCAAAACGGCCCTAATATTAGAGTTCTGATCTGATATAATATGGAATGGAATAGAAGGGCATATAGTATTGTGTATGTAGTATAGTCTGCTAAAGTATAGGAAAGGATATGGTATTGTCTAAACTGGTATAGTTTAGAAGAGTAGTATAGTGTATTGTGTAGTGTTGTATAGTTTATTATTATTATTATTATTATTAATTATAGGTGGTTCGATTCCCACTCTCCCCGCAGTTCATACTGTCGTTGTGTCCTTGGCACTGGTGTATGAATGTGTGAGATTGTTTGTTGGCGGTTGAAGAGTCTGCAGGTGCAAAGTGGCTGCCACGTCTCTGGTTACAGATGAATCTTACCACCACCAGTGTGTGACTGTGGAGTGAATGAATAATGGATATGTCAAGCGTTTTGGGGTATCTTTAAAAGCACTATTTAAGTAGTATGCATTATTATTATTATTATTATTATTATTATTATTATTATTATTATTATTATCATTATTATTATTATTATTATTAAGGTGTTTTCTAAGGGTCCAAATTATGGTAGGATAGTAATAATAAATATATAGCAGCAAAACAAATAGGCTTATATTTTGTAACTATTGATTAGGCTACATGGTTTTTCATCTTAAAAAAGTGACGTTGTACCACCAGTGGTGCCTGTAACGTAGTTTGAGAGGTATAATATATCATAGTATAGTGTAGAATAGTGTAGTATACACTTGTATGGTAAATATATGACCATTCTAGAGCTGCCTCTCATTTTGACGCACCAACCCCAGTGCATGTCATTCCACACTTGTGTTTGACAAAGTAGCAGCAGAACTGTGGTCTTTGATTTGAAAATGTTTGAATGGTTCCAAATGAATACTTCTTGGATATATGGGTCATCCATTTGATGGATATTCTCAGAGGACTAACACATCCGTGTGTGTGTTTTGTGTGTGTGTGTGTGTGTGTGTGTGTGTGTGTGTGTGTGTGTGTGTGTGTGTGTGTGTGTAATGAAAAATGTGAACGTGATGATGAAGATTACACATTAAAGGGGAACTCATGTTTGTGTAACAGCAGATTTGATTTGTCTTTTTGTTGAAAGAATGAATCAGTTACATGGCATACTGTTCTTTTTTCCACTATTTGCAATAACTCAATGTGACTTGCAGATCTGAATGGAGGAGTCACACAGAGGTAACACTAATAGTGACTCATACTGATTGTCCATTTTTTGAGTGGGCTCTAATGGACTCCAGGCTTTCTGTAGTCCATCATGGCTGTGCATTGTTTGATTAATAAATGGTGCACATAAAGCTCTACAGAAGTACACAAAGCTGAGGGATGTGTGTGAATAACACTGACAGAGAATAAAACCACTGTAAACACAACCTCCAAACAGGTGCTTATAGAGCGTTTGTTGGTTTCTGTCCACATTTATATTGCAAACACCTGTCTCTTCTCTGGGTCGATCCCTTGTCTCGGCGTCCCCATTCCGGGACAGCTCATCATCCAATGCTGGCCTCTGTATGACAGCAGCTATCAGCTCTGGCTATGTCTCCTAATCTGCTTTGACAAAGCCAAGGCTGTGTGTGGCAGGGCTTGGCAAACACAACTTCATTATTAGGAATGGATTCCCAATTAGGATCTAACACGCTACATTGGGATTCAGTGTTTTTAATTTAACACTGCCTGCTGTATACAGAAAAGAGTGTTTTGATTCAGTGGGCTTCAAACATGTTGAAAGTGCACAACAGTGCGGCATTATGTGAATGTATAGCTATAAACATAATGCAGTGAGTAAGCCATCCTTTACACTGATTAACATACGGCTCAAGCCTCAGACAGGGATGTATACATACTGTAAACCAAAGGAAAAAAAAAAAGAACACAAAACATAAAAATATAATGGTCATTCTGATACTCCTTTCAGTCTGATTGCTGTCTTTTGTTTGTTGATCTGTACCTTCTATTGTAAAAGAACTGGTGGATTAAGTTTCTGTACTATAAATAATAAAGTGGTAGCTGAAAATTCATTTTACAGTAATTTTCAATACAAAAGGCAGCTTTCATCATTATACTGTATATAAATGATACATTGAGAATGAATTAACATGCTCACTTGACTGAAAAGAAATGTGGAACATTTGCATTTTGCATGAATGAATTGGATTGTGTTAGCCATTGAATTAATTCAACAATGCATGTTGATGCATTTACAAATCTGTCAAAAAATGAATACATAATAAATAAAAACGTTGTATTATTATGTGCGTTCAAACAAATGACATCGTGCAAACACTGAGAGCTGCAGAATAAAGGCCATTAATGCCTTCTATTTCTGAGCAGTATACGAGTTTGTTTGTGGCACGGTTCAGACACTTTCACAGCTATTTAAAGTCAAGAAAAACCCACATCTGAAAACTTTGTTGTGAGCCCTCACCCGCGGAACGTTGTTAAAAGACACACAACAAAGCAATTTGAAAACAAACAAACTCAAACAGAAGCTGAGCTGTGCTAGTGAGGCCGTGATGATCCACACAGTTCACAAAAAGGGAACAGAGGACAAAAGCAGCACGAGTTACAAGACGAGAGAGTACACGGTTGGCTAAGCTTAAGCCTACTGAGCACAAGAAGTGGAGTTTAGAGTCTCAGACGTTAAGTGAGAGTGGGGCGCGTCCTTATGGTTGCTCATCACAGCGGTTGGAAAACAAAAAGATTCCATATCCAGCTGCAGGCGGCAGTTAATTGAGGAAACAAATCTCTCTGCAAACCATCCTCTCCTGTCGACACATAATGCCATTTTCCACCTAAAATTGTTTATTTGACTGACCTGACCTCTCTCACTCTGCACTGTAATGGAAGACAACGCAGTGGGGAGATTGTGTGGAGATGTGGATAATATCAGAAGATTTGCCATGACTGCTGAGTCTGGAACTGCTATAGCACACACAGTTGGCACCATGCAGAATGCCACACAAAATATCAGTTTGCTCTTCTTGCTATTAATACTCAAAGTGCACTCGAGTAGAATTTTGTCAGATTAGGAAAGAGTGTACTTTGAACCACTGCTGCAGAGTGGCTTTGACAAATCCACGGCAAAGGTTAACCTTTACAAGAAACTATGTGTTAAGGTGGTGCTTAGTACAAATGCGTGAGCAATGACATGACATTTTAAGATGGCAAGTAACAACAGTCACAAAAAAAAAAAAACACAACTTTGGTTTTGCCATTTTTCCCTGTAAAAGAAAGCACAAGGATAGATGTGTTTTATTGACTTTGAAAGTTAATGAATACCGCTTGGATCTCAGGAGAGGAGAGCGTGCTAAACTCGGCTCCTTCATAAATCAAAGCCCATTACAGATATCCCATTGTCCATGATGCAACAGGTGCATTGCTCCTCCCTTTCTTCTGCTTCACATGCAAATCAGCCTCGTCCGAGTCTTTCTGTTTACTGCAGTGGCTCTAGATTGGAGTTTAAACAAGAGGCGTCTCTCGAGCCTCTCACGGATCCACATAGGAGAACACTTGCTCCTGAGAGGCAGGTGTGATAAGTATTCTGCGCTTTCTAACACCCTTTAGCGGTGCGACAGGGGCATTAAAGAGGCGGACCGTCCACCTGTCTAAACACATGGGAACAACATCACATTGTTGACTCAGTTAATTCGCTCCGAGCCTTTCCCCGCCGTCTCCACATGAACCTCAGTTGTCCATCTTCGTCTGTGTGCGACCTCTAATCGTCCTCCATCCCATCATTCGGAGCTGTTTGCACTACAAGGTAGAGTGACAGGTCGCAAGCCACCCAGGTGATACTTCTAAAAAATCCTGTGTTGTTCCTGTCAATGTGTCACTGCAAGACGGCTGCCAACAGATACCAAGCCTATCTCATTTGGACAGGAACAAATGAGGCATAAGATAGAGCGGAAGCTGATGGTGCCACTGTGACTTATCTCTGTGTCCAGAGGCCCTTTTCAAATCACACTAACTGCTCAGTCTCATCAAATGTCCCCCAAGTATTCAAAAAAAATTTCCAGTGCAGCTTTTTCTACTTTAGTGACCATATCTGACAACAGAGTGAGATGATATTTATAGTACAGCTGCAGATGGAGGCTATTTGTTCCTCTTGAGTTCCCCCTTTGTGCAATACACGACCCACACATGGCTGTGTACATGGAACTAAATGAGTTTCTGGGATGGAAAGGGCCCATTGAGTTCAGATTGTGGTTAATTGCCACAAAGCCGGGCTTCCTAGATGATATATTCTGGTCTGTCATGAGCAGCAAGAGTTCAGAATTAGCAATAGGGCAAAACATGTGGTGTTGAGTGAATTTGAAATGTTAAATTCAATACCACACTGACCCAGATAAAGTCAGGACTGAGACCAGACACCCTTTTACCACAAGTTCCAGCTCTGGTTCAGTTTCAGAGATTTCAGACCTTTGAGCTCCAGTGTTAACAACAGTTTGAGCAGAACCAACATTCCACAGGCGAACACCATCAACGCACTGATGAACGCACAGTGGATGTAAACAACAGCTAGCAAGCTTTTGGAACACAAGGTTTCTTTTTTGCAATCATAAAACTATTTATTACAAATGATAAAAGGAGGGTGATGATCTGTATAGAACAGGCCCATCAAATCAGATATTTCAAAAAGCTGGGAACCTACTTTTTGGGATTTTAAACCAGACTAATTGATTGGTTCCCAATTAGGTTCACAAACTGTGTAAAGAGTAAGAGTGTACCAAACCAATCCCAAGCCAAGACCTCTATGTGCTTCAGTAACTTGTTTGTTTTTATGTTTTTACCTTGAAATATTTTGACTGCTAAACTTCCTCAGAAGAGTCATGTGATGTTACTGCTTAATTATGCCCCATTTTTAATTCAGACGTGCATTACCAACATGAAGGTAAATAAACTTAAAAGCCAGTTTAGTTTGTGGTTAATGCCACAAAGCCAGGTTCTACAGGTTCTGCACAAGTCTGCCACAGCACAAAGTCATCCTGGGTAATCAAAACAACAAGAGAAAAGACAAAGAGACCAGGATCTTGGTCGATAAAGGTGACATGGTTCATTGATCTTTGATAGGCATATTGAACAGTCTCCTGAGATTTCAGATGTAAAGGTTTGACCTCCCATTTGCATTCGGGTCACCCTTACCAATCATGTTAACTGAGCCTCAGCCTAAGGGTGACCTCAGTCTAACAACCAACCGCTTTTAAAGTTTCTATCCCAAAATTACAAGGCACTAAACAACATCTGATTAATCTATTGTGAACTCAGTTAGATCCACATAAGAAAATGCACAAATGAAAAGTCCAATTCAATTCCATATCATTAAGTTGGAGTTGTTTTATGCATTTGAGATCTAACAACTGTGCTGTTATTGGTCATGTTATTGCCTCATTACAGTTTAAAATAAATGAATTACTTAATAAAAGGTAATATGTGTTCTTATAACACATAACATTTTACCTGTGCCTTTTGTTACATGCAAAGCAAAGCTATCAATGCTCAGACTGTATTAGAAATGTCAGTAGTACATGCAGTAGATGACACTACTGTCTAAGTGGCAGGCATTTCTGAACAAATCTGTTCTAGTCATGACTTATAAATGAGCGCTATAATTTAGTGGGTCACAGTGGCTTGTCATTTGAAAAAGCGTATTTAGTCAGGTTTAGGACATACTGCCCCAGGCACTACACAACAGCAACCTATATATTATTATTCAGTACACTAGTAAAAAGTAGAAAGAAAAGGAAAAATAAATAAAAAAGTAGCCCCCATCATTGTTACAGAGGTCTGACCTGTATAAGTTATAAGCACCTGGCATTTAAAAGCAATTGCCTTTTTTATTTTTGGGAAAAAGGATGCTTTGTTTTGTCCTGACAGCCTTGTTGTCACAAGAACAATGGGAGATTAGTAAGGAAACTCAGCTGTACAATCAAAATGACTATAATAAGAATGCGTGAGTTGTTGGATGCGTGGCCCGCTCCGTAGGCCAGTATGTGACATATGTCACTGACTGACAGCAGAAAAAAACAAAGCCATTAACTCGTGGCGTCTTTTCATCATGGAGCGCATCAACAGCAAAAGTAGCATTTAAACGTACAGCCCTTCCTGGGCATGGAGATGAATATACATGGACCTGTCTGTGCTGACCTTGGATGCATTCTTACAACAAGTCAACTGGATGCATTATGCAAACATACTAAAATGTTGACAGCAAACTGCAGGCAGTGTGTGCTTATACACTGTAGCACTCTAAAATCTCTGCGGACACAGCAGCCTGAGATGGACTCCCACATAATGAGGATTCACATTCCCTCCGATTGTGTGGAAGAAGCACTGATGCACGGCACAACGCTCAACAAGCATATTGATATTTTGTTTTTCCATCCTTAGCCGAGCACATCCTCTGCAAATAAACGTGGTTTTCAATGAAGTTATTCTTGTCTCACAGATGAAAATGGAAGAGGAATTGAATAGTGTGATAATGCTGACCGCCCTCCACAGTAAATATGAAAAACAGTTAGATACCTTAGTTAGAGAGCCTGGTTAGACCGTATTGGATCTGCAGCTCAACTGGGCTAATAAAGCCATTATGATGTAGGCCAGCGTGAAATGTGATTGCTTTTGAAAATAAATCATAAAAAAAAAATCACTAATTACACACTTGTCATTTTGGTCAGTTACAGGTATCAATGTCAACTTACTCAAGAGGAAAAAAAAATCTCTACCACAAAGTAATCCCTTCATCTTTCCAGAACAATTAATGTTGGAGTGTGAACATGCTGCAGGACAATATTTTCTCCCTTCACGTCTCTTGTGCAAGGTAAGCACTTCAAGGAAAAATGAACAGTAGGGGGAGGGGGTAAGAGCGTTTGAAGATGCGAGCAGGCTGTGCATCTGATGCCAATGCAAACGCCGCTTTTTATGTGCCAATTACTTTACTCTCGACAATATTGACAGAGGCCAGCCAACAGACGTGTCAGCCTTCACGCAGCAGTGGAGGCCTGGTTCTTATCTTCAGCATATTCCTGCATGGTTATCACAATCTCGATTATGACACACAAGGTCTGCATTGTTCTAATTTGGACACAGGATACAGTTTTGCTTCTTGTATAACTCTCCATCCCCATACATACTAATACAGTGTACACACACATTTACCGTGCATTCAATGCCATTAAAACAATGAAAGGCTGTTGGAGGTTCGTTAATTCCATTATGACTGGGCTTATTAATCTTAAAAAGCCCAGCACAGTGGTACAGAATTTTAAAGCGCATGAGTTGTATTTGAATAAAACACAGCTAAACTCCACTGTACCAGCAGTAATTAGACTGGGGAGTACAGAGCTGTCAAACGCAAAAGCTGCTTACTTATTTAGTCACTTAAATTCTCCTGTCTGACGCTCTCCAGGCGCACCTGCACTTGCTTTTTATGTATTTGGCATTTTAAAGTCAAATAATGCCGCAGCTGTAGGCTATTACTATGAAGGCCAGAGTTTGTCGCTGAGAATGGAGAAAGTTGATCTGTTAAGCCAAAAATATTGACAAGCTTGCTACAAATATCAACAAAGTAGCTAAAAAAAATTGACAAAGTAACTTTTTTTTAAAATGACATTCTGACATAAGTCAAATTGTTGACTTAAACCAACTTTCCACTGACATGGCACGGTACAAAGTGTCCCATTTAAGTGTACCGTCATACTTTGGAAACCGTTCAACTCTTGGTTTAAACATTCTAGTTTGTTGATTGTGGGGGAAAAAGGAAAGAGGAAGCACAATAGGTGATATTTTCCTCATAATTTCCTAATATTATTTCACATTTTCACACAACTCTAATGGAGACCAAATTCTGAGTTACAAAGTCAAAATGTTCATTTTGAAAAAAAAACAGACCTTTTCTTCAGTAAAATGCTGGTACAGCACAACAGGAAAAGCAAGTCACAAGTGCATTTCACCACGTGTTGTGTTTTAAACGTTGTTCAAAGCGGAACAGCGCCGGCAGAAATACAGCACACTCCATACGAGGTCAGGATCAACAGTGTAAAGCAAAAGATTCAACGCTGAGTTGCTGCTTTAATCATAGCTCATGCTTTCCTGATAAAAACACATCATTAATACTGTGCAGCAAATTCTAGTGCTAGTAAGAGGGTGCAACTCACCTTATGTTGTTTGTTTGCCTAAAAATATTCAATCACAGTGACCACTTAAACCAAATGAATTTCAACCTCTGAAACAGAGAAAATGATTTTCAAGTAGCCCCCAGGAGGAAAACAGAACGCGTGAACGCCTGCTGTGTATGCAGAGGAAGAGTGTGGGATTGGAGTGTGGGGGTGACTCGCCTCACGAGGAGATGTCTGCAAACATCAACGTGTTCACCTCGCTTGCCCCTGGGAAGTGGCCCACGACACCCCCCGCTCCCTACTGCCTTCATGCTTGGCTACTTTCTCACCGAGGATCAAAAAAGGGACAGCATTTGGGTCTTTGAAGGTAACTGGGTAAAGAAATCTGCTTCTATGTGATCCAGCGAAATGCAGGCTCGAGTATGGCAATTTTTTAACAATATAAGGTCATGACCAAATATTCAAACAACTCAAAAAATTTATTAACAATTCTCAAAATAAATAAAATACAAAGAAACAGACATTGCTTAAAAACACAAAGAAAAAATAAACTCAAAGCTGTCCAGTTTTAAACCTGTTGCACTCAACGCGTCTTATATCTATCTATGTCTATCTCTTGTCTTCTACCAAAAATATACTTCATTTCATTTGGTGTCAGTGGATTCAGGAAGGCTTTGTCTCTGCGGAACAAGAATCAATTTATAGCAATATCAAATGGATTGAAGACCAAAGCTAAAAGGCCAAAGGTCAAAACTTTGGTGTGTGTGTTCATATAATACTATGGTCTACGAAGCTCTACCAGAATTCTTAAAAACACTGTAGGTTTGTTATACTTTGTGATATCTTCCTCAAATTTCTTTCGGACCTTGACATTGAGTTGCAGTTTTAGACTCTCCTGTACTTTTAGTCATTCAGCCCCAGGCAGTTCTTTTGACTCACTGTGTTTTTATGTCTAGTGGTACAAAAATAAATCTGTTATTTCTTCCGCTTTCAAGTATCCACAATTTACCCACATGATTTCTGACAATTCCTGTAAAAAGAACAAAGAGTTTTCTCGCTGGAAGGTAAAACTCATGCAGATGTTCAGAATAGTCAAAAAGTTATAGTTGTTTGAGTGTGGGCCTGCTTTTGCTTTAAAATGGTAGGGAGAGTGCAGAAGTAGTTCCTTTGTTTGAGCTTTTTATGGTAAAATAACTTTTTTTAATGATTCTCATCAGGTCTGGAATATATATATATATTTTTTTATTGCTTCAGATTGTACAGCTGTAGAACACACTGAAAGCACAATAACAATATTTTAAATGTCAAAAGGTGCATCAGATCATTAAAATAACCCATTATCAAGGTTTAAAAAGGGAGATGGGCAGGAATTCTGACCAAACCTGATCAAAAATGTGTCACTTAATAAATGTCCAGTTGCAAAAAATAAGAAAATGACAGAAGGATGTTTAGAGAGTTTGTGGGAACAACATAAAAATTAAATATAGTACAGGCAAGTGCCCATTCCTTCCTTTCCCTTCCTTACTGCCTTCACACTTAGCTACTTTTCCACCAAAAATAAAAATGGACAGTTTTCAGAGTCTGTCATCTCAGAAGGCGACTGGGCAAAAATCTGGCCAACCAATCTGTGAGAGTTAATTTGCTAACTGCGCTAAACAAAGATGCAACCAGCGTCAGTGAATTTAAAGCAAGATCGAAAATGACAACAAGCCAGGCAGGGGGGAGCAGAAATGTGTTACAAAATGGAAGGGGCATTAATGGGCTGACCCCTGAACAGTGCACCGTGTCCTTTGGTGAAATTATCACCTGATAAACCCTGTGATGGGGATTTGTCTCACAACACTGCACCAATGCACAGGCACAAGGTCTATGTTGGTAATTATCCCGGCAAAGAATAAATGACTGGGATCAGTGGCAGAGGGTTGAAATGACCCAATAATCGACTTCTCAAATTACTCTCCTTTCTGTAACCTTAGAGCGTCCTCTTTGAGCCCTTCGTTGGAGTCACTCCTTTTGTATTCCAGTGCTGTGCAGAGTTACCTATTACTAAAGCCTGGGTGGCTTAATAAGAGAAAAAGAGAAGTGCAGAAATAATGACAAGGGATGGGAAGTACAGGCAAAACATGGTGAGTGAGGAGGGTCTCCACATCAATTTCTGACTTGATTTGATCTTTAATTAAGAATTAAAGCAGCAGCAAATGTAAAGTAATGTAGAAATGCACAATATTAAAAAAAACTGTGACATGGCAATATTTAATTTACAGTGATTCATAATACTCAGAGACAAACAAAACTAATATTATTAGTTATATCAGATAGTCGTTGCTTGCACTGTTGCTTGTAGGAGTGTGTATTGGCAAGCACCTGGCAATACAATACTTATCACGATACACATGCCATAATACAATATATCCCAATACTTTATTGTAGGATGATATATTGTAGTTTTTTAATAATGTAATGTTGTACTCTGCCTCGTCTCCGTCAGTCTGCCCCAGGGCAGCTGTGTTACCACCACCAGTGTGTGACTGTGGAGGGAATGAATATTGGATATGTAAAGCGTCTTTGATGTAATAATAATAATACAATGATTGCTTGCAAGATTTTATTTTCAGAAATAAAATTTAAAAAAAAGAATAATAGACATATACATAGAATAATATAAATATATATATAAATATATATATATATATATATATATATATATATATATATATATATGTATATATATATATATATATATATATATATATATATATATATATATATATATATATATATATATATATATATATACACATATATATAAATACATATATACATACATACATAGAATAATGGGGAAATACATTAACCAGTGGGCAAGCACTATGCAGGGCGGGGGGGAATTTCGGGATTAGTGTCGTCTGTGCCATGGACACTTCGGCAGTAAGAATAGGAGTATATGTACCAGTTAATAAATTCGTTTTTCTGTCCAGGACCACAGCTTTTTGCAAATTACTAATTATTGCCTTTGGATGCAGAAGCCAATTAATTGTCTCTTTATGTAACTGTGAAATGGTGTAAAATGAGATGGTACCTTTGTTCTTTTACAGTTTTGACATTTTGCAACATGATCACATGGTATCTTGATATCCTAATTAAATATTTATAAGTAATTATCTCAAAAATAACCCTGTAATGACCTCAACTTGAATAAATGGACTAATTAAAACGTGTGCAAAAACATTTTCCAGTTCTTAACAGCATCATATTCATGCTTTGTTTTGTAATATTACTCAAAACACTTGACACTGTACACAAGCTAGCTTTTGGCTTGCTTAATCATTTCATTTTTGCAGTCAACAAGTAAATAGACAAAGAAAGTATCTAATATATTCTCTTTAAATGAATGACTGTAGGCGAAGCTTGTTGTTTGTCAGCAAATAAAAGTAGCATCATCTACCATTTAAAGCATTTCCCCAATCAATTTAAAGCCTCCTTTTGTGGCCTAGATAGCACAGCAAAGTGATAGAACAAGGCTGGTTTTACATACTTTCCTTTTATATAAGAGCCGCTGCAGGCAATCAGACTGCCTTCAGATTTCCGATTTCAGGACACACCAAACTCTGATATCGTTTGTAACAGAACAGAAGCACAAAGCATATGCTCTTTCATGTCGACTGGAGCGCCTGGTAATTGCGAATTGGAGCAAAAATAAACAAGCGGAATCATTTGCTGTGCGATAAAACTCGGGCAAAGTCAAGGGGACAGTTTAAAAAGTGTGCAATCTGCATGAAGGAGGCTGGTGCAATAAGCCTTATTAGGTTTTCCCAGACAGACAGTTATCAGGAGCTACAGTAGGATCCAACTTGATCATTTCCCTCTGGAGAGTGAATATCAGTCCTGGTAGTGAGCGCACCTCAAACACATCAAATACTGCAGGGCTTACATTGGATCAGACGTAACGAGTGCAACGGAACAGGCTGCTCTGAGGAAGATCTGGGTTTCCCTTCTGAAAACAAGATCCATCTCACCCCACAACAAACATTAGAACTGGTATAAAACTGTGCTATACACTGCTTATGGCACATAAAACTCTCATTAACAGAAGCAGTAAAACGTCAGGCCCTGAGACGTGATCACCAAGTGAGGATATGCACTGGTGCCTTTAAATCCTGCGTCTATATGTAACATTTTATAGCCAGGTAGTAATGCAGCTGTAAGGTGCAGTGGTTCAGCTAAATAATTCAACATCTTGTATGTATGCCATAAATCTGTCACTCATTTGTCAAGGCTAACAACAAAAGAGATAAGAGTGGTTGTGGTTGGGAGCCCCTGGGCTCATTACCATTCAGTGAAAGCAGTGTGTCTCTGACCCAAATATAAAACGACACATTTAAAATGCACACATTCTGAGTCGATCTGACATCCATGTTTGCAGCGTGTTGTAGAGCTGATGCACAGTTTGTCCATGGTTACTTTGTTTTGTGTGAAAGAGAATAGAAACAAATGGGTGGAAGCGAGCTCTGGAGGATGGTGCAAGGCGTTTTAGTGGATTCTTAGTGGGAAATGCGGCTCGAGCGTTTGAATCAATTTAAGTAGTGACCCATGGGGAACATGTTGTGGAGTGGCCCGTCGATGAGTCTCGGGCCCACAGCTGATAAGCTCTGGAGTACTAGAGGCAGGCCCTACACGGTAAAGACCGTTTTCTGATGAACTCAACTGCAGCCTGACTAACATGTCTGCCATTGAGAAATCGACTAATAACAACTTAATTTAAGAATAATAATAAGGTTTACAGCACAGAATGGCTAAATCATATACAATACATTTTTATTGAAAGGGAACGAGAGATAATGGGAACATATATGTTATATAAACATCCATCCATTTTAGTCTGTTATTAAACAAAGAAGTTGTTTTTTTAACTAAAGAATATTGCATACTCTTTTTTTTTTACTTTACATATAAAGCATTTACCAAAATGCTTTGGAAAGACATTTTAGAAAAAGTCATAAAAATATGAAAAGATTATATTAAACAGGTGGTTATTTAAGCTAATTTTAACTATTAAGCCATCATTTCTAACTTTCCAAAGGACAGTATGTGTTAAATATATAATTAGAAGACTGAAGATTTTCACATGGTAATTATATTTACTTATTATAATCTGGAAATGGATACATTTGGGGGATTGTGTTGCATTTAACTCCCAACTAAAACCAGAGTACTCCTTTTAAAACTCTAAAGATTGCCAAAGGCTTGGCTCCAAGTTCATATAAACACCTCTCATTCTGTTAATTAAACATGAGCAACATGCAGCTCATTTAAAAGGAAACCAGTTTGCTCCTGGAAGTGCAGAAAAATCATCTTTTCTAAGCTTCCTCAGCACTGCTGGAGGTGTGGACAGACTGGGAATCATTGATTTCCCGGTAATTTGCCTTTAGTGTCACTAAAAAATGCTGCGTAGTTTAGAGAGCAGGCTGTTTGAACATTATGCATTAATTCACTGCTTAGGCGTAGATTAGCATTGATTGGCCTTCTTGGGGTGCAAAGAGATACTGAGGATACAGTAGTTTACAGCCGACTCTCGCAGACCAAGGACACAGCTAAAAGACATATTTCATCAGCAACATGGCACTGACATATTTTGCTGCACCAAAACTGGATAAAGCATTCTGCAAACACACTCAAAAGTGCACATATTTTTCTGTTTTGCTGTGAAACACTAACGAGGCAGAATAAAAGTAAAGGGTCAGCACTTCAAAAGCTGGAGGTGGCCAAATCTCAGGGCTTAGACAGATTTTGTTTTATTGGCTCTTGTTGTTTGTAGCTGCATGTGTATCTGGTAATACCAGCTACACAGTAAGTGTCACTACAAATTGTTGAAAGGCTGTTCAAAGCTACAGAAACTGAACTGTTTTTTTTTTTCTACAAGCATTTATTTGGTAATATTGATTGATCCATACCAAACTGAATTCCATTTTGCAATATAAAATCTTCCTCAGCTGTACGGCTAAACAAAGCTCCAGAGAGATTTGTTTGCAATTTTATTTTAAATTCCAATATTTGACTTGGAGTTAAGAAATGTGCAAAGAAAACGACATAGTTTGACACGGACAAAACCTGAACATGCACTGGGTAGGAAAATATGTTTCTTCCAATAAATTACTGAGGATTTACTTATTTGGAAGAACTAAATAAATAAAAGGACAATATTTATAATATCATTAGTGGTGGCATAAATGGTGGCCTTTTGTTTTTCTCAACATCTGGTGGCGGAAATCCAGAGTGCAATTCTACACACTGTAGCACGTGACCAACTATGGTAGCCCTGCAGGTACACACTATTCTCTATGAAAGATAAGACAATTACAATCAAACAATTTACAAATATTAATGCATGAATTCATCTTTATTCAAGAATATGTGCTCAAATAGAAACATGACTGTGCTTCTCCCCCAGTAGTGCTGTTTGTCCTTTCTGGGCAGCTGTAAAACAGGAACCAGAAGTAACTTCCACTGGGTTCAATGGAGTTCAAGGTCTGTATTTTTCCAAGACAGACTAATGCTGTTTGCCTGACTGTTATCTTGATTTGATTGTACACTACTGAACATTTGACTGATTTTCAACTGTGCACTACAATATTTTACACACATTTAAACCCAAGTGGTGGAGATAGTAGAGGTTGGTGAGAACAGAACCTGTATTCGTTTAGAAATTGCATTTGCATTTGTTGTTCAACCCATAAATAGTAATCATTTCAGTGTAAACATCGCTGACCACAAAACAGGAACACCAGCTTCCATTTGGCTGAGGTGTCCCATTTGGCACATCGCTGAAGAACCTGCTTATGTATGCAAGACTAATGACACTCATCTTTTCTCTTGCTCTCCCATTTTTCTCACTCTGAACTGCCCTGGCCTATATTTAGAAAACCAACATCCCATTGTCTTGTGTCTTGTAGGCAGTAAGAAAGTAAGAAAGTTGAGGGAGCACATAGCTGACAGGATAGTCCAAACATGATCATCCTCGCAAATGTAGCCACCTCAACAGTGCTTTTTGCTCCAAGGACACATGGGTAGATGTGACAGACAAAAAAGATATGGAGGGCTCCGTTTCCAAATCTGCAAATCTACATGACACTGGTGGGGAATTCAGAGGAGAAGACGTTACAGGAAATGTAAAGCAACTGTCATCGTCCGACACATTCCATGGGAGAGAGTAGCTGTAATCCCGTGGCTGTAGCAGCAAGAAGAGTTTTTTTTTCGTTCACCTGTCACTGAAAACAGCTGAGGAGGAAGCAACTGGGCTAAGGTTTACTAATGACTAATGAGTTCTATGAGGCACTTTTGGTGGGCTTATATGTAAAGTATTTCCTATTAATCAGGAACAGGATAAAAAGCAGTGATATAATAAAGAAAATGAAATCATGTAGCCTAAATAACCTCAATTTGAAACACAGAAATATGTCAGATATGACAGAAATACTGCATAATCCATTTTAGGCTCAGTGAGAATTAAGCAATGGCTTTAACAGTGTAAAATATTGCAATGGAATTGTGTTCAATTATATAAAGAATCTATCTCAGGACTAACTTTATCCCTTCCTTTCTCATTCCATAAATTTTGTTTGGACGTCAATAGGAAACAGCATTTTTTTAAATCCCTTTGTGTCATGCTGTAATTTTTTTATGTTTTTGACATGTTTGTCAAAAGAAAATATCACTTACATTTCTAGTGTTACAATCAGAACCCTCAGGAGTGAAACAAACACAGAGGCTCTGTATGCCGGTTGATCTGCAACACAAGCTAATGAGCTCAGCGCCACTACACAACACGGCTGCGAAGCTACCTCAGAGCCGTGTAAATTAGAGTGATCCCCCCAGATGGAACAGCCGGACAAAGTGGCCATATGGAGATATTTAGCAAGCAGGTCAGCCGATCTGAATCAAGGCCTCCGGATCCACGGGGCACCCTCATTACAGGACATCAAATGATTCAAATGCATGGACGTTCTGTATGTAAATGTGTACGGAAGGTGTAAAGACTGTAGCTCTAGACAGCGCAGCTAGTGAATATTTGATGGTCTTTAAACATATTAGGGAATGAATGAATTTCTAAGCAAGAGAACCACTGTTGATTTTTGCCAGATTTATAAATATAGACAGTCCATCAAAGAGCTACACTTGTTCACATGTTGCATTCCGCCGCTTCAGACTCAAAGCCAATTCAAGGCTGATTGATTGATTGATTGATGAATGAACGCATGTGGCAGCCCGACGTACACAAGTTGTTTCATCAACTCCGTAAGCATACTCTGCCACAGGAAGCCTTCTTCTGCTTCCTGTGGTCCAGTCTTAGTTTCATCTGGCACTGACTGATGTGGATGTTTGTCACTTTGCACAGTCTCTGAAGTTGCACAAGCTAACTGGATTCTGTCAATACTGAAAATGAAAAACAAGCAAATAGCTTTGGCACCTTAGATTAAAATCCCATGAGGTAAATCAGGGACAGCTCAGTTTGCACCTTTATATGGAATTTCTATCTAACCAAACGCACACACTGCTACAAACCAGATTGTCAATATCTCCACTCTTTGTAGCATCAGAGCGGGGGTATATTTGAAACCTTAAATGTCAAATTCAGTGATTAAATTGATAGGAGAAACTAATCTTGTGTTGCCCCAGTCCAAATGGGTTATAAAGCAGTCCCTTAAGTAAGCACAGGAATTCATGAATGCTAAACACATTTGTTTTTCTCCGCTCTAACAAAGGCTTTGATATCTGCACCACCACTCTTATTCGAGCAAGACAAGACTGCTGAGCAGACACTTTTTTTTGAAAAATGAATAACCAATGAGGATTTTGATACAGCACCACAATGGCACAGGCAAGACAAGCCCATGTAGCTTTCACCAACAAACAAAATGCAGATTCTAAATGAAATGACTACAACGACAGAGCCGAGGTGTGATGCAACTCCTGTTTTTAGCAGACAAATCCACCTGTTGTTTTTGTAAAAGCCCTTTCAAAGATGTTCAGTATCATCGGGCAAGATAAATAGGTGTGGTATAGGACAATAAATTGAATCTTGAATGGAGGATTAGCTGGGAGTGCAGGGTAAGAGGATGAAATCTTTGCTCCTAGTGAGTACTCCAACGCTCACATGGGTACAGGGGACTGACACCAATAGGACTTAACATCAGTCATCCCAACAGTGTGGTCAAGGAGACCCCCTCTTTCCTCATGCTTTTGTCACAAAATGTCTCCACTCTTTGTTTTGATGACTGTTTCCTTAAGAGCAAAGTGGTCTCAAGAAGATCTGATCTCAATCCCAACTGTGCTGCCCAATACGCTCTAATCTGGACCCTTTCCGCTCAGACTTTTCTAATCCGCTATAAGAAAGAGGAGCCAGATGGTCTTTAACAACTGCTGGAGGGGGGCTGAGGATGAGGACATACATAGAAATGCCTGGAGTGCCTGCTGCTGTTTACCTTGTGCTTCAAGTTACAACTGTAAGCCCTTTCGCATGGTGTGAGGGTGGAGAGTCAACTCTCAAGGAACCCCCCTCCGAATGCCTGTGCAGTGGTGGTTTGTGCTGTAGGGTGCTTCTCCAGCCAGAGAGAGAGGAGCACCCCCCGCTGCACCTGGCGTCAGATTGCACCGACAGGTTCAGCACTCTTGAGGTGAGACGTCACATGTTCAGAAGCAAAGCTCCCAACCAACTAACCTTGTAATTCTCAGAGTGTCAGAGGTGGATCGGTGCAGTCCCAGGGGTGTCACGATACAACATGCTTGACACCCTTCTTACATATATCCTAGAGTGCTCAGGCCCCCCGTCGTGACCCCTAACCGAGACGCAAACCTTTCATCTGAAGCTCAGCTGGCTTTCAACTAAAATGCTGCCATACAGAATTCTTTTTATAACATGTGCGTGTGGTGAAATGAGGATGCAAAAAAAAAAAACATGCAATTTGAGATATCTGATACCATTTGAATTGCAATATTATTTTTTTTTTATTTAATTGAAAATTGTATATTGCCATGCAATTGTATACAGTATAGTAAGTAGTTTGTATAATATGCCACACTGAAGGACAAAGATGGGTTATGGGTGTCCCAAATTTCTGCAAGTGTGAAAGTGAGTTAAAAAACACAGTTACTGGCAAACCCCAATGTCACACATAGATAGCCATTTGTGTATCTGTAGCCCCTCACCACCTTGGGGCCTTCCGATAGGACACTTATTAAGCTCACATTAAAATAAACTAGAGGTGGGTGGGCAACAATGTTATCAATCTGCACGACTATACAGGGGATATTCATGACGGGAGTTCATTAAGGGAACATTACCAGAGTAAAAATTGAATTACTGCACAGCACGGGGGAGGGGCAGCAATCTACAAATGTCCACAGCTATTTAAGGTCTCCATGCAAACACACACACATGTTCACACACATGACGACACAGACAATCCTCTAGTTTCCCTCTTCCTTCTATAATTAATTTCCACACAGGCTAACAAGCTATAGGCAGCACATGAATGGAGAGAGCACCAGCCAAGAAATCCAAAGCTGCTTTTCCAGCGCCTTATTAGTGGTGTGCAACAGTAGGTTATTAGTGGAAGGGTTAACCACACACTAAACCTGGAAAGACTCACGGAAGACTCCCCACAAATCCCCTGGGACTATCCCTCAAAATGATAATAACCTTATGACCTCAGAGGAACACTGACCCAGAGTGAGTGAGTGAGTGAGTCAGAGAGCTATGGGAGCAACAGAGCCGGGTGACAGGTAGCAAGCTGGCAAGGTAGATGTCACATGAGTTAATGGCGTCTCTATTGTAATGCCTATTCAATTTGTAGGTCAGTCTACAAATTAATGCATGTGTGCCTAATTTAAGGGTTCATTCATTGAAAAGCTACCATTTAGAGATTGACTTATTACAAAAACATCCTGAAATGTTCACTTAATTGTAATACTGATTTGAGGTCATAACACTCTGCCTCATCTACAACTGCACAATTTAGGATCTAATCAATATTGAATTTGGGTTTGCAGTAATTGCCTCAAGCCAGCTCTGTTTCAGAGGGCAGTGCTGTCATGTTACTCCGGTGACACACTTATCCATCCAGGTATGTCAATGTCAGCATTAATGAGCCCGGCTTCAGCTGAGCTCTGCTGACCCCCTTATTCCCTTAAACAAACATTACATCAAGCCTGGATTGAATGAAGAACCTCTGAGCAATTTCTTTGTCTTTGCCAATCACTTTCAACTCTGCCTTTATGGATGGTAAATGATATGAAAGCGATATAGTGGTATTGCCCTGGGGCTGCAGAAGCGTCCGCGGCTTGTGGCCTGATCGTGTCAACTGGCAGAGCAGTACCAGACAATGAGATTGATCTGGGTTTGCGTGTGGGATTAAAGTGACGACTAAAGTGAACTACACACTCAAGTGTATTTTGGTCGCACTAATTTTTTTTTTTTACTTTTATTTAACCAGGAAAGTCCCATTGAGATTACAAATCTCTTTTTCAAGGGAGTCCTGAAAAAGACAAAACTAAAAGCAGTTTTGTTGATTTGAGTAACTTATATGAAAGTAGCATTCCTGTTAATGCCAAAATTACAGTCTCTTTCAGTTAATCTTAATGTCTATGTTATGCAAACGTATAAAAAAAGCAAAGCAATGAACTTAAATGTGGATAACCATAAGATACAAATAGACACTATCCATTTGTTTTCTTTTCTTAGTGTAATTGTCACTCTATAGCCTCGAGTGTGGCCCAGTTAGCAGGGCTGCTCACAACCCGTTGGCATGGTGGTGCCAGGGCTTGTTTCAGCTCCAGAGATGAGATGTTTATATGCTTCATGCTTCACTGCATCTGTACAAAGGCTTGGCCCCCTAACCTATAAGCCCTTTAATCCATCATGTAAACATCGAAGGAATACCCTCTTTTACTAAAAATGCCCATGCATGGGTACAAAGCAGAGGGTGTCACACGCTGCTGCTGCTCCCTGAGTGTAATCTAATTGTGGATAAATTCAATATGGAAAAAGAACATTGCATTCTGATCTACTATTATTAGATTCATTCTAAAAACAAATTAGACAGTCAGTCAAAAAATGAGCAGCAATTCAGTTTGGCTGTGATAAATACATTTTTGAGAATGTTGCTTTACCCAAGAGCATAGACATCCTATGACAGGACTTACTCATAAATGAAAGCACATAGACTCCTACCAGCAGAGTCCATGCTCACAGTTTAAACTGCTCACCATTGCTCTAAACAGGGAGCCTTACTTACATTCTAATATTTCAACTTGACCACCACTGTAAATCCTCCTTACACCAGTCTCTAAGTCCAATGTGCTTTACTCATTCAAAAGGGTAACCGGTGCAACACCACTGAATGCCTTTTTACACAGGAATAGCAACATGCACCTGCTCTGACTCTGATGTAAGATTTAGAAATGCATGACTGCATAAAACTTGCACTTTGCCTTAAAGATTTGAGGAAGACTTGAGTCACGTTGGGGAGCACAGACACATAATGACATGGACTTTGTGACCCATATCAACCTCGGCACCATTCTCCAGAGCTTATGACACACCTGCATCAATAAATTCAATATTAAGAAAAAAGTAATCAGACACTTACCCAAAAGATGAGGTTAAAGACGAACATCAAATACTTCAAGCAGCAAAGGAAGCCCCTGGCCATGTTGCACTTCTTGAATTCTAAAAGGAACACAAAGGATAGATCCAGGTAAAAGACCACGTATTTGCTGCCTTTGGGAGAGCTGTACTTGTTGTTGGACTTGTCTCCTGCGCTGGCGTCAGCACTCGCTCCAGCTTGCCCCTGCTGTGTGTTTTTGCGTGGCCCTGTGGAGCCGTAGAATGCACCAGCAGTGAAGCCCCGACCACCGAACGGTTGGCCAGAAGTGGAGGCTTGGGGAAAATCAGAGTCTCTGCTATCTATGGAAGGGCTGCGGTGAATGGCTGACTCCTCACTGCTAGATTTCTCCATGCTCTATGGCTGCAGCTGCTGATGAACGGCTCCCTGACGCACAGTCTAACATAGTCTCAGAGATGACAGAACCAAACAACTCTTTCACCAAATCTTCAGTGCTCCAGTCTGAAGCAAAAACATACAAGTACTGTAAATCCAACTGAAAGCACAAAGCTCAGTTTGGTCTCTGGGGTAAAACAGTCTAGGAAGCAGTAAAAAGTGCTTAAACACCTCTATGAGGTCTAAGTGTCTTCTGCAAGCAGCTGTTGTCTTTAACACAGGCTCCTGAACAATCAGTGCAGAAAGCTCCAAGAAGAAGCATTCCCCTCCTTCAGAGCAGGACTGTCTCAGTATTCCTGTATCGTCTGTAAGAGGCGTGCTGCTCTGCTGGGAGTGAGACCCCACTGAGTCTCACCTCCACGCTCTCCTGCTGACCTGGTAACTTTTCCCCTCTACCCACTTCACTCCTCTTTTCCACTTGCTCTGCTCCTTCTTGCCTCAGCCGAGCTGCGATGCTCTGTCTTATTCTCCTGTGTGTCTTGTCTGGACCATGCCACGCTTCGCGCTTCGTCTTGCGCTCTGCTCTCCCTGACAGCAGCGCTCTGGCTCATGTGCTGCAATCGGCAAACGCAACTAACGGGCATTCCCTATCTCTCAGCAAGCCTTCATCCCCCAACTCGCTCTCTCCCGGCTCCCTCTCCCCTCAGCCCCTCCTCTCCTGATTACACAGCCAATCCCGGAGCCACTGCCCCTGTAAGCCCCTCCTCTCCAGTCCCAGTGCCTTTACTAAACCCATCACTGTATTTGCTTTGACTATACATGTTCAGCAATTTCATCTCAGCTGTCAGAGCAAGTGAAAGGCCAGATATGATTTGAGAAATTAAACAAATAAACATAAACATGGTGTTGCTAATAGCTATGGAGAAGAGTGGCTGTGTGGAAATGGCTGGCAGCATTTTCTTGATCACTGATGTTACACTTGCCAGTCTGGCCACTCACACTGTTTTAATTACACAATGCTATAAATAACATTTAACAGGCTGCATCAAAGTAACAATGAATTATCGTGTGTTCTAATGCGGGTGGAAACGGCAGAGTGGCCATGCAGTTATTCTATGTTATTCGTCACTGAAGTGCCACATCCATGTAAGGGGAAACCAATTAACTCTGGCTTTGGAATTATGGCACTGTCTCAAGCATGGAAACAGGATAGTGGCTTGGAGATGATGAATACTCACTGACCCAGAGCTGGGGTCAAACATTTAAACATGCTGATGATTCAAGTTAAAAATGATCTAGAATTCAATGCTGGATTTAAAAAAAATTACAATATACAATTTTATTCAACATATTTGCACTTGCTGTAAGGCTGGTAAATATTCAATAAAGTAGAATAATTATGATAGCTTTCACAATGTGTTTTTCTACGTGAGCTTGCCAGGCTTAATCTTGCCCTTAGCCGACTGGAACAATTGGAATAACAATGGTATTGGCCTCGCTGACTCGGAGAAACAACTTTTTCTTCTCCACTGTCGGGCTTAAGGCAGGTCTACCACTACACTGCACATTGTTGCAGAGCGGTAATGGTGCTCTGTCAGCTGAGTGCCAGTGATGGCTGAGCCTGCGGACAGATGGAAGACTTTCAACTCAATGGTCTTAAAGGTAAATCCAGTAAGACCCAGTTGAAAAAGACAACCTAATCCGACCCTCTTGTGTTTCACCATGGAATTCAAAATAGCTTTAAGGATAAATATACATAGCCCTTATGTAAAACATGCCATTTTATAAATGTTACAGCTAACACACCAAATAATGTAATGATGGTGGACTTCTACCAGTCCATTCACAAATACAGAAATAAGGTTGTCAAGAGATTTCAAACATAAATAGTTTTACAGTCAATCTCCATTGATCATACCTTTGTAAACTTTTGTAATATTTTGTAAAAAATAATATTACTACATCCTACACTCACCAGCCACAATGTCACAGGCATTGTGGCTTATTATAGAGTATAGAGGGTGAGTGTGTTGTAGGGCAGGGTTTTTCAAACTTTTTGTGTGTGTGGACCACTATTTGTAATCAAAAAATTTTGCGGACCACCTCATAACAGACATAATAAAATGTCTACACACAGTCTTAACTGAATTAATCCGCACCTCTAAATAGGCTTACTAGCACTACTGTAACTAGTCATCACATCAGTGTGCAACAGGCTTGTTAAAAGAAAGTTTACTGCACACAACGGCTGCCTCTTTTCTCTTCAGTGAACCTGTTGCTATCCACCGATCCATAACGACACTGAACTTGAACGTCACGGCCGAACACCACTGGCCTATTTTAATAATCGCACAATAACTTGACAATTTAATGCAAATGTTATATCAATATAGGCCTACATATTCTTTTAATTTTTTTATAGGAATTTCCTGGTAAAATGAAGGTAAAATATTATTTTATTTTGCCTTTCCACGGACCACCTGCAGTACCCTCACGGACCACTAGTGGTCCGCGGACCACAGTTTGGGAATGACTGTTGTAGGGTACAATTCAACTCTAGTCAGTGTGTGAGAGGACAACAGATTTTCAGTGTTGTAAAATAAGCTTTAGCAACTCCTTAGTCTCCAAATATTTTGCTAACTACTACACTACAGTGTAGTCATAGCAGGATTCACTGGGATTGTCCTAACTTTCTGAAGCTTACAGATGTATGTCCTATAGACAAGCTTTGGTCTTATGACCATTGTGTGCCCAACAACCATGATTTATAGCTACAAATTATTAATCCTACACCGGCAACAGTCAAATCTGTGCAGTGTAACAGTGGTTTAAAGCATGCTGGCCAGAAAGTTAACAAAAGTATATTGCTTGAAGCAAAATACAGTACATCCTTTACCTTGACATTTGAGGTCAAAGTTCAAATTTCAACCTTGGAAGATGACGTGACCACTGTGTGGCTTAGGGAGATCCAAGAGCATCTCAAAGAATCCCAAATTGTCTGATTATGGCCTCTACTAAAATACATTCCTGAATGATGTACATCTGAAAAGCACTCACAGGGCTAAACATCCTTAACATGCAGCAGCCATGTTTGAACTCTCTACATGGAGTTTCAAAGGCCATCATTAACCTAGGTTTCCTGATGTTCAAAAGCATGTTCAATAAAGAATATAATCTGACAAGATCATTTGGCCTTTATGAAGCTTTGAGTATTTAATGCACATTCTGTGCTCTCAGTGACAGCTTAAGCGGTTTCAAAATGCAGTAAACCTACTTTAGATGATTTGAGCACATTCATTATGAAAACAGCTGCCAAAAAAAAACAACCTGAGTTCCCATCAGTCACTTTGAGGATGTGTGAAAAGCTGAAGTGAGTGGCAGGTGCTTTCTGTCCTGTTAGCTTTTTAGGTACTTAATTCCAATCTACAGTTAGTTAGCAGAGCACTCTCTAAGACTGGGACACTTTAATCAGAGCTCAGTGGGGCTCTTTGCATGAAATGTTACTGATGTCTCAAGCAGCCTGAAGGACACATCCAGAGCCTGTCCCCTCCTGAGTGCCACAGACATCCATCGACTGAGGGGACAGACGGGTCTACAGCACAAGAGAGACAAAATGAGAGTGGACATCTCTGGGATGAGAAGAGCTGTGGCATAGAGGAAGGCATATTTATATCATGACAAAAGACAACAAAATCAATTCATGTAACATTTTTGTGGATTTACACTTCATCCTTTTTGGCCCTAATAATATTAAACCTGGAAAATGTTGGAGAAAAAAGTGCTACATTATGCCGAACGGAAGGAGGTTGGACTACTATGACGGTTTGTAATAATGTATCTATGATTTAAACATTTGTCGTTGTGCTATGGCATTTCTCAATGGTTTTCTGGGTGACCTGTTACATGAACTAATGTGATGCAAATGCTTCATTAGGAAACATTAGAAAAATAATCACAGATGACAGGTGATGACTGTCAATGATTAGGGCCAGTAATAAACGATGAGTAAGTATCTGCATTAGATGGAGCTGTGTTTGTGCTAGACAGAGGTGAAATCTGTTAGTGAGCTCTGTAGGTGATAAAAACAAATCTTAATTAAAAAAAGACAATTGTAATGAAATCATATATTAGATAATTGTCTCTAAGACCCACTCTGCTTATATTTATCTTAAACAATAATGCATTTGGAAGATGCTCTTAAAATCACTGCAATTATACTCTAATGCATACAAGTACAGCCTGGGGGCCACTCATGGAACAAGGTATTTTACGTGGCCCACAACATCAGAATTTACTGTTTAAGGCTGTGTCACAAAATAATCCTGTTCAAATCCAAATAAAACCTGTTCAATACTAGCTTAAACCAGTTTAAATCCAACTAAAACCCATTCAAATCCATCTAAAATCTGTTAAAATCCATCTAAAACCCATTCAAATCCATCTAAAATCTGTTCAAATCCAACATTTAAAACCTGTTTTACCAGAAAAGACTGTTGGCCCTTGGAAATATTCCTCTCATCAAATTTCCCTCTTTACAAAAAGTCTGGACACGACTGCTCTAATAGGAAATAGTTTCTGTCAGAAGTAAATAAGATGCATTGTTCCATGCATTTTTTCATTCATGATAAAGCTTACAACAGCATAGAGATTAAAAAGTGACAATAAAGTAAGGTACTTGACAATAAAGTCTATTAAGTATATGACCAAAGATAGGCATATACAGTTATGCTCATAAGTTATACATACCCTGGCAGAATTTTCTTTTGCCATTTTTCAGAGAATATGAATGATAACACATAAACCTTTCTTTCACTCATAGTTAGTGGTTGGGTAAAGCCATTAATTGTCAAACAACTCACTTTTTAACTCATAATGACAACAGAAATGTTTACATACCCCAGTTCTTAATACCGTGTATTACCACTTTTAACATGAGTGACAGCTTGAAGTCTTTTGTAGTAGTTGTGGATGAGCCTCTTTATTTTCTCAGATGGTAAAGCTGTCCATTCTTCTTGACAGAGAGCTTTTAGTTCCTGTAAATTCTTGGGCTGTCTTGCATGAACTGCATGTTTGAGATCTCCCCAGAGTGGCTCAATGATATTGATGTCAGGAGACTGAGATGGTCAGTCCAGAACCTTCACTTTATGTTGCTGTAGCCAATGACAGGTCGACTTGGTCTTGTCCTTTGGATCGTTGTCATGTTGGAACGTCCAAGTACGTCCCATGTGCAGCTTCCGGGCTGTTGAGTGCAGATTTTCCTCCAGTATTTTCTGATAACATACTGCATTTATCTTTTCCTGATGATGTTCCCCAAAACATCAGTGAGCCACCTCCATGTTTCACAGTAGGAATGGTGTACCTTTTGTACTTTGCCTTGTTGTCTCCTCTCCAAATGTAATGTTTATGGTTGTGGCCAAAAATAGTTAAATTTTGGTCTCATCACTCCAAATGACTTTGTTCCAGAAGTTTTTATGTTTGTCTCTGTGCTGTTTGGCGTATTGTTGTGCTTTGTGTCATTTGCGTAATAATGGTTTTCTTCTGGTCACTCCTTATTGTGCATCTTGAAACAGCCACACCACTTTTTTCAGAGAGTCCTGTATTTCAGCTGATGTTATTTGTGGGTTTTTCTTTGGATCCCAAACAATGTTCCTGGCAGTTGTGGCTGAAATCTTTGTTGGCCTACCTAATCTTGGTTTGGTTTCAACAGAATCCATCATTTTGAACACTGCTGATTGGCATTCTCAATTCCTTGGATATATTTTTATATCGCTTTACTGTTTTATACAGTTTAATTACCTTTTCCCACAGATCCTTGACAATTCTTTTGCTATTCCCATGACTCAGAATATAAAATCATCAGTGCTGCACTAGATGAAAGATGCAAGGGTTTGTTAGGAGCCCAGAAACTCACTGACCTTTTATTCACACACAAGCAAATAGATCCTAAGTGAGGATGGTTAACTTTAGTAGCCATTCAAACCTGTTTGTGTCAACTTGTGTGCATGTTATCAGGCCAAAATCACCAGGGTACTTTTTATCAGGGTTTTTTGGGTAGTTTCTGTTGTCATTATGATTTAAAAAAGTAAACACAGTTGTTTTACAATAAATGGCTTCACCCAACTACTAACTATGAGTGAAAAAAAAGTGTTGTAGTGTTATTATTCATATTCTCTAAAAAAATGGCCAAAATGTATTTACAAATTCTGCCAGGGTATGTAAAATTATGAGCGATATATCTGTATAAACGATCAGAGCGGTGTGATTTTTTTCTGTGACATTTAATAAAGACACAAAGAGTGTATTTCATGTTACTGCAACTCTCTCAGATACTGGCAGCTCATATAGTGTTTTTTTCAAGTGTTAATGGAATGGTTACTTAAGTTTTGGGTACAATCTTTACAAGTCCAGTTTATAGAAAATCCTTGCGGCCTGATAACAATTGTGTCCTTTTAAATAAAATACAATAAGTACCCAGCCAATAAAGCAAATGTTAATGAAGGGAATCCAAAGTGGACACACTCTCACTGCTATAGGCTGAATCTAGTGGACGAGACAAATATTGAACCAACTGCAACATTATTCATTTAAAAATAGGGACAGACTCTCTTGCATCGCCACACCTCTTGCTGGTCGTCACAAAATTTTTGTGTTGGCAGGCATACTGTGATACTATGTACTATGTCAAGTTTTTAACTGCGCAATCATTTCATCAAATTAATTTGAGTGGGTCGCAGGGCTTTGCATAGGCAAAAAATCCTTTGATTTGATTTTGAAGATTTTTTATGTGGCAGAGTGCTGTTCACACTCCTTAACAGTAGGTGGCGATAATGCCCTGTAATGCATATGCACATAATTGACAGCTGTCATTCACAGCATAGAAGAAGACCAGCAAAGTCTGTGTACATATGCTTCTGCCGCAAAACGCAAGTAAGACATAAAAGACTACATAAGATATGGATTTTCTTACTTTGAGGACAAAGGACAAAAAACTTTTGTGTGTTTATGAATAAAAACTCTTACTGAAGAATATTCTCTTTTTTCATAGTGCAGTATTGGTTTTCATGGGTTCAGTGAGTGAGTATTCTTAGCAAAACACATTTACATCTACATTTATTCATTTAGCTGACGCTATTATCCAAAGCGACTTATATTAAGCTTCAATTCACGAGTGTTACAGTTCAAACACCACTGGGGGCAAGGTGGGTTAAGTGTCTTGCCCAAATACACAACGACAGTACACTGTCGGGAGTCTTGATCCACCAACCTTCCGGTTGGGGGGAAACCGCTCTACCAATGAGCAACTGCGCCTCACTGGCTGTTTGTGAAATGTCCTAATTGTTATGTCAGCTTTATGATTAGTGCTTGAATAAGTGACTGAATAATTGTATCCATCAACCCATCTTTGTCCGCTTATCTGGAGCCGGGTCGCAGGGGCAGCAGTCTAAGCAGAGACGCCCAGACTTCCCATTACCTAGACACTTCCTCTAGCTCTTCCAGGTAATACCGAGGCGTTCCCAGGTCATCCCAGAGACATGGTCCAGGACAGATGCCTAAGCCATTTCAGCTGGCTCCTCTCGATGTGGCGCAGTGGCTCTACTCTGAGCTCATTCCAAATGACTGAGCTCCTCACCTTATCTCTAAGTGGGATCTTGTCCTTTCGCTCATGACCCAAAGCATGAGACCATAGGTGAGAGTAGGAACGTAGATCGACCGGTAAATCAAGAGTTTTGCCTTACAACACAGCTCCTTCTTCACCCCGACAGACCGGTACATCCACCGCATCACTGCAGAAGCTGCACCGTTACGTCTGTCAATCTCCCGCTCCATCCTTCCCTCACACCGTGAACAAGATACTTGACACTCGGCTGCAAACCGTCCAAGTGCGTGCTGAAGGTCCTGGCTTGATTGAGCCAACATGACAACATCATCTGCAAAAAGCAGAGATGAAATCATGTGGTCCCCAAACTGGACTCCCTCAGGCCCCTGGCTGCGCCTAGAAATCCTGTCCATAAAGATAATGAACAGGACCGGTGACAAAGGGCAGCCCTTGTTCCTGGTGGAACAAGTCTGACTTACTGGCGGTAATATTATTAATACAGGGCTGCTCAGTATGTATCCACTGATGCAAGGTTATCACAGCTATAGTTACAATAACATTCTTAAAACCTTGTGTCCCTAAGATGCTCTTTTTGGTTTTGATTAAAATGCAGCTAATTGAGATAAAATTGAATATTTCCCTCTAGCATCACCTGCTTTTAGTACATCAATAAAGTAGTTTTTGTGTTGGTATACTGTTCTATTATGTACTATCTCAGGTTTAAACTGCACATTTTTTTATTAAATAAATTAAAGAAGCCAGACCAGTTGAGAACCACTGGTCTCGATAACCATTTAGTTTTTTTCTAAAATAAATGCAAAAGTTGCCTGGACTTTGATAGATTTCAAAATCTTGTAAACTGGTAATGTAGCAGTAAACAAGAGACAATTCATCCTGCTTCATTCATAAGCTTCAAAATAAGTTACTGTTCAAATAAAAACAAAAAGTGATGCAATGTTTTTTTTTTTTTAATTGGGACTTAATGGTTTATCAAAACACCACTTCTGCAAGTTTCCTTGTCAGCCGTCTCACAGTGCACCAATCTCGAACTGTCAAAAAGCAGCAGATGAAAAAATAGAAATCTGAGCAGGTAAAAAATGAATGTTATTTATGTTATACCGCTCTTTGTATTATGGGCTGAAATATGCTCCTGATATAGTACAGTTTGTATGCACTTTATCTCCAAAGCTTGGAAAAACTGACAGAGCAGTTTGTCTGTGTGAAAGCTGGAGAGTGAATGTTTTTTGATACCGTAGGATAATATATGAGCGTGTCTACGACTGCATCTCCCTGTGTTGTGGGTTCTGAGTTTTTGGCTTCAGAACTTGGCTTTGGCAGATTTCATTTACGGATGCCTGGCCTCTCCAGTGCTGTATATCAAACATAAAGCGTGATGGTTACAATGTTGGATAGTTTTTTTTTTACATTTCATTGACTGCAAATGTCATTAGGACATGGATCTAAAAAGATGGACTGTTGGTCTTTTGTTTAAATTAATTATTAAGTCTGTCTTTAGTCATGTGAAAATGGAAGTCATTTCCTCCCAAAATGTCATTGAGCTGCTTTAATGAGCTAAAATAATTAGACTGGAGACATGTAAGTGAGTGGTCTGGGAGGAAATCATAAGCCCGGAAATATTAAACCTGTGTAAATCATGGATTTAATCTGGATTCTGGATGGATTTAATCTTTAATCTGCATTTAAACAACACTAGAAAAGTGGACCGCCTTTTTGAGATAAATCTAGCAATTAAATACATTATTATTTTGTAATGCTTCTGAACGTCTTTTTAAACATTGAATCATATCTTCAAGTAGAAGGACTGTTTGGGTGCAACACCAGAGAAAGAGCTTCTGTGACTGTTCACTGTTTGTCATATTGGTACGGCAATATATCCTCTTTGCATAGCTCATATACTCAAACCGAAAAAGTTGGAATTCATTTCGGCAAAAGAAAAACGAAGTGAAGTGTTTTCACTCTCAAGTACCTTCTCTGGATCTGTTCCACATTGGTGGAATGATCTACCTGCTGCTACAAGATCAGCAGATTCTGTAGCCGTCTTTAAAAAACACCTGAAAACACATCTCTTCCATCAATACCTGACTGACAAACACTGAATTCTACTTCCTTTCTATCGATTCCCTTTCTTCCCCAAAAAAAATATATATATATTTTTCTTTTCTATCCTTAGCTTCATATACTGTGCTGGGTTTTAACAGACTAGTTTTTGGTGCACTTATGCTTTTTGCTTCCTTGTGTTGTTAAAATTGCTTCCATTGTTTTCCTCACTTCTAAGTCGCTTTGGATAAGCGTCTGCTAAATGACCAAATGTAATGTAAATGTAATGTTTTCCTTTAAATCCAATAAATAAAATTAGTTTTTACTAAATTACCTGCCTGTCTCCAAACTTGCTTTTCGGAGAAATTAATAAATAGACACACTAATTTTAGACAAATTAACTACTTCTTTGATGTCTCTGATATCCTGCCACTGAATAGCTCTTTTTTCCTGCGTGGAATTAAATCATGACAATTGCAGCCACAGTCACAAGGTCATCTCACTCATGACATGACAGCCTTCCAAAAATAAAACACAGTAGTCTGAGTAACTCCGAAGTAGCACATAAAAACGTCGAAGATAATTACAACCTCATTTTTTGCAGATCGTGTTACACCAACTATTAGCGGCGCATACCTCAGGGTCGTCATTGTGAAACCGTAGCAGACGTGCAGGCCCACAGTATATGACATGCAATAGCACATGATCCTGGTGAAAATGTATGATCAAGGCTCGGGCATAAGGACGGGATTAAAACTACAAAGGCTTTCCTCGCGCACAATATGTCACTGCCAGTGGCTCTTAGATCTTCGGAACATTTGGCTGAGTCTGTTGCTGTGGACACAAACAGACAGCAGTGACAACACGGCATGGCCTGGGCCCACAACATACTTATAGCTAAAGCCCTGCAGTAGGATAGACATGAAAACTTAAAAATATGACCACATCACTTCTGTAGAACATATTCAGTTAGAGACTTAATTTAAATATATTACTGGCTGTCAAATTCACTTAGTGGTTCTGGGTTTTAATAAAAGCCTTCAAGAGACTTTTACCATAAGCTTTCAGATCCCTCAGGACATCTGGGGCTCACCTACTGGCTGCCCTGCTTTTGAACAAAACATGGTAAAGCAGCAATTTGTTATGCAACACAGGCCTGGAATAACATTGGAAGGGCAGACTGAGCAGATTCAGACACTAGTATCTGTTCATCTTAATATTCGCTCGTACTAGATCAATTTGTGGTAATTTTATTCATCCCTCTATATAATCATGTTAGCAGACAGCAACAAATAGAGGTCTTGCCCAACCGTTAGTTTTATATCCGTTTGTTTTGTTGTGTGAGATGTCCAACATAAACAGCAACAGTGTAATGTGTAAGGGCTCAATGTTGAGTAAAAGTCAAATTCCCTCAAGTATACATTGTACTCTGACTTTTGCCATATGTCATATAGGTTTGCTGTATATTCCCTTTATCTGTGCACTGGGCCCTGATACAAAGATGGATTAGGAGATAGTTTGGTATCCTGCTCCGGAGCAGGTTAAACCCTAGAGTATACAAACACAACCCACTAACCAATCAGCGACAACCAGTGATTTGGTGGAAGGACAAAAGAAATACTGGATAGAGAGTGAAGAAAGTGTCTGCACAAACGCCACAGCTGACTGGATTGAAAGTACACCAAGCACTAACTTTGGCCAACGGGATTGTAAAGTGATATCCTACCAAGTCGTAACCAGGCTTATACACGTGTCTACTGAATGGCACATTGCTCAGAAGCTCTTTAACTGCCTGCATTATAATGAGATCAAATGATTGCCTCTGTGCCTCTCTGTTCATGATTTAAAGTAGACGCCACACTTCTGTCTCTGTTTGTCTCAACTTAATGTCTAGTGTCAGATAAGTTTTGTCCAGTTTTGTGTTAGTCTTCATATTAACATATCTCTGACTTGTCAAAGTGATTGGTTGTTTAGTGCCAACTCCACCTGTTTCACATGTGTATTCACAGCAAACCCATCGAGTTGCTAAATCACTTTGTGATACTGATCTAGACAGGCATTAATAGGGTTTAAGGACATTACAAATATAGGTCCAACTGGTTTTGTAGCACTGGGCCATCCTGTCATTGGCAGAGAGCTATACTCATAAACATCAGTCCTATGTGAACAAATAATGTAAAATGGTTAAGTGTGGAAGTAAGTGTGTTTATGGGTATGAAAGGATATCAAGAGCTCATGATACAATAGTGTCACAATATCTGACATTTACTACAATATTGTGGAAATGTAACAATATAAAAACTCACAATGGGATGGATTTGGATGCTACAGTATTTTACATGAAATGTGGAAAAATCCATTGATATATGCTAGCTAACATTATCCTGTTTTTGCTCTATAAACATATGCATACACATGTAGGCAGAATGTTTTTGTAATAGCGTCAGTCTCCTTGATAAGTTGTGTTTTGGACCTCAATTTGAAAAAAAATTTTTTTCTATTGTGATACTTCTGTTATAGCTATATTGACAATATTGTTGCATCTTTAGTGTTTACAGTTACATTCAAGACTTCTAGTTGTAAAAGGACATATGCGTGGCATCAAAGGAATTAATATACCTTGAAGGTCCACTGGTGTTATATGTTTATACTACTTATTTTATCTTTACAATTGTTTGACTAAGCAAGAAGTATTGAATTTATAGCCAGTTTGTTCTCATTATACTGTATGTGTACAAGTTTGACAGCAGTAAAACTACATTACTTCAGTTACACTTTTGCTCCTACGTAAAGGTAAATATTTCACATTGATTGTGTGAGTGTGTGTCTGGAAATGATTACATTAACACTACATACCAATATTAAAATATTTTTATGTCTTCCCTTTTTGTCTGAACATTTTCTATGTTTTTCACCTGATATACTCTTCTTTAAACTAAACAGCCTTGACTTACCTAACACTAAACTTCTACAAAGAAGAAAACTTTATTTTTTTCTCACATCCCCTCAAACAACGTGCTGAGATCTCCGAACAGGGATTTATTTGAATGCACGGCTTGTCTCCCAAATCAAATTAAAACCAGATGTCAATCTGATGTGATATTTATGGTTCTGTCTTGGCCTTTTATAATGCTTTGAATATTACCCAGAAAGAGGACCACAGCCATCGCCTCCATTCTCTTGACATTCTCTGTGATTTGTAACAAATCAGTCAATAAAGGTGTCTGGCAGGGGTGCTAATTAGGAATTCATGACATCCCAACTCTGCAGATCTGACTTTGATAACATGTAAGGCCTTGAGATAATGGCACTTGTGCTGCAAGGATCAAGCATTGATTTTCAATGTCAAATATTTTAAACACAACATACAGTTACAGTCAGTGTTAAGTGACTCTCTGTAGACGTAGTCAGAGTTCATACACTTTACTCGCGTCTGTGTTTGTTTATCCATGCTGACAGCCACATTCTAAAGAAACAAAGTGTGAATATGCCCCTGAGCTTGCCGACATGTGTTTGCTAATGCTGTCAAGATTTAAGTGGAAACGCAACATGAGTGAAGACTTACAGATCAACAAAGGTGAAAGCACATGTACAAATTATCTAGTGTTACTGCCAAACTCTAATTCAAAACTAATTCCTGGAAGCACATCCATCAGAGACAAGAAGATAAGGAACCACACCAAAGAGACAAGCAAAGTGGATACACACCGACTACAGGTCACAGTATTAGCATTTAGATCGCCAAGTGTGTATTGAAATGCAGCAAAGTATCTGAGTGCACTAAAGTCCAGTTCAATAAGGGCACCGCACTCAGGTCAAATGTTTGTGATGTCTGTAGCACCAGAATAGACTTTAAATGAATGAGAAGTGACACAGCGTTCTCATCATGTTGATCAAAGAATAGGCCGGTCCCAGTACAGCGTCCGGGGCTTTATGTAATATTTAAGAGTGCCAGAAGTGCGTAAAGGAAAAAAGAAATGTCATCAATATGAATCTGAGCTGCTGAATGTGGCCCCTGCCTATCGATTTACCGGCTGTGTGTTAATTAAACTTGACTTGGGGGTCTGGGATAAGAAACATTTTTATTCCAGCATGAAATAGAAGTTGCTTCAGTTCAGATATTTTAGGCAGTGTAAGAAACGGATGATAATGACAGCTAAATATAGTTTAAAGAAATTTGCGCATGTAGTCTTTTGATTGTTTTGTTTCAAATCCCAACAAATATCTGTAAACACACTATTAAGTCTACGTTTTAAAAATGTATTGTCCTAGGAGTCCTCATTTCACCAATATGAGTACATCAAAAAATAAGTGCCTGAGTTTTGAGGTTTGAAAATGTTCCTAATATGAAGGCGGTGTCTACAGTAAAATCAACCAGGGTCGTAGACTTCTGGCTACACACAGAAAGTAGAACAACAAATACAAAATAGTGTTTTTGTGCTCGTGTTTAGATAACATATTGATTTTAATACATGTATAAATCCATAATAACTTTATTATCTCTGCTTCAGAAAACCCTGCTTTAAAATGTATATTTATTTTGTGGCAAAGTTTTTCCATTACTGTATAATCACTGTAACATTAACGGCGACAGGATTGACAGCTCCTATCCTGGCCTGGCAGACAAACAACAGCGTTCACAACAGCTGAGAGTACCAGTGTGAACGTGAAATGCTTATATTATACTACGGACCAGCCATTGCATTTTAGCATTGTGTTTACGTTCCACGAGTGTTAGCCCTGCAAGGGTTATTGTCCACAGTGTCCATAAGCATCTGGGATGACCAGACAAAATAAGTGGTAGAAAATAAATCCGTGGTGTATAGTTTACAGGGACCATACACAACACAACTTCTGACCCTGAGTTAGCTATAGCTACATATGCTTAACACTGCTATGAATGCATTGTGGTACTCTAGCTGTGGTACTCTAGCTGTGGTACTCTAGCTATGTCTAAATGTCTGACCCCTTTATAATGTAAAATTTGATCTGCATGAAGTTGCAGCTGTTGACTTCTTGCTTTGTCTGAGTTTGACCTCATAACAACACAAAAACAGGCATCACGTGGATGTAGCCTATTGTAATGTTAGATCTTGTTCCACAGTTGGAAGAAGTTGACTGCAATGAAATCGAATAAAACCACATAGAGCTAAAACAAGAGTCACATTTGTCAGGGCAGACTGTGAAGTTTAACACATTGAATGTGTTACATCAAGATGCTGTATCAGGTGAGGATACGTCTGATGATGTTATGGATGATGATGATAAGGTACTAATTATATGACTGCCATGTGTCTATTTTCTTTAGTGACAACAGGACAGTGGCCTACAGTTTGCAAACTCTAGTAAATAAGGAATACAAATACAGTATCAGAGGTTGCCAAAGCCATGCCCCTGTAAAAAACAGCAGCAGGTGATGGATCTTTTTTGAGCTGGAGGAAGTGGCAGAGAGATGGGATAAAGCGGATGTAGTTATCTTATCACAGCAGCTCCACTTCATATGGAAAAAATGGCAACCACAACGGAAGCAGTGCCACACACAGCTCTGGTTTCTATAATCTGCAGATGCCACCAGCGCAACATAAAAACTATTTGAGGCTGTGGACCAACACCAACACAGTGGTCAGAGTGTGTTGTGCTATACTTTGAAACTCCAAATCTCAGTGAAGAAACCATGTTTATGTTGTACTGCAAACCTCCCACCGTGCTTAGGGGAAACAATTGCATAGGACACAATGTACCTTCAAGTAAATCATGCCTGAAAAGGTCGTGAAAGGGTGAGGCTGAAGCACAAAACAGAAAAAAGATGAACACGGTAAATTCCACAGTGATACCACCCTTTTTTCCTGTTGTGATTTAATGGAGTTGGAATTTTCAGGCAACTTAGGTCTCTTTGTGGTATAATAGAAAAGAATAAGAGGTGTAATTTCTTTGTCTAAAATTGTTTCCATATTTATCCACATAATGTCTTGTATAACATAAAATTTCCAAATTAATGTGTGCTGCTGGTGGCCTGTGCAAACTTTGCTACTTATGCTCTGCAAAGTTTGTGTTTTATGACTTTCATACTGAACATGTGACAAGTTTAATGCACAGCTAATTGTGCATTTTACATTTGCTTGGGCCTTTTTTTAAATTTTTTATTTATTTTTTACAGCTCAGAAAAACATGCATTATGTATCATAAATAGAGCATTTTAGAAAGCTCAACTCAAAAACTGTAAATCTTCAAATCTTGTTTTGAGAAACAAACGGGTACCTGTAGCTAGTCATCTCTATTGAAACACTAAATCAAAAGCTTGTGCAAAACTCAAGAAAGAACTGAAAACGATTAGAACAGTGGAGGTCGTACTGAATTGAACCTAACACCTATTTTGAATCTATTTTAGAATGATTTATAAGTCACAATCACACTCATGTAAACATGGTGCAAAGACGTCAATGCAAATGCCTTTGTACATTTGCCTTTAGTCAATACAGAGATTTAGATTAGCATATGTTGACGTTAATATTTCTGATTTAGAGTAAAAAGCAGAACAGTAGGGCACTCCTTCAGGCCCATTTTGATTTAGAGCCAAGTGAAAATTAAAGCTTAGAGGAAGCTATTTGTTAGATTTGCGGCGAAGAGGTGACGCTCAAAGCCAGTAATACCAAACAAAAGATTATCCATTATCCAGTTTATGGCTGACAAAAATGTGATGTATACATACAATCTACAGACTGAACGTGTTCGCATTCCCATGACATATAGCAATGGCCCATTTTGTATTTGTCTTACAATGATAGAGGTTATAGATAGAGAGATTTAATGCAACTGTTTTGTCATTAATCCTAATGTTTACTCTACTACATTTAAACAGAAAACTGAAGGAAAGGAAATAATCTGGAGTCATTGTTCAAGGAGGCATCCGGGACAGATGCCCGAGCCACATCAGCTGGCTCCTCTCAATGTGGAGGAGCAGCAGCTCTACTCTGAGCTCCTCCCAAGTGACCGAGCTCCTCACTCTATCTCTAAGGGAACGCCCGGCCACCCTGCGGAGAAAGCTCATTTCAGCTGCTTGAATTCAGGATCTTCTTCTTTCGGTCATGACCCAAAGCTCATGACCATAGGTGAGAGTAGGAACGTAGATCGACTGGTAAACACATAAAGAGTAATGCAAGATCCTTCATATGTGTCAATATAGAATGCACCAGACCATTAGTAGTACTGGTTAAAGATGACCCACTGACTTAATGCCACTATACTAGACCTCGATGTCTCTAGCCTGCAGATGAATGTCATCCTCAGATGTGTGTCGATAGCTGCGGTGGATATTATAGTGCGTCATCCAAGTCAGACTGTGCAGCTAAAATCAGTGTGACCTCTTTCTGTCCGTGTAGTGGGATTTAGTGATGCACCGATACCACTTTTTTGGAAAACAAGTACGAGTACGAGTACTTGCATTTCAGTACTCGCCGATACCGATACCGAGTACTTAATAAAAAAAACATGATTTAAATTTACAGGTAACAGCTTTAGTCATATAATTTAACAAAAAACAAGGCACGGGGCAAACACTGCTTGTCCAAATATCCGTGGTGAAACTAAATGAAGAGGAGGCTTGCAGTAGGCTGTGGATGTGTTTGTTCACGGAGTCGTGTAGTTTAGGCAGCTCCGTGTCAGTCATGTAGCGGCTCGGGAGATCATATCTGGGTTTCAGAACATGGAGGAGACGCATGAATCCCACATTTTCTACCTCCGAAAGTGGCTGGTCACTCAATGCAATGTACTCGATGATTGCCTGTGTTATTTTCACAGCACGTGAATTGTCTCTGGACATTTTCTCTCGTCTTGCAAGAGTTTGCGGCAGTGTGGGGTTATGTTGGTTTAGAAGCGTGGGTAAACTCGTTGTCGTGTTGGGATTTTAGGTGCTTGATTAAATTACTTGTGTTAAATGCGCTACCTTTTGAGCCTCCTCTGGACAATTTAGCACAATTTGCAGTCCGCCTTTGTTTTGTTTTGTCTTATTTCACTTTGAAATAGATCCACACGGCTGCCATGTCTCGTCTTGCCTTCGTTCTCTCCGCTCTGAGCTGCTTGCAGCGCAGCCGGGGCCTGGGGGCGGGCACTCGGCGCCTGTTATTAACCCCTTACACGCCGCTCAAACATAGACATTTCTCAGACCGTGGTATCGGCCCCAGGTATCGGGGGACTTTTAACGAGTACGAGTAGTTTCAAAAATGTGGTATCGAGGTCGATACCAGATACTGGTATCGGTATCGGTGCATCCCTAGTGGGATTAAAAGGTCAGTCCCTGCAGAAAGCAAGGTAAATATCACAGTATCCTCTCTGGCTCCTAAGGCACAAGAGAGTGGAAAAGCAGCTGGAGCCAAACACAGCACAAATCCACATCATGTGCCGATGCTGAACATGAGCTCCAGTCAATAAGCAGATGAGCCCAGTGTCTCTCTGAAAGAGCGTTAAAGAAGCTGCTGACACAGCGATGATGGGTCGGATGGGCTTCATTAATATTTCATCTGGCTGATGTTTAAATGCAAACAAAGGAGGAGTACGCTGCACTACTGTGAAGAGACCTAGATAAGGAGAGGTGGAGTAAGACGAGAGACCAGTGCAAGATGCAGAAGAAAAGACTGTATCCATCTTACTCTCATTCATCCCACTCAGCGCCGCAGCTGTTGGCTCTAAATTCAAAGGGACAGATGGATTAAAGGCACAACACAAGGCTGAGGGAGCTGGAGCATTGTGTGCACCTCAAATTCATCTCTTCTCTCGTTTTTTAGACTTTTGTTTGTACCTTAACGCTACTAGTAACTGTGTGATCACGAGTCTAAATGCACTAGCTTCACTATAACATAAATCATAAAACAGATATTTGCAAGCTCAAATAACAGGAAAAATCCACAATGACAGGAACTATCACTGCAGCCAAATCCACTTGTACTGTATGTTTCTCCAAACCAAGGATGCATTGAATATTTACATTTTTAAACAGAAAAATTACTTATTTACATTCCGATATGAATATGCATGTGATACAGTTTTCAATTATGGCCATGAGATAATATGTGTAGGCAATAAAAACCTGCTTTTAGCTAAGATAAGATTAAGCATTACACAGGCAAAATATTCCATTTTACCCTATTCCTGGTATTTATCAGTAAAAAACAAACACATCCTCAAAATGGCCCACTGCTGAAGTCACAATGTATATATAGGTAAACTGAATGCTATAATGTACTTGCAGATTTTAAATTCAACACCTTAAAGTTACTGTGTACATTCTCGTGTAACATTGTACATGTGGTGAGTATAATAAAAACTGAATAGCATCTCATCATAGTGTGCTAAAAACAAAACTGACTGAACACAGGTAACTTTTAAAAGGTCACACTATTTGTCAATGTACTATACTGTATATATTACATCTATTGCACGGCCTGTCCGTACTGGGAGTGGATGCCTCCTTCTGTGGTTTTTCCTGAGGTTTCCCTGAGGAACAATCTTGAAGACTATTAGGAGCATCCATACCATAGGTCATAAACATACTCAACATTGCACAACTCCATTTGTTTAAGTCCTATTTTTTTTTATTAAGTTGGTGATTAAGCTGCAACCATCTCTAAAAGAAAGGGCATGAGTTTGGAGAGAATGTTACCCAAATATAGCATAGAGGAGCAGTTGGCCCACAGCAGTCGGCCGACTCAAACTGACCAGCTGGGCACCTCCCCACAATATGGCAGGACCTTCCGACCATGCGTGAGGACGTGTTTGAACTAGGCTCGTGAGGTCCGGCCTTTGGCAAGTGCTTAGTATGGCTGTGGTCATTCACAAGCAGCCACTCTGTCACTAACATCCATAGACAAAGGGAATATGGCAACATTTCCTGGATCCTTTCCCTTCTACAGGAACTGTCCCGCTGTGGATTAAGGACCTCCTTAAAGGAAACACCTGCCATGTCTTTGTGTTTATCCTAGATTTGAACTGCTGATGAAGCAACAGATAAAGTTCCTTTAAAACAGCAAAATACACGGTTAAAAGGCGATCTGCATACTGCTTTTCTCTTAAAAAATAACATGACTGTCTTTGCGATGCTCCTTCTTTACAGGCTAGAGAAACGAGAGGATAAACTGGTTTATGTAAACAACACAAAGAGGCCTCCGTAGCCTTCTCACCTCCGTGGCTGGGGGAATGAAAACAGCAGATGTCTAACAGCACCACAGAGAAGCTTTGCAACCACCTGCTTAAAACCCAACTGCACATTGTCTGATCATATCAAAAGCGTCACACTTGCCAAAACATTATGCATTTGGATGTGTGTGTATGGCAGCACAAATAATAAACATGAACCCAGTTGAGAAACATGGGGTATATCCACCCACTCTCCGTTCTACTACGGTATATACAAAAAAGCCTAGAATTGCAAAGATTTTCTCTACTTATACAGCAGCAGGCTCATAATATAGACATGAATACAGTAGTGCAGCACTTAAATAACCCATTCCCTGAGGAATGGGTTATTTTACTAGAAAGGAGTGTTAACCCCAACAGCAAAATGATATAGGTAGGATTAATTTTACAATAACCATATAACTGAATGCTAAAGTAATCTTTAACCTTGAAATCTACAGCTTCACAAATCTCTTTGCTCACAGAAGAAGAGCTCAGCTGCCAAGTCTTCTAATTAAAGTGTGCAGACAGTAGGTCTCCTCAGAGTCCGGCTGAAATGAGCCCAGTCCTGATTTCACCTACGAGCACATTTCATGCTGATGCCTTCCAGTTCTGCATATTGCTGTTGAGGGCAGATGATTACAAATTAACTCAACATACTCTCATGCCCATGTCACGGTTTGGTCAGCGCAGCAGCAAATTGCCTGTAGATAATTCAAAAATAAAAAATGCAGTTTTGTTTCACCAGAAAATCCTGTATTATAATGGAATATGCTGAAATTAATTTGTGCGTTACATTAAAGTGTTCAATAGGAGTCACTGTGCTTTTAACAGCCCAGTCACCCACATCAAGTTAATCTATTTAATGGTACCATAAAACCACTTTAAGATTTGAAATACTTGTGTTTTATCATGTGTAGGTTTGAACTTAAAGCTGCTGTAATTAAAAACTCCTGGAATATACAGTATTTTCAAAGTAAGCACCCTATTCTTGTATTTGGACAGAAAAGACTGCTTGTCCCTTGAGCTTTGGTTTTCTTAAATAATCATCGTCCGCACACAGTACTATATTTATGTGCTCCAAAATGAAAGCATTTGGCAAAATTTTTACATTCAGTATTCCAGAGTCAGACCACAAACTTTGGTCTCTGCAGCCAAAGTCCAGCATCTTTATCTATTCCACTGCCCCAACCTAACCCCAGTCTGACAAGAAAAAAGACTTTAAACAATCTATGTTCAATGTTCAAAACACAGATTACTCCAGGTCTCCACAATTTCTGAAAAACTTTTATATAAAAAAAATTTGCTCTCCACGATGTGCGAAAAGAAGGAAATTACTCTTGAAGTCAGTTTAGCTTTTAGGCTATATTTTTACAAATAAAAACACAGCATAAGTAGGAAGCAGAGATAAAGAGATTTTCTCTAGTGAAATAATTGAATGGTAATGCTAACCTGATTAACTGTGACACATGCTCCAAAAACTGCAAAGGCAGAGGTGCTGCTGAAGAGGTAATGTAAGCGACTTGCCACTCACTCATCTATTTTACATCACTCACAAGAGCTCAAGGTCTCCTCTAGAATGATTTAAGGGCTGAAAATAGTTTTGCTCTGACCTACCACCTATGGCAAAGGATTATAATATGTGCTTTCCAGCCGACAACTGGAATCACAGGGTGCTCACATCAAACACTGCTGCTACTTCATGTAATGGGAGGTTTTGCATGGCAAACAGCTCGCTGGGGGCTGACTGTTTGGATGAAGCCTCAAAGGTCTTTTATCATTAAAGGCCATTTTATTTTTGAAGGCAAACGGAGAATGCATTAAAGCATGTCATATTATAATATGAATTACAGAATATGAGGGCTCTTTTACGGTCAGATGAATTTGGCAGGAGTAGACAAGCCACTGGACTCTGTATATCTGCACACCCATGGGCCATTTTGTGTGAAATCAACTGATTTTAGAAAAAAAAAAATCCTGCATGACTCATGGATTTGCTTTAAACTTGCAGTGAGCCATGTCTGTATAATCAGTAGCACATGTGCAACCTGGTTGTTGCAAATATTTCTGTCAAATTAATAAAATGTTTAATTTTAGATGTCATACATTTGTAAAATGAGTCTGAAAAACAGGTTCAATCTTTTTTTGTTTAATGCCTAATAAATTTGAAATAATTTCATCTACAGATGCCTAGTTGCTATATCACATTTGGAAAAACTTGATATGGTTTATGTGTATGGAAAACATACAACTGAGGGCCATGTGTTTTTATAGGGCACCTACTTCACACAGTTTAAAACAAAACTGGAAAATTTTATTCATCTGATGCTAATAGTTCTGAAGTTATGGCTGGTGGAACTTTGTTATTTTTATATCCCCAATGCGTAATGCTTTCTTTTTTAGTATGGTTTATCGCTACTTTTTAACTTTCCATTCGGTATATCCTAACTTCTCGTGTTAATGTGCCTTCTAACGCACAGCGTGCATTACTTTACTGTCAGCCTTGCTTCATGTGATAATGTTCCCAGGTAAAAGCCAATCCTGTGCAGCTGTTGTGGAAAGGTGACAGTAAAGCTCATATAAAGACTCCCAAAGCATGGCTCTACAGTCACACAGCGCGGAAGGAACAGAGGGGATCTTTAACTCCATGTCTCCGCATGAGAAACCTGATCAGGCCTAAGGCAAAACCAGTCTGCCTGCACACTCTGAGCACACTTAATGCAGCATCTCTCCACTGCACACAGCTGTATATTTTATGGACTCGTCTCTTCTCCTCGCACAAACACGTACTAACACACACTTTGCATCAGTCCCTATTCACACACTGACCTTCAGCTGAGTGAGAAAACAACCTCGGTAACTTCTTTATGCCCATTTGAATGAAAAAAAAAACTCTACACATCCTTCTATAGACAAGACACAATGTTTACTCCACTCTAATTGAACTAGCTACCCATCATTCATAAATAGAGAGACATTAAAGTTACATTTACAATTATAATAGGACCAAGTAAGTAAGAATAAAGTGGTCTTTATTCTGTAGTTTATAGTAAAATTTATGTTGGTTGTCTGTTTCATTGTGGTGTGTTTAGCTTTGTGAAAACATGGCAGAAGGAAGTGCTCTTGGAAGAAAGATTGATCCATATTTATTACCAGAAAAAGTAAGTTCCAAAATGAGTCACTGTAAATTATTATTATGCTTTGGCTTAATGGATTCTGGTTATTTAACACCTGAAAAAGCTCTATGATTTGAAAGTTAGTGAAACATTTTAAAACATGACAACCTCTAGTAGGATTTACATATACGTACCTAAGGACACCTAAAACCAGAAAGCATGAACAGACAAACCACATTCCAAGTTCTTAAATGTCAAATCATACTAGTTGGTGTAGATATAATAATACTAACTAGAAAAAGATGATGATGTGGCCAGTATTAAGTCCAGAGTCGAAGGGAACCCATTAAAAAAGCAACATAAAAGAAGCTGCATTAAGTGAATAGCTTAAAACAATATTTGGTCTAGTTTAAAATGGGTTAACTTGGACCGTAACTGGTTTAAAGTAGCTTTAATCTTGCTATAGATGGGTTTTAAGTGGTTTAAATTAGACTGTAACTGGTTTGGTAACAGTTAAAATCCATTCAACCTGTTGTAACCAGATATGAATGGACTGTAAGTGGGTTAACACAGCCTTTAACTATTTACATGGTTTGAACCTGCTTAAAACTGGGTTTAGACAAGTTTAAAGTGGTTTAAATTGGGCGTTAACTGGTTTTAAGTAGCTCTAAAGAGGTATTTAATTAAGCGATACGTAACGTCTAATGCTTATCTCTCACTTATACAAAAACATAAACGTGAGCACTTTATACTATTTAAATCTTGTAAGTATAGTGTTTGCTTTGTATTCATGGCAGTGAATACTGTCATGAATACTCTGCTCTCTTGTGGCTTCTCTTCTTTTAATGCGGCCCATGACCTTCAGAGTAACCTGCCTTTGTGTCTCTGGGTGGCCCTATTTTCTTTAGCAATGCGAGTTTATCTGTCTACTGTCTACACAGCAACATAAAATGTGGAATCTGCTCGAGCCGGGTCAGCCGTTGTTAATTCAGCCGCTCGGGAGTTTTATATCCCGTTTCACAGAAAGCTCGGCTCCAGGGTGTCTCTACTGTGGTATTCCTGCCACAACACAGGTGGATAGCAAATAGCCACTGCACGCTGCAATGACTGCTAACACACAGGACAGCTTTGGAGTAAAGGGAACTGTCCGTCATTGTGGCTCTTTTATCACTTTTATCACTGTTTTTAAGGATGCAAGCTTAGTACATCATGTGGAATCAATGGAAGCTGGGTTCAGCCATTGCAATGAAAAAAGTCTGTTGCAAACACTGTATACGCAGCCTGTCACTGTTAATGCACACAAGAAACCTGCAGTTTTCTGGCACCTTGCAGATAAACTCAGAAGCTTCAGGATGGATCTATTCAATTTAAATGATGTTATTTTTGCCAAGGGAGCAATTAAATGTCACACATAGTAACAGACATCCAAATAGCAGCTTTACTGCAGTTGATAGAGATTGTCTCTGGAGGCGTTGGGCATTGAGGAGGTAGAAAGCTGAGTTGCCTCTACAGTTTACATGACATCGGAAAGTCCTGGTGCAAATGCTAGTCAAAATGCTCCAAAACCTTACAGTCAGTAAAAAAATTTCAGACTTTTCAAAATACTTTCTCTGATAAGTCATCATGTGCATTATATTTTCATAAAAAATGCCAAAGGTTGAAATATGCGGCCTGTTCCCATGTGAGGATGTGGCATACATTATGACTCACTCTTAAAAAGGCAGCAGAACAAATACAACTGGAGTTAAAGGTCTCTCTGCCCTTTATCCCAAAACATTTTTGTCAAGAACTGGTGCATAGATGATTTTTCCACTTCATTCTCTCTGACTTTATTCTGCATTAATATTCATAATATCAGCTCAGATTTCGTACAGCTATTCATAACGATAAATGCTTTTGTTGCTCAAGGTGACTGCAGAGGGAGACAAACATATATTTGAGGATCATGTTTGAACAAATACTCACAACATGATACGTTCAACCTTCCGCTTCAGAGTGGGGATAAATGAAATATAATCTGCTTCAATAACTCGTGTGTATTATACTTCTTTATTTCCAATGGCTAATGCAAAGATTGCCATTAAGCCTCTGCAGAAGCAAATGTAGTTGTTATAATGAGTTGCCTCATTAATAGAATCTATTTTTGTCTTCAATTGCTTTTGTTTTGATGTTTTTTTTTTTTCAAAGGCAACCTTTCAAACATGATTGTCTCCTCAAATCACAGAAACACTGACACATTTATCCGCAAAGCTTTAATGGATATGTGATCCGTGCTATTAAACAAACCTCCGGGCTCATGGCGCTTCTAGGAATAGCAGAACTGATCTGGGATCAGTGCTGGGTCACGTGAGTACATTAGCTCTGCCATAAGATATTTGATGTATTCTTGATGTGTGTCCAGATTTAGGTGCGTTTTAAAGCTCAAGGCAGCACAATGTGACATTGGTGGTTTGAATGCCGCCGTTACAGTGATGAGCTGAATCCTGCAGGGTGCAACGTCTGTGAAATCACCACACACACTTCACACCTTGCTTTTGTGTCGTGACAGGCTTTAAGGCCTTTTACACTGCCTGCAACCAGATCTGACCCCAAAAACTACTAGTGAAATTCTGCTTATTCCTGCACCTTTTCCTAATTTCATTTGCCGCGCACTACGTGAGGTGCATACCAAATAGTGCAGATCAAATTATTTCTAAACTGTGCTGACAGAAAATGGAAACGGAGAAAGGTCATGACACACTATATATAGAGGCACAGACACACAAGTAGAAAGGACTAACAAAAAGAAGCAAGAAAGGTGTGGTATATGTCCAACATTTTGTGTTACGCTGACAGCTTCTCTGATAATAAAATGTCTTCATCAAGATCTTAGGTGTCTTTAGGCTTGCAAGAATGCTGTTTGCAAGGTGGGAGTCCAGAGGAATAGATTTGTTGTATGCAGTGAGTGTAATTACTCGTATATTCGGCACAAATACAGCTTAAAGAGTGTTTGAAATACACCAGTGGGTCTTCTGGTCCACAGGGGCCAACTCAGCCTTGGGGCGTTCACAATCTGCTTAGGAAAACAAATATGAAGGATACTCTGTGTGACACTGATTTGATGGAGCTCAAAGTGGGAAATGAAGGAAAGTGATTACTCAGCCAAGCACCAATTTAAAGCCATCTTTGATTAAGGTTACAGGATAATAAATTAGTTTTAGTAAAAGCCAACTGGGGGTTGAAGAATAGATACTTAAGCTATTACTGTCACTTTTTTTCTTATAAGCAAGAAAAAAAGCACCACAAGAAGGATGCAGACCCTATTTATGACCCAACTGTGGTTATATGGATAAGCTATTGTGATGCCATCAACTTTGCAAGAACAAAAAGAACAAAAGGGGTGTAAGTGGCATTCCACCAACTTAATAGAAGCCAGTTTTTAACAAATATTTTGGACATTTTAATTTGGGAAAAAAATATTTCCAATTTATGAAGTATAGCAATTATATGCACTTACACCTTTTTAGCACTGACTGAATTTAGTGTTGAATTGATGACTCTAAAAAGAGTTCTCACTCCTTGACTTGTAACAATTTATGTAATGGGTTCAGTTTAATGGGATGCTTTGTTTCTCAAATGGGTTGTATTTTTATTTAATTATATAATTTATTCTCCATCTGTTGGCACTGTCCCCTCGAATTAACAAAGACAAGATTAATCCTTTGGAATTAACAAAGACAAGATTAATCCTTTGTATACTTTGGCCTTTCTATGAGTTGAAATATACAGAAAAAGATTTTACTGCAATCAATATTGTGTTAATGTTAAATTATTCTCATGAGACCAAGTAGACCCTAACACATAAAACAGTAATTTTTTATTTAGGGACCCAAATCTTAGTCCCAGTGACCCTCTTGTGGGCTATGACCCAGAGTTAGAAAGCTCTATAAACCTTTTCTTCTCGATGCTAACACTTTGTACAGAGCTGTACATTAAAGTTTTTTTTTGCTCTATGACTGTTTAACAGATGCACCCAGGCTGTGTGTAGGGGTGGCAGACGTCTGATTTATTACGTTTGACTTAAACAGCTGTTTTAAGAGACAATCACTCCTAAGTTATCCACATTAAATAAACTGAAAAGCCGTTTCATCTGCAACACTCTGAGCAGTAAATAAAATACACGCTGGCAGTTTCTTGAAAGTGGCTGCTGGTTTTAGATGATCAACGTTTCAGATTTATATTCTAATAATGGACATGGGCACTTAAGTGTGGGTGCACAGATAGAAGGTTACAGTGATAATACAGTATATACTGCATTATAAGTTAGATGTATGAGCCGTGTCAGTCTTTCACATGCATCAATGTGACAGCGGTTATTGCTAGTGTAACTCATTATTTTGGAACTCAGTGTTGCACAGTGGAGATTATAACTCATATCCAATGCAATTGGATGTGCATTTGTTAAATTATGGACAATTATTTATCCAAAAGCTCATTGAGAGGCACTGTGATTAAACTAGGGATGTTCTGATGTCATGTTCAAGTATTGGGATCAGAACCAATATGGGTTCATAACTTTTATCATGTTTTTATTTGATGCATTTGCATGACATGCATTTTGGGACACTTTTGCACACATTTAAAAATAAACAGCACATGAGTTTAATCCATGTACTCACTGCAGACACTCAATAAAATAACACATAATAAAATAAATAAAAGATAAAAAAAAATTTAAAAATAAAAGACAACAAGGCATGCAGGATGGATGTAATTAAATTTGTGATATCTTGTGGATTTACAAGCACAATCAAGTCAATATATATAGTTACAGACTATAGTTATTAAAGCTAAGCTAGTCATACTGACTAGAAAGCCACTAAGAAGAGAAAGCCTTATTTGGCACAAAAGTAGGGGAATAGAGTTTTTCCTGTTTGTTTCCAGTGGGATCGTTAAAAAGAACTGCCAATTTTAGTAAACTACTCAATGATCCAAAGAAGCCTGATGCCAAAACGTTGAACTGAATGAAGTGCCTCACACATGGAGACATTGAGTGTGTGAATTTTTTGGGTCACTAAACCAACACAGAAAAAGGCCCTTGTGCCAATGCAACATGTTTAAAAAATGAAAATTAGTATTCACAAGAGCAAAGGGCCAAAAAGATAGACCTCTACTATATAGTGAAGCCTGCTGGCATCCTAACACCACCAGGTGAAGCAATACTGCACTGTGACAAACTATGACATGGAATGATGAGACTGCTATTAGTTTTAAAACATTTGAAGTGCAGTTTGCCCCGTGTCATTGCTTTGGTTCCATGGGTCTAATACAAAATGTAGCAATAATATTTGGAATATCTACTTTACTATTAGATAATGTCAAAAAAACTGAATTGTGATTAAAGAAAAAGATGATTTGGACATCCAGATTAAAAGTTGGAAGTCTGAAGACATTTTGAGGTGTCTGGGCCTTTGGGTGTCACTATGGGTATCACTCACTTTTGGAGGCTGAGGCCTGGTCAGTAAAGGAGGATTAATGGTGGCTCTGAGCCCATTGGCCTCTGGACTATGTCTCTTCCTGATAAAAGAAATCTGAGCTCAGCACACTGCACATGCAGAGCCAGATAGAGCTGTGATTAAAGTATGGATGGGGACTCGATGCCAGGACCTTCATTTAGCTGCCCTCCCCGCGAATACATCCGTGCTCTTCACTGACCACAGCTCAGGCTCAGGTCCAGAGCCCATTACAAGGCTGGCACACAGATCCCAGACCCCCAGCCACTATCGACCACTTGAGCGGGGCTAATGCAAGATGACAGAATAATATACCGCCAACTCTAGCACGACCGCAATGCAGCTTTCTGTACAGCCGCTTCATCTATTTAAACACTACTAGTGGAGCATCAAGTATTAAGTCTTGTTTATGTCACAGCTTGAAAGGGGGACTACTAAAGATTGCACATATCATATTAAGACATCACTTTTCCCGACAGCATGTCAGAAAAATGCGACAAACAGAATAAAAAAAAATACTATTTTCTATTTTAGGTCCTTGCTCCTTAAAGTTTTATCATATTCCCTTAAACAAAGCATGATGGACCGTAAATTTAATCTTTCATTTTTGCTCATCGATGTATAAAGCCTGAAGGCAACCATGGAATATGAAAAGGATATATTGCCCTGTGGTTGCCTCTTTTCTGTCAAAATGTATTATCTAAGTGCTGTCTGAGACTTTTATGCACATCTTATGGTACAAAGAAGTGAATACACAGGGATAGCTTTATTCTGATTTATTTGGCCCTGTTTGTGCTTGGGCCAGGCTGTGCTAATGGGTTAAAAGCAGGATTCAGTCACTGCCCAGATTGCCCATCCAATTTCCTACAAGATTAAAGTGCACTAAAGTAAGCGGCAAGTCCAGTCAATAGCTATTCCACTTCTTTTAGCTCATGTAAACTAAGCTCATAAAAAGGCCTGTTACGCGCTGTTCTCAACCAGAACTTGGTTAACTAGCCTTTTCACACACTTGCACAAACGCATAAATCAGCAGGCCATTTAAATGCACCTTTATCATTAAGATAAACCAATTGACTGCCATTTGTCCAGGAGATATTTTTTACTACTACTACCTGCTTACGGTTGTTTCTCAGCCATTTTGCAACGTCGCGGTCAGACCGGCATAGCAACATAAAAGCCACAAATAATACTGGCACTACATACACACTACGCATGCGCAGCAACCAGAACGCACGTAGTAACAATGATTGACAAGCCAGAGGGCCAATGGAAAACGCTCGCTAAGCGTCTATGATTGGTTGATGATTTTTTGGTCCCATGGAGTACAAAGTTTATTAATATTATTTTTTTTTTCAGTAACCCTATTTAACAGTTAGTTATAAAACTGTTTAGGCAGTTTTAGATTATATTGAAAAAATGGAACATTGAAAACCCCTGTAATGCCTGTAAGGTGAGAGGTAGTGTGACAGTCAGTCAGTCTGAGTTGCACCTTTTGGGGGCTCTTTTGGAGATACAATAGGTCACAGTGCCTCATATATATGTCGTCTAACAAAGCTAACTTTTGTCTCTTCCTTGTTCCATCAATCTTAAATTTAACTCTGTTCATTCTTTCTCCAATTAAATTTATTTATTTTTTTTTGTAAATTTTGAAAAGTAGACATAAAATTGCAATACTAAACTGAATGTTGGTGGGACCATATATTGCATGTATCATTATTGGATTGTTTTTCTCTTGTGATACATTATCATGATATAGATAAAGATATTGTGATAAATTTTACATGGCCACTTTCCACAGGAAAGGGCAGTTGTGGATATAGACGTCATAATGGTTAATTGTTAATTTTTAGAATTGCCCTATTGTGATATGATTATTACTGTGGACAGTGTATTGTATATCATGTGGTACCATGTGAATCACAACACTAATGTTGAAATGTTTATATATAAAACTGCATTATTGGATGTCAGTCTTGCTTTGTGTTATGAGTTAAACACAGGTTCCTTCAAAAATCAAGTTGTGACAGCAGAAGGGCATCTGTTAAGTGGAATAGAGCTTGCAGCCTTTTAGAGTGGCTCAATAGTTCACATCCAGCTGCTCTGCTCTGTCACTTAGCTTCTCCATCTTCGTCCATTCTCCCAATAGCCCGAGCTACCCTCTCAACAAAGCACCACACTGGCGCTTAAAAAATAGACAATCCCACTTCAGTATGTCTTATATAGACACACCGGTTTTATGACTTCATGACGTTGCATTACCCATGGGTCTCACTGAAGTCCTGCCATTCTCACTTGTGCCTTGCCTTTCCACTGTGGCTTTTTTGATATGAGTTTACAAACTGGGGGTCCTTCGAGGTAATGTTTTTCTGGGGTACAAATCATAGGAACACCATGAATATATGATGATTTTGGTGGCATGCTCAGGCAGCGGAAACTGATTTCAAGATGTCCCTATAATCCATTTGAAGGGTAACATGATGACATAAGAGATGCTCTGCCGATAGCATCTGCTGCATTGACAACAATGACATCAGCAATCCTAGAAGTTCTTTATAAACAATCTGCAAAAAAAAGTACAATCACATTGAGTGAAGCAATTGATGATGACACAATTAAAACACAAACTCAACCTCAAATGTGATTCAGAACACTTGAAAAACCTCTTCACTGCCGAGACTAGAAGCAAACCATGGAGACTGCATTATACCAGCTACAGAACAGATTTATTTTTGTGTATTTGTTCTGTTGGACCTGACCATTATACCAGCTACAGAACAGATTTATTTTTGTGTATTTGTTCTGTTGGACCTGACCATTCCACTCTGCTCTCTACTGAAAACTGATCGGAGCAAGGTTAGAAGCAAATAATTATAGACAGAGTTGCTTTGAACCTGGCCAATGGTTAGGAAGAGTGTGACCAGATACTATTTTCAAGAATCCACATGGTGGAGACTTTCCCTCTAATGCAGGTCACTGAGCTAAGTAGTACAAAAACACTAGGGCAAAAAATAAATCAAAAACAGTACAGAACTTTGGAACTTGGCCTTTATCCTATCATGAGTTAATATCACCAGGTAATTGTGAAAATTTAAACATACTATTTTAAAAATGTGAGCTTGTTTTAGCTGAAAACCCCTGAATTGTGTTGTAGAGTAAAGTGAAAAAAATCTAAGAGGTGTTTGCTTTCTTATCTTCCTTCTTGTTTTATTCCTAGTGCCCTGCTCATTCCAAAAAGATCCTTCGTCTATTTGGGAACAAAAGTGCACACCGCTGCAAGATGCGAGTCACTCAGGCTTACACTAATGATTCATTATCCTGCATTCCATTTAATTATTCCTATGCGAACTGCTTGCTAAACACAGACTGGGCCATGCTGTGTTGGTAAGAATGGATGACAGAGACAGCTTGTGTGCTCCGTATATTTGGGTTAAGCCCGCTGTGTTCATAAATTTGCATGCTCATCTGTGTACAGTTCTTTTTTTTCGTCCCCTCCAAGGTGCATTTGGCTGACTATTGTAGGGCTCATATTTTTTTGCCTTACAAAAAATCTTCCACTACAAGCATGCTTTCTACTGTCTTTGCAGACATAGACTAAAGATCAAAATGAATCTGCTGCTAGATTTAGAAGAAGTATGTATATATATAAAAAAAAAAAAACATTTGGCACATAGCAGGTCTTCCACACCTACACATGAATCCCAGGGAACAATGAGGCCCTGAGGGTTACAGAGAAGGAGGATGAGAAGGAAACATCCCGCCCATCGTTCCCTGTGTGATTTCTAGCAATTGGCTTTAAGGTGCAGCTGGCATGACGTTCACAATATTGGAGCCAAATCTTCGTTTCACAATACTGCATCTTACCATTTCTTTGCAATACTGATGGAGACATGTTTGCTTGTTGCTGATATAATTAGCCAAATCATCTTCCTGACAGTCTGGAGATGGCGGCACGTCAAGTGGAAATGTCTTGCAGGGGAGATAAACAGTGTAATTTTGTTTGAGGAAATTACTGTGGAAATGATCAACCATGATTAATTTTGAGAAACAGTTTATCTTATAACATTTGATCAAGTGTTCTGTATTTGATGTCTTGCATGTACAGCTCTGGAAAAAACAACTTCAAAGCCTTCAGCATTAGGGGTTTTACTCAAAATTATTGGTTTGGTTGTGTACTGCCTTCAACATTTTTAAAAGTTACAAGAAAAGTAAATAAATGGACTACAGGGAAACACAGAAGTTTTTTTATTTGTGTTGGTGCTTATTAGTGTTGGGAGTCAGGGCATAACTGTTCTGTCCCATGCAGTCTGCAAAAACACTGGAGAAATACAGTAAGGATCCTGGGGATCAAACATCAACAACATTGGGCAACAGTGATAACCCCCTCGCATCATGCCGTATTTGAGTTATAATATTATAAGTTTCGTCTGGTGTTACTATAAAATCCAGTGGCAATGTGAAATACATTTACTGACAAGACTTGCATTTTAATTATGCGGGTAAAAAGAAATACACTTTTATGACAAGGCAACTTCAGGGATTGGTAATACAGTGAAACAGCCGGAGGCTAAATCCCTTCTAGTGCATGTTATAATGAGTTTAATGTAGTCTTCTTTAGCCTCCCCTGGTGCCTACTATTCAAAAGAAGTAATAAAGTACAACACCAAATAGCCATGGCACTGTGAAAGCAAATGTGCGTTTATGCCAGTACATTAACAGAAGGCAGAGGAGAGTTTATATTACAGAAGAATATGAGACAACTACAAGTCTCTGTTCTGCGCAGTAGGCAGGCTCCCCACTGTGCCGCCCTTTGAAACTTAATTCAAGATAAGGCAACTGGTAAATGTGGTTAAAAAGTCCTTCTTTGAACTGTAACACAAAGCTAGGTACAGTCAGTTGCATCAGACTTTTAAATGTTAAAATGGGAAAATGAATTATATTTAACACAGACACGACTTCCATACAATCTGGATGGCTATAGATCATGCTAGCGGCGGCTGGTGGTGATATTTGGTGGCTAATAAATACAATCACATTTCAAACAAACACTTTCTCACAAACATAACTTTCAGAAATATCTACATCAGGGGCCCTCAACTGAAAAAGATGCAATCATAATTCATCCCTTCCTGTTGTAATTCCTCTGAGGACAACCTACTCAAGGAAAAATGGCACTAAGCATTTATTTTAAGCATTAGTTGTAGTAACTAAAATGTTACTGTTCAATTGCTCCAGGCTTAAAACATGTTCAAAATCAGAATACAAAGATTTATTTCCTGTGTTTTCACTGTATGGGGTAACATTTGAATACAAATGCTTATGATTCTGAAACAGCATTTAGGATTCCTACAGAAACTGACACTAAAGCAGATTTATTTGTCACTCAACTCCAAAAACTCTTTTACACATTTTCAGATTTTTTATCACCCAAATTAACATGTTAAGTTCAAATGAACATGAATGGCATGAGGTAACTCGTGAGTTTAAAAATAGGTAAAATATGGAACAAACGAGTCAAGTAACTTAGCTACAACAGAATAAAGAAGGTAACAGACAAATGATTAATAGACGTCCTCACTTTGCTCTGAGCTAACTGTCCAGTGCTGGTTCAGTTCTGGATTTATTCTGTGATTATAACAGCAGCCCGGAATGGAGGATGAAGTGGTGTCATTCACCTTTGACACGGAGCGTAGGAGGTGTATTATTAAAATAGACGTTCTTTCTCCGTCCATAATGTTAGTCAATGTCTTAAATGTTTTGCCATCCCAGCGGAAACGGACTGAGACTCAGCTTTTGGACTTTAGTCATCTTCTAATGCATTTATCAAGCTACGCTAAACTTGTTCAATCTGCAGCAATCTGTTCATGTCTGTAACCATAGTAACCAAACAACCCAGGTGTGCATACCTGTTCTAGAAGTGCCGGTCCAAAAATATCTTTTCAACAATGTGCTTGTAATTATAGAAAATGTCTTGCGGTCCGGATCAAATCCTCTTAAGGTCCGGATTTGGCCCAGAGACCGGCTGTTGGGGACCTCTGATCCACATGATATCTTTATAGTTTCCACTAAATACTAAAATGTTTTATCACTCAACTAAAGATTGGGGTAAAAAAAATGTTCATTACAAGAGAGACTGGAAACAGACAATTTTTGTTAAGTAACAAATAATGCTAATGCTAAAGCAAAAGGCATCAAATGATCCTAAATTAAACAAATATTGCTAAAGTTTAGGGCTGGGCGATATGGACTAAAATTATATCTCATATATTTTTCAGGGAGCAAACACTTTATTTTTCAAGTCCTTTGATTTTCAATATTAAACAAATCAGGTTTCAAATCAAAGTTATGATTAAGAACAATATTTATGTTTGCTTACATTTCAAAGCTTATTGTTACGCTTCTAGGTTTACGATTCCAATTCCTTTCCTTTTGATGCCATAGATACACCCTGAAACTATTCCACAATATGCTTGTTCTATCAGGTTGGTGTAAGCAACAACGGTGTGGGTTGTCAATACACTATCAAATGCCAGCAGAGGATAAGCATGTACGTTTTAAGTGGTGACTTGTGGAGTCTTAAGGGCCAGTGTGAAGCTGGGACACCAAGTTGAAGAGACAGGAAATGCCATGTCCTCACTGAAATCTGTCATCTGGAAAGGTTAACCAAGTCTACGCTCATTTACAGCAACACATTCATTTATAGGCACACAAATATTCAAATATGCATATGTGTAAAAAGTCATACAGGTCCCCGGGCGTGTGAGAATTCATCTTTTTTACAAGATAACACTGAGTAAGGACATGTTTTATCCCGTGTGGTGGAGTTTACATAACATAACGGCTAATAGCTTGTGACATAATCGAGCCAGTGTTGTGACAGTTTGTATGGCGCAGTGGCGGGGGTGCAAAAATTCTCTTTGGTCATCTCAGGGCAGATGTGACTTTAAAACCTCAAACGGTTGGGGCAAGATATGACGCATGAAGAGATTTTTGAAAACAGAAAATTGCCTTCACCATAATGAATTTAGAGCTCAATTTCAAGAGTGGATCAATGTGGGAGGTTTTGGGCAATAACCCTCTCATTCATACTTGGCCAAATGCATATAAAACACTATTAAAATGATTTAGCCTACTACAGTTAATCTCTGGTAGTTACAAATGTCCAGTAGTAACCAGCATTATAAACGGCATTCTTACATCAAATGGTAGTTCATGAAGAAGAGTAGTTTAAGTTTTTACAATGTTAGACATATACAGTAATTGAAGTCTTTGGGTGTACCATTTCTAATATGAGCTCATTACTCGGTATGATAGCAGTAAAGCAATGTAATTTTAGTGCTTAACATAGTCACATATGCTGTATAATATATACACATAAAAAGAAGTTCAAAAGGTCTACCAACTCTATTATGCTCGGCCTTTCAAATGCATTCAGCAAAAGCACTCTGAAGCTGAAAGTTAAGCTAAAATTAAATGCAGTGGTGAGCAAATAAAACCATAAACGTAGAGGAGTCTCACTTTGAGTCACAATAGCTCAAAAGCTAAGCACTAAGACAAGTTGTTTGTTGACAGTTGGCAACATTTTCACTTCTAAGTGAATTTTATGCTGAGACAATGTTCAAAAGGGGGAACCATAGGCTTGTACGGACCTTGGGGAAAAGTTGGTTCTGGATTTTTTAACAACTAAGAGAAAATGAGCTGATGACAAAAAGGAGTTTAAAGTTGAGAGATCATATGGCTGGCATATTTTCAATTTTCAAAAGAAAGGAAGATAAATTGCCCTGTGGTACTTGACTAATCGGCCGCTCGTCCTCATTTGGAGGTGATAAGGGGCAGCCACCCTTTGATTTATTAAGTCTTACTCGGTGCCAACACTGAAGTCAACTGGAGTCGAAAGACTGATGGACCAAAAACAAGTCCCAGATTCTTTAGTACTGTCATTTATAACCAGATTTCAAAGCCAATAGACCCCACACTTTGACAAAAAAAAAATTAAGAGTTTTGTTTATATGGTGTTTATATGTGCTGTGCAGCGATCTGACACCACACTAAAAGATTCCCTTTCAGTCCTGTCTTTGAAACCGGGAAATCTCACTAAATCTCTCGTGATTACATGCGATTTCAGAGTAAACAAACAACAGTTATGTTAAAGTTTGTGCTGCTTTTTACTGGAGAACAGAAAAAAGGCAGTGAATAAGTTTGTAGTTTGTTTTGACCACAGGTTTGATCTGCCATAAAAGCACTGCAATGTCTCAGTGCATGATACAGCGCTAATACATCATTCTTCGCATGAATTGGGATACCGCTAAGATCTCTAAAATATACAAAATCAAAGCAACATCCAACTCTTCCTTAACACTTCCACCAGCTAAATGGGAGAATGATTTAGCGATCTCTCCCAATCCTGACCTCTGGATACAAATATGTAATAATTATGACAGCTTTTCCATGACAACAAAACCAATTTATATCTTATATAATACAAAACTATCCATAAGAATCATTGCACACAAAACGGACTATTTTAAATGGGCATATCGGATAAACTTGCACACATTGCACTCTAGGCTGCACAGGTGACTACTTACACGCCACTCGAGATTGCACCAGTTCACTCCTTCTGGAACAATGTGACAGACCATCTAACAGCTATCACTGACTGCAGAGTCCCACTATCCCCGTCATTATGTCCTTTAGGTGATACCTCTGAACTAACCACCCTGTTAAAATAAAGGAACCCCATCCTTATCTCCCTAATTATAGCCAAAAAAAGAATGGGATATCTTCCTGAAATATTTCAACCTTAGTTAATTTAGATATTAGAAATAACAAGGACGGTAAAAACACTGAATATTGTTACTTTTTCAATTTAGGGATGCTCATTTTGATTAATTTTCCCGACTGACAACCGCCGCTCCTTAATCAATTATTAACCGTTAACTGATAAGATTATAATATTGAATTGGCATTAACGGCTTAGTGTACAACGTCCCGGTCCCGTGACGTAAACACGCTACAAAAGAAAGCCTGCGTTGTGCTTGCGTCGTCATACAAAACCCCAACAATATATATATACCAAATTAAAGCTTAAAGTCTCATCTTTCAGACGATATAAACCATTTTAACACGTTACAACCACAGCGCCGACACCAAAGCCTTCTTTACAGACAAGCACAAAGATTTAGTTTGGACTTGTCTTACCTTTGATGGGTCTCTTGGACTAAAACAGCAACAAATCCACATAAGCGTGTCTTTCTGTCCGTAAAGGTCCAGTGAATAATATCCAGTAAAATAATTAGGTCCACAAGACATGTTATATCCTCCAAGGCTCAAAAACTGCAGAGAAGTATTTCCAACTTGAAAACTGCTGCGACATTTTTTGTCATTTCTATTGATAATTAAAGCCATAAGTCCTTTCAGACCGCGAAAAAAGCTACTAAAATGCTAACAGGAAGTGTTAGCCTTCGATTGACACCTTTTTCAGCCAACTCTGACGGGTTTTGACATGGGCGGGACCTGGATATGCACCAATGGCCGCACAGACATCTTCATGCATGTGTCACGTGTGTGGTTGCGCGTGCCGACGCGCTCCGTGAGTTAATAAATATAAGCTATATAGTAGACTATTTTATTTTTAAACCATGCAGCAAACAAACAAAAAAAAAAAACTTTAAAAAAAAACTTAAAAAAAAACCGTTTTAAACCATTTAACTGATAGTATTAATCGGTCAAAATATTTACTATAGGTTAACGGTTAAACGGTCAATATGAGCATCCCTATTTCAATTACTATAGTAAATCATCTTTTTTATATACTCAACATTATTGCTATTCTATTATTTTTTTTTTAATAATAATAATAATAATTTTCTTTTTTGGGCCATTTTGTTAATTTGATTTGCTTGATTTTACAAATAAAGTAAACAGTATACTTTATTTGTTTGCTTATCTAACTATCTGCATTATCAACATGGTTATAAAAACAAATATCTTTGATTTTTTTTTAATGTCACAAAATGTGTTGCTGTTTTGTATCTTGCGTCATTGTTTGTCTTCTACAATTTGTCATAGTTAGTAGCACTATTGCAGCACACCTTCCTTGTTTACTGTAATCATCATAAAAAATAATAAAAAATGGGCATTAAAAGATATATAACTAGATCCGTTGCTATCACACAAAAAAACAGACTTATTAAGGAGAGCCACCCAAGATACATGTTTAATATATATGTCCCAATTATGGCCCAAACTACACATACTAATTCAGCTCTCATAATTGGTTCAGAAATGGCCTCTTCAATTTTATCACAAGATACTATTAGGTGCAATTCAAGAAATAGAGTAACCACATAATGAAAATGATAGAATAATTTAATATGATCTTCAGCACTAAGCCAAATAGTGATGACATTCTGTACAAGGCAGTACTGTGTGGCAATAATTAATGCTAAAAAAAGTCAAACCTGCACAGTATACTGTACATCAGGGGCGGCAGTAGCTCGGTGGTAGAGCGGCCGTCCTTCGACCGGAAGGTAGTAGGTTCGATTCCCGCTCTCCCCGCAGTTCATACTGTCGTTGTGTCCTTGGGCAAGACACTTAACCCACCTTGCCCCGTATGAATGTGTAAGAATGTTTAGTGGTGATGGTCGAATGGATGTAAAGCGTCTTTGCGTCCCCGGAAAAGCGCTATATAAAATTGATGTAATAATAATAAATAATAATAATCATTCAGACTTGAATTGTAATAGATGTTAAGATATTCTATTTGCATGCAGGTTTTCACACGTTGTATTTCAGTGCATTTAGCCAAAACAGATAGATTGAACCTAAAGCAAAAAAGCATAATTGCAAAGTGCTTTATAATATCTCAAGCCATATCAGCATTACAATATTTAACAGCACTGCATGTTTTTGCAATGTGCACTTTTAATAAAAGACAGTGTATTCTAAACAATACACTATCCATGCATTTAAACAATAATTTGGAGGGTCAACATCTTAAAATTTGATAAAACTATGACAAAAACAGTGGTAAAATTCAAATAAGAGTCCCCACAACAATCTTCCAGGAAAAAACACTTGTGACCAACATGTGCCAGCAGAGGAGCAATGCACTGACTAGAGCTAACAAGATTCTCCTACACAGCCAACTTGGCCATGCATAAATCAGCCTTCATTTTTATTAAACACAATTTTTTTTAAATCATTTATGATTTTGATTAACTTTAATGTGACCCCATCTGGCTCTTCTTAACACTGGCTTGGTGACATTGTACCAGGGCTGAATGAATTCACTTTGGATCCACACTAATTCAGTGGGATTCTGTGGATGGTCCAGACACAAACGTCCTCATTGTGTTAATCACATCGGCCAAATAATCCTGCTTGTAAATACTAATCCATAAAGAGAAGCAAGGTCAGATTTATTCCATCTGTTCATACAATTATGTCAGTAAGTATTCATAAGAAATGCACTGTGGACTACAATACATTTTCAATTGGAAAAAGGGTGTTAGCTAACAAAAAAAATAAATCACAAGACGGTTTTAGCAAATAACGACCGACTGACTACATGTGTGTGCTGTCAGTGAGTGGGTAGAGAACACTGAGTGGATCTCCTCTAATTGTACGACCATTTAGTCGATGTTAGTTATAGGTTACAAGCTACAAGTCAGGACACCACATGGAGTTTTACACAGATGCTTTTAGGACATGTATGAAAGACTGTTAAACTGTGATCTACCTGAGTTTCAATAAGCATTGCTAAAGTTACAAATCTTCATTAAGGTATGACATGTTGCCATTATAAGCAGACATAGAAGCTATAGCTTCTTATCATTCTTCCCCTTTCTGCTAATGATTAATAATTACAAGTGCAAATTTGACTTTTTAAGTATCTATGTTTGTAATTTTAACTGTGGTTTCACATTGAATTAATCAGAAAAATTGGCTGCTTTTTGTTGCCACTGTAGAAGGTTCTTTTAGGCGTATGTTATATTTTAGGGCTAATTCATTTTTGCAAGATTTAAAGGCTTGTACAATGTTGTCATGGGCTGAACAACCCGAGTTAGTGAAGAAAAGGTTGGCAGGTCTATGTAACATGTGAGTTAAAGAACAGTTGGCAGTGTGCAGAGTGCAAATACCATAAGAAAATCTTGTTAAATTATGTACCCATGTAACTTGTGCCAACTTTACTCAAGCAAAGAAGTTGTAAAATTACAAACTTTAATGCACTATAAAAAATTGTGACATTTAAATGTGTCAAATAATCATCAAAAGATATGAGATATATTATTCATTGTAGTCAGACTATCACATTATTAAGCTAACCATCAAAACTCAAGTAAAGATTTAATAAAATTTTAAGCCTTTGCAAAAGTTTAACAACTGTTTTTCTTTTTCAAACATTATACATTTTTCCATATTGTTCCTAGGGATATAACGTTTTAAAAACTTCTGGCAATGTGAATTAAAAATTGGCAAGTGTGGGATACTGGCAGTGAGCTTTGAGTTTGTCAGACTGCTGGACAGTGAAGGTAACCTAGTGGCAGCTTGGAATAGATGTGCCAAATTAAACATCTCATCCAGAGGGATGTGCCTGATACTGGTATTAGCCCCCTGCATCCAGTCCACATGTGCACAGCTACGAGGGTAATAAGAGATATTGTGTTCACTGTGAGGCACTGTTAGTTGAATGCTGGATGTTCAATCTGATTTTCAGTTGAACCTGGCTGAGACCCTTAGGCTGGCTGCTGTTTAACTCCTGTCTAGTGAATGGGAGCAGGTCCAGGGACTGAATAGTCTCTCCAACAGAGTGCAAACACAGGCTGTGGAGTGGCTCCACAGCACTTTGGCTCCACTACAATCCTAACGTTATGCCTGACTGCGAGGTCGTCTCATTGGCGCCCACTGACAGGAGCTTTCACCTTGTGTACCAGAAGTACCATGCCACTGAATGACTGCTTAAAAGTGTTTCATTCTGATGTGACTGTTAAACAGCACTCAAGGTCAGCATTTTGAGTGGTAGAGTCTACAATAGCAAAGATTCCCATTACCACTTGGTAGGTTGTATTTGTAAGAAGAGTTTAGAATTTTAGAGGTGAGTTTGGTGGTGGTCGGTGAAGGCTGTGAGTGCTGTGTGTTTGGCAGCCCCCTCTCTGTCTGCCCCAGGTGTGAATGTGTGTGAATGGAAGCATCATGTACAGCCCTTTGGGTGCTTGAGAAGGAAACAAAAAAGCATGCCATTTACCAATTAAATACTACATCCATAGTTTGTGAATAATAATGTTTAAAGCTTTATGTTCAGACAGACACAGACCCTCTGGTTTGCGATCAGAAGCAAGGGGTTTGTACTTCGGTCAAGCATCTGTGGACCAGGCAGAATTCACTTTACTAAAGCCTAATGGATGTTTCTTAGTAAAGCAGGTTCTCTCTGTTATCAGTGTTTTTTTTTTGTGTGTACTTGTTTTAGTTTAAATCACTAGTTTGGTCAATGGTCACAAACAGATGGAAAAAAACTGACTGACTTAAACTGTTTGATTAAATGACCGAGCAACTTACTTTTTCTTTATGTGTTATTTTTGTGTTTTTTTTTCCCCCACAAATATCCCCTATGCCCTGTGTCCCATTTATACAAAAGGAATTAAGACAGAAAAATTGTGACTCAATATAATGAAGTAATTAGCATTCCTGAAACTATACAGCATAGACATGCATTTGGAATTAGGGGAATTTCTGTTCTTACAAATTCCAAGGGAATAAAATTGAGTGTGAAATGTTCAAGAATAATCATTCCTAATTTGCAATTTTCCAGTGTAGAAATCTCAAGCGTTAAACAGCTGGGATAGGTCCGGTGGAAGTAAAGGGATGAATATTAAAATACAATCATTTTCTCTATTTACTCTATATTTAATCAAATTAAATAGTAAATGCATTGTACATTGCTGCAATCTTGAACATTGCACACATTCAACAAAGTATTGCTCTTCTTAGATATTGCATATGTTTAGAGAAATATTACCTGTTAAGAGTGAGTCTATTTGGAGCAGTTGTTTAATCTTTTTTATCAATTAATACCTCTAGTTCTCCTAAGTGTGCATCAATAGTTTCCACAGTACATTATAAAGAAAAATGTTAAATGCTAACTTTGCAATCTGAGGCTCTGAACATGCAACATTCATTTGGGTTTGTCAGAATTTTGGTTTCATAGCTGTTTCCAGATTGGAATGGTCTCACATCAGTGGCTGCCGCACATTACATGACCCACAGAGCAAGAGCGCTGTCTGTGCCAGGAAACGAACCCTGCAATCACATTGTTATGTTTGTTCATTTTGGGAGTGAATGTTTGATTAGTCTAAGCTTTAGATTAGCATTGACACACCATTCTAAACATAAAATAAGTGACTGGTGAAAGTACCAAAGAAAACGTCACTCAATTTATGCCGTAAGCGTTTGATTAGAGTGCCAAAATTGTTATACTAATGTTATGCTCTTTCTAATTCTGTTTCTGGGTTAACTGTCATGCATGCTATAATTAATACCATTCCTGTGACTTAAATATTGATTTTAGCAATATCTTAATAAAATTCTGCCAGAGCGGAAACAGCTGCTTTATTTAACTGTATTTCTGGTGTGGAAAGATATTAAAGTAATAGTAGCTATTTAAGGTGGATCAATTCATTTTTTTACGTTAAAATATATTGTGGAATGTTTTGGTTCTTTAAAAATAGTGAAAATGTCTATAAACTAAACAATATCCATCCATTTTAAAGGTAAACAGATATATTTGTTATATAAATGGGAAAAACTCATTTTATTTTGGACTGTCAGATTAGTTTGGCGCAGTACCAAGAGTTGCCACTAGTAGAACAATTAATGGAATACGTATCTATTTGTAAAACTCTAGCCTTGAATTTAGACAAATAGAAAAAAGGAGAAATGTAATGCTTATTAGTTTTGTGTTCATGCTCCAGGGGACAAATTAAAACCCCTGACCACATGTCCACTTCATGAAACAGCACAAAAAAACACAGCCTCTCCCCAGAGAGCACAGAAAGCAGGCTTACTTCATATCACTTATTAATCACTCACAGCATTCATGTAAGACTCACAGACATATAAGCGAAGCAAAGATGAATTACTATGCAAATAGAATGCAAAGTTTCCACCCTTTTTATGTAGCATGCTGGTGTGTTTATGTAACCATACCATATCCACTTTAAAAACTGCAGATGAGATGAGTGCATTCATCTCAAGTGTATCAATTTCTCTGATAATCAAGAGTCTATGAAAGAGTTACCTGGGATTGGAGGTACAGCTTAATGTCTGCTTAATTTCTCTACTCTGGCTTGTAAATCCGGTAAGGGAATTCTGGGCACACATGATGAGTAACACAGCAAAAGTGCTTTGAAAAGTCTAAAAGAAGCTTGGGAAAGAAATAAAAAACATCATTACAAATTATCTATTGGACAATCTCATCAATTTGCTTCAGCACCATTTCCCCAGAGGTCAAAATGTGGCATGTGAAAAGAATGGTCTAGGCGTTGGGGAGTGAGGTCACAGGTTCAAGAATACCCTTGGGCATGACATTAGAGAGATAAAGAGAGGCTCAAATGAACTTCAGCTGCTGGGTCTTTTCATGCCGCAGTCGGACATCTGATTTTTTTGCTGACAGCTTTGAGTAATTTATGCTTTTCTATACATCATTCTGCACACAAAACCTTATCTACCTTCACTCAGTAGAAGTTTTTTCCATTTGCTCTATTAAAGTCTTGACCTTCCAGCATGCTACATTCATGTCACTCTTGAGTTCTTTTTTTTTCACTAAGCATTTTATATGATTGGGTTGGTCCTCTGAGGAATACTGTGGCCCAATTGCAGATTCATTCTTTGTCATGACTGCACCACTGAGGTAAGAAGAAAATAGAGAAAAACACACAAACAGAAGCAGTGTTGAGTGGAATTCCAAGTGAACAGTGGCATGAGATAAGGGGCTTTTTGAAACATGTTTGGCATCTTTGGAGAAACTGGTTTAAAAGGAGAAAAAGGCATTCTAGCAAAAATAGAACATACATTTTTTGTAAGGTTGGAGAAAAGTGGATGATCTGATTTTACAGGTTTGATTGCATTTAGATAATAAAACCTGCTTCTGGGTAAGAGAGCGGGTGAAGTCCTGTCTGATCTGAAATACAGAGCGGCGTTTGATTGGATGACTGCTGCGGAGACTGACGGCAGGCCTGCTGAGAGCGCTGAGAAGACGGCAGGTGTGTGAGCTGGATTGTGAGATGACTGTGAGCGCGGAGCTGGTAGGTGGTCAAGATGGAGAAACAGTCTGGAATCATAAGAACTTCAGCAGCGTTTCAGGCAGCAGGAGGACAGCTGTTACAGCAGATCTCCAGTAATAACCAGCAAGTTTATTTTCTATAGGCTCTAGTGTAAACCATTCTTATTTTCTGGCATCTTGGTTTTGATTCCGTCCGTGGTAAAACAATTTTTTGGTAACCTGACTCTGCCATATAGAACTGCTCCACACAGTAGCGGCTGGTCGTGATATTGGGCAGTGGGCTAATAGATGTATTTTTATATTTAGTAGCACACACTACAGTAACAGCCGCATCACATTTCAAGATTTAATGACAAATTGTCACACTCACGCTGGTCCTGAGAAACAGTTCTAAGGATTTATCTCATCCTGCACAGAATCTCAAACATTTACACGATTGAGACAGTTGTCAATACACCCTGCCTCCCTGGAGAAGACACAGACTGTTGCCATAAACAAATTACACATCTATCACCACAACCACTCATGTCATCGCCGGTGTTTACTAAGTTTCATTCTATTAGCATTTGTAGCTGAAAGACAAATAAGATCACACTGAGGGTGAACAAGTTGAAACTGTAACTTTTAATCTAAAGCAGCTAAAGTAAAGTTATTTAAAAACCGTTGGCTGCACACAAACTGCTTGAGATCAGCGCACTCGCCCTGTGAGCTGAGCCGGACTTAAGTTCTCGGATGCGGGCCAAAGAAGAGCCGAGCTACCGCGGAGACAGCCCGCACAGATGCTAATTCGTGCCTATCAAAGAAAACTACTATGGCCAACTGTCACAACCAGGACAAAAACTCTTTTTTTGAGAACATAACACATTTGCAAAGCATGTAGCCTACCAGCAAATAAAAACCAGATGCCCGTAAATGAAAAGCACATTAACCTTAAACAATAAATCCGTAGCACTCACCACTTGACACCAACGTAAGTCCTGTCATGTCCAGGGTCACTGTCCCAATCAATGCCTGAAAACACTGTAGAAATCCATCTTCTTTAGTCCCTTGGCTGATACCAATTTAGTCTCTTCTTCTAATAGTCTTTTTATAAAATCCTCACAAACTTCATCAATGTCTTCTTACATCCACCGCTAGCATCATATTGAACTTCTACCAAACAAACTTATAGCTAAAAAAGCTACTGTACATGCTCTGTTATTGGCTACCTTTTTTTTTAGCCCCAATAGCGCTGATACCAAAGGGGTGGGTCTTACACATGTCAATTACTACAAGTACAAAGCAGAACAGTGTTGTGCGGTGCGGTTTTTGGGCTGAAAGATTTTTGCCCATTTTCCCTTTTCATTGTGGTTTACAGGATTATTTAAAAACAAAAGGGCTCACTTACTTTTTTTACAAGCACTATAAGGTTTTTTAAAGACATGAAAGATCAGCATTTTATTTGTGTAATTATTTTTAGACACAATGTTTGTCAATACCCTTGACTTAGATGAAGATCAGATCACATTTTAAGACAAATTTATTCAGAAAACCATGAAACAGATGTTAATTTCATGACACCTAATGTAAAGGTTGCACAACAAAGCACTGCTGTGGACAGCCATTAGTCCACATTCAAATGGAAATGGACCTTCAAATAACTCAAAAAAAGTTATTATGTGCTTATGTTGTGAGCACAAAAAAAATGTTGAAAGATTTTTAGCATGTGGGTCTTATGAATGTCGTGAGAACAAGATTTGAAGATGCTATCTTTGCTGAAAAACAGATTTAGGATTGGAAATACTAAAATCCCACACAGGCCTAATGTTTGTAACACAGTTGGATTTATATCCTTTGACTGCAGTGGGTACTATTCATCTTTTTGTTTGGTCTATTTATGATCTGATGTTTTTTGTACTGCTGCTGATATTTATAAGAATACACTACTTTTATTTACAGATTGTCCACCATAGCCTTGTGTGGGATGCTGTACAGGACATCCATATTTAGTCAATTTTATGCCCATGACCTAATGTTGAATCAATGATACATAATTATAAGCAAATTAAAGCTTTTTGTCCCATAGAGGTCTAGAGATCTACAAACAAGTACGCATACAATAGCCCTGTGATAATGAAAAGCTATTAGCTGTGCAGGCCAAATCAATTTGGAGCACTTATTCCATGCCCAAGGCTTTGTGTTTAATCCAATGCCAGAGCTATGTGTTGTATTTGTTGGAGGTTTGTAACTGCTTGTACAACTGTGGGCTGTTGAGCAGGCTAACAGCCGCCGCAGGAGCACTGCTGTGGAAGTTATTCAGTAAACCCCGGAGAGGGATCCAACACCCATCAAGCATACAAATGACCGATGAGGCCGAGAGAGGAAGAAGCTGTTTTCATTGCCAACTTCCCTCCCACTGCTTTTTAACTAGTACAGATAAAAAGCCCTCCTTTCTCCTTGGGAGGTGAAAGACTCGAGGAGTTAAAGCATCAAAGTCCACCCTTTTTATGTACAAATGATCAGTGGAATCAGGGGCTAAGTTAGATGAGATATTACGTATATATCACTTTTCAAGATACCCAAAGATGCTTCACATATCCAGATCCTTGCCCAAGGACACAACAACAGTATGAACTGTAGGGAAAGCGGGAATCAAACTGCCAAGTTTTCAGGTTATAGGACAACCCATTTATAAAGCAAAGTTAAAGGGGGAAACAAAATGGGACCAAACAGACATGAACAAATCAAGACAGATTTCAGAGAATAAAACACATGCTATGAGAAAAATTGGGAAAGGAATGGGTGGGACTGTTCAACAAAGGTTGAGAGTCCCACTGTTTCACTGTGCATTTAAAATGTCTTTTCTATCCAAAAACTTGTTGATGTGGCCAAATGTATATGACACTATACAACTAGTTTAGTTTAGTGCCCCGCCTTATTGAAATGCATTGTTTTGGTTACAACAAATAAAAGTTCACGTATTTGAATGTTGCTGTCTGTTTTTACTCAAAAATTACAAACAAGAGCTGTGCAATATTTTCTCCTCAAGTTAATCATATAATCAGCAACAAAGGAAAAAAAACACACCCAAACTGCATTCATTTGGCAAGATTTTTCCAAATGTTAATTTCTGCTGGCAACTTCTAAAGCAATAATTCTAGATGTGGATAAAATATATTTTTGGACTAGCCTTTTATGCTTTAAACAGCTGGGCATGTTTGAGTCCAACCGCTGGGCCAATTTAAAAGTCAAACACATTCACTCCACTTGCTAAAAGACTAATAAAGAGGGCCCTGTGCTAAAACGACTCCCCATCTACAATGCACGCCCTCACATGTGCTTCATCTGTTTAAATGCAGTCCAAATTAGCAACTACAAAGGCGTGGCTGTCAGGGTGCGTTAGTGAAAGACCCTGCTAAAACGCTGGCTCTCATCAACACGTCTGGCTGTGCAGTGCCGAGACCACACCGCGCTTGGACCAAAGCCACTAAAGCAGGTAGAAGCTATAAATCATCACTGAGTCAGCCCAGGGACAGAGTTAGACAAAGGCAGTCTGCTCCTGTCTGTAACTCACATGCACTCTGCACAGCACTGCCTTGTGTTAGAGACCAGTAAACACAATAGAGGCTAAGGCTTGCACTGATCTTATTCTACCATTATTATTTTAATTTTTTTTCCTTCCAATATTCTTATCTATAAGATAACAACCTTTCGTTGGGTATGTAAAATTTATGAGGGCATTATCTTACATACAGTATTAACCCTCTAAAGCATGCATTATGTTTTTGCACAAAAAAACGTTGTTCAAACAGGACCCAGCATTCATGATATGCACGCTCTTAAGGCTGTGCAATTAGTTGAAAGAGGTGTGTTCTAAAAAGAGCAGTGTGCCATTCAATCACTGAGGTCATCAATTTTGTGAAAAAACAGGTGTGAATCAGATGGCTCCTATTTAAGGATGAAGCCACCAGCACTTGTTGAACGTGCATTTGAAAGCCTGAGGAAAATGGGTCGTTTAAGACATTGTTCAGAAGAACAGTGTACTTTGATTTAAAAAGTTGATTGGAGTAGGGGAAACCCTATAAAGAGGTGCAAAAAAATAGAGGCTGTTCATCTAAAATGATCTCCAATGCCTTAAAATGGAGATGTTTTAATGCTCTTAAAACCAGAGAGACTTGGAAGAAAACGGAAGGCAACCATCAAATAGATCGAAGAATAACCAGAAGGGCAAAGGCTCAGCCAATAATCAGCTCCAGGATGATTAAAGACAGTCTGGAGTTACCTGTAAGTACTGTGACAGTTAGAAAATGTTTGTGTGAGGCGAATACATTTTTAAGAATGCCCCGCAAAGTCCCTCTGTTTAAAAGAAATGTGAAGAAGAGGTTACAATATGCCAAAGAACACATCAACTGGCCTAAAGAGAAATGGAGAAACATTTTGTGGACTGATGAGAGTAAAATTGTTCTTTTTGGGTCCAAGGGCCACATACAGTTTGTGAGACGACCCCAAACTCTGAATTCAAGCCACAGTACACAGTGAAGACAGTGAAGCAAGCATCATAATATGGGCATGTTTCTCCTACTATGGTGTTGGGCCTATTTATCGCATACCAGGGATCATGGATCAGTTTGCATATGTCAAAATACTTGAAGAGATCATGTTTCCTTATGTTGAAGAGGACATGCCCTCGAAAAACAATGTAAACGAACAAAGTCTTGGTTCCAAACCAACAAAATTAATGTTCCCCGGACCTTAATCCAATCGAGAAGTTTCTGAAGCAAAACTAAGAAATGTAAATGAATTGTGTAATGTTGTTAAAGAATCATGGAGTGGAATAACAGCTGAGAGGTGCCACAAGTTGGTGCCACACAGATGTGAAGCGGTTTTAAAAAACTGTGGTCATACATAAATATTAGTTTAGTGAATCACAGGATTGCTAAATCCTAGAAACAAAAACGTTTGTACAAAATAGTTTTGAGTTTGTACAGTCAACGACAGACACTATTTTTTTACACATCCCTTTCAACTAATTGCCCAATAGCACAGGCTTAAGAGCGTGTATATCATGAATGCTGGGTCTTGTTTGTTTTCTGAGAATCTACTGTACCTACTGGTAACTTGTTTGCCATGTAGCAATAAAAAATATACTAAAAACCTGGATTATTCTGGTTAGTCACATTGTACTGCTATTATTTTAAACAATACTGTATAAATATTTTTAAATAATTTTTGAAACACTTTGAAAACAATAAAAAGCCACTCTAAATTTGTATTGTGGGGATCCGGGGGGTGGGGCAAAAACCAGTCTCTATCTGGTGTGACCACCATTTGTGAAGCAAACACCTCTCCAAAGTGCCAGACACCATCAAATGTGAGCATTTGGTCTCAAGTCGGTTACAACGAGAAACTGCAGTCAGCTCGAGACCCCGATGAGGGCGATGAGCATGCAGATGAGCTTTCCTGGTTTCAAAAGGTTTTTCAGAAATTCTTTGAATATGCAAACTGACTGTTGCAGCAGCTGTCTGAGTGGCTGGTCTTAGTGGATCTTGGAGGTGAAGATGCTGGATGAGGTCCTGGGCTGGTGTGGTTACACGTGGTCTGCGGTTGTGAGGCCAGTTGGATGTACTGCCAGATTTTCTGAAACGCCTTTGAAGTCGGATTATGGTCGAGAAATTAATATTCAATTCAGGGGCAACAGCTCTGGTGGACATTCCTGCAAGTCAGCATGCAAACTGCACGCTCCCTCAAAACATGCAACATCTGTGGCACTGTGCTGTGTGAAGAAACTGCACATTTTAGAGTGGCGTTTTATTGTGGCCATCACACCTCATGCTCTCTAATCAGCATCTTGATATGCCACACCTGTGAGGTGGATGGATTAACTCGGCAAAGGAGAAGTGCTCACTAACACAGATTTGGACAGATTTGTGAACAATATTTGAGCAAAATAGGCCTTTTGTGTACATAAAAATGTCTTAGGTCTTTGAGTGTAGCTCATGAAAAATGTGGGCAAAAACATAAAATAGCTCCTTTCTGTTTTTTCTACCTACGTCAGTGCATAAAACAAAGCAAAATCAAAGATACTTCATTTTGGCCTTCAAGAAAGTCACGTCTGTCATAACTACTGAAAACTAACCTGTAAAAGTAGAATTGTATTTTTATTTAATTTCATTGTACAGTACATGTAATTATATGTGATAACATCCAAACACACTGTCAGAAAAGTACCCCTTATGCCCTTTTTGCAATGCAAAATGCCCATCTCTAGCATCAACTGGGATCAGCATCAAGAACGTTTTGAAACCTCATGGCATGTCTCTGTAAACCTGGCCACTATTATAACAGTTGGGCATAAAGTATGAGCAGAAGGGTGTGATATCAATGTACAATTCCAAATAAAGTCTCTGCTTGTACCTGAATGTCACTCCCCAAGAAGCCCTGCATCTCAGGGAGTGTTCCTAATCCAGAAATGACAATAGGCTGTCTGTCACTGAACTGGCCTTTGAACAGAATGAACAAGTATATACAGTATGTTATATACAGTAGAACAACACAGCCCTGCACCTTATCTAGTGCACCTTTATTCTTTTTGTACCATATCTTATTAGGCAAGCAGGCAATAAAAGTCATGGACCAGAAAACTATTAAATGTAACTATCTCAGAAAGCTCACCCTTTTAATGTCTGTCTTGTTTGAATGCCAAGACATTGCTTCTCTAGAGACCATCTGATCTACTTTCAGCAAACTATAGCTGAAAATCTATAGCCTGGACAGCCATTCAATTTCTTTTTCTATTACGTACAAAGAATTAGATTGGTCCCTCTCATTACCAGTTTGATTTCCAGAGGGCGGGACAAATAGATGCAGGTTAAACCAATCACAGAAATGAACGACCTGATAAGCAATGTGACAACAAGACGTCCCAGGGTCATAAATTATATATAAACCAATTAATGTCACCAAACTCTGCCCTATTATTGTCAACATCTACCTTCCATATTTACAATATTAACAATGTTATTACAAAGCAACTAGAGAACAGAATTGTTTTCACATAGTCTTGCACAGTCCACTGAATAGAGAATTGTGCATTAGAGGTCTAGTGCAGACGTCCATGGCATTGTAGTTTTGATTTACAGTGGCCTTGTAGATAGATTATAATGTATTGCAGGGGTGCAGCGTTTTACATTGTGATAAATATGGTTGGGTCAGGGACCAGATAAATTGCAAAGACACTCAAAAGAGGTGCCAGGTACTCCGGCCAGAAAGGTTGCTAAGGAAAGAAGGCAACCATTATTTATTGAAATACCAGCACGTTTCTCCCTACCCTTTCATAAATTCATTCAAGACACAAGCCAAACATTCACACATCTTGTTAAAAGGGCAAGAAAAAGAGTGTGGGACGCTTTTTATGGTGGTTTAAAAAAGGGAGAAGAAAATAATAAATCCACCTGGAAGAGAGGTGAACATGATTTAAAAAACATAGCAGACTAACAAAAAACACACAATGGAATTCTTAGGGCCAGCTGGGATTTCAATTCCAATTCAGGTGTCGCTTCATAGCAATATGGAGCACAGACACACACACTGTCAAAGTCTGGAACTGCTAAATGGGTTTTCCTCTTTTTTATACAGTCCTCTTTCATGTCCAGCCTCATTCTTCATCAGCTCTAAGGGGATATGCTCGTAAATAAAAGTGTCACAATGCCTCGAGCTTTGAGTATGCACATGGGAAGTGTGTGTGGGATGAATGACTGACAGAGCTAAATGACTCTCTAAAAACATAACAAAAACAAAAAAAGGACAATACTGACATCATGCCTTTGTTACATCGTGTGATTTTGGCTGTGGTTGACAAATGCTTAGTCAAGGCAAAATCATCACAGCTTTAAGTCAGTAGACAGCCATCACACAGTGAGAGAGGGTCAAAGATGACCAAACTCAAGTCCGGAAATATGCTTCCTGTTAAGCCAGGTTATCATGTCTTTGTAGCAAAGTGTACTTGCCCATTTACAACTGTGTACAATGCTTGTTACTGTATTTGGTTTGTTTCTGTCACTGTATGGAGAGCATTGCCACATTATGTACAGGTGAATAATTGCATGTAAATATGTGTATGAAAATTTCTCAGCACTTCTATCTGTCCAATTTTCACTTTTAATGTGTTACTGTGTAGTCAGAGTTAGTCATGTCTCCTACAACCCACTGCAATCCTAGCAGCAATTTGCATATCTCACCTCACACATGGTTACAGCCCTGCACCACAGCAGTTTTAAACATGCAGAGAGATATACATGGTGATAATAATAATATAATAATATATTTAATGTGTTGAGAAAAGTTGAATTTAAGATCTGACTGACTTTCATTGTGACATGTATCGGATTGCTGATACAGGTGCCATGTATAACAATGTGTTTAATTGCAGGACTGTTGTGACTAAATAAGGCATTAATCTATGATCAATATATGTCATTATTAAAATGACATAGTTCTCAGGATGAAGTTATAGATCTAACAATTTTATACATGCCAATACAAAATAAAAATATCAGTACTATTAGACAAAAGTAACAATAAAATCCAAAATAAATTGAAATGGCAACAATTAGAGTGACCCCTCAACCTCGGGAAAATTTATGGAGCAGACACAATGGAGCCCGTCATACGGAAATGTATCATAAATCTCAATAACCAAGTACACTTGGATACTCACTCATTCTTCAGTGAGTATGCATGCGTAAATAACACTGCACACATAACTGGCATTGGTTGCATAACGCAGAAGTATTTATATGTTGACATGTAATCTATGTGCATTTTGCTATAGACATCACAGGTGAAGGGCAACAGAAGTAAACTGTAAGCATCCCCCGCCAGTGACTTATGTGTGCAGTAATGCGGAGATATCTGTGCTGTGCGTATGTGGCGGATGGCTTGTCATCAGATGGCCACAATATCTCGTCCACTTTAATGTCATAACGGGGGAATCCTCTTAAATCCTGGGATGATCTGAAGATGATCTCCAAACAAAGGATCAGACAAACACAGACTACTATATCTTAAGACCATCCCCATCCCTTTTCATCTCTACAGCAATAAAATAAAACAAGACAAAATGAACACCAGCCAATCCTTAATGGCATTTCCTTTCAGATGTATCAATCATGTTTTTATCTTAAGGTGTAATAAAGCTTGGATTTAGATTTTCCTGCTCAGTGCAAAACTACACAGGCCTTTGATTGGTTAAAAGTATTTTAACTTTATTAGTTGAAAGTTTAGTATGAAGTTATTTAAAAATGTTCAAAAATAGATAATTATACAAGTTAATAATATCCCATTAATGTTCCATTATATGTTTATAATGTTTTTTTCTTTGATGTCTTACATGTGATTTTTATTCATTCATTTTCTATCACTTATTTGTTAGCAAACATCATGTTATTTGAAAGACTTATTTCATTTAATTATTATTTTTTGTTTATTTGTAAAATGATAATTACATGTGCTAATAATGTTGCTAATGTGTGACTCTTTTCTGCTCTTTTGCTGGCATAACTTAGCTAAACTAGTCTATGTTAGTGTTAATCTTCACAAAATAGCTACTAAAATCCTCTTTTCTAAAAACAGCCAAAATAGAAATCTACATGCCTTTTAACCTCACATTTCAGACTCGACCCTGCCACCATGTTAGTGTCAGTTGCACTTTACCAGCTTTAGATTTTTTTCCATATACTATTGCTTCCAGGCAGTAAAAATACAAGGCTAGTAAAGTCCATTGTCAGGGCTGTCAAAAAGCCTTCAGAGTAGTTCCAAGCCTGCTCACCACTTTTGAAGTTTCAAAGTGAAGCCCAGATTTTTTTGTCATGTTGTGCACTTCTTTTATCCAGGCTGTGGCTTTGATGTTCAGTTGCTTCTTCCAACACTTCAGTAATATAAGACAATATGTAGCCTTGAGTTTATTAGTATACAGTGATTTATTTTTATATGTTGGACACATTGACGGTAGAAGGCGTGGACATAGCAAGCCCGCTTCCGGGTTGGAAGCCTATTAGGAAGTAGGGGTAGGCTCCATCAAGCATGACCCCCCCATTGACATCCATTGAAAAATCTGCGCCAATTACGAAGTGACTATTTTTGTCACAGTCATCATTCTAACCATGCCGTCTTTGTTTGAACACTTATTATTATTCCCGTAATTGTTATATTGATATTTATCACATAACTCAAGATATTAAGATTAAAAAATTATCAGCTGCCTCCATTCTGCTATGTCGGGCTCACGGGGGCGTGGTTTGGTTGGCACTCGCTCCCGTCTTGTTTAAGCCTAACCTGCTCTCGGAAGAAGAAGCCGCTGGATATTTATGGACAGAAGAGAGACTCCCGGAGGGCTAACTATTTTAAATCAGTGAAATTTAAGCTTTTTGCTACATGTTTTCCAAAGCTTAGTCAGTATGTCTTCGTTTCTTATTAATTAGTTTGTTAGTTGGTGCTGTTCATTAATGGAGATCGCTTGCTGTTAGCTAAAAGCTAACACTAGCTGTGTTTGGTTTAATTCAGCTGAATTAAATCACTTTTTCATTGTCCAACTGCACTAAATGAACCACGCTCCAGTTTCTAGGTGAGTACATTTTTGCATGTGTTAAAATACTGTTCAGAATATACACAGTTGGCTAAACTATTGAGCTTTTGTTAGCTGCTAAAGGCCTAACGTACTGCTCCACCGTTTTAACGATACATAGTTTAATACGATACACTTTACAGTCACTGGTTGGACAATTTTGTGATATGGGTGTCTCCCTTAACATAGACTCTCTGATGACTTTAACTCTCTGAGGCCTTATTATGGCTGTCATATGCCTGTTTGTATCTCAAGCTTGGATGTCTATTGCTGATATTCAAAATCCTGCCATTCCAAGGAAAAATGTATCACAGAAGCCCCAAATGCCAGTAAAAAAATTCAGTTAAATAAATGGCACATGAGGGAAAAAACATTGCTGCTGAGGTTAAAGGTTGTTGCTGATCTCTCTAAAACCTTGGCATTAGCACTGATATTCAACAGCATGACTAAAAACATCCCATCTGTTTGTCTACATACGCCCGACATAAACCCCTCGCAATGAGGGCATGATCATTTCAAACCTACCCTCTTAATAGATTTAAGCTGTCAAAGACCTATATAACTCTTTTGTTTATAAATCTCAAATTGCATCAGCATCAACACCATTTCCACAGAAAGGCTTTGTGAAAAGAGTAAAAAAAGATCTCATCGGCTCAGAATATCACATTCAGATATACAATGCAGGTAAGCTCATACATACTTTGTGGTTTGGGTTGTCAGAGGATTAGCACTGAGGTGAGCAAATCAAATATGGAGTTGTTATGCAGCAAGGCCACACAATGAAGTGGACGTAAATCTAGACGATTTGGAGTTAGTTAGAGTGGTGCTGGTAATTTTAAATATATACACAAGGAGGTGTAAACATACATGCTAACTATTAGGATTTGACATAGGGCCCCTCTGGAGAGAAAATAGCCCGGATCATGGGGGTTGAAATTCCGCATTAATCCTTACTCACTCTTCCACACACATAAGCCAGTGGACACATCGACTCCATGGTGACATACAATCTGTTAGAACACCATGTAGAATTACAGCTCTGGTTGCTCTATTCATGGCTTACCCCAAGAGCAGCAGTCCATAGTCTACAAAGCTTACAAAATCACTTTAAATGTGGGACAAAGGAATGCTTGAGTAGATTTGTGCCGGCCCTAACAGTAAACAAGTGTGAAAACAGTGCCTCTGAATAATCTCTGCTGGGAATCTGGAGCAGGAGCAACAAATGAATGAGCTAAAGCAGAGGAAAACACAATTAAGTGCTGAAAACAGGTCAACTGCAATTTATTGTTCAAAATAACAAATACTAATACTAGTAAGTCCAATACAATTTTCAATTATTATGAATTCTATATCGGATTGGTTGATAGGGCTAGATGGAGGCAGATTATTTGCTGTGACCCCTAGAGGGAGCATCCAAAAGGAGACCAAGAAGATACAGAAGTTACAATCCCCCCATTCATTTTCAGGTATTTTTTTTAAAGATAAAATGTTCTGCTTTTCTACCCAATAAACATTTTGTTGCTCTTACAGAAAGTTTTCTCTTTGCTCATTTTGTACCTGTTTTTTGTTTAGTTTTTTTTTTATCTTCAGAAGCCATGAAAGCAACCTTTTGTTATCTGTGTTTGCCTTACAAAACCAAAAACTGTATCTAGCTAGATTAAAAGCAGACACAAACAAGGCTGTTGTTACCTATGCTAATGAAATAATGATTAGATAGCTTGGTAGCTGGGAGCATGAATTATAGGCTGCCAACAAAAAATGACAGTGCGAGTGGAAAAAGAAACGGTGGTGTGCATGATATTATGCGCTATGCACAGAGGTATATACATAGAGCATGCATGTGGAATAGCATCAATTGTTATTAAAGACAAACATATGCAGTGAGAAATGATTGAGTTACAGTAAACAGCCACATTCATCACTATAAATGTACTGCATAAATCATTTACATAGGCAAACACCTTCATTTTCCAGACCAGAGTTTCATTGAACTTACTTTTTAAAGAGTTTTCATTTAAAATCCATTATTGATAAAAGTGGCTTTTTACAAATGATTGATACTGCATTAAAACACAGAATGAAACAGGATAGTGGGCGGCAGGATTCATTAAAAAATTATTACACATACAGACATTTTCAAAGTATTGAATGTGAAACCCAACAGAAGACAAAATGTTCTAGACCACATATTCAACCTTTTCAGCCATCTAAAGTTTAAACTGATCAAACAAATACAATATCAGTGTGCAAATGGTAAATTGGCTGTGTCTAAAAATGTTCCAACATAAACACTCCTACGTTGTCGTATCCATGGTGCCCAAATCACTGGATGACCAATGGCGAATGTATCCTAATTTACTTTATTGACTAATTCTCTGTTAGTCTAGTGGCATATTTTCCTTATTAGGACTGGTGCTATGGAGAGCCAGTGCAGACGCCTAAATATTTACAGGTAAAATGTTCATTCAACTCAAAATAATCAGGTTCTTTGTCACAATGAACTGCCCACATGGGATTACCAGTCCTTCTTTCAAAACCTTCAAAACTCCAAATTGTCCAGGTTTAGCACAAAAAGCACATGTTCCAGGGCAGTGACAGGTCATGTATCCACTAATGCAGATAAAAAGCTCCAGACAAACAAACACAAATAGGCCTTTGTCTGACTATTATTGGCAACCCTTGTTTATAACTGTCAGCGGCTCCCTCCCTGCTCACACCGGGTGACATAAAACTTTAAAAGTGAAGCCACACAGAGGCCCATCAGCGTGTTAAATGTGTGGTGGGAACAGATTTAGAAGATTTAGAGTAATGGAATAATCACTGTGAAGGAGCACGGCGGCAAGTAGTCATGCAAGACCAGTTGTTGCGACCTTGGATTTTGTCAATACAATCAGCAATCCCAATCTCATCTGAACAACAAGAGGTTTGTTGCCTTTCAGACACCTTCGAATCAAAACCAATCTTGGCCATGATTACAACAAATAGATTTCCCGAGCAAATAAAGACAATAATGCAAAATAGAATAGAGACAATATGAAAACTTGGGACTTGGGAAAAAAACTCAATTTGTGTTCTTATCTAGAGAAGAACACAAATTGAGTCATTTTACAGTTGCAGAGCTGCAATGTTCTGCAGATGATTATGGTTTATTAATTGTTCCTAAGGCTATGCCCATTTTGACTATATTTGGTGGTGTTTATAGGCATATACAGTAATTCCGTCAAAGTGAATCAGTGTTGTATGCTACCTGACTGCTTTATAATTATGTTGTCACCAAGGTGTTGAGAGATCAGCCGGGGAAAGGCACATAGACGGAGGGACGCATGTGGGTGGCTACAGAGGTCAAGAGGTCAGCGCTGAAAGGTGTCGTCGCCCATAGGCCCCAAATGTAGGCCTGTTTGTCTCAATTAGCAAGCACAGTGGAGGAGTGAGTTAGTATAACTGTGCAAGAAGCAGAGCGCTAGCCCCAACAGCACTCAAGAGCTATTAGCCTTTAAGCTTCCATCCTTTGTTTGACATACCAGATATTCCAAACCATTCTCACCCAAAAGTGTAATAAAACCCTGTTTGTTCACTGACCTTTCTCATCCTTTAGTGACGCTCAAGGCACTTTAGCGTTCAGTGTCAATGCACGAGGTTTGCCACTTATGGGAAGGTTCTGGATAATGGACAGGGCACAAAATAATTTTCTGTATTCATGGTCTGGGGTGCAATCAAGTTGTCAAATTATACATTTTTTTCAACTTAAGAGTGAAAATGTGCTTTTGACATAGTTTGTTGAACTATGAACAGGACTCGTAATAGATCAGGTTTAACACTCTAACCAACTTTAACAAGAACAAATTCTCTCTTGCACTCGGCAATCACACATGGCGTCTGGTCAGGCAGGGTGGGCACCAAATTTGTTTGAGTGTCGGCGGTTGCATGTTTTGTTTTAAATATTGACTGGTTTTTCATATACATAACTTCTCTAAAGAAATTTAAAGTCACTTGATTCTATTTGATTGTAATTTTCTCACAATCTATTCAATAAAGCATTGCATGGTGCAAAAAAATATTTATGTAGGACACTAAAAGGGACCTTTAGGTTAGCTTAAGCGTTTTCTTTAGAAAGAGAACTGGCTTGACTCTTTGACCCCCTCTTGTCCTGTCCTTCTGTCTCCTCCTCGCTCTGAGCGGGATTTGTGATCTAAGATCAGTGCAGCTGTAATGCCTTTCTCAGTAGACTGACAGATGATACAGCCTGCCCTTTGGGCCCCAGTCGGAATGGCTACAGATCAATACCCAAGTTGGCTGCCTGTCAGCATTCCCATAGACTCACACAGCACATTCACGTGCTAGTCCAGCATCAAAGACAATGTGAGCTGGCTGGCATCTACAGGACCGGGACCTGGATGTGCGCACCACAGCAGGAGGTGGCATTCCTTGCATAGTTCCCAGCCGACGTGTAACAGTAAGGATAGAGCATGATGGAACAATGGAGTCCTGCTCTGGGATTCCTTTCTGGCTCCGCCGGCTGTTTAAATGAGGGACTAACAAACCGACTGAATGACGGAGCCAAGCAACAGGCAGAAGAAACAAAGGAGAGGTTAAGGAGTGTGTGATGAGAGTGTGTGTGTGGCACCACACTCACTTAACCTCGGAGAAAAACAGTGTGTGTGGCCATTTGTGACTGACACCTCATTTGGCTCTGGGCTAATAGAGGGTCTTGGTGGGTTCGCTCTACATAATAACATATGTTAAATTTTATTAGAAAAAAATTTAATAGTCAGTCAACTATGATGAAATAACAAAATTATTCATAATTCAGTCATCCTAATCAAAATAAGATACTGATCACAACATCCAGTCCTACTGCATTGTTTTAATTTTCAGAAAATACATGACAGTAACTGTATTATTACCTCCTATTTTAAACCCAAGTGGGCCCACGGTTGAGCTGTGGTGTACATCCTAATCATAAATGTATGTAAAATATGTCAACATCCAAATGCAAAAGGTTGGGGCGTCTCAGTGGACGGTAGAGTGGCTCACTCTAGGTGACCTCGGGAGATCAGGGTTTGATTCAGGCTTGAGTCAGTTGCCCAATGTAATTCCCCTCTCTCTCATCCTGTTTCCAGTCTGTCTACTCAAATAAAAAGTCAAACATCAAATGCTTAAAGGAAATCACGGGAAAATCAACACAAGCTGGAAAACGTATAGATGTAAACATGAGATGTGTAAAACGGCTAAAGGACATAATAAAAACAGCAGCAGTCATGCTAAAATTTTGGAGCTGAAGCAATCATGTAATAATTTGCTTTCTCTCATTTTTTCTTTTATGGACACTGTTGTAATAAAAAGTCAACACAGCAGTGTTCCAGTCAGTTCCTAATCATCACGCTTCACTCGGGCAAAAATAAATGGAGTAATTACTGGCTGCAGAAATTACAACATTGAATGCCTCCCAAGCATCGTTCTGGTGTGCAGACATTTTTATTAGAGACAAGCTATGAAATGCAAATATTGTGAAATATTAATCAGGTGCAACACAACCAAGAAAAGCCAGTTGGTATTTATGTTTTTCATTTACATTCATCAGAGCATCACAATCCCACACATCTCTCATGATTTTATGTTTTAGCAATCGCATGAGCCTATGGAATTTGCTTTGACAATGTTGTGGTGATGCTGAGGAAGCAATTTCTGTTCAAATGGATCCTCTCAGAAAGCTGAATTGCTCATCCTTTCTAAATATACAATTCCATCCTCCACATTGCTATATTTCAAATAGAATCAATGCATATTGACCTTTGCAAATAAACAGTGTCCACAGGAGGCACAGTGTTACTGTTGTTTTATCACGTATTGCATCACCATTTCCTGTTACATAAATAAAATGAGGTATGTATAAATAATGCAGGTGCAGATTTGACACTGAGAATAATACCCAGACCTCTCTTGCTCTCTACTCATCTGCCGACAAGCTCTCAAGCAGGCGCTAATTTATTGTTTCCCGCTGCCATAGCAGAGTCAATCAATAGCCAATTAAAGACAGGCAAAGAGGGTCTCCAATGGCCTACGGTGAACAAGGTTTGGCCCGGGAAATAAGTATGTAAATGGTTCACTACTGGAATATCATCAGTCAGGCTCTTTCAGCATGCACAACAGGGGGGATATCAATATCAGACACTGCCCCCCCAACAGTTGGCCGCAGTGGGGTTTAGTTCAACTCCCTGCACTGTGCCTCTGTTGCCCCTTCAGAACGGCCTGAAGGAACCAATACCTCCGGCTCCAGGCTCATGAGATGTGCATCTATCAATATGATAAATAATCCAGGCCATATCACATAGTCACACAACAGGAACTCTTATATAGTAGTTTCTAATAATACTGCAAGTGGAGGTTATGGGGGTAAAGGAACAGAGCTAGAGCCAGACATGTAGAATATAAGAATCAGATTCAAAGTTATGCAATACCCTGCAAAACAATACTTGATATGAAAAACAAATATCTGTGCTTTTATGAGAAAATTCCCTAAAAGAGAGTCATACAGTAGTTACATTATCTCATGCACTAATCATACAGGTATTGATCAAGACAATAAACATGGCTTGATTGTTTACAAAGGCAGTCACTATCTGTTAGTGATGCACAATTAAGGCAGGAAATCAATCCATCAAGAAGATGATACAATTAGAGTCTATTGATCTCCTAAAGTAAAAAATGTCTGCGGTCCTTGACTGAGATTTAGTCAATATAAGACTACTTACAAATAAAGAAATGATTGAGGAGCAGTGGTATACTTTGATGACTGAAATATTAATTAAAATGTTGAGTTATATTCATGCAGCTCAGAGACTGCACAAGTCAGATCTGGAATGTGAAGTCTTTCCCCCCTCGATCACATTGCTCCAACACAACAAAGCTTTCTGAATATAAAGTACAGAAAGCTAGAAGAAACAATCTTCTTCTACTGTTTATTACAACAGTGTACAGCTATACCTCTAGCCTCTTTAACTCTTATTTACTTGGTTCTTTCATTACAAGTTTCAAAAGTTTGTTTTAAATAGCACATATCTCAGATAGAAACACAACTTCAATCACAATTTTGACCCTTGTTTTGCGGGTTCACAAGAGACTAGGTGGTGTCCCAATACTCATTTGGATCATGGTGAAGGGCCAAGGTGAAGGGCCAAGGGGTAGAGCTGTACACCCCTTCAAACAGAAATTTTCAAGGACCACACTTGCAACAAAGGAATAAGATAAATTCCCAGCATGAAAGGCCTTCACCGGCATTGCGGCTGCGAGAGAGGTGCAAAATGTTACTAATTTTGGCAAAAATAAAGATTTTAAACTTCCTCCTCAACGATGTGCAGGTCTGATCCACAGCTACAGGAAGCGCCTGGTTGAGGTTATTGCTGCCAAGTGTGTGGGGGGGGGGGTCAACCGGTTATTAATTCTATGGGTTCACTTACTTTTTCCACTGCCATTTTGAATGTTGAATGGGTGTGTTCAAAAAAGACATGAAAGATCAGAATTATTTTGTGTAATTATTTTTAAACACATTATTTTTGTCAATACCCTTGACTTAGATAAAGATTAGATCCCATTTTAAGACAAATTTATTCAGAAATTCCAACAGGTTCTTTTTCTTGCCACTTAACATTCATGCTTCTACAGGTGTGGTGTTTCAATCCTTAGGGGTAGCCAATAATGATAGCCCTTTCCAATACCTCTTTATTTGGAGGATTAGAGATTTAGGATTAGGCCTTGGTGCCACACTACCCACCACAGTTGAAACACAAACTTTATGGGTCATTCATACCAAAATGTATGAGCAGTGCTAAAGCAGCGGAAACTTGGTGTCTGAAAAACGTATTCTTTAAGTATGGTATTATCCAGTCATCTTCTTCCAGACTTACCTCTCCCTAGTCACTTCCTCCAGCTTTTCCGGGGAAATACAGAGGCCTCCCAGGCCAGCCGTGAAACCGGAGTTCCTCACAAACACACCCCTCCAGGTGTCACTGTCGCTGCCCATGTGGACATCAAAGTCCACAGTGGGAGCACTTTTCAGAACCCCTCCCAGAGACTCCAAGAGTCTCTGACCTGCCGTTTGGCTCTTAGGCACACACAACAGTGAGAGACCTATCCCCAACCCGAAGCGCAGGGAAGCAACCCTCTTGTTATCCGGGGTGAACTCCAACACATGGCGGCTAAGCTGGGGGGCAAACCCACACCACCCCGCTGCCTCTCACTATGGGCAACACCAGAGTAGTAGAGAGACCAGAGTGTGGTTCTTGAGCCCAAGCTGTGCGTGAAGGTGAGCCCAACTATCTCTAGTCGGAATCTCCCAACCTCCCGCACAGGCTCAGGCGCCTTCCCCTTGACTCGTCTGGGCCTTCACCTTTGACTGCTGCCCGATCCACAATCCTATCCATCCTGCAGGTGGTAGGCCCACGTTGCTCGTTCAGGGCTGAGCCCAGGCAAGCTACATGGGGGGAGGCCCAGCCACCAGGCACTCGTATGCGAGCACCAACCCCGAGCCTCCCTCCAGAGTGACGTCTCAGTATGGTATTATTGCATTAATAATTAGTTTATCTAAAAATAGCTAATTTGCAGATTTATTGATAATTACTATAAATACTCTTGAGGAATAGGCAACAATAGGGCACAATAGGCTCAAATGAAGTGTAATTTATAAATAGACAGATATAAATTGCAATATAGGGCTATGTATACTTGTTAAAGCTGGACTGACTATACTTTTTTAGATAATAGATATAGTTTTAAAAGCTCACCCAATTTTACAGGGATCATTTAGAGTACCTGCAGACACACGTTATGTACAACAAGAAACTTCAGAACTATGTGTGAAGACAGCATGACTCTCCAATGCATGAGCAAATGCAAAGCAGCGTTGTTTATTTTTGCACGCTGCATAAAAATGTATACCTCAGTAGACTCCCTGCTAACTTTAAAGCCATCCGCATGAGTCACTTAAATTTCTGGCCTACAGAAATGTTTTACATACAAAACCTTGACCCCTCAAAGTCCAAACCCCTGTGAATAATCCCCTGCAGTGGAACTTTACACCTCCACGCTGGCCTCTTGAACACTCATCCTCTTACATGAATAGCATCGCGGCTTCACTCTCTCTCTCTACATTCCTCCTTGTGCAGGCCGTGCCACCACAGGCGCCGTCGATGGGCCTGACAGTTTGGCCCTGCTTTGATCTCAAGACACAGGTTATCTATTGCCCGGCTAATTTTAGTTAGCACTCTTAAGCCTCATTTCGCTTTGAAGACTTGTGTGTGTGGTTATCTTTTAGTTAAGGGCTTTAGCTTTAACATCTAAAGAGTGTCTCAACTAATGTGGACAAGATTATCCACCTCACTACATTTGTATCTTAATTGGGGATACTCACAGTGGAAACTGACAGTACAAAGGGACATTTAAGGCACGTTCCCACTGGAGCAACACGGGTCAGATCGGTACAGCATTTCCATTGTCAAAAATTGTATGAGGTCCCAAATAAGAATACAACTGTTAAATCACTAAAGTCTGTTGATTAAGTGAAAAAGAATCCTCACACAAGTATAAATTAAAACTAAAAGGAAAAAAAACAAGACATTTTCTGAAAGAAGCGTGTCTTGTTCTTGTGATAAACAGTATCGAGCAAGTCCATAAAATGTAAATTGGTCTGATTCTATGTTTGAAGCTGGACATCAATCAGATAGCAGTATAAGCTTTATAAGCAGACACCTCCAGCCTCTCACATTACAATGTACAATAACTGTAACCCAAATCGTTTTCTTCTTTTCGCGTGATTCTCATTTTTGTAATAAATATATTCAGCGATATTCTTAAAATGTACCATGTGTATGAATGAATTATATTTCACAGCAATCAACCTTTTTATGGACTGTTAAAGCTCACATTTGCAGACAAATTAGGGGCTTTCAAGAGTCTTTCTAGTGATAGCTTATGTTGTTAGTGCTAATATTGAGTTAACTATACTCCTTAAACCCATTTCCATTTACTTGCTTGGTTTGGATTAAGTTCAGGGACTTTAAGGGGCTTTAAATTGCATGTATCACTTCACATGGCCGCAGTACAAAGTACAGCAGCAAACCCCACTTCTTAATTTATTTTAATCATACATCTATTTTAAATCTTTTGGTGTAACTATCCACACTTCCAGTAGTTGAATATAGTATGGTGAACAAGATTAGCCACCTAACTACAACTCTATACTAATCAGCTCTGGAATCCTTCAGGGGAAATTAAGAAACATTTGATTTCTAGTGAGTAAAGTACTTTTCCATAAGAAAATTCACATTCTTGAATAACTGGAGTGATGCATAAAAGATGCTGGAAGATGAGCGCAGACAAATCCCCCTGGGTAATTAGAAGCTCTCTGTTTCATTTTGCATTGATGCTAACAGATTGTGTTAGCAGATGGAGACAGGGTGTGGCAGCTGAAAATACTAACCATACCTTTTCTGGGAGAATGAGGATGGTGAAGAAAGGCAGTGTGCTGCTTAAAGTTCGTGAGGTCAAATGTCTGCAAAACAGAAAAAAAAAAAGTTTTATATTGGCCAAGAAGAAAATATTTCTTTACTTTATTTACACCTCTGTTCATTAAAGCCGACAGCCACTAAGCAGTGGCTTACAAGCTTATATTCCTCCCTTGACTTCAGCAGTGAGTTATAACATCCTATAGGGAAAGGCCTTATTCAAACAATAAAACTGCAAATATAAAACTCTGGCTTAGCCTGCAGTCTCTATAAAATTTTGAAGAGCATCAATAGCACAACCTCGGGCTGAGAGTATTTTGAACAGGTTACGTAGCAGAACACTAAAGTTGTCTCTGGGTGATTTTACAGAGTCCTCAGCCAGCTGGACACGGTAACGCTCAGGACAATAAAGCCCTCCGAGTGTAAACTCATAGCCTCATACTGGCAAAGTCAAGAGAAGTGTCCTGGAGCAAGTGTGTGTCAATATTGCAGTTAGAGAGCGGCTAAGAGGCTGAAACCCTAAATGACCCAGTAACTGCTGAATGGTGTTTATTGGGTGAGGGACAAAACAATTTTAAACACCTTTTGAAGTGGGCTGTGAATTCACTATATTATTTTTTTAAATATTTGGATATACAAATTGTTGGCAGCTTGGTGCCTCACCAGGCAGACTGCATATTACTTTAAATGCCATTACTCTTGATATCAATCAAGACATTTATTTAAAATAAACTCTACACCTATCCTAGCCACTTTTCTGCTTTGACACGATCTTGCACACAAGCTATTTCTGTTTATGCTGGTCAAAGTTGTCTAATCTCCTCAACCTTAGCTCCTGGGGAATGTCAGTATAGACACATAAAACCCTTTCAAATGGGCTAGGATCTAGACCAGTTCTTTGACATAGTTAGATTGCATTACATACAACTAATTTTTTTACTTAGCTTTCTACATTTTTAATCTGCAAAATTTATTGTTGCATAACCAGTACTTTCAGCATACCATTGGCCTATGAACATCCTCTTATCACCTGCAGTGGATAGTTACATGGTTGGACAAATAAAACACTTGAACCGAATAAATCTCACCATAAGCGCTAAGCACAGCATTATGTTGCAGACAGTTATTTACATCCACTGAGTGTTTAGGAGTACCTTTTGTTGATAAGAAGAGGGCAAACTAAAAGGACAATTTCTTAGTTAGCTGGAACTGTTGCCAGACAACAGGTGCTGTGGCAAGGCCAACCATTTATGGTAACTGGTGTGCATTTATATAGCGCTTTTTGTACCCATCTCAGGCATTCATAGCACTATACTGTACATGATGCTTCCATTCACACACATTTACACCTGGGACAGACAGAAAGGGGGGGCTGCCATGCACAAGGTGCTCACAGGCTTCTACGACTACCACCAAACTCACCTTCACAATCACACATTCATACACTAGAGCTGTGTCACTTGAGGCAAGGTGGGTTAAGTGTCTAGGCCAAGGACACAACAACAGTATGAACCGAGGAGAGCGGGAATCAAACCGCCAACCTTCCGGTTATAGGACGACTGCTCAACCACCTGAGCCACAAAAAGCCTTTGTTGTGTAAACTAGTGCTAAGGTGGGGAGATGGAAGAGAAAGATGCATCAGACAAACTAGAGAAGGTTTAAGACCACTGCTGAAACCTCTGAGACATGGGGTCAAAGAGGGTTGGGGTGCGTCACTGATAGAAAGTAGATGACAGTAGGGGGAGTGTCATGTTGACAGCTGAGCAGGGAGTGGATTTTTTAGCATCATATCAAACAGTAGCTTTCTTAGCAAAAACATATCTTAGACAAAAGGGCATAAAATCCAGACCTGACATTTCCGGCTGCATCAACATGCCGGCTGTTGTCTACATCAACTGTAAGTTGAGCAGCCCCTTACACAGATGAAAGTTGGATCCACACAAATAAAAGTGGATAGAATACAGAAAAGTGGAGTTTTAAAGAGGTATTGTAATAATCACGAAAGAAAGAAAGAGCCCATAATATTTTATAATTGCATTGGCTGTGCAATCAAGACTATGAAAAATAAACAGAGGTGTTTTTTCCTGCTTGAATTTCCAGCTTTATAATAAACACTTTCTTGGCATAAAAAGAATGATCAATGACAATATGAAGATTAGATGTATCAAATGTACACCTGACCTCACTTAAGATAAGGTGCACATATGCAATTTCCCTTTATTTATTCACTCTTTTTGTCATAAACATCAAACATGTACTGTACAAGCATAAAACAAACTGAAGTTTTGCGAGCTGAAAACGCACATGCCAAGCTTGTACACGGGATATCAAAGCTCTAGCGCTTCCTCTCCAACATGAGTGATGCTTGAGCACAAGTATCCTCAGATGAGAAGACCTGGAGGTGTCTACCAGCTGATTTAGTGCCTCAATCTCACACAAGAGGGGTCCCTTTTCTTACTGCCACACAATGAGTTACAAGAGTACGACCGTATCTTTCATTTCTATTTTAATGTGAGGAATGGTGTCTTAAGTTTTACCAAGCTGAAGGGCAAAAAACATAGACAAAGCAACCATTTGCACACATCAATTCCAAGTTATCCTCAAGGCTATAAATAGTAGTTCAATATATGGTTTCATTTTGATACATCTTAGGGTTTTGTTGAAATGTACATTTATGCACAATGCTTGGCAATAGGATACAAGGCAAAATCAATGTTCTTCTTGATCAACATAGAGTACTGTATTACATATACCAGTCAAATGTGCAAGTTTCTATAAATGTATTTTCCGACCATTTCAAAAGTGTACGAACCAAGGACAAGACTGAATAGACTGGCTTCAGGTTCGATTTAGTTTTTTTATGAAAAAGATGAGACATAAAATTGGCTAAGGTCAGACGGCTGGTGAAAAATGCTGTCAATGCTCGGTGGTTGGGTGCAACAGAGTAAAGCAGAGGAGGAAAAATTAACACAGGAAATGCGTTTGTAAGTGTGAGAGAAAAGGTGATGACTCAACCATAAGGGCATGGAGAGGTAACAAGACAAGTGATTTTTTAATGTATAATAGATTTGAAAGAAGCCAATTGCTCGACTGTACCCAATAAAGCAGCAAACAGTGACAAGAAGTTTGTTCCTCCCATTAGTGCACTGAAATAATGAGGACCCTACTGATGCACAATGGAACATAAATATAATTACTTGTCATCATTACTGGCTTATATCCTTTGTGTGGAGGGCAACCAGTAAGAACCAGTTAAGAATAGAAAAAAAAAATACTTCAGATAGAAACTGTCCAGTAAGACTTAAAATAAAGTCATAATAATAGTGACTAGAAATATTATCTTCCCATATGATGACAGAAATTGTTTACTATATATTATATTATTTACTTAATTACTCTGTTGCATTTTGTCCATGAGTATAATTGTAGGAATGCTAACCAACTTAGTCTATGGTGGGCTGCCAAAAATCTCTTTAATCAATGAGAAACACTGATAAGAGTACGATGGGGATTGAAACATTAGCATGTATATTGCTGACAGTATAGTGTCATAGTACTTTCACATTGCTGTTGTGCTGCTGAACCACTTTAATACGTTTTACTTTTCACAGTTGAGAGCATTTTGCTTCTGGCACAAGGTTCACAGCAGATGACTGTGTGTTCTGTGCATCTTAGATCGTTCCAGCTGCTCAAAGTTTACCTCTTAGCTTTTCTCATCATCTCTCCATCACTTAGTTTGTTGGCAGGGAGCGCACGGACCTTCACTGACCTCATATTTCAACATAAGAGCTTAGCAAGGACAAGGGATAAACTGTCTTCCTACAGTGCAGCAAGTGTTACCTGCAATATTATTACACTGCAGGAAATGAGAATCCTTTAAAAATGCACTTAACACTAAAAAAGTAATAACAACCTGAATATTATTTTCCTTCTCTGTTCTAGCCCAAAATGAGCACAATTTATTGCAAATGTCTGTAAATCACAAAGTACATTTGCAGACATTTATTTTCCTTGCACAGAAATATTATTTCTGCAGTAAGTCACGCTCAATGAGATGGATGTGGGTTTCTGGTCATCAGGCCGCGAACAACACAGATGTAACTGTGTAAATCTATTCAGCTAGTAATGTTGCTGAAGCTATAAACAGACTGTAAATCGGCCTGCGATGTGATCGCTCACTCATGCGGGTTATATTTGCCATCTGTGGCCCTTAACCTCATTTGTGTCAGTATACAGCATGAGAAGTATGTACAAATGGATGTGCTGCAATGTGTGTTTCCGGGAGATCCTGCAGGAGCCATGATGATAGCTAATTATCCTGAGAGACATTCAAGACACAGTGAGCCACACTGGACACTGAGCCTTGTGTGTTTGCATTTTAACATTCAGACACAATTACTCATGCTCCTATGGGAAAAAGAGCTGGCCTTAGTAGTCCAACATTGATGCCAAGGCTGGGAAAAATACTGAATGTGAAAGATTTCAAGGGATCACTTTAGTGTGAGACAGTGGCATACTCTAGTAGTTTTTCTTTCAAAAAAGAGAGGTGAGAAAAACAAGCTTGTTTTAATAAGAGCAAAGGGGGAGATGTGTTGAAAAGCCACAACTGTGCTGTGTGTGGTAATGGGCTTCCATTTGTCTCATGGTAAAGAGCAGAGCCCTGCAGCTGCTGCGGTTCCACACAGCTGTGAATGAAGCAGTGTCAGCCAGCGCTGGCATCTACCAGGACTCAGCTGAAAGCCTGGCATTAGTAAAAGACGAGGGGTTCAACATGAACACGAGATGCCAGCTGCAAACCCATGTGGATGTCAGGACTCTCAGATACACTCAAGAAGAAAAAACCTTGTGGAAAAATATCTTAAATAACCTATACCTACAAAAACTATCCTGAGTGCTCAAACACAACATTAAAAGTAGACAGCCCGTTTCTGACACATCTCCGTCTGTCTTGCTAAACCCCTCTCAGACACCGGGTTTCACCAAAGCTGGGTGCGGGAGCTCAAAGATGCACACCAACTGGATATGGAGTCTTTAGCTCTCGCTGTGGCTAAAGGCTGAGCCCACTGCGGCGACAGGGCGTTGTGGGCTGGAGGTTCACTTTGTAACGGACCTTTTTTTTGTCTTCTTATGAAAGAACACATTGCAAAAGGGCAAAAGAAACATAAAAACATTAATTCACTATAAAAAGTATTTAACTCTGAAGATGCTGCCCCTTCAAAACAAAAATCAAAGTGAAAGACACAGTTTTGGCTTATATTTTGTGAGCATTATTGCGGCTTTATGAATTATGCCATCCTAGATTTAACACCCTGTGAGGATTATGAACATGCCTCTAAGAGCGTTCCACATCTAGACAGAGCCGCAAGAGCACAATGCTAAATCTGTAGCCTGCACTTTAAATGAAGCCAGTGAAATTTGGTTGACAGTAAGCCCAGTGACGTTCAGGTGAAGTGAAGGTTATCGATCATTTTTATTTGGTGAATGGGTCTAGTGATTCGTTCATGACAAGATTTTGAAGTTCACATGCATGTCTTACTGCTGCATGGATGTGAGTGAGCGGTAAGGTGTGAGTGAAAACAAGAGCGTTGGCTCATAGTGCTGAGTCGGCTTTGTTACCGCAGCCCTAAGGCTAATCCAAAACACCATCAGTGATATAAATGACTTCCTCCTCGGCTCACATCCATCCCTCCCGTCTCACAGATGTCCCTCCACATCTGTCTGTTCATATCAGTCTCCTGCTGCTGTTATTCCCTCCTTGTATCCTCAGCTTTCTTAGGATACACCTCTGCTGCTAAAAGCTGTTCCATATCAACCCTACCGTCACTACATCCACAAATTATGCATGTTCTTAATTTGGACAGTAATGGGCATCAGGGTAGTGTTGCGGAGCAGTTATGCAGGGCATCTTTTAACAAGGCCAATGTTTTTGTGCTCAGTTGCAAAATAATTATATGAAAATTAAACAAAACTTGAAACAATAATTGAAAATGGAACTCAAAATTTTGGGCAAATTTGACGCAAAGTGTTATATTTTGCTACTCTATTGAGGCTAGGGTTCAACAATATCCAGAAAAGTTATGGTTGTTGAATACTGCAGTAACCATATGATTTGCAATTACGGTTACACAATATTAGAAAAAACATGCAATATGCAGTCACTGTTTTGCAACAATATGACCTACAATATTTGAATGCTCTTTAAGATATTAAAGTGAAATTGACTTAGAATATTTAATTAAAAAAGCTCTGGACTAACTTCCTCTTGTTAAATCAATATTAAAGACTGAACCAGGGTTAAACCTGAACTAAATGTAGAAATGAACCCAGGACATTTTTTATTTAAATATATTTAAGGTTATGTTTGGATAATGATTTTGCAAAGGAAAACTTTAATACTCATAACACAGAAGAATATGTCTGGTATTGTGACTTACGTTATGACAGCAACAATGAAGATGTGATATATTGTACAACCCCGCTTGTAATGTCTGAATCTGCACTTGGGCATAATAAAGGTTTTTAGAAGTACAGGACTCTAACCTCTACTGGCTTTGTAAACTTGATGTAGCCTAATGTGGGATTGAATGTGATTATTCTAGATTTTTTTAATATAAAGGATTATCTAATATACTACAATCTGTGTCGTTAATGAAGTCTGAGCGCTTGAGATGTTCGATTCACTTTTTTACTAGCCTTTTTGGCACTATAGCCAAAGTTATTCGCAAGATTCTAAATGGAATTAATATACATTAAGGTATTTACTTTTCCCATGTCCATTTCAGAATGTTGTCATATAACATATAAAATATGAGCATGCTTGTAAACAAACTTGGTGCTGCAGAAGACTATTTACATTCCGAAATCTTGACAGCTGCAGCAGTAAATTCAACTTGTTTATGCCTTTACATAGTCTTGTGCTTTAGTTTCACACAGATTGGCCACTTTACACTGTCGCTCGCCGTAGGACCCGCCGTTGAGGGGCATGACGCCTCCGTGTAGGAATGCTGGAAAGGAGTCAAAACAGATCCTCTTCCGAGAGGCTTACAAGCAGTGTAGATTCTCGAGGAAGTGTAGATTCATGCCACACATGCTCTTCCATGGACAGTGTGTAACAGCCGGCAGGGGAACCTCTGAATGACAGCCAGCTTAACTTTCCTTAACTCCAATACAATCCCAGCCCAACTACTTCCATCAGAATATCCATGACTATGGCACAAGTACTTATCCCGGAGAATTGCTGTGTAATTTGAGACTGGGCATGGGCTTGATTGCAGGCTGATATGTGTGGAAATAGAGAGAGAGGGGGTTTGCAGGAGGGGACTACAGTAGACTGTGGTAGGGGGCCAATCTGTGTGGCATTGCTGTGTGATGAGATACACGCCTTAAGGTTCCTGCACAGGCGGAATTACAGGGGGTGAAAAATGCTGTCAGCATAGCACCAGAACAGAGATTTTCAGTTGGACTGGAAGTTGAGTTTTAGGATGTCAAAGTGATTGTAATAATGGGCTTGTTTCCGTTTAGCCTGTTGCTGACTGAAGGGAGCAATCATTCAACAGCTCATTAATTTGCCATGAAGCAAACTTTATCCAGTGTGTGATACACCGAGGTGACAATCTGTAAGAAATGTTTCTATTGCTTTCCCACTAAAAAGCTTTATTAATTACATGTTTTTTTTCTCTAGCTCTTGGCACCAATGCTAGTGCCAGCACACCAATCTTTAGCAGACAAGCTTCCTTCCTTCTAGAATTGTACAATTTGTCCACTACAGAAAGGGGGACACAGCCACAATCCAAATAAAAACAAACATACAGGAAGTATCCTGCTGTCACCAGCTGTGGATTAATACTACCTTTTTAAAGTCCTCAAAATGAGCTGTTTTAGAATTTTAGAATTAGCTGTTACCCTAGTCTTTATTGTGGATTGTTGCATTCCCCAAAAATGTTGTATATTACTTTCCTTTTAAAGGCAACATTTTTTTTAAAGAAAATCAATTCTATGACAGTTATGTTTGTTTTGATGATACTTGGCAATCCCACATCGAGAGAGATGGTTGAACTGATTTACCATTATCAAGGTCTCCTGTCCTACTTTATGCCTGTGCAATTAACCGCAAAACAATTGTAATTTGAGCACATGCAATTTCTAAATTGCTTTTGGCTGCAATTTTATTTATTTATTTATTTTTATTCAGAATCAGGCCTGTTTAATTTGTAATTGTCCGATAAAATAAAAGCTCACCAATACCAAAAGCTCAGCAATAGATCTTTTAATTTTTTAATATTGTATTTAATGATATGGACTTAACTAATGGGAATCTAACTAAAATGAACAAACATAAATCTGCTCTCAGTTGTGTGTGCAGTTTGGACTCAACTTGGTGCAGTTTAAATGTATATAAAGTTTTGTTATGCATTTGTGCACTGAACACATTTAGAACTTAGCATGTTTGAATATACAGTATATGCAAACATATGGGCTCATTCTCATCTATTAAAATCCATAGTTATAAAGCCTAGATATTGTCTTGAGGTGTCATTTTTTCACAGACAATTCCTGTTACATTAAGCTGTTGATTAAGGTGATTAAACTGCCAAACTAAATGCAAGAGTAAAAAAAATAGGTAACTTATGATTAACAGCATAGTTTTAACAAACATCCATATAGTTAATTTTATGCTGCTTTGCTCTATGCACACTTACAACAACTGTCCAACCCAGACAAGCCCCCAAATTACAAAGCCTGACATAGCATTCAAAGTCCACTCTGCACCACACAAATTCGCTGATAGAGTGGGTGCAGGGGTCAGTTGTGTGCCAAGGTTCATTCTGTAGCAAAGGAAGAGTTATGACGGCTGTGCCCTGTCTCATCAGCCAGGCTGTCAGCTCACGCAGCATCATTTATGTGGGAAAGGCTGGCTGTCAAACACATAGCGAAATTGGTGGGCAAATCAGCACCACAAATGCAATATGTTTCAAAGAGCCAGCGCTAGAATGAGCACTAAATTGGACTGATTTGAAGTATGGGATGAGTGACATTATAATAAAGCTGCGCACAGCAATATTCATAGGGTCAGGATTTTATCGCTATCTGAAGTGTGTGGGAATGTATGCATACTTGGGAAATGCTAAATAACTCAACATGGTGGTAAGCGAAAGGAAATCAAAATGAACATGAGCCAATTGAAAGCTTCAAAGACAAGACATCTGCCATAGTTCTTTAGAAAGCCAACCCAGTTCCCAAACCACTGCGCATCTTCATATCAGTATAGTTTTCACATCAATTTCTATATATAGTACAGTTTACAATGAACTCACTGTTGCATACTTGAATAATTAAAAAGTGATCAGATGAAGAGATTTTTATTTTTTTTGATTGTATCATCATTATACAGCAACTAGGAAGAAAACGCCAACAAAATGTGTTTGTATTGCACATTCATGAACAGAAAATCTATACCAGTTTTATTTTCAGCTCGGTCCCAAGTTCTGGGGCATGTCATGCAACCTCACATTTGACAGTGTTCGCAATGTTGGCAAACAAGGGTCATACTTGGATATATGCTATTGAAAATTACTTGTACAAAAGCTATGATATACGTTATATTTATTTAGTTAGGAAAAAAACAGAGCTTTGTAAAATTGAAACTAAATAGCATAAATCAATACAGCAAAGAAAGAATTAGTCTGGTCCCTGTCAATCCAAGTTTGATTTCCAGTGGGTGGGACAAACAGATACTGATCAAACAATCAGTGAAACCAAGACCTGACATAAGCAATTAACAACAAGACTAGCTTCACTTCTGTCCATGTCTGCTTCGTGAATGTATGCTAACCTAATGCTGCGCTCTGTTTTCTAAAGCTAGGGCGGGCAAAAAAAATGTCTTTAACGCGCAATCAACTAGCGTTAAAAGTAATAGTGCCGTTAAAAGTAATTTGTGTGAACGCATTATTAACACAATAAGTGTATAATAAGGGTCATGTATATTTGTTCTATTTGGTGACTTACAGCTCAATAAAAGAGGATTTAAAGAGCTCAATGAGAGTTTTAAATCTTTGCTAATTCATTATCCTTTGCTTGCTTTTTCCTGGTGGAAAGAACAAACTCATGACATTCATCTCTCATTAAAAGCAGAAATATGTTCAGATGCCTTCTAGTTGATTTGAAGTCTTCTTATTGATGTTACAATAGGACTACCAAGAAGATATAACACTATTGTATTTATGCAATGACACCTTACTGTAGCAACATATCCTCAGGTCATGGCATCGAAGAAAACAGTCCTCAGAAAACAGTCCTCAGAAAACAGTACACAATCTATTTACAAAAGCCATAACTCAATTTTAAGTGGATTTAGATTTATCAGTCAACTCTGTAGCATGCCACGCAGATTAATGTTTACTGAGAAGCATGTGGCAGACAAGAAGACACTGTACAAAGCCCTTCAGGCAGCCTTGTTGTGATTATCAACAATTAGCCTCTCATTGAGAAACAAGGCAAACATTAAGACAGGCCTGTAAAGCCTGCAGCAAGGTTCTGTTTTGTCATCATGAAGTGAAGAGCTGCACCAGTACCAAATGCTGCCCATTTGCCTTTTCACTGACACTTAGAGGCTGTACACAATGGGATCAAGTTTATTTCAAACTGTCTGAGGCCGACAAAATATATATTTTAAGGCTTAGCTAAATGCTGAGCTTGTGTTTTTCAGGGCTTTTTGTTTTATATTAGGTTATGTTTCATCTCACATTATTAAAAGTCCATCCATCCATCTTCTACCGCTTATCCGGGGCCGGGTCGCGGGGGCAGCAGTCTAAGCAGAGATGCCCAGACTTTCCCTCTCCCCAGACACTTCCTCCAGCTCTTCCGGGGGAATACCAAGGCGTTCCCAGGCCAGCCGAGAGACATAGTCCCTCCAGCGTATCCTAGGTCTTCCCCGGGGTCTCCTCCCGGTGGGACATGCCCGGAACACCTCCCTAGGGAGGCATCCAGGAGGCATCCGAAACAGATGCCTGAGCCACCTCAACTGGCTCCTCTCGATGTGGAGGAGCAGCAGCTCTACTTTGAGCTCCTAGACCGGTACATCGACTGCATTACTGCAGAAGCTGCACCGATACGTCTGTCAATCTCATGCTCCTTCCTTCCATCACTCGTGAACAAGACCCCAAGATACTTGAACTCCTCCACTTGAGGCAGGAGCTCTCCACCAACCTGAAGGCGACAAGCCACCCTTTTCCGACTGAGAACCATGGTCTCAGATTTGGAGGTGCTGATCCTCATCCCAGCCGCTTCACACCCGGCTGCAAACCATTCAGTATTCAGTGGCTTGATGGAGCCAACAGGACAACATCATCTGCAAAAAGCAGAGACGAGATCCTGTGGTCCCCAAACCAGACTCCCTCCGGCCCCTGGCTGCGCCTAGAAATCCTGTCCATAAAGATAATGAACAGGGCCGGTGACAAAGGGCAGCCCTGCCAGAGTCCAACATGCACTGGGAACAGGTCTGACTTACTGCCGGCAATGCGAACCAAGCTCCTGCTCCGGTCGTACAGGTTATCCGTTTTATATATATATATATATATATATATATATATATAAATATATACAGATAACAGATGTATATATATATATATCTGTTACCTTGCAATATGAACATTAGAATTATTATTTTGCAATAAAGATACATTTGCAATATTTTACACAATCTTAGCTGGATTTTTATCTTAATGCACACAGCATTAGTAAATCTTGTCTTTTGTCTCTGACTGTCATAAAACAAGTGTATGGGGGATAAATGTGTGATTAGTGCTGCTATTAATGTCATTGGGAGAGTAGTGACTTTGAGATAGCATACCTAAATTAAAGAAAAAGAAACTACTAAGGAGTGTCATATTTTGGTTTACAAATTTTGGGCTTTTCACTACAGACAGACAACAATCAGACATGGACCAGACATAGCAAACTGAAAGTTGTTGCCTGATGAACCCACAAAAGCACTTCAACAGAACTCAAATCTTAAAATACTGTAGGAATGAGGTTGGGGCTCTTGGTGGTTCAGTTAAAGGTTTGAATCTGGTTCATGTACCTCATCTGGCTTTCTTTCTCCCTGTTTGGAGTCAAACTCTACTGTTCTTTCAATGAAGGCAGAAAGGCCAAAGAATTATGTAAAAAATCTAGTTTTAAGAGAAAATTTCAAACTCAAGTCAGACAAAGCAATTGTGAAAGTTAGGGGTGAATCAAACAATACAGTACAATTTCTGATACACTTCCATAATTTCACTATGCAGCGATTTTACAGACATTAATATAATAACAGTATCTGTATCACAATAAATGTATCACAAAAGGAAATTCTTTAATACAGTCACGATCAACAGTCAAAGCAAATCATATTTTGAATAAAAATACAACAATTATATGAGGAAAACATATTGCCACATGAAGTGCAATATGAGATATAACAAACTGCATTATGAGTCTTAGAAAACATGACAGTAAGTTTATCTTGATCTGGTAAAAATTATGTAAAACGAGTCTGATGTGTATTTATAATCTTGTGAATGTTTTGTCCTGTGTTCAGAAAGTTCATCAATGTTTTCTTATTCCTCAAGTCTCTAAGTAAAATGAATGTATGCGTGGGTGTCAAACAAACAGATGGGACTGTGTGGAGTGATGCAGAATGTAAAGTAAATGCAAAATAAATCACACTGAAACAGACTAACTCAATAAAGGCTGAGTCATTACATGGAGAATAAAACCCACCATTAAATCAGTATGAATTATTCCATTTAGTGGCGCCATTTGTATGTGACACATGCACACAGCACATGTTGCATATACATTTCTGGAACATGGATAATAAAATCAAATAACCACTTAAGGAATTGCAACTGCATTACAAATGTATTATAATTGCAGCCCTGCTCTCCCACAACAAGACTGCAGGCATAGTGCAGCCATTTATCTATGTTAACTTGCCAGGCAGTGCAAATAATGTCAAGTTATGCCTTTATAAGCATTCAGCTCCAAGCTTTTACTGACAAATACCAACTCATTACATCATATGTAAGCCTACCTCACAGCCACATTGGAACACAACATAATAAATATACTCCTTGCTGCTTTTTAGTAATCACCTGAATATAATATAGTTTCTGTTACTAAACATTTAATGGTCTACAAGAAAACAAAAATTGTGTAAATAACTCCATCATGGCCTTCATTCGAAACACAGGAAGAAGTAGAGAGGTAAACATTCTTAGTTATGGCTCATTGTTAGTTTCAATATTTGGGCAGTGGTGGCATCCGTTTCCCACATCATGATGCACTGCATGCTTGATCACTGTTGCCTGTTTACATACATTAAACTCATTTCCAGACAAACTCTCAGCAGATAAATGGAAACCACCAGACTGTGTCCAACTATGCATTGAAAATATCACTTCTGGACAAAGAGTGTGTGTTTTGACACACACTCTCTTTGTGTGTGTGGAGGCAGAGCAAAAGATACAGTTAAGTAGCCATCATGAAACTGAAAACTGCAACTGACTGGAATACTATAAATGATACCTTTACTACAAGCTACAGCTAACAGCATCTTAATTTAAAGTATTAATGTGGTTAGCATCATTGGGTCTTAAGGAGTCTACAGAAAAAACTATTGAGCCAAGTTCAGAGAAATTGATGAGCATGTTGTGAAATCACACTATGAAACAATCCCATAATATATTTGATGTCCGTATTCAAACTGATGATATATAGTTTTTTCTTGTTATTCAGAAGGTTGGGTAGTGGATGGGCCATTCAACATTTAGAATAAATAATGAAAAATCAATCAAACAACATGCACACTTACTGGAACATAACCAGTGGCTCAGTGGTATAGCGGTCATTCTTCAAACGGAAGGTAGACGGTTCGATTCCCGCTCTCCCCACAGTTCATACTGTCGTTGTGTCCTTGGGCAAGACACTTAACCCACCTTGCCTCCAGTGGTGTTCCAGCTGTAACACTGGTGAATGGAACCTTAATGCAAGTCGCTTTGGATCAAAGCGTCTGCTAAATGACTAAATGTAAATGTAACTCAACACTGTTGTGCCACCCGCATTTTCACTGCTTTCTATTTTACTCAGTCTTCCAATTTACAACAACTCAAGGAACGAGACCCAGGAACAACTCGCCCTGTCGTTACGCTTAAGAAAGGTTGGAGTTCTGTTTTTCTGGCTTGGCGACAAGCTTTTTCTGACTAGCCTAACTGCGACTCCATTCCCATTGTTCGTCTTAGAGCTGTTCAATAGATTTGGTTCGATCGTGAACATCATGGAGTCTTCCTCTAAACGCAGCAAAGTTTGAAATTACTTTAAACAACATAATCAGCTCATCTTGTGTCAAGTAAAACTAAGTAATCACAATAGCAAACCCTGTTTAATTTTCCGCTTCAAAACACGGTATTTAGCCTGTAACTTTGTTTTCTGAATATATACCCCAATACGCTTGTTCGGAAATGACGTTCAGAAATACATTAAAAAAATTAACGCTTTTCTCATTAAACTCCATTTAAATGAACAAATATTCCTTAAATATTTAAATATTTTATTTTTGGAAAATGTCTATCCTAGTCCATAAGGATGAGCTAATAAAGTAAGTCAGATGAAAGTTTACTGTGATTGTTCTGCGTTAACTCTCATTTTACTTTAACTCAACTGAATAAACGCCTGAAGTAGACCTCTGTCTGGATGGGGCTGCCTCTCGGGCCACAGATTACTAAAAATGTCAATGGTTTCTGGGAATATAATGGTTGTGGTAGAGTGGGCTTAAAGTATAGTGGTTCATCGTGCTGGACAGGAATAACCCTCCACATCTGCAGTTTCAAAAACAGCAGTAATTATACTCAAAAGATTATACTTGCTAGAGCCTCAATCTCATCAGAGACCAAGCAAACAATTCCCAAACCTCTGTTCTATTCAGTGACAACCTCATTACCTCATTTGTACTATGAGCAAATGTCTGCCTGCTGTACACAGTAATAAAAACAGATAGAGCAAGTCATAATTTGTCCACGGTTTGCACTAAACATGTGACTGTCTTTGGAATGCAGCTAATCCATGCAGATGACCAAACAGGACTCTAGGTCCAAAACCTTTCCCTAAGGCCTTGCTTCAACAAACAAGCTCTCAATTTAGTAACAAGCATGCCTCCTATAGCAGCATCCCCTGTGGCCTCTCCCAGCCGTGACTCCAATGCACAAGAGGAGGTGTGTCCCCGAGGGAGTCATGAGAGCAGATTATCACCTCAGCCCGGAGATAAACAGCAGCCATCATGTAGAGTCTCCGCCAGAGGTTTGGAGCCGATCTAGCTCAGATGTCCCCAGTGTGTCTCTGTACTGTGTGCCCATGCTACGTGCCTGGATTGTTCATGTGGATATAGTCCGACTGACAGAGACGCGGCAGTTGGCTCGAGCTGTTGATCTCCTGTCAGGGTTTTTACTCTTCTATAGTGGTCATTTTTTCAGAAATGATCTAATTAATTTGATAATAATTATTTGAAAAAAAGATACTGAAAGATAGGTCCAATTAATGACTGATAATACATTTATAGTTTGCTTGCACTCCAATAATTTTGTACACACAACACTGCTGTTCTTTAAGATATTAACTAGTCTGGATAACTAGCCACTCACCAAGGCCTGTCAGCATTTTTAATAACAGCTATTGTATGGCAAGAAACTACAAAGATTAAATATCAAAAAGGCCATTGGAAAATTAGCTTAACCTTGCGCTGCCGCCGGATTTTTGCGAGATTTGGGAATTTCCAAACTCCCATCTTCTATCGCGCCAAGCCAATCGCTTGAGTCAAACCATGGGCTCACAGTTTTATTTTTTTGACAAGTGCAACAAGCGTCTTCTTCTCTTCTTTGTTATCAACATGGCTACACTGAGAGATGTTAGTGTTAATGCTAACGTCTCTCGCTAAGGCTAAAAAAGGTAACACTAAAGGATTTTCTGTAAGGAAACGATGTTTGTGCTCTTTTTCCTACTAGCTTTGGCATATCATAAATCCAGTAGTCTTTCATACATGCTCTTTTCCTCAGACAACGTCCTTATTTTATTTACCAATTTTTTTATTTTTTTTTTTTTTTTTAACCTTTATTTAACCAGGATAGTCCCACTGAGATTACAAATCTCTTTTGCAGGGGAGTCCTGGCACCATGTGTGTTTGGGGGGGACTGTTGTACATGTTTTTGGTGGTAGGGGAAACCGGAGTACCCGGAGAAAACCTACGCAGACACAGGGAGCAAACTCCACACAGAAAGGCCCTGCCCTGGATGGGAATCGAACCCAGGACCTTCTTGCTGTGAGGCAGGAGTGCTAACCACTTTGCCACTGTGCCGCAAATTTAGTGAGTTAACGTTCCTTTTATTCGCAGATTCACTTTGCAAAAACTTATTGCTGCAGCGTTTTTTCTTTCCTTCATATCAGCCGCACTCTGGTTACGATATAAATTGTTGCTATGATTGGCTAAAATAAATCTTGTGGTAGGCGGATACTAGTCGGTGCTTTATCCAATCACATACCAAGTTTTTGACAGAAGGCGCCTCCTTTTTGCAAACTCAGACTATGTTCTGTGAGCAGGTCCAGGTGGCGGAGTCAGGCTAATATAAGCTGCCCATTATAAGGACATTATGCTTTCTTCCAATTTCCGTGACTATTCTATGACTGAAAATGAGGTCTTATATTAAAGCTGCCTTGGTAGTCGCTATTGTATACCAGCCAGAGCCATGCCAAGTTGGCCATTGTGTTGATATTCTGTCCTGGTCCTGAAGGAATGTCCTTCCTAATCCAGCATGCAATCAGCGGCATCTGCAGAGCCCACTATGCCAGGATTCTTCTGTCTCCCCCTAAACAGATACAGACATGCCACAGCATCTGTTAGGACCCACTCATGCCAGCGACGAGGAGCACAGCTGTGTAGTCATCGAACCAGTCTAACATTTTTGAGAATGCACTCATCAGAAAAGACCGCCTGCAGAGGTTTAGGGAAGACAGCTTGTTGCCTAACGCTGCTTGGGGTGATGTGTCAACGCAAGACCCAACAGAGTCTACGTCATTGCTGATCAATGCATGTTAAAAACAGTTGGCAAAGTTCACACAGCCTTAAGTTCTGCTCATTCATGACTTCAAAGTTTCAAATTCAACAAGTCTTGATACATTAGAAGCATTACAAATTCTGTTTTCTTTGAATCTTCCAGAATAATTCACTGAACAACTGTTTTGGATGTGACACTAAAATACAGGAACTGCATCCTGACCCTGGTTCTATGACAACCAGTCCAATAACAAATCTGTTGTGGTATTAACTCATATTCTTTATGCAAATTTTTAAACGCCTGCATGCACCGAGTAATATCATACTGGATTTATAGCAAATAACTCATTAATATTTTACTCCTCTCACCGAGTTTTATATGAAGTTAATAGACAAGCTAGTGGCACAGTCTTCGGAGAATTACAGAAGGGGCTGTGTGCAAAAAAGAGAAAAGCTGGATATGATAAGTGCGGACAGGGAACACCAAGCAGTAGATGAAATATGTGCATGGAAAACATAATTAACAAAAATGGATGTCACAGGCTGCAGTATGGAGGACAAAAGCCCACCCCAGACTCTCAAATACAGATTGGAGACTAGCAGCTCCACGAGAGATTATGTGCAGAGAGCTATAAAAAAAAACACTCACACAGTTTTACAGCAGTGTAGTGATGTAGGGAATCCTGCCCAAGAAGTCTGTCATGGCATAAATAAACATTTATGTAATGACCATTATAGTGACCCTGCTGACTACAAAGCAAACAAAAAAAAGATATAAAAGAATCTGTTAAACCCTTCTTTGAGATGCTTAAAATTGTAAAAGATAAAGCTTATATCTGACAGATTATTAATTGTGAAAAGAAACTACTTTCTTCCACTAAAAGTATACTAAAGTGCTTACTCAGCCACAGCATATGAATTAATAAAACTGTATGTGACAAAAGTGCATGTGGATTGTGAATAGATACAGTGGAACAAAATGTCGTGCCTCACAGGACCACGGTGCTACATAAATACAGACATACAACCAATACAGACTAAAGATAAATATAAAAATACAAACTATTCAGATGCTTCACATAGAACTGTCCATGTGCAGGAGAACATTATGAGTCTAGCAGCTGGCTTGGGGACAGTGCAGGGTTATTTATAGTGCGTGAGCATGTAAACATACATATAGTATTTTAGTCTGTCTGTGGGATTGTGTACACACAACAGTGTGTGAAAGTGACTAGTGCACATAGGAGTGGGGGAGTGCATTGTATGTGGCCTCAGAGAGGGGCTAGGGGGTTTGAGTTCAGGGCTCTCACAGCCTGGGGTAAAAAGCTGTTGAGCAGTCTGGTGGAGCGGGCTCTGATGCTCCTGAACCGTCGTCCTGATGGAAGGAGCTGGAAGAGACTCTGGGAGGGAGGTGTGGGGTCCTTCACGATGCTGATGGTTTTGCTGGAGCATCGTGCAAGGAAAATGTCCAGGATGGTCTGCTGCACTGCAGTTCCAGTACCAGACAGTGATGCAGCTGGTCAGCACGCTCTCGATGGTGCCCCTGTAGAAGGTGGTGAGGATAGATTCAGCCGGCGGAGGAAGTGTAGGCGCTGTTGTGCCCTCTTGGAGAGAGACGTGGTGTTGGTGGTCCAGGTTAGATCCTCTGTGATGTGCACTCCCAGAAATTTAATGCTGCTGACTCTCTTCACGGCCGAGCTGTCGATGGTCAGTGAGGGGTGATCAACAGAGTTTCTCCTGAAGTCCATCACAACCTCCTTTGTCTTCACCACATTGAGGGACAGGTTGTTAGAGCCACACCATACAGCCAGCTGTGCCACTTCCTCTCTGTAGTGCGTTTTGTCATTGTTTCTGATGAGACCTACCACTGTTGTGTCATCAGCAAACTTGATGATGTGGTTGGAGCTGAACTTGGCAGTGCAGTCGTGGGTCAGCAGCGTGAAGAGCAGCGGGCTGAGCACACAGCCATGTGGGGCACCTGTACTCAGTGTGGTAGTGCTCGAGGTGTTGTGGCCGACTGAGGTCTTCCGGTTAGAAAGTCCAGGATCCAATTACAGAGGGAATTGTTAAGGCCCAGCAGGTTTAGTTTGTTGATGAGCTGTTGTGGGATTATTGTATTGAATGCTGAGCTGAAGTCAATAAACAGCATTCTGACGTAGGAGTCTTTGTTTTCTAGGTGGGTAAGAGCCAGGTGGAGGGTGGAGGAAATTGCATCATCCGTAGAGCGATTTGGACGATATGCAAACTGGAGTGGATCGAGTGTGTTGGGGAGTCCGGTTTTGATATTATGCATGACTAATCACTCAAAGCACTTCATTATGATTGGGGTCAGTGCTATGGGACGGTAGTCATTTAGACAGGACACAGGTGATTGATCAACTGACAGGTGAATGTTTATGTAAACTGACAACATTTACCAATTTACGGCAACCGTGGATATTTGTTACTTCTGGTCAGCGTCCATGATCACTGCATGACTTAGTTTAATGATTAATTAAATAAATCTAAGTAGTTGAGATGTTTTGTTGACTTTTATTTCAAGGTCATGTCTTTAAAAGTTGTGAAATATTTTGCTTATGCACAGTCTGGTGAGTAGTAGTCTTTTGGGTTTCAATGTCAATGCTCTGTTTGTGTCTATGGGTAAAATGCTGGCCAAGTTCATGAGCCCCTGCAGGTGCGGAGATCAACACAAATCCTTACTGGTGAATCGCAGCTGAGCCCCGGCCACAAGGCTCACCCTCTGACTTTCCCCTTTCCCACTCTCCCACTCCAGGCCATGCAAGTCGAGAAAGAAAGAAAGCCTGCCAAGCCCAGGTGTCAGGCATCCTCTTGGCACTGTTAGCAGACATAGTACGTGAGAGGAGCAGTCAAGCACATGCAGGCTATTGGGTTAACACATTAAACATTGAATTTAACAGGTTGAAGCTTCAATCTGGTGGATTATTCCTTGTTTTTTTTATTTTTTTTTTATCGAATGTTAACAGCAAATTAAAAATCTACAAACAGAAACAATAAAAGTAATACCACTGGTGACCACTAGATGCTGGCTCCAACTGACTCTTATTCCCAGTCATGGTGAATAAGTATGATCATTCTGCTCTCAACTTCAATGAATATTAATTAAGAAAAGGTTAATTGAAACGTACTTATAAATAGCATGTGATGGGCGTGTTGCCACAAACAGACGATCAAATGTAACTATTTTGAGGACTACAAGTAATGGTTGTCTGAATCTTCTACACTGTACAGTTTATATACTGTAACAGAGAGCCAGATCTTATATAGAAGAAAAAATTATTAGAAGTCAAACTATTTTTGGATTCTTTTTTTGTCATGATAGCATTTTTACACATTTTGTTAACTTAAAAGACAATGGAAGAGTTCATTTGCAAAAGCAGATAAATGCCATTTTGGAAATCGGTGAACTAAGGCTTGTAATTTATTTTTTGCATAGCCCTGTTTTCAAAGCCCGAATCCATATTAGCGGTCCTAATTGGACACAGTCACTCAAGTTTGGTTTGACTGATATCACCTTTAGCAAATAATAAGATAAATAAAAAACTGACAATTTATAAAAACGGAGTTATCTGCTTTGCAAATGAACTCTTAAACTTCAAACCAAAATAGTTGGTTTTGATATTCATAGCAAAATCCCATCTGATTTTGTGTAATCACACCTCTGTGAAGTGCAAATGATACTAACAGTTTATGGCTGTGACAAATTAAGTTAGTTCAGTTATACAGAACAGTTTGAAACTTTTTAACCCATTCTTTTAGTTTCAGATACATGAACATCTCGGGTTACTTGACTGTAACCTTGTTCCCTTAAAAAGCGGGAACGAGATGCTGCGTAGCATTACGCTATGGGGAACATTCTTTGTGTGACCGGTTGTGAAGCACGTGTGTCAAACACGCCAAGAATTGGCTTATAATACCTCGGTTGGTGACGCAGCTCATCAGCGGCAGCTGTGTGATTGCGCGCACCTGAACAGAGGGTATAAGAACACATGACGCGGGAGCGTCTTCAGGTCAACTTTGTCTGAAGAGCGCCCGGACACGCCCAGTGCGGCATTGCATTGATCTGATCAATCCACTGTAATTCAACTGAAGAACAACTGAAGTGTAAACAACATACTGAATGGAATGAAGTTTTGAAACCCTAACCCTTTTAAAAAACTGCCTTTATGTAAAAAGATTAAAATAAATATTGTAACAAGTTTTTGTCAGCCAAAGAAATTCATCATGCTTATAATCACAGTCCAAAGCTGGTAAAGCTGCATTCGCTCATTATGCTCCAAAATAAATGGAACTCACTTCTAGACAGTATAGAAAATGCACTAACAATAACCTCTTTCAAAAGTTCCTGTTGTGCATATGTTAATTTCTTTTTTAATTTGTTTATTTCTTGTTTCTTCTGTTTGTTCTTTGCTACAACTGTTGTGTCATTTCTGTAAAGCACATTGAGTTACTTTGGTACAACATGTGCTCTATATTTACATTTTCTTCAAATCTACTGCACTATGTTCCACTAAGCAACCATGTCAACACCTATGGGTTTAACAAGTCTGCAACCGTATGTGCCTTCTCTAAACAAACTATCACGGTGTTACATCCGCCGGCTGTCCAGACAGCTCTAACCTGGAACATCTGTACCCCAAATGGATCATAGATTTTATATGAATTCACGGAGCAGTAGCACGATACACTTTATAAATAAATCAGAAGTCAGAATGCCTTGCAAATACTCTCGGGAACGAGTCGCTTTGACATTGTTATAAGTGGCCATGTTTGTGTGTGAGAGGGACAACTCCTGAATGATAAATTGCTAATACTCTGTGGCTTGCCCATTTGTTTTTTGTCTCACTTGGATCTCTCAGAGGAAAATATCCCAGCATTATTTAGGTTTGCAGTTGATAAAGGCAGAAATGAGATATAGCTTGTGGAAGCGTGTCTTGGCAGGGACATTAATACTCGAGCCCTACACAGGCGGTCTCATCCTACTCTTCAAAATTGGAAACTGAAAAATAAAGCATAAAGGCGGTGATACATTGGACCAGATAGAGCGGAAGGAGATAGTGAAGGATAAGAGGCGGACTCAGAGCAGAGGCAGATAACAACAAATTGGAGTCCCATGTGTACAAGGTCAGGTGATTGAGAGCTTCAGCACTGGATGAGAAGTGTAGAACAGGCAGCCGGTGAGTAAGCAACACATTTATCTACTATTGCATTTCCACAGACTGAGGGAAATCCTGTTTTTGTTCACACATCATCAGACATACCGTCGTGCACTCGCCCACATAGTGTCCTCGTCCTCCACATAAGGACTACAGGGATAAAACAATTCAGCAGTGTATTCAAAACCCACGTCTTGCACAGGTTTTATTCATCAGCAGACTGACAGACAAGCTGAAGAGCTAAGATGTCTAGATCCCGCTTCTCTTATGGCTAAATCATGTTGCAGATGGGACAGGTCCTCTCCTGCGGCTTTGTTCCCCTCCCCCCAAGGACTGACACGGTGACGGATAGGCCCCAGTTGCTCCTGTAGTCCATTTGTCTTCCTGCTACAGGCTGCACTACAAGCCTTACAGCTCAATTCAGATTTGGCAACCTGTTCCTAGTCCCAAGCTAAATTATACACACGGTTAGACATATGCTATATTCATGTGCTCCTCGGATGGTGCCAGGTTCTGAGTTAGGAAGTAAGTTTTTCTCAAGTCATTGTGCTTTCTACTTAGAAAGTCAGACTGGTGTTAGTGTACATCTAGTCGAAAAAAAGGTTAAAATAAAAGCATAAAAGCAGTTTTCAAGACGAAGACGTTTCGTCTCTAATTCCAAGATACTTTATCAATTCTGAGATCAACTGGTAAGAGAGCTGAGCTTATATCTCTAGAGGGAGGAGTTTCCCCTGAACCAAACCTGATGGACCAGGCTGTTCTGGTCTCATGGTCATTGGCTCTGAAAGGACAGTGTGTCTCCTGTTGTGAGAGTCGTTAGGCTCAGGAGAGTTGTTAGTGCCACTGCTCCATTCAGGTGCAGAGTCGTTAGTGACACTGCACCATTCAGGTGCTGTGTTTGTTGTTCTAGGGTGCAACTCTTTTGTTTTATGTTTCATAATACTGTTATAATATACATATAATATACATATATATATACATATAATGTTGTTATATAGAACAACAAACAAACTACAGACCCTGAGAAACTATTTACCTTGAATCCAAAAGTCCAATAAAAATGAATGGAAGTGCCACAAAGTGTAGTGTTTATCCTGATTGTAACTGCTCAAATAAAGTTGTAAAACAAAGACCCCTGCAAAACAGTTTGTGAAGTTTGATTGGTAAGCGACAGACCTGGCATTGTTTAGGTTGAGGGGCTAATTTCAGAGATGCCTAGATTCTAGTGATAGGTATAGAAGGAATCGGGACAGTATGTTTGGTTCAGGTAAAATCTTTAAGAACCATTGCGTCTGTCTCACTTGTCCATTTTCCACTGGCCAACTTTAGCCTTTCTGTAAAAAGTCTGCATGTCCTCACTGTGTTACTGTGGGTTTTCTCCATGTACTCCGGCTTCCTCCCACCGCCCAAAGACATGCATATACATAAGTCAATGGGGAAATCTAGTGTATGGGTGAATGTAAGAGTGAATGATCATCTGCCGGTGTCTGTATCTTAGACCTGCAACCAATTGGCCACTGTGTGCCCAAGGTTGCTGGGATAGGCTACAGTCACCTTACCCCTAACAGGAAGAAGTGGAAGAAAATGAATGAATAAAAATGTTGACCAAAGATTTGTCCAAATTCTTTTCCATGTTCTATGTAACTATATCGAGAGCCCATTTGGCGGCACAGTGGAAAAGTGGTTAGCACTCCTGCCTCAGAGCAAGAATGTCCTGGGATTCCCATCAAGGGCAGGGCCTTTCCGTGTGGAGTTTGCCTGTTCTCCCTGTGTCTGCGTAGGTTTTCCTCCGGGTACTCCTACCACTAAAGACATGTTCAACAGCCCCCCCCTCACAAATGGGGCCAGGTCTCCCCTGCAAAAGAGATTTGTAATCTCAGTGGGACTATCCTGGTTAAATAAAGGTAAAAAAATAATTGAGAATGCATTCATGTTTTGTGAAATTGAAGAATAATGTCTCTACAAAATCTGCATTTGCGCATGTGCCAGGGTCAATTCAAAGTCTCTGTCTACTGACTGAAATCTCTGACTTTCTTTGACATTCTAATCAGAAGAGATAGCAACTCATTTAATAAGTGCTGGGTTATGTGGAATGATGGAAGAAATCTCCGTCAGATTTATGGTTTTATGGATTCAAATGACAATTATTAAGATTGTTGTGTTTGCCTGCCAGATCAGAGCCACATAGGAGGGTATAAATCTGTGGGACACTTAGGGGTGTGCCGGTTTCAGAATTGGTGATGACGGTTATGACGTGAGTCAAATGTGACGGTTCATAACATAACCGTCGGGGTGAGGGTATTAGTTTGAATAAATGAGCAGACACTGATTAGCTACTTGCTCTACGTTTATTTAAAATTAACAGCAAGACAACTAGCAGTGAATGTGCTTTTTAAATGAATCACACACAGTGAACAAATCCTTAACAAAGAAAAAAAAAAACTTTGCAATGAACGTGCTTTGTTTTAAATAAATCACACACAGTAAACAAAACGATCTGACAGGGGTAGCTATGTTCCCCGCAGTGCTAAAAACTCGCTCTGATGCTGTGCTTGTAGCACAAATACACATGTATTTACGTGCCAATTTTGCTAAGAGCGGATAGCGTGTTTCATTGTCTCGCCACCATGCTAGTGGATCTGCCGTAGAGTCAATTGGTTGTTCTTGGAGATAGCGGGTTAACGCCGTGCCTCTGATCGGTAAAGGGGCAGAGATTTCAGACCTCCGTTTATTAAGGAGATCTCCAAGATTGTGCACAGCACAGACCTCTCCCTCATCTCCAGCAGCAGCAGCCCACCGAAGCAGCACCGAAGCACCACTAACTCCGCCCCCGTTTCCCTCGTCAGCTGATACAATTTCCCCCCGAAGTGCATCTTTTGTCTCCCCCAATCCATTCCCCCCATTGCCTCTGTATTGTGGGTCAAGGAAAGATGACTTTGCCAAAAGCTCCTGAGTGGCTGGGGCACTGTATTTGTGCTAATGTATGAGGCATAGGCCTACGCTGAGTTTCACGATGAGATGCGCTCTAGTTCACAGTGCAGTGCAAGTGAACGCGGCGCGCTGGCGCTTCCATGTCACGGTTATCATTGTCTGCTATATTTGCTTTTTATTTATTAAAATACATGCAATTGGTTGATGAAACATTTATTAAAATTAAGATAACATTTGTACAAAACAGAATTCGTTTTTAAGAAAGGTTTTCTACAAAGCAAAATTTAATGAAGTGGTAAATATAAAAAATATTTTAATGACACGGTTTTGGCGGTTATAGAGTTCTAATGACGGTGTTCAACTATAACCGCCAATCACACGGTTATATACTAACCGTCACACCCCTAGGGACACTTAGACTGTTGAGTATCTGTAACGACTGAGCGGATCAGAAGTACACCAAAGGCAAATGATGTGATGGATTGATGAATCGAGTGCAAGATCTTAAGAAGTTCCTCACGTATAATACTGCAGAGATGCAAGTGGTGTGTAGTGTAGTATTTTTAATGACAAGCTTCACGGCTCGGATTTTAATGTGCCTCACTAATTACAACATTGCCACGTTAGCATTTTGGTGCGTCTATGTGAAATGGGGGAGACAGAAATGGCATGAAGGCTATGAAACAGGAGAGCGCAATTTCTTTTCAGACAGTGAAGGGATTTTATTGACAACGTGGAGTGTCACCGAGTTTGTTTATGGAAACGTTACAAACCCAAAAAGGTAGATGTCTACAACAGCAAACAAAAGCTGCATTAAGGTTATAATGTTATAGTTTCTATGTAGGTTGTGTGGCTTAAGCGATGCATATGCCAAGCTCGTCCAAAGGTTATCTGGCATTCATACATAGCTAGCAGAACAGAGTCACAAGTATCCTGGCCAAACTAAATATTAAAGCACTGTCTATACATTCAAACTGTCCAAAATCATAGTTTTTTGCAGAATTTGCTATTTTTGTGTTTAATGCTCTTCTGTCAAACAGTGTTAATTTTGACAACAAATTTTTATTTAGTTTAAGTCTTAGTCTTATGACTAAAATGCCATTTAGTTAATAATTTTGTCATCTCATCCTTATTAGTTTTAGTCTAGTTTTAGTAAGTTTGTGGCAGGGATTACTAAGGGCGTCTATCCGTCTCTCTGTTACATGGCCATAGTTTGTCCTTCATGTGCTGTGACCACTCTCTCAGCTCCACAAGTGCTCTTCACAGCGATGTAGTCCAACACCATGGTACCATATGTCCATGAAGGGGATCTCTATAGCTTCTCCAGATGTGTACACTTGTGTGTGTGCATATGGGAATGTTTTTCTCATTGAGAACTATTCATCCTTAAGCTGCGTCCCATTGGCCATGCTGTTTTATTCCTCAAATCCTCAAGGGAAGGGTTCAGGAAGAAATACCTGTTGGAGCTATTAGGACAGAGGAATATAAATCCAAGGATGACTTATAGAGACATGAAATTCACTCTGAGGTCTCAAGCTTGACCACAATCAAACTATTAGTGGCTCTGCGAAATGGCAATTCAGTGGAGTTCCATGTGCATAAATCACATTAGAATGCCATACAATAGTGGCCCCAGACAATATGAGATTGCATTGAAGCCCTCAATATGGAGCATTTGTGTGTTTCGAAGCAGGATTGGACGGTATTTGTTGTGGGTGTCCCTAACAGAGTTATGGCATTCATGGCGTGACAGAGATGAAAGTGGTGACGGGTGCATGATGACAGAAGGTGCACACTAAATAAAGGCGACTTGCAGTGTCACAATATGTGCTAGCATTCATCGCTCAAAGGCCACTTTCTCGACGCAGCTCTGTGCAGAATGCCAGGTCTCCTCATCCACACCTGAGATCGCCACTTTACTGCACAATATTTTTGTTCCTGGGCACAAAGGCGAAGATTAAGGCTTGCAGTGTTGAAAATCAGCAGGAGTTTAAGCATGTAATGTGTTATCCCGGTGTAAAACAGGCTTAGTTAAGGATATGTCATTCCAAATACTACTTTTTCTGTAAGTTAGTGTTGCTCTGTGATCTACTTTGTAAAGGAACCAAGTGATAGAACTTCACAGGTTGAACCAGGCTGTTGCTTTTAGTTCTCATGTGGGTGCTTTTTATTCAAGTCTAACTTTACTAGGAAAATCACGTGCTATATACTTACTAGAGGGAGGACAATATTTTGTTAGTATGGTTAGTGGATCATTTGTCCTCTTATGTTACATTATTGTGATACAGAGGCCATTTTCACTGGAAGACGGCTCTTGTGGCAATGGACATTTACATTTACATTTAGTCATTTAGCAGACGCTTTTATCCAAAGCGACTTACATTCAACAGTGTTACATTTCCAGATGACGCTTTCATTCAAAGCGACTTACATTAGGGTTCTATTCACCAGTGTCACAGCTGGAACACCACTGGAGGCAAGGAGGGTTAAGTGTCTTGCCCAAGGACACAACGACAGTATGAACTGTAGGGAGAGCGGGAATCGAACCACCTACCTTCCGGTTGAAGGACGACCGCTCTACCACTGAGCCACTGCCGCCCCTCATGTGGGACATGTGGGAGTTATGTGGAACTTAGCAAAAATGCATGAAAGCATGTGATAGAAAATTACATTAAAATTACACTAAAATGCAAATTAAATAAATCCTATCACAGGTTTTTATTTAACGCTTTGGTTTGCCATTTCATTCTAACATGCAAAGTGTTAATGTTTTAGGGATTCATGCTGTTCTTTGTAATAAATTGTGCAGCCCAAGGACACATAACCAGTATCTGCCCTACCTCCTTTTTTAGTTGCCGTTCTCATTTCTAATTTCTTAACCATTGTCATTGATGGTGCTTATGTTCTCAATGGGTGTCTTATCAGTATTTCTGTCTTAGGCAAAATTGGAAAAAAAATAAGGTTAATGGCGTGAGCAAAAACTGTTGATTACCCGTCATTTTCACATTTGTAGCATTGTAAGAATTAAAAAAAAAAAAAGTTTTATTGCTTTCTATTTAATTTTACTTTTTTTTTTTTTACTATCACCAAGAAACCCTCAGTAATTCTGATCACTTACCTCTTCATTAATATTTAATTATATCTAAATGTGTGTATAACATGTTTAAAGGCAGGTTGTTAAGTGTTGCAATACAATGTTTTTTTACATCAAATTTTACCTTAATTTTCCAAAAACAATGTGTGTGAATTTCTCCCCATTTATCGCCACCCAATGTATTTTCAAGGAGGCCCATTTTATATCCTTCAGGCGGTGTCTTAGTTTTTCTAAGTCCCGACTGGACTGTAGTTTTGAGTTACAGTCACTTTACTCTTCTCGTAAAGCTCTGTCTGCACAACCCAGCAGGACAAACCATATTTCCTGCCTATGTAGTGCTTGACTGCCCATTGAGACCACCCAGGCTTTGGCTGGTTGGCTGTGGAAGGTTATCAGGACAACAAACAGGACTGGAGACGGTTAAAGCAAACACCCGAATGACACCTGATGTTCTGTACTGACAATCCACTCAGCAGTCTGTCTGGACAAGTGTTTACTGTAAACAAAGTGCTTTTGAGGACAAATGGAATAACAGATCAGCTGCTGGAGAGGCGTTTAATCACAGCTTCTACAACACAGTCCAAGTCACAGCTGAACTCTGGGTCAGACACATTGCACTTTCACATATTCATTCATTCAATAAACAACAGATACATATACAACATACAGAGCAATATACTTTATATCTGAGTTGAATAAAATGAGCAGAAATATATTATATATTCCAAAGCTGGTTTTAATATGTGGTCAGTTTTTAAATATGAACAATGACCAAACTCAACAGACAAAAACCTTTACTACTTTTGAACATTGATCATTATATCAATCAAAATTCATTTTTGGCCGCATGTAAAATCTCTGCAAAAACTGCTTACTTACCTAATAGTATATTGTTATAAGAAAGAAAAAACACACCTTAAGAAGTCATCTTGGCTTTACTATCACGGATTTTAATAGTTGAGAAAGTACAGCCTGTAATGTCAAGCTTTGGCCCATCATATGCTCGCAATGGCTGTTTTCTGCACGGCCAATTAAAAATAAACATTGAATCAATGGTGGCGGAAGGTTGTACTAAGAAAGTGTCTATTCCTGTGTTGTTATGAAGCATAAGGATAGACGTTTTGGGTAATGGTGTAGTTGTAAACAATATAATAATTAACTTGTGTTTATTGCCATTCTGTATATTACATAATATTAAAAAGTGAAATACTGTAGGTGCAGAGCATTTTCTTTCCTTAAAGAAAAGGTTTGATTGAAAGCAACCATTCGTTAAACCCAATGTCACACCTTCACACACACATTCCTTTCAATGCAGCAAAGGAAGTTCAATTTTACTTACAATTCACTTTCTTCAAATGAATACAAATAAAGACTGACTTTACATTGATCTTGACACTATAGTTAATGTTCTCTTCAACAAATGTCAAAGATGTGATGTCTTTCAAAAGATCTGCTACTGGTAATTCTTAACCAAGGGAAAACTTTTAAGTTGGTGCTTGAGTAAGCGCCTGTGGATTTACCACCATCAATACTCGGCTGAAATACAGCAGGATTATTTAAGACATGAAGCTTCCATGCGTTCTTTTTCACCCAATTATTCATTATTTGTCTCAAACGTTTGAGGTAGGCTGCAAAAGATTTATGGCACACATGACTTTAATAAATTCCTGCCGGGTAAATCTTTGTACACAAATGGCTGATCTAGGGCCGTGCAAAGCTTATAGTGGTTCATTTGTAATAATGTGTTTTCTTACAACTGTCGGAGTTGTCAGTTTGTCTGTATTGTGCCAGTCTGTGCGGTCTGTCTACTGAAATTTGGTCCGGTGCTTTTGACGTTCTGAAGAGTTAAAATGGATTATACCACTACCTGACAGAGACGTCTGAAGGTGGATTTTAAGAGGATTGTTAAAAAAAGAGAGGAAATATTATAATCCTTATAATATAAGAGATTGTGTTTTCACATTTAAACCAAATAAATAGCAGTTATTTCAAAAAGAGTAAATCAATACAAATGGACTCACTGGACATGGTCTGTCCTGGTCCTGCCTTTTAGAGATCTGTGCTCCTCTTTATCAGTGAGCGGCCTCAGTGTGTTCTGGCCCCTTTTGTCTAATGCCGAGCCCACTCATGCATTTGCACTTTTATAATAGCTTCAAAATGAACAGGGCAATTCAGAACCTCCAACAGGCATAATTGCTATTATGGTTTTAATAGGAATCAATTTAAAACCTGATTTTTCCCTTTTCACTTGTATGTGTACAACTAAATTTTCCCTTAAAAGAGATTAAAAAACACACAATTCAATAGTTCAAACATGGTCTTAAGTCTTTAAGAATATTCAGGGCAACTGGACTGTCAGTGGTGCCATATCTGAGGCTATCCAAGCTGGCAGGTTTGGAAAACAGAGCAAGTCTTCTGAAACAGTAAGGTCATTTTAGTGTATTTTGTACAAATATGACTCTGCTAGAGTCCAATGTATTGGCCTAATTTCTTTATTATGTGGTAGTGAGAGGGTTCTGCTCACATCACACACATTAGCTCAGGGCTGGACTGGTAATCTGGCATACCGGGCAAATGCCCGGTGGGCCGACGCACTTGGGGGCCGGTCCATATAATATGAATTTTTTTTTTTTTAATTGGCCAATGACCGGCCCATAAAGCAGGGACAGCGGCCCATTGGTTCATTTTTCATACTGACACTGGGCTGGCCCAATCATCTCTTAACAGGCTCCACCCCTCCTCCTCTGTTTCTTGTGTCAGAGGCAGTTAGTGGCTCAGAGCCAGAAATCTGTGGATTTAGGATGGAGAAACAAAAGTGCGGTTGCGGAGAAGTTGCGGGCCAAAAAAATAAAAATGCTAGAGGTTGATGCCTCAACATGTGCAAAAATAACAGACATGTTTAGTGCTGTAGCTTCAGTATCCAAGCCTACAGTACCTGACGACATTTTGCAGAAACATGGAGAGTGTAATTGAAACAGTAAGCATGTTAGCTACATGATTAACAGGGAGGGAGTGTTAATCAGGGCGGATGCAGGAGGAAAGTGTGTGTGTGGGCCTGGTTGGGCCACGATGAAGATGATGATTTACCTAAATTAATGAATATTATAATAAGACAACTTAATCGTTGTTGCCATTATATAGTCTGTCAGATTGTCACCCACTGCACTAGCCACTCAGTCAGCTAAAGTCAAATAACACAGCATAAGCTAGGTTAGCAGAGTTAACAGAGTTAACTTATTCAATTGCAACTTTGGCTGACTATTCTAATGTTAACCCTTTAATACCCATAATGGCCGTACGGCCCTTCTCTAGAAAAACTTAAATGATGCCATTTGATTATTTTAATTATTACTCAGAATGGCTGCGTCAAAGCGCCCACGACGAGTAACGCATGCTATTTGGGGATTAAAACCCGCCTTGCATTTTGAAAACTGTATATTTTTGTTTAGCTGTACATTCAACGAAGTAGATATTTGCTCATGTTTCTAATGAATTTCCAACAACATTAACCCTTTAGAACCCAATATAATGTGGATGTAGAATACTGCTAATTCTAAAAAGAAATGTTTTTTTTTTTTTCTAATGAACCGGACAGCAGAAAAACTAGTTTACAATTGCAAGTATAGGCTACTTTGTTTTAAAGAGCACAAACCCCTCTTTAATATGACACCAAACAAGATTTACCTCTCATTGTTGAGATACTCCCCTTAAAAAAAAAAAAAGAAAACTAACCTATACTACCAAATTACTCACACAAAACGTCCTAAAAATATATGATATTCATATTATTCACTCACCGTAAATATTGCTTATTAACTAGCTTTTATAACATGGAGCACTTTGTCCATCTAGAAATCCTGCTCTTCAAGAATACAGGACTATATAACCAAAATGGATCCTTACTAAGTGTACTTTTAATAACTCTTCCAAATAATTGTAATCCTCTCTCTCTCTGTCCTTATGTATATTCAAGCCAGGTTGAGTTAGCAGTGGAGGAGAGAGACAGGGAGGAACCTTTGATCACCAGGGAGTCTGTCAAGAGAGAGTGAGTACACTGGGCCACTTGCACTGGTCCATGGCACTTAGTTCTCAGCTTTGTAGGGGTTTTTGGAATGGAACAGTAGATATGCATATCTACAGGGACCGCAAGGATGGTGTACTAGTTGGTTGTGTCTGACCAATTGTGGTGGGCCGTTCTGAGTAAAAATGCCAGGGCCTTTTTTTTGTCCCAGTCCAGCCCTGCATTAGCTCGTCGCCGCGGTACCACGGAGAGAGAATTGTAGAACAATGAGATCACTCGCGCTGATGTACACATCTGTGAGCGACTGCAACAAAACTAAATATCAATATTGACCAATACGGAAAAAAATATTGTGATACATTTTTTGCCTAAAAGTTACGCAGGGCTGCTTTAAAATTTTGTCTAAGCTTTGTGCTTCATGCTGACTATTTACAATTCCAACAACATTTAACTCTTTTTAGAAAAATGCTCCCCAACTATTTGCAAAAGTGATTGATTTGTGTCAGAAAGTAAAAAGTTAATCGTCATATTGTCTGGGACCACTATTGTAGAAAGTTAAATGACAAAAAACATGCTTTCCACTGTCACGTAATACAACACAGAAATCTTTTATTCAAACCTGCAGTCATCTCAAAGTCATCAGTCCTATCAGGGAAGCAGGGAGCATTTGTTGATTACTGAATTGTATTTTACAGCCTGAGCAATTGCCGGTGTGAGTGGCTAAATCACTTGAGTCGTAGTCGACAAAATGCACAGATGGGCGGTCTTTGTTATTCAGGAGCCAGGCGCTCATCAGAGATAATGCAGCTATACCATAAACCTGCAATTAGCAACAACACGCACTACAGTCTGCTGCGAGTTAGCACAAGGAGTACGGTATGCGTGATTGAACACTAATAGGAACACTCTCAACTTATTACACGATAAACCCAAAGGTAATTAGATAAAAGGACTTGATAATGCAGCAGTAAAAATGTCTTATTCTGAAGTAAACACCAAGAAATTATAAAAGTTTATGTGGTTATGAAACTCCGCAAGGTTCCGTTTAGCGAAGTGAATAAGGTTGAATTGTGTTGATGAATGACCTTACAAAGAAAAGCAAATAAGAAAGCATTATAAGCTCTTGTATTAATGAATAAGCTGCAGTTAAATGTGTAAACACAGGGCAATTAGAACAGGTCCTAATTGGTTAAACAGAGACAACTGGAGGATACTGGACAGAAGAGCAATGACATCAACCTGCAATGGGACTGTGAAGCTGTAAAGATGAAATAGTGAGTTTATGAGGAGTCAGAAAGTTAGAGGGTGTTAATTGTACAACATAACGCACAGTCTGTGTAACTAGCACTGAAACCAAACTATATAATTGGAGCAGGTCAAAGCACAGTTAGATCTGATCTACTTCACCGCTTCTCCCTCGATGAATATACATGTTTGTGAACTGTATATATACTATATAGTATGTATATCAAAGTTTACCTGAGAAAGATATCGTTTAGCGTTACAATACAATAAGTGATCAAATCTATAAGCTTTTAAAGGCTCACAAACTTAATGTTTATCCAAAAACTGAAGCCAGTCTAATTTTATTTTTTCGCAGAGTGCAACATTGAAAATTAATAATTTATAAACAATACATTGTGTTATGTTACGGTCATGTCTCTTAACTCATTATTGTTGGTGTGTGCTTTGTTCTTTAAATTTTTTTGTTGGTATGTGACTGTTACAGTGTAGTGTAGAACTGATAGCTGTTTGTTGGTGGTGTTGGTACTGGTACTTGGTGCTTTGTTTTCTAAATGTAGCCTATTGTAATTGCTTTGTGTTTTCTCCTTTGTTGCATTGCAAGTTTGTTTAAAATGTAAAAAGGTGTAGGCAAAATATATGTTTAGACTTCGGCTTACACCTTTCAATCCTAGACTTTTCTTTTTTTCTATTGATCTGTCTTGTTTTTTTAAGTGACCAAAATAAAAAAATAACTAACAATAGACAAAACCAATTTACTGTCAATGTTGCAACAGAAGACGATAGGAGTCAACCATGCTATTTTTTCATTGTTACCATGGATATGCTCATGCTCATTTATTTACAAAATGAACTGCCAACTCACTGAATATCTCTCTTAAAGCATCCTTTTCAAAATCAAAATTCACAATGCATGGAGTTCACAGGCCTCCCAAGGCTAAGGTCGAGATGTGCTTCAGGACGACACCAGTGACACTGCCAACACTCTCACATGCTGTCTAGAAAGCTGCTATCAGAGTGTAACAGGCTGAATGTCAAACATGTGAGAAACATCTGTACGCCGATGATGAAAAATCCACTGTATCGCGTCAACATCAGTTCATGACAGGCTCTATTGCTTTTGAAACACAATATCAATCTGAGCCGACAGATGCTATCCGAAACAGAGCCTGGAAATAAAAGTGTGGCAGACTTTATCTAAGCCCCCACCTCTTCCACTGGCATCACACTGCAACAGGATACGTGTCGCCATGTGGCCATTAACCCTGTGAAGGTATGGATAGGAGGTGATTCATATTGTGGTTGCAGCAGTGCCCTCTGTGACTCTCCCGGAGGACCGACACAGGGTGGTCACCAATAGCCCTAACCCACAGAGCCGCCTGACTATATTTATGGGCTAAATTTACTACCACCTTCCACCTCCTTTCCAAGCATCCCGGCACATCACGTTGGGGATTCTGTTACTCCACACCATTGGATATACAGTCATGTGAAAGGCGGCCAAGGTTTGGGGCCTCACGGTGCCCTTACTGCCCCAGACAATGTTATTTGTTCATTGACTCAACTGCTCCATTGTGGAGCCCATATCTCCTCTGGGAGAGGGTACAACTTTATGATGCATTTTAGTGGAAAGGTATTCAATCATCTGATGTCACTGATTAAAAAAAGAAAATCTGCCATGATGCAATACAGGCCATTGTGCAGTATCTCTCCTTAAAATGATATGGTATTTTTGTTAAAAAAAAAAGTTATTCACAAGTTTAAATTTATTTAAGTTATTAATACAATCAATACAATTAGATCAAGTTCCTACTCCAGGAATTCCAGAGAAACAGTCTTCCCGGTTTAGTTATTTTAAACTCATTCTTTAATTCAGCTTTAATTAATTTGATAAAATTGCAGTTCACTCTCACAAGTCGGTTCACAAGGTTTGATCAAGTATCACTCAACTTTCTCGAACATGTACTTTCTCCCAATTTTCTATGATTCAAGGTTTTCCAGGGCACATGTAAACTCAATTTTTTTATGTGACATCAAACAACATAATAAATTCATATATCAACATTTTGTCCCACTCTGCTCCTTCCTTGCAGCTTCTATACCGGAAACCTGCTCCAACTTAAACTACGGCTTCCATCATCCCGGCTGTGGAGAGGGGTGGGGGAGGTCAGAGGTGGGAGACGGATGGTAACAGAGAAGCCAAAGTGGACACACAGAGATCAATAAGGAGACGGCCGGCTAAAGAATGGCTCTCGTTATGGGCAGGCATGGAGAGGCCTGCCCAAAACAGCCCCAAGATAGTTGGGGTTGGAGAAATACCTTTGCTACCACATCAGGCAAGATCCCATGTTCAATATCTCAGTATCCAGTGCAGTCAGCAGAGTGTCACAAGAGTAGTATATAGAGCAGAGGTGAGTAATTCATTTTCCTAAGGGGCCACACGACAACCTGAGAAGGCTTGGCCAATGGATTGAACCCATGTGGAGAAATGGTACACGGAAATGTTTTTGAATGATTGAACGTTTTTGTCCAATTAAAAAGACAAAAATATTCCCTCTTGTTGTATTGTGGTTAACTAGCTACTTTATGTAAATACAAAAAAACATATGGCAACATAGACAGACAGGATCAGCATTCTACTCGGATAAATCTTGAGAAGTATTATGGTCTATTTTTGACTAAGTAATAACTGTGGTATTGAGGGACAGACACTGTGAGATGTAGAGGTGTTTCTTGCAAGCTCCCTACTGGTCGCTTTTTGAACTTATAGTTTGGATCTCTGTTTAAGTTTATGTTGCAAATGTTTTGAGCAACTAAGCACAAAGATGTATTACTTAATACCTTACTCCAAAATCAAGCAACAAAACAATGTTGCATCGCTCAGATTAGCTCTGCCTCATTAGCTTCAAAGCCAAGTGACACCGAAGCCGCCAGAACGCTAACCGCTAAGATGCTCCAAGTCCTGGAAACTATGCAGGAGTCTATTTGTGAGAAAATTGGAGCAGCTATGTGTGATTTGTGTTTTTTGTAAAGGACTGGTCATGAAAATGGCACATTAAAAGTGTATGTCATGCACATGTATTAGTACAAATATTAGTTAACCTTAAATTTAATAACTTGTATTTTAACAGTCCTGGTTTACCAAAAACCTCAAGCATGCCTATACCTGGTTAGCTATAGACTTGAAGATAAAGTGCCCAGATATTTGAGTAATCACTCTCTTTACTAACCGAGTGGCCAGGCTGACGTTGCAGGACCAATGCAGTGAAGCAGATCACCGGTTCGCTCTTGGCCATGTATGAGAGTGTGAGTCGTTGAGCCTGAAATAGACTGACATGCGTCAATGGGGGCAACAGAGTCATTAGCTATTCCTTTTGAACAGGCGGCTTACTCTGAATGAGCAATGCATCAGGGTTGCTTTTAGAAGGCAGCTTATGCAAATAATATTAACAGGTTAAAGTCTCCTCAGGTTGGGATGCAAAAGGAGGGCACAGATAAAGACAGAACCACTAAAGAATAAAGAAAGTAAGCTTTTGCAGCATGGAGTCCTCCTGCAGCAGACATGACCATAAACCATGCTGCAGCCTCCCCTCCTACTCATCCACAAGACATCTTCAATCCCCCCAGCGCACAGTCCAGGGTCACACTGACCTCTAGTGGTGTCAACAGGAACACAGGGTTTACCACAGAATGACTTGAAAGAGATATCATTTGTTCTTGGAGTAATTTTTACCAGAAAATTGATTTGGAGCAGGAGGCACAGGTCTAGTGCCTTTCAGGTGATATGGATAACTGGCTGCTGGGAACAGGGCCATGTGAATTACAGCCACACACTCCCTGCTTTCCAATTACCCACCAGCGAACAATCCCTCTTTCTCAAACTCACACCCAACCTTTTTCCCATTGCCTTTCCTCCATCTTCCTTCCCTCTCTCACCAAAGGTACCTTTAGAAATGTTCTATTTGAACACAATTGATTTTGTGGATTCAAGCGAGAGCAACACCTTGACAGAACTTTGAGCATCTTCATTCAGCAGGGGATCTGAGCCGGACCTCTCTCCAGAGTCATTTAATGAAGTCAAAGGTCTCCTCCTTAGTGCATTAAAAGCTTCTTTTAAACTACATCTTTAGGGTCTCTGGTATTGAAACTATCTAATATTAAAGTGTTTCTGTGCCACTACAGCCGAGCAAAAAAATTATACATGAACAATTTTTTAAACAGCCAATAACTTGAACTAAATACGTTTCACTTTTAAAAGTAGGAGCAGTTGTGAAACAGAAATAATATGTAAGGAACCTTAAATTTCTCTTTTTCCAAAATAGATTAATGCAAACATTGTTATTTTCTAATAATCTATTGAAAAGATAGTTTTGACCAACGTGTTTCATTTTACACAATGCACTTTATAATTTGTGTAAAATATTTCATAGCCTAAAGTTGTGAGATATCATATTTCTCATTCAGCTCCATCTAGCTTTTGAAATCTTATATTGTAGACATTATGAAAAGTACTGCAGACATCAAAGATAACCCCATGCTATTCCCTTGAACATTCACTAGATGGTGCACAATGCAAGCAAACACTAATGAGGGCTGATAGATAGTTTAATACTGCTTTTATTTGGGAGAAAAAGTAATAATTTCATTATGAAGGACATCATTACAGTTCCAAGGGCACAGTGGGGGCATTTGTCTCCGTATCTACCGAATAATGCCCTTCTCATATGTCCAAAACAAAACAATCAGCTGTTTACTGATTGATGCTAGTCACTAGGGATGCCACAGAGCATGTCATATGGTTGTTTGAGGCACACTGTCGTCTCGCTTCCTCTGCTTGCTCATTACTTTTACCTTCATTGTCAAAGCTATATCTGAATCCACGAGCATCGTTCATCAGTACAGATATGAGGCATAGCGATGATGATCTCAACGCTGATCAATTTATCAAAAAAATTGTAATCTTTTACATATCATTTTTCAGGATGGAGAAAAGATTCCCAAAGTAACACATTTGTGAATCATATATTGCAGTCCCAGGTTATATGTTTGCCTGTAAAAAATTCAATTATGAATGTGCATTTCTTATACCAGTCCTACATTATGCACTTTTCATTTAAAACATAGCAATTCCTAATATTGGGTTTCCATTGCTCTCTGACCTGTCAGCATAAATGAGATTATCATTTTTAGAAATAGTACAGGCAATACAAACCTACAATAGTTACTATGCTAACAAGACAGGAAGTCATCAAAAATGCACGCCTACTTTGCACTTATATAGCATGTTCTGTTACAGATCTGACAGGTGAGTAGTGACTGAATACAAATGAGATCACAGTGGATCAAAGTGCTGACACAAAGAGCACAACATGGACAGCCATTAGGTCATGGTTAACAAAACACAATAGCACCAGTGACAGGCATTATGCAGGAGGCTTGGTGGCACGATCAACATGAATATTAATCCTTGTCTCGCTGTGTGAGGGAGAACTGCAGAGAAATGCTGGTAGGCATTTTTAGGAGCTGTCCACCTGCCGATAAAACGTACTGTAACTCATTTGCGGCTCTGGGGCTTTTGTATGCCGCTCAGGTCCTCAGGAGGCCAAGCCAAAATGTTAAACAGTCTCACAAGCAGCAACAATACATTTTAAGAGCTTTTACTGACAGCAACATTGATTAATGGAAAGAGAGTTTCACTAGTCCTGCAAAAACAGTGCATTGTAGTATTGCATTTTCAATTTAATAGTTTGAACCACAATAATATTATATGGCTTCATAAATGTCAAAATAAGGGGCATTCATAATGAGTTTTAAACAAATTGTGGCGGAACAGTATGCTAATGACACCAATGTGACAATGGTAATTCAGTTCCCTGTGGGGAAATTCCCTTGACCGGAGTACCCACCCGAGCACCCGGGGTTCGAACCCTGAACCTTCTTGCTGTGAGGTGAGTGCTAAACCTCTGAAAACTGTGTGATTACCTGATATTGTATTGTAATGTAGTCATGTAAGATGGATATGTGAAAAAAGGTAGCTATGCTGCTATTGGGGGTGGGTGGTAAGGTTGGGATTAGGAGAGAAAAATAAAATTGGATAGTGGAGCTTTAAGATGAAATCAATTTGAACTGAAAGAAAATCAAATACTGTCTCTCAACAGTTGACTTGTCTCTGTTGTCACTCAACAAGTCAAAGCATTAAAGGGGACTTGAAGGACAAATAGCTCCTTTTGCAATAGTTGTGAAAGATAAGCAGTCATTTTCTGAGACCAATATTAGCCAGAGCAGTTGTGGGAGATTAATACCTGCTCATCTGTGTCCATTCTGAGAGCACATTAGATACGCCTCGAAATGTGCAGTTATCACAGACACATATTATATCATCACAGAGATGCTGGCAGACAGCCACTGCAAATATTTCACAGATGCAGGCTGGTGAACAGAAAAATGGGAATTTAGGAAAAGCTGACAGTGCAAAAAGCCTTACCTTTAGACGCACTTTGATGTTGCTGATATCCTGAACCAGCCACTGACTTTGATGGCTTTTTAATTCCCACATGAAAAAAGTTACAAATTAAGTTTAACCAATGGTGTGCAAAAATAGAACTTGGGTTATTATACACATGCATGGCCTTTTAACATTTTCCTTACATAAACAGGCAAATCTTATCATGATTTTACAAACAGCAGTTTTCAATTAAAAACATGTGCTTCTCCTCTAGCTGTAAAGAAATGGAACTATGACTGGGTTGTATGGTGCTTTAAATATTTTAACCAATATAAACAAGTGCAAAGAGATTTTTTTAAGGTGTACATAAAACATAAAACTGTGAGTGGCATGGTTTTAACAGCCTCTTTCTGGTTGAGTGGCAGACCAGGATGTTGCCTGAACTCATTTGAACCTGCCAAAGTGTGGTTGTTTTTGTGGTCTGCTAACACTGACATCAAACACAGAGGTTTGGAAGACCTGCTGAGAGGAGCACCACAGCAAAGCCTTGATGTTTTACAGAAGGCGCACACTCTGGTTGTTTCGCTCTCCTTCCACTTGTACTTCCTTCCTCCCGCCCTTTCCCTCACCTATCAGGAAATCCCTTAACACTGATTACGCCTGTAACTACGTCATGGTTGTTATATAGTGGCTTGTGTTATAAGTTTTATAATGCTGTCCTAAAAAATCTTTAGAACAGAAATGCCCCCACACTAACAACATGCTTTAGAGTGAGTAAATACAGAGGTAATAGACCTAGTTCAAGAGTGTTATGTTACATTAAATGAATAAAAGAAAGAAAATCTCTCATTAGATCAATTGAGAAATTCAGCCTGTTTAACAAGCCCAGTGTTGAAATCCAGTCTGCATATAAAGTGCTACTATAAATGTTGCTCATGTTGAACTGTGCATGAGAAAGAGAGCAGGCATAGAGCAAAAGGAATAAGCATGACAAGAACTTTCTCCTAAAGCTAAGCATTTATTCTGCCTCCCAGGGATTTATAGTGACAACCCAGTGCTATTCGTTTTCCTTTTTCACTGCAGAACAACCTGCCTCAATGGACAACATATTTTACTACTACTCAGAGCTAACAGAGAGCCCAGACGTGGCTTCCACTGAACCAAACTCTAAGAAGGCCAACCTTCTACAGTTGCAGACCTTTACTTTTAATTGCTCCTGTAGGTTTTCACTGGATGTGTTATGGGCTCCGTTCATGGTCCACCTGCTGAAACTGCAAGTTGTGTTGTCTTTCTTGGTTCATTCTGAAAATGTGTTATAGTCAAGACCTCACTATTTACAATATTTTATAAGGTTTTATAATTATTTATGGAAACAATAAAATCAACAAAGGCCATTTTAAATCAGAAAAACTCCAGAACAAGACATAGAAGAAATACCAACTAACAACCAACTAACAAATTCCACACAAAAAAAGTAAATATTTTCCATCCAGTCACAATAAATATGTCTTAGATCCATCTCAAGCAGTTAAATGCCACACAACTAACTGCAGCACCTCCAGCTGCTGCCAGAGGTCACTGCCACACTTCCAAGCCCGTGCACAACACTGAGGCTCCACTGACCACTGAACTGGATATTAAGTGTTTAACTCAAGCTCCAAACATTTAAGGAACAGAGAGTTTTTGGAGCAAACAGCCTTAAGAGACTGCGCCGCTGCTTGTGGCTGACAGGGTACTTTGTTCTGAACAGTGTGACCAAGAATGAACAGCGGCAGCCTGCTTTCACACTCTGCACCGGTTGGCACCTGGTTCTCCCTGTTTTACATGGATAACAGAGATCCAGAGAGCACGTCTTTATTCCTGTAAGGCCTGAGGGTAATATGTTTTAGAATAAACCGTCCAATTCCATTTCAAGTTAGGATTATTGAAGTGGAAATGGACTTCAAATAGACAATCAGCGGCTACACAAGCATCTGGTTTCCATTTTTTTTAAACGATTTAAATAAAAATGGGTTCCTTAACAAAAATCCAGTTAGAAAAGAAATCAAAAGTACAATTGCAACACATTTACGTCCATGTCAAGTAAAATAATAATCACTGCTATAAAAGATGACACAAAAAAGCATCTCCTCCATGTGATTTGAGAATGTGTGTCAAAAAGACTATTAAACACAGTAACAGACTCTTACTGTGGCCTAACAAAATGCTATCTAATTTCTGCCCATGTGTTGTGCCTGTAATCCAGTATGGCCCGGGGTAATTCTGCTGGTAATGCAGTGCATGAACGTCACACAGGTTTGTCACATTGAATCCTTAATGGTTGATTGTGGATGTGGAAGTGGTCATTTCCTGTCGTCTTCCAGCCCATAGTTTAGAGGTAGACGAACAGGAAGCCCACCCATACCACAGCAGCGAGTCAGCGCTAAACAATCTGTAATTTAGACCCAAAGTGTTTCCTGGACACTCTATTGTCATTTCTTTTACAGTTCTGGGAATTCCCCCTACGTTTTTTTATGACCACAATTTTTGATTTTCAGCTAATGTTTTGTCTTGAGTGTTTGCTCAACAGTTAATGCTGTCTGATGGGATAAAGATAGAATAAAAAAACATACTGTAGCTAGACATTAAAAACAAGTTGGTGGTTGAGAACGGAACATGGCGTAATTACTTACCAGTTCTGATGTGGTCACAATCAGAGGCAGTGGGCTCTGAGGCTCGCCTATCACAGCCTGTCAAAACAAAAGTAAGAAAAAACAGTGAGAACAACTTGTCAAACCAAATCTAGTGCTAATTCATATAATACAACAAAGAGATGTGGCATACACAAAGTGATAAAAAAGCTTCTGTAGCCTGTGCAAAAAACTCTAATTCTTGAATTTTAGAATTTAGTAAAACGTGGTTTATGAGGTCAATGCAACCTTTTGCAAAGAGGGCAACATTTGATGAGAAAAAAATTACAAGGGCTGAGATCGATTTTAGATGGATTTGAACAGGCTTTAGTTGGATTTGAACAGGCTTTAGTTAAATTTGAACAAGTTTTGGTCAGATTTGAACAGGTTTTAGATGGATTTGACCAGGTTTGAATAGACTATTATCTTGAACCTAATCATATAAAGCTACTACTACTGTTGGGTAACCGCGTGCTGCAGCTGGATTCTCGCGAGATTTAGAAGTTTCCAAACTTGGGTAATTCCCAATGACTGTATATACTATGGACCACCTACGCCCATTGGTCCCCTATTCACCGATATTGTCCTTACCACAGTGCAATAAAATGGCGGTTACATCCGGGCTTTTCGGCTTTTACTGCATAGTAAAACAGTAGTTTTCAGATAGCATAAACGGACATATTAGTCAAAAATTCACCCCAGTTGTCATGTAGTAAAATAATTTAGCTCTAGAGACTGGAGCCATCTTTTGTACCAGGCTGTAAACATGATTTTTAAGCTTGTAAAGTCGTCATTGGGTTTCTCCTTATATTTCCGCTTTTGGAGCCTGCCCTCTGGTGGACGGCAGTATATCGCTGTATATTGCTCTATATCGCTGTATATTGCTATATGGCAGCGCCATAGATTGTATAAATATGGATGATATCCGCCCATTGGTCCCCTATTCACCAATATTGTCATTACGAATGGGCAATAAAATGGCCGTTACATCCTGGCTTTTTCCATAGTAAATCAATGGTTTTTAGATAGCAAATCCCTGGGAGGCAGAATAAACAAACATATTAATCAAAAATTCACCCCCCCCAGAGTTGCAATGTAATAAAAACTTAGCTCTAGAGACCGGAGCCATCTTTTGTACCAGGCTGTAAACATGAGTTTTACTCTTGTAAAGTCGCCATTGGGTTTCTCCTTATATTTCCGCTTTTGGAGCCTGCCCTCTGGTGGACGGAGGTATATTGCTGTATTTCGCTGTAAAATCACCGTATGGCGGCGCCCTTACACGAGGACCATTTTAGAGGTTCCATGGGAGAGGCTTGGGCAGCGCCCTTACTCAAGGACTTTTTAAGGGTTTCCATGAGAGAGGCTTGGTAAATCCCAGTAAATCCATCTTGTAACACGCTAAGCCAACCCCTTGAGTCAAAATATGGGTTCACCGGCCTCTTGTGACCAATGATATGGCAGCACAAACATTCAGAGGCAGGTTTTTAATTTGACAAATTCAACGTCCTCTTCTCCTCTTTGTTATCAACATGCCTATTGCTGTTAGCATTGATGCTAACGTCTCTCGCTAAAAAATGTCGCAGTAAAGGATCTTCTGAAAAGAAAATATGTTTGTGCTCTATTCCTACTAGCTTTGGCATATCCTACACGCTCTTTTCATCGTCCGACGTCCTTGTTTTATTTAGCAATTTACTGTTTGTTAACGTTCCATTTATTCGCAGATTCTCTTTGCAAAAACTGTTACTGTTACAGCGAATTGTTGTTTCTTCATATCTGCCGCACTCTGGTTATGTATAATGAATCATTGCTATGACTGGCTAAAACAAGACTTGTGGTAGATGGATACTAGTCGGTGCTTCAAACCATCACCATCAACAATTTTCCAACAGGAGATGCCTCCCTTTTGCAAACGCTTTCAACGGCAGCCTTCCCAGATGGTTCTGTGAAACAGACTATGTCATGTGTCTAACCTGGTGGAGCCAGGTTAACTTTTGGGGCATTAACAATAAATTTTATCTCTGAAGCTGAGGGCCACAAACTCTCACTTTGTGCCATGTTTGGCTTCCGGGCTGGACTTTGGACATGTCTGCTCTACTGCATTGTTTAGCCATGAAGCTTGCCCAGAACAAGCTGATGGCCTGTTGGTATAACAATAAACATAGATCAACATAATACAGGAAATGTACAGGCCTAATGAAGAATACAATTTGACAGTTCTCTTCAGACATATTACTCAGCATAGTGTTTTCTCTTTTTTGTGACAAAAGTAAAAAAAGAGACCTTCATCACCATTCAAAAGCTGTTTTTTAAACTACATTTAAATTTTGGTTCAACAATTCAAACCATAAACATAAACAATCTTTATCCACCTTTATCTTCAACTGTTGTTGAAGATACTGAGCATGTTCTATTATCATTTGGATTCTATAAAACACTGTCTGGGAAACAGAAACTGAAAAGAGAAGCCAGTTGGCCATATGCAGCAGATGGGAAGCCATTATTGCTAACCACAAATGCTTTAAGTGTCTTCCTTTGGAGATGACAGTACTGTATGTGCTCAACAGACAAGGAAATTATAGACCATGCCAAAGCACTTCTCAAGCATGTCACAGAAGCTATTTCTGACCATTATGGATATAACTAACCGTCACACTATCAAATGCTCTGAGTTCTCAAATGCCTGACAATCACAGCCAACTATTTTAGGCATGCTAAGTCTGTTCCGTACATTAGATGTCTCATAATGCTGTGCTTAACATGAGTCAATGTGGAAACTGCAGGTTGACAGCAAGGACAAAGCCAGATTGTATGCTATATGAGCTCATGCTTTAACCACAGAGCAGAGCTGTCAGGCTGAGCACCAGGCAGACACTGTGTTTGCAACATATCAGCCACTTCAGAACCAGACCTCAAAAGCCATGCGTCTACAACCTGCAGCTGGACACTTGCCATACTCATTTAATTTACAATCAGAGAGGTATACCACAGCAAAGTAAAACTAGGTTCACTACTTAATTTTAGCTTTCACGCAATGTAAAATGCTAAATAAATATGGCACTTTAAAGCCCAGTACAAGGACAAATAACAAAGAGCAAATGTCAGCTGTGGCATTTATTTATTCTTCATCCTTTTGCTACAAAGTCATTAGTTTTAGCCTAAGGTTGAGGCTTCAGAACTAATGGCGCTTTTCCACAACACAGTACCAGCTCGACTCGCCTCGACTCGGCTCGCCTTTGTTTGGTTTTCCACTGCGTAAAAGTTGTACCTGTACCTGCTTCCTGGTACTTTTTTTCGTATCACCTCCTGCGAGGTTCTAAGCGGGCTGAGGCGATACTAAATTGTGACGTGAACACACGACAGACTGCTGATTGGCCAGAGAGAATCGTCACTGTTCACTGCGTCATCATTGCACGCGCCAGACGGAGTATCCTGAATAACCCCGCCATTTTTAAATAGTTTGGCCAGAGATTGCGTGATAATTTACCCAGTCCCAGACTTTAGTATTATGGCAACTCGGAAAAATGCTCCGTGGTCAAACGAGGAGGCGCAGACATAGACTCGATTTCCTCCATTGTTCTATGTGTGTGAGAAGCGGGTGTGTGTCGCGTAGAAGATTACGTCACGACAGGTTCTTGCGGCGTCGCTATGACGACTAGGTACTATTGTGGAGGTACTATCTGCAATGGAAAACGGAGCGAAAAGCGAGCCGAGCCGAGGCGAGTCGAGGCGAGCTGATACTGGTAGTGGAAAAGCGCCATAAATGTTTATTTGAGAGGATGACAAGGCAAAGTACTGACTTTTCCCGTCCAGATTTCCAAGCTTCCATGACTGATAAAAATGTTTTTACTAAAGAACACTGCTTTTGTTTTTAGAGCCAGTGCTTAACAGACTTGTGGAGCTCTAACCCAGAATGTGAGAGCTGATTTATTAGGACTGATCTACCAAAAATGAGTAGAAGACAAACATCACATAGATTTTTTTTGTGAGCCTTTCTTAAATGACTGACAAAATATGTCAAGTCAAACTTCAGAGGCTGTAGCTGAGCAGGCCTTGGGGCCTTGTTCACTTGATAGATCTTTGTGTTCCACTGAAACGTTAAGAAAGCCTGACAGTTCAGCTGCAATGTGTCTTGATTCAAAATTCTGTGTAAAGAATCATAATTAGTTACAGCACTTCTTAAAGGCTTTAGATAACAAATTCAAAATCTAACTCTACATTAGAATTCAACCCTTGTGCCCAGTATAAAAATGGGAAAAGAAAGCACTTCCTCCAGTTAAGATGCATTTCATTATAAAGAAAAGGTTAAGTGAAAGGCATCTAAACTTTATTTTAAACTTGATACATTGTACCTTCCTCATAAGTACAATGTGACACACTGTGTAACAAACTATAACATGTAACTACATTGTACATACATACCCTAACCCTACCTGCAAAATGTACACATATTTCCATTATGTGTGTACTGTGTAGTTAGTCACTTAAGTTTAGTTTACTTTAGTTAGTTACTATGTATGTTATTACCATTTATTACACAAGATACAATGTATCAAGTGTAGTGTAAAATAAAGTGTCACCTTTTTTTTTAAAGTATCTATTGTCTTTGTGAATGAAAACATAATATTCTTATTTCAGACACCACTATAAGCCAATAATCCAGTTTTGAGAAACCTGATAATGTTACCTACAGTACTCCAAAAGAAGCTGTAAAATACGGCGGCATGTATGCGTCGTTCGCCGTATCCTGGTTTCTGACATCTGCTGATGAACTGCACTGAACTCAAGTAACACAAAGCAAAACATATATGGTGCAAGCAAAGAGTTTAGCAACAAAAGTAACACGCATTCATACTTCATGTTTAACCTTAATGTGCCTCTCAGACCTTTTAACTATTGCTTTGTGTTACATATGTGATCAGTTGGTTGCACTGAGCAACTGAAAAAGAGGTTTAAAGAACCATAAAAATGACTTAAAGACTTCATCTTTTAATAATTTTCTGGCTATTTTATCTTTAAGAGATACGTAGTGTTGCTTTGAATACTTTAACCTACTTGACCTATTAAGCTTTGGTTGGATTGGGAGTCCTGGCCATATATTTCAAAATTGCCAATGTTAAATATGAGCCAGGCCTTATAAAGGATTCTGCATGTATAAGGTAGAAGTGTATAAATTGAAAATGTATTCAAACCTGGAAACATGTCCTCCGTTATCCACTGTTAATGTAGAGTTTTCTTCGTCTACCTCCCCATTTCCTTTTCCACCTGGGTCCCTCTCCTCCCTTTTGCCCTAGCTGCATAGCTGAAGATTTTAGAAGTCATATTTTGCCTCAAGAAAACACTGCACTGCAGGCAAGCCTGAGCCAGACAGCACTCTGGCCTCAAGAGCAGCAAGCACTTGACAGGAAGACCCACTGACAGCAGATAAACTATTACTTTGATTGTTACAGGTTACCATCTTGAAAGGATCTTCAAATACAAGTATGCAGCAAACCACTCACTGTTGTAAATTAAAGCCACAAATGCCCCGTCTGAGGTTAGTTTTACCACAATTACAAGGTTAATTTTTATACGTTCAAAGGTATCAATCTCAGTGTGCATTACCTTAAACAAGACGGAGCACAATAAAGCATGGATTTACACTCGGGCGGCAGTACGCAGTCTCTTGTTCCAATATGCAACGCATTCCATATTAATGGAACAGTCAATGGCATGAGATGGAAGCTGGACAGATTTGGATCAGCACCAATTCAACTATGGCGGTGATCAATCATAGAGAATTTGGCAGCTTAAGACACTCACAAGCGGAATACAACTTTTACCAATTACTGGGAACTTTCTTCTCATAAATAATTGATCACTGTGTCAAGATTGCCATCAGATTACTATCTTTGGTAAATTCACTAGCACAGATGGCAACAGACGGCTGGAACACACACCGCAGAGGTTTGACACACTCTGGTTGCCATGTGCATGTGATGGAGGATGGGTGAAAACACCATGTGGGGTCACTGTGGCTCACGCTGGTTAAAAGCAGAAGTCTAATTGAGTCCTGAAACCATTCATGGCCTCAGTTTGAAATACCAGACCTGTCTGCTTCAAGGCAGGCTGACATTAGTGCAACCTGATTGGTGCATGTGAACTTTTATACGTAAATGCTCAGTGTGCTGTGCATCAACCCTCTCCACTGTAACTTACCGCAAAGTTGGCAGAGGCTAATTTCTGTTCAACAAGGTAGCAAAGCACAAAAGCAGTCATCTGTTACTCATTACACACACCTCCCAAGAGTCACGACCTCCATGTAGCATTGTAACAGACTGACTGAGAAAACAGGATAAGAGGACTTTCAAAACCATAAATACTAAATGCGTTGAATTTTAAATTGTATTCATTCTATACAAATTTGCATGTATGTTATAAATATGGAAACATTATGGCTAACTAAAAGATAGGGTCTTAAAACATGTTTTCTGTTTAAGTCTTGCTTTACTCCCTATCCTTTACAAGTCGCCAGGGCCTGCTGCGATGGGGGATGCACCCTGGACCATTGCCAGTAAATCAAAGGGATTGAGCTTAGAGGCAACGCATCACAAAGATCCCATTGTGGTTTGGCCATTTGTTTAACTCCACTCCCCAAAAACACAAACTTGTTTTTGAATCCAGCAAAGGAGGTGTTGTCATTTTGCTGCAGCACCAGGTCATTGTTGTGTAAACTTTGAAGACAGCGTCCTCAGTGAAAACAATGATGTAACAGCTGTGTCCAAGACAGCTTTTGGCTACTGGTGTAGTTACAGGTGTGTTACCTATAAAATTTGATTGACCTGGTAGACATAGTATAGTGTTCTCAACAGCTGAGTGTATCCGTGTGAACGCAGATCGTTTTGATTACACTACTGGACAGAGGTTGTGTCTTGGTGTCATTTAAACAGCCCCTTAGAGAGCGACAACACAGTAAACCATTAACACACAACAATTCAGTATTGATATGTTAGCATCACAATATCTAATTTTGGTGGAAGGAAGCTGTAGCGCCTAGGAATAGCTCACAGTAACATGGGGAGGACATGCAAACATGTAAAGCATTGTTAAGCCATCCATCCATCCATCTTCTACCGCTTATCCGGGGCCGGGTCGCGGGGGCAGCAGACTAAGCAGAGACGCCCAGACTTCCCTTTCCCCAGACACTTCCTCCAGCTCTTCCGGGGGGATACCGAGGCGTTCCCAGGCCAGCCGAGAGACATAGTCCCTCCAGCGTGTCTTAGGTCTTCCCCGGGGTCTCCTCCCGGTGGGACATGCCCGAAACACCTCCCTAGGGAGGCGTCCAGGAGGCATCCGAAACAGATGCCCGAGCCACCTCAGCTGGCTCCTCTCGATGTGGAGGAGCAGCGGCTCTACTTTGAGCTCCTCCCGAGTGACCGAGCTCCTCACCTTATCTCTAAGGGAGCGCCCCGCCACCCTGCGGAGAAAGCCCATTTCGGCCGCTTGTATCCGGGATCTTGTTCTTTCGGTCATGACCCAAAGCTCATGACCATAGGTGAGAGTAGGAACGTAGATTGACCAGTAAATCGAGAGCTTTGCCTTACAGCTCAGCTCCTTCTTCACCACGACAGACCGGTACATCGACCGCATCACTGCAGAAGCTGCACCGATCCGTCTGTCAATCTCACGTTCCCTCATTCCCTCACTTGTGAAAAAGACCCCAAGATTGACATTCCATGTCCCTAGCGCCAGATTCCGTGTCCGGGGATTGGGTCGTCGAGGCCTCTGCCTTCGACTGCCACCCAATCCACTTTGCACCGGCCCCTTGCGGTTCCTCCCGCAGGTGGTGGGCCCACGGGAGGTCGGCCCCACGTCGCTCCTTCGGGCTTAGCCCGGCCGGGCCCCGAGGGGAAAGACCCGGCCACCAGACGCTCGCATGCGAGCCCCAACCCCGGGCCTGGCTCCAGGGTGGGGCCCCGGTTGCGCCATACCGGGCGACGTCACGGTCCTTGATGTTTTTGTCTCCATAAAGGGTTCTGAACATTTTTTACAGGGCATTGTTAAGCCTTCTTGAAGTAAAAGTCTTTTAAAACAAGGTTTGTTGGACAGATGATAGATCAGTTACTTCTAGTACGTAACAATGGGCTACATTTGTGACTATAACACTTTAACTTACATAATACAATCCCACTTGAAAAAAAGATGCACTAATAAACATAGTCCAGATTGTGCTATTCTAAAGTGAGATTTGAATAGTAAAGACAAAGCAAACATTTGTTCCCATTTTAGAGCATCTGGTTCCTCTTCTAACCCTAAAGATTCCTGACCATTTGGATCTCATTTGGGTCTGCTGCCTCAATCACACCATAATGACTTCTAAATACCATATTCTGAATCAATATGTTTGCTTAACACTGCCCAATACAACTGCCCCTGGCTGCAGCAGATCTGTGTTCCATATATGTTAAGCAGAGGCAGGCAGAAGCTGCGTAACAAGCGGTACAACTTCAATAACATTCACAATGAGTCACAGAAGTGAATTCTGACAAAAACAAGGTTCATTATGACGCTACTTGGAAAGGGTTTTTGTTTAAAGCAAACCAAGGCAATAAATGAGTAAACCTGATGGTGCTTCAGGTTTGATCAGCGTTTTTATGTTTGACACTATACATTGTGCATGAATGAGAAGAGAGCTGGGATTATAAGGCATCATGATGTGCATATTGAACCGTGAGCCAACATGTGCAGTGACTGAGAGCAGTGCTGCAACTGATTCAGCAGGACATCAACAGTTTACCAGCAGCTAATTCTCCACTCAACTTCTCTAGAAGGAATTAATGCGGCAACATTGATTACCAAAATGAGAAAGGAAAAAGCACTGATAGGCGTGCATGTCATTCTCGAACCCCAACCACAGAAATACACCAGAACTGTGATATTGAGAGCAGCCTGACTTTACCACGGCATCAGGCAGCAGAACCTCAAGCAGCAGTGGAAATGCTCTGACAGGGGGACTATTGTGCAAAAGCTGGATGCGGTTCAGTGCAAAGTCATTTCTTTAATAAGTATGCCAGTAATTCTTCTGACTGAATAGTGGAATAATTACAGCCTGATAACATTTGTAAATAGAAATAATAAAATACAAAAGAAGATAGTGAGAATTGCTTGTCCTTTCAATTTGATGGAATTGCTTTAAGCATGCGTCAATGGTCATCTGTATAAATGACACATTATTTTGTTGATAGTATTTTGTGCCTATGAGTATACGTGAATCATTCCTTAAAATATTGTGAAATACACAAAGTATGCCAAAGAAGTCAGTGAGCGTTATGAACAAAGGTGTTTTAGATACCCAGCTTTGTGCCATTAGATGGAGTTATGAGCTAATGTTGTCCCAGTCATCTTCAGTTGTCACATTTTAAAAAGGGCTTCGAAAAGATAGGGTTTCAATTTTTTGGGGGGTCTGTTTGGAGCAAAATGAGTGTGCTTCTTCTCCAGCAATGCCGTTCTCAGATCTGGGCAGGAAAAGGAAGTAGTGGAACTAATAAGGGTCCTTTATGGAGGTTTACAGACATATTCAAAGAGTGTTATTTTGATATTTTGTATATTATACAGTAATGTATATAACATTTTACATAATACCCCTTGAATTATAAGCAATTATGATATAAATTTTATATTTAAATCAGTGGTATTTGTATTCTGTTGTATTGTATTGGTCAGTATGTTGTTTTGATTTGTATTTGTATGTATGATTTTTTAAGTATTTGTATTATTTTATTTATTTGTTTAACTTTTGAGTGAGGAAATGAGTTTCTGCAACATGATGGGTTGACATTTTTAGAATTAAATTTTGAAGAATGTTTAAAAATAGCCATATTGTTAAAAAGTTCCTTTTATGGATCAATTCTAAAAAATATATGTAATCACTTAACTCCTTTGAAGTTTAAATTGATTTGAATGGATAAGGTTAATATTAAACTATTACTTTAGCAATTGTGGCACTCTCCGTTGACTGACTAAAGTTGTCTGATGCCATGAATGGGTGAAAAGTTCTTTACTGAGTATCCCTAAAGACTGACCCACATACAGTGTGTAGAGATGTGAGACAGAGAGCTTGTTACAAGCCAGCTATAGTTTTTATTGGCAGTGTGGTCAGCTACAGTAGGGAACACCACTTTTACCACAGCCTAAAAAAAGAAATGTGGAAAAACAGCATGTCTGTGAAACTTAGTGAATTAGCCTAATATGGTTCTCAGAGATTGCAAAACGACATCAAAGACAACAAGTACATTTAGTCAATCCAACAGTGTCCCATTTGCCGCCCCTGTCCTGAACCCGAGGTCTACCTACTACTACATTCAACACGTGTGCTCAGGGTCAATCTGATTTGCAAGTTAAACAGAATCTCTCAGGGTATGTGAATGCAAGTGTCAAGCAGGCTTAGAGTGAGGCCAGGGAGGTCTGCATTTTGCCCTCCAGTGGTCTGCAGATGAAACGCCAAAATAGAGGGTGGAACAGGGATTCGAGGGTCAAGTGCAAAGCAATCTAACAAAAGCCAAGTAATGTGTGAGCCAGGTTTAAATAAGAAGCTCCTGTGGTCTTCACAGCTGGCAATAATATTTCAGTAACATCATGGTCTATTGGCTACCTTTTTACACCAAAATTTTAACCTGTCAATGTTGAGTAAACACCGTATGTGTTCTGTTATTATAGCTAGTCAATACCTGAACTAAACAATAAAATGAAGTACATCTGCATTGTAAACATTCCCAGCTATTAGAACTGATATTTTTTAAATGGAAGAGTGAACACCTATAGCTATAGCACAGCACTAATGCACAAAAGATCTTCTCTATGAAGTGATACATTTTGGCATTTAAAAGCCAAAAGTTGAAAGCCATAGCTGAAATAAAATGAGCCACTGAAAAGCAACCTAACTAAGCAAGGCAAGTTTATTTGTATTGCACAATTCATAATTCACAATTCCTACAGACAGTATTTCATTGCTTTACAAAAAGAAGAGAGATTGGTTAAAAGCACAAATACAACAATTATCAATAAAATAAATAAAAGATTTAAATTAAATTTAAATAATCACTTAAAACAAAACTAAAAAAGGAGTGCAGATTAAATACTTTCATTTGTCATATGCACAGTTAAACAGAACCATTTTCAGCCTGGACATTGTCAGAGTAGAGGCCTGTCTCATCTCCTCTGGAAGACTGTTCCAGATTTGAGCTGCACAAAACTGAAACGCTCCCTCACTGTGTTTAGTCCTGTCCCTGGGCACCAGCAGTATACCTGTCCCGGAGCTCCTCGGAGTCCCAGATGGTTTATATGGGACTAACATGTGTGAGATGTACTTTGGCGCTAAGCCATGGAGAGCCTTATACACCAGCAGAGCTGCTTTAAACTCTGTCCTCTGAGAGACAGAAAGCCATTGTTACTGCAAATTAACTGGCCCAGAGGAAGCATGCAAAGACTGAATAAAAGGGATCCTAGGATGGACCCCTGTGGGACCCCACAAGCCAAGGCCATTGGTCCTGAGACACAGTTTACAATTTCAACAAAGTGCTTCCTGTCTTCAAGATAGGACCTGAACTACAAACATTAATATAGCAACTGTACTGGCAAATACAGCTCACCTCTTTCTCCCCTGAAAGAGAAAAATTTGAATTATTGTGAAAGCACAGACAGCAATTCACTCAGTTCTTGCTTATAATTAGATAAAAGAGTACATGAAACCTATTAATCATTCTCGACTTGAAAAGCAGAGAAACTCAGTCATCCATGTTACTAACTGAACACGTTTTAACTGCTGTGTCTGTGTCAACACAGACCTACTTGTTTTGACCAAAATATGACTTCTCTTTTATTTGACACATTATATTACCATTTATGAAGGCTCCTGGTTGACATAACTGTTTGTTTTTTAGCTGTCTGCGCTTAAGGTTACAGACAGCCGCTTTTGTCAGTGTCCTTGAGAAAATAGAGAAAATGATGCAAATTTGAACAGTTTCCAACAGTGGCATATCATTTTCATTCCCCTCGACAAAACAACACAAGGGCGGTGCATTTCATTTAAGCAGTAAACTTTCACTTTCCTTCGGTTTTCGGTATGGCTGAACAATCTAATTTTGTAACAACTTATTGGAGAAAGTGCCATTAATTTAACACAATACTATGGGTGGTTCATTGACCTTAATCGAAAGGCATCAGTTCCAGTTCTCCAAATAGTACTTACACTTGCTTCTTGAAAATAAAAGGTGGCCACATATCCATTTGGAGATCAGTGAAGTCATGCCTCTGAACAAAATATGAACTGCAACTATTGCTAAGGCCTGGTATTCATAGTCTCAACTAGCTATACATAGCCTGAGTGCTGGTATAGGTAGTTAGTGTTCTAAACAATTTGATGTATTTGGATTGAGCCAGTGTCTCTCAGACAGATGTCCTGAGTTCTCTGTCCAAACTGTTGCCTCTGTGATCTGGCCCCGGATAAGCATTAGAAAATGGATAGATGATGATACGTATATGGTTGTGGTTGGTTGTTATCACAATAGCCACCATGGTTCACTTTTCTGGTTTATTGGAACTGACACAAATACAACATTTTAAGACTAACTGTGGTGAAGATATGAAATTGCCTTATGACCATGACTGGTCGCTGAACCAGATTTTAAACATGGCTGAATAATTTGTTTCTAAGGTACATTCTGTCCACTTAAGAAATATTTGCTCTTTCAGTGGACCACAGCAGGGAGAAGTGCCTCTTGAAATTCTTTCTTTAGCTTTTGTGTAACTATAAATAACCCAACAGGAAATTTGCAGCCATTGTAGCTCCTGCAAAGTTAGTAACATGATAATGGTAAATACAACAGACTGTGTAATCTTGAGGACACTGTATTCTTTCTGACATGTATTTTTCAGAGAATTTTATTACATGTCAGATTTAATGACAAGATGAAAACTTTCCCATCAGATGCCTGATGTTTTTGACACAAATAGTTTTGGCCACTCACTTACACTTTCACTTTGAGTGCATTCTACTTTTTTGCAATGGTGTTCCCTCTAAGGTTGTACAAGGACATCTATTCGGACTCAGATCAGGTTAGATAAAGCATGTCTACCTTACTGATGGAATAAACTTCAAGGTTAAGACGTATAGCCTGATTGCGGCCCATTAGTAGATGATTGCCCCATTTCACCGGCATGTCAAAGCAGTGGAGCCGCCTGAGGCATGTATGATTTCAACACATGGTCAACTCACACTATGAATACAAATCAGAGCAAAATTGAAAAGCAAAGACAAAATATATTACAGATGGTATAGAGCAACCAGAAAAAACACAGTTTTGGATTTGTATAGGCCCAGATGCTCCAATCTTTCAGTCCAATACACTCTATGGCCACCTGGGAGCTAAATGTGTCTTAAAAACAAACATTTGGAACAAGGGAAATTTTTTTGGAAGGTTCATGGACGACCACCACCACCACCACATACTTTAAATTAGGCCCTTTAAAAAGTCCCCCACATAACATGAAAGCCTCAGTTTGTCCCCTTCTCAAGTGATTATCCCAAAGTCACATCATTCTAACAAACCAGGACTTCATGTTAATTCTTTGGTGTCTGCTTTGTTTTATATGATCCATTAAGTCAACAAGGAACGTCAAGCACTGATTTATTGTCAAAGTACCTACAGTCATTTTAGCAGTGTGAAAAGGTTTATGAAAAAAGTCATAAATTTTAGTATTAGAGCCATTAAACTTTCTGTAAAAAAACTTTAAGCACAAAAGGAAACTGTTATATCCATCAGAAAAGTGCAGCATTCCCACTAAAAGTTTCAATAAACCTAATAAGTTCCAGATTGATTTAAGAAGAAAGAGGATGGATCACTTAATACTGACCTCTTCTCTTAATTTGAATTCACCAGTGATGAAAGCGAGGCAGGTTTCCAAACACAGAAATGAACTGAGCAATGACTGACTCAAGAATAAAGCAAAAGAGTTCCACTGACATGGCAATCCACGAGTACCAGGCAGCGAATCACAAAGGTGCTTTTGATGCGAGTGCTGGCATGAGGCAGCAGGAGAGCAGGGTCTGCTTTGCCAATGAGCCTTACATGTGTACAATTAATCAAAGCCAATGTGTTACTACTTCAGGCCCATGTTTACTGTAGCAACAAGCATTCAGGGTAAGAGACCAAACAAGAGCACCAAGTCAAGCCAACAAATGTGGCACCGTGGGAATTTTGCCATTGATTTCTTTATGTAGATTTATTAAAGCTGATGCTCTTTGACATAAAAAGTGAGGTCCAAAAATCTACTTCAAGGTTAAGGAGTGCCAAAAGGAATTCAGGGTGACATTTGCTGTATACGCAAAGTCTTTTTCACTTTTGTTGTGGAGACACAGCATGGTTAGAGCTGTTCTATTTTACTATTTTTTTTCTTGCCAGCTTCTTCTGTTGTCTTGTCTCAGTTTAATATTTTGATCATTTCCAGTTAAAAACCATGTATGATGCTTAAAGTAACACTGTGTAACTTTTAGCTAGTAGCATCACATAATTTTAAATTCCAAAAATAGACATTCTCGTATTGATTTTAAGGATTCTCAGACACGCAATTGATAGAATCATACCTATTTCACTGACACAGTACCCTCACATGGACAGGAAACTCTGATATAAATGATTTATAGTTCCATGTCACCGGGACGCGCAGACCTCTCCAGATTAGACATGCTTAGCAGCAAACTAACACAAGGGGAGAAAAATAGGCCAATACACTGGGCCCTAGTAGAGTTCTATTTGTACAAATTGCAATAAAATGACCCTACTGTTTAAGAAGACGGTTTTGTATAGTTTCTTCTTGAAAATAAACAACACATTCAGTCTGTAGTGGGATATGCGCCCCTAGTGGCTAAAAGTTAGATAGTGTCGCTTTAAACACTACACGGCATACTACATATACATTTAGTCTTTAATGGTTAATGGTGTTGTAATTAAGCTTCTAATTACCAGTGGTTTTTGATAGTTTTTCTGACTTTTTTTTTTTTTTATAGTTTTTCTGCTTTATCGGAAGCAACGTATTACGTAGCTTCTGTAGCAACGCGAGGAAGCAAAGTGGAAGCATAGTGTCGTATCTGATCAAGTTTTACTTCAGCCTTGGTCTAAAACATGGCGAGATACTAATGTTACTGAACACTGTAGACAATATTGTGATGAGTGTAAGAACCTTGAGACATGTTTTGAAACAAATGAGATTGTATAGGCGGAGGAATCGATCAGATTCATTGGATCTAGCAGCATTTCTTATTGATCAACTGGATGGACATAAAAAGACGTACGGATATAAATTACATCATCTCAACTGTATCCAGACTGGCTTTGTCATGCTTCCTCTTTGCTTCCTCGCGTTGCTACGGAAATGTGATAGTATCACGTTATTACATGATACTGGCAGAAAAAAAAAAAGTCAGAAAAACAATTCCCCCCCCAAAAAAGTCAGAAAAACTATCAAAAAAAAAAGTCAGAAAAACAATTCCCCCCAAAAAAAGAGAAAACAGTCCCCAAAAGTCAGAAAAACTATTAAAAAAAAGTCAGAAAAACAACATTGACAGTACTACGCTTCCGTAATTTTCACTGCTATATATGTATCTTATGTGAGATGCATATCATAAATCTATTGCTTAATATGTCCATAATACTGCATACCAGTTTTGCTCTGTATTTCCTCCTATTTTTTCAATACTATAAATACCTGTATGTGTCACTTTCCTGGTAACTGACTGGTTAGAACAGGCAAAATCATGATAAATTAGAAATACACAAATAGAGCCTGTTGTAGATATCCATAAAATATCATATACAGGTCCACAGAAAATGTTGAGAGCCCTGTGATTCAACTCAAAGCTCCTACATTGGCTAAGACAGTAAAGCCATAACAAACTATCATTCTTTAAGTTCATTGGGAATCTGCAGTGTTTTGTACAGAGCAATAAAACATTGCAGTCTCTTACACTCATCGTTGACAATGCCACACCCTTTCACTGGGCTAGTTGTTGCAAAATACCTTCTTTACATAACATTATAATAAATCAGCATTTCTTCACACCTTTGGGGAAGAAACTCCATTCTTTATAGGACTAAAGGCGACAGTTTAATGACTCAGGATGAATATAAACTTTAGTGTGTGTGGGAGAGCAAAGAGAATGGTGTTGAAAATTTAGCTGTAAAGAATGACTAGCTAGATAAAAGTCATGCAGCCTGTGTGTGGGTGGTAACACAGGTAGGTCTACATATGTAGCCTTTAATTTGTTGGGTGTAGTTCAAAATACTTCAGCAAACCCAGTTATAAAACCAAAGTAGCCATTCTATTTTATACTGAACCAATACAGTCTTTCTAGTTTTCTCACATTGCTTATATGCCAGCATTTTTGGAAATAACACCAACATGAAAATGCAGCCAAATGTGTGGATTGTCAACAAGAAAATCACACCAAATTACAGTATGTAGACGGAGGCCATTACTTCACCGCTCATTGAAAATCAACTGCCTCTGCTTCAGCATTGTGACGTTTTTATTCTTGCATGTCTTTTGGGAGAAAAGCTCTTCGAGTGTGAGGCTGGTCTCAAATTGACATTGCAAAATAGTCGATTTTATACAGAAGACCCCTGACATAAAAGAGGATTAGAAAAACAGCGCGATGCCAGCTAGTGTCATACCTTTTAAAAGTGTAATCCTTCCAAAACACAACCACAGTGCCAATGTTTCTGGCCACCCAAAATAAATTGGTGGGTCAACTGCTGCCATCCATCTGCCCGTGCCTGATTTTGATCATTTATGGCTGAAACATCTGCGTTATCAGTGAGTGGAAGCCCAGCTTTACAAGCAGCAGAATCCATTGTTTTTTTGTCTGTTTGCAGATAACTGCTTTAATGCGGGTGGACAGCAACCTCTGTTCATGTCAGGACATATGCTGTGTGCCTGTTTGCTCCCTCATTAACCTGACTGTGAAAAACAGCATTGCAGACAGAAGAAAATAATAATTTAAAATGGTCCAAAGCCCCACAGGCTTTGCCCCTACACAAACTGAGATCATATGTACTGAATTAACTGTCATATTTTATACAATGCTTAAAATACCAAAAAGCTGAGACACTACATGATCAAAGTCTAGTTTGTAGTTTTCAAACACCCTCATTTTCAATTGTCTCACCAGTCTGGAGCAGGATTAATCGCTCCACCCTTTCATGGAGAAGATACAATTACTTACAGGAATATACATTACTTTTAATAGGCCATATTTTCTGTGATGAGAAAATGTGGTGCCCTTTATATCAAACAGTTCCAATCAGCACTGTCCCGTCAAGCATACAGAGCCACGGTAATGTGAGGCTTTCCATTTGACCAAACTTGAATGGCTATCTATAAAGAAAATGGGAGAAAAGAAAGAAGTGAATGAAATCAGCTGCTGATGTCAGGCTTACTGTAAAGCCATTATTGAGTAATGTAAATAATGATCCCTCCCTAATTTCGTAATAAAAACACAGGGGCTTCAGATAGCAACAATGTCAACCTTAAGTCATAGCTGCGAGCCTAGCATGTTACCATAGTATCGCAGACATGGCTAAAAATGTCAACTTTGTCAAGTCTGGAAAAGAACTCATAACCACAAACTACTACTACTAAGCTACAATAAAGATGTACATTTTTCGAAAGCTTACTAAAATTTGACAATAAAGCGGCAATATTTCAGATTTATTTGTATATGTTTCGGCTTCAAAACTGAGCCGGTGCGCCACCATGTGGTACAGTGTGGAATAGCAGGGTTACTCAGTCCAGAACAGAGTAAACAGAGTAAACACACAATCAGGGCACAAAGTAACATTTGTACTTTTGCTAGAACAGAGCAGACAGAATTTGCAAAACAGACATCATATGACATTATATGACATACCACCACAATATTATCCAAATTAAGTTGCTGAACAATGAGAAAGTCATTGAGCATCATGGATTTGGTGATCTTAGGAGGCATGGACAAAAGGCTACAGAAATGGCCACAGTAACACAATCAGAGGAGGCACTTTCAGTTAACGTCAACAAGTCAGACATTACAACAGAAACACTGCTTTGTGATACAGCATTTAAGTAGAGCAGGACACCCTTTCATTGAAAACATCTACTGTAAATGTCTGGCTTATTGTTTTAAAAGATACTCCTCTTTAAAACTAAGCAGGAGTCATCTCTGCTCTTTATCAGAAGCTAGTATTATTGTCCTCTTAAAAAGGTTTACGTTTTTTCTTTTTTTTTTTTGTGGTGGTGGTGAAATGTTTTGGCAGTGATGAGCAAAACACTTGAAATGTCTGTTAAACAATAGTGGGAAGACTGATAATAGATTATACCCCCACAGCCACTCAATAAAAACATGGCAATAGCCCTTCTAGTAGAAGTTCAAGTCCAGTCACTGAAATGAGAAATTATCAACATGTTAAGCTGTAAGAATGCAGCTTGGAAATAGGCCTCAGTGTCAACAACCGCTTGCCACTTATATAGCACGGTCAAAATATAGGCAGAGAATGTGCTGCCGACTGTGTCCACAGATATACGAGATGCACTATGAAAGTGCATAAGAAACACCTATAGAGAGAAGCTAAATAATGCATTTTCCATCAGACTGCATGGGTCCTCAAGACAGAAAACCTTTGAATAGATGTCAAGCAAGCTGATTTTATTTTGTATAATCTTAATCAGTTTCCTAGGTAAGTCTGGTATTTGTTTCTATATACTATGTGCAAAATATAATAATGTCTGTAATCTGTCTTGACGTGATGGTGGAGCGAACATGATAAATTCCATGAATTTGTGTATTTTCGAAATCTATCTTCATAGATTTCCACGAAACAATGGCCTTATCTTTCCAGCTTTTTTAGTTTTATTGGCTTCCATTCAAATTGGGGACCCATACCAATATAGTGTCCTGGAGGGCATGACTTAGGCTCTATTATTCATAATTTTAGGCTAATAACAGTAGTGCGCAACTGTCAACCTAAATATTTAACAAAATGGATCAAAGTTGGGGGACTTGCCGGTAGCTCAGCTGGTGGAGTGCATACCAAATACACTGTACAATTCTCAGTGAGGCCACTTGCCCAATGTCACTCCCCTCATTCTGTTTCCTGTCTATCTACTGTTAACTATCAAATAAAGTGCCCCATTGCACCAACAAGGAGTTGTGTTGCTCCATTAGTAAAATAGTTTTGCAAAATGAAGCCCACTTTGATTGGTCAAGGTATGGAGAAAAATAAATATTAAAATGAATTGAAGGATTATTTAAACAACATTTGTAAGCATCGAGGAAGGTGAAAACCACTAACTGCTGCTGGTTGCTGCAGTTAAATGGTAAAAGCTACATTATTTACAATGGAGCTAGCTTGCCACAAGTTAAAAGCTCATTCGTCTAGTCTTTGAAAATATATTTGTTTGAGTTAACTGTGCAAGTAAAACTAAATTAACACCAAAACAAGAATAAGTTTAATCTTTTGGTAGGAAGCAGGTCTCAGTGGGAAATGCCAGTTAGCACAGGCTTTTGGGACTAGATGCATCAGAGTGAGTCATGGCACTAGTCAGCGTTCCACACTGCTCATCCGGTCTCTGATTGGCCTGGAGGCTTGCAGTTGAAGCAACAGAAAAAAAAACAGACAAGAGAGAAATAAATGTTGATAGGAGCACAGCCCATCCATTGTGAGGCTCAGTGGAATGAGATGTATCTAGTGTGGTTAGCCCCCTCGCCCCGTCCCAGAGAATACGAACGTTCATGAAGGGACAGAACAGAGGAGCAGCAGAGCTCGTGGCAGGGACAGAAAGCAGAGGAAGTAAACAGAGCTAGGAGCTCACATTGTTGCTTTTGTTTACCAGGGCAGAATCAGCCAGACACTCCCAGAGGAAAGGCGCTCCACAAAGGCTTCTGATTGTTTCTAATTGTAAATAGTTAGAGGGAAGGTGAATGTGACAGTGAATGTGTGCTGGTTTTATTAAGCAAACTGAGGCCTTGAGCAGATAAGAGACAGAAACCCCTTTAATGCTCACTTTTTGTTATGTTTTTGTTGTGGCCTGTCTTTCTGTCACTTCTCCTCATTTCTCCTCATTCTAAAAGGTGCAGTGCTAACATATGGGGTTGTGAAGTGGGCCTGTCTTTATCTTGCAACTGGAGGTTGAAACAGAGGCATCACAAAGGTGAGACAAATCGAGGCAGCTCAAGCATAAATGGGACACTGCAGCGTTACTGTAAATTGATGATGCACAAAAACAAGCATTGTTTCATTCAAAATTGGGGTTTATTTATGCAAATTAGCTATGTGCTTTTTGGTTTCGATTACACACGGCACTTTTTCTACATTGTTTATTTCTACACCTTATGTGTACAGTGCTTGTGTATGTTGTGTATTGTACATCATAAAGGGGGCCATTGGCTCCCCTTTCTTCTGTGTTGCGGGTTTAACATAAATGGGTCACCAGTCCTACTGAGGCAGATAATTTGTGAGAGATATTCTTACCAATATTATGAAAGGAAACACAGTAATCTCCCTACTGACACTAACAGAACTGAGGCACATTTCCTAATACCATTTAAAATATGAGAATATTTGGAGAAAACAAAAACAAGTTACTTCCATCTAACAGCTGTTTGACTATATAAATCCCAGATAACGATTGAGCACAATAAGTGTCAATCATTATACATTTGGAGTGAGCAAAGTACACAAAATGTATCCCAATTGTGAAAAAGAAATCGTAGGAGTATGTTTTTACTTTACATAGTTTTGAATCAATAATATACACTGTACGCATGAGAGCAATGACAAGCAGGTGAGAGATGGGATGAGCTTTTAGAACCCGCTTGATTATAACTATACTGAATAAAGACAGAACTAAAATAAGGACTGTGGACTGTAATCCACTGTAAGCTGTGTTTAATATGAAAACTGATTTTATGGTTACAGAGAGAACACAAACAATACTTAAAAAAGAAACATTTAACTGCAAGATTGAAAGAAAACTTCTCCCCAGTTGTGAGGTCATCAGGGAGTATGAACCCATGCCATGAGAGGAATGTGGGGTCATGTGGTGCAGGGCTCCCTTTGCCTCCAGAAACCAGAATAGACATGATCCACAGCGGTGCGCCTGAAGCAACTGTTTTGGTACGGTCCTAGTGCTTCTGAACTGGGGGTTACGTATTTAATGCATTTCTTTCATAATGTGTCCTCTGAGATTCCAACACTTGAGTAGGAGGGCAACATATTTAGTCTCAACAAAAACCTGTGCTAAATTAAAAACAGTTTTTGACTTGTGACTCATGGTGATTAATCAGGTGAGAGAGAGCTGCCAAGATGCACCAACTTCCTCTTCTCTTTTGCTTACACACAACTATAACCTGCAGCGGTTATACATCCATACTGAGGCAAGCCAGTAGGATACTAACATGGATCAAAGCATATGCTGGGTTGCCCACATCTGGCAAATTCATCATTGTATGGGATGAACCACAAAAAGTCATTCACTTCTCACTTTTGATGGTCAGGCTGCTTTACAGGAGCTCTTAAAACACAGAGGAAATTGAAATCAGAACTCAAAACTCTCTGGTACAAGCAGGTTATTTTGATGGAAATAAAAGATTGTGATAAGATTTAAATTCCCAGCTGCGTCCACATGCTCACTTTGGTTATGAGCTAACAACTGTATTGACTGGGATCATCAGGGCGTCTGCGCAGCAAGGTGTGGGGAAATGGGTAAACACAAAAGCTGTTGATGAGGCTATTGTTGAACGAGGTGTGTTGCTCGCATAGATCAGAACAACATCTCTTCAGCTGTCGCCTCTGCAAGGATGTAGAATTCAGTGATGATATTTAACATTCCTTCAGACTTATGTAAACAAGTTATAATTTAAACCATACCAGAAATGTCCTTGCTCAGATGGCTGTAAGCATCAAAAACAGAACAGGCTGTAACTCTACAAATGAAACAGTTATGGTGTCAATTGTTTGAGTCTGTTTTAAGGTATTTGCACTGATGTGGACGGAAGTTAGTCACCTCTTCCTGTAGGTTTGTATTTTCTGTAAGGATTGAATTGGAGTTTATACTGCACTTGGATTTTTGATATGCACAATCAGGAAGGTTTGCATACAGGCACTTCTTTAGCCAGGACAGTCGAATTAAGGCAGAAGTTTACTAAAATGTTGGTTCAGGTCAATTCGTTATAAAAGTTGTACCTAGAGTAAAATCTGTAGTGTATTTAGGGCAAACCTAACCTGGCAAGAAATTCTGATTTGTTATCAAATTTATACAAAGATATACTCTTTTCTCTTTGAATAAAGAGATTTATATTGCACTTTTCTCCCAAAGGACCAAGGGACTCAAAGCGCTTACAGGCCATCCATTATTCATTCACTCCACAGTCACACACTGGTGCCCTGGGAAGAGACGTGGCAGCCATTTTGCACCTACAGCCTCTCCAACCACCACCAAACATTCTCACACATTCATACACCAGTGCAGTGGCACTGGAGATCCAGCTCCACTGCTCCACTGTACATAGTTTGTAACTGGAAAATGGTCATCATCATCTTCAAACCTAAAATACGGCCAGACCTGTCAGTGCTGCCACAGCACACTGGACACACCAGCCAAGTTTGGCCAGGGTTCAGGCCGTGAATAAACTCACAAATCTTACGAGAATCAAGCTGCAGCGCAATATTTAATATAGACACACAATTTGGGTTTTTTATTAGATTATGTGGGTGAGGCAGGCCAAAATCAGGTCTGCTGCAAAGTAACAAAGTTCCATAAGAATGTATCACAGTACAAAATAGTGATTGGTTCATCAAGCTTAAAGTTCTCATTTTTACATTTTTTCTCCTAAAAACGTTTTACCAGAAAAATTTAGGGCCGTTTCAAGCTTTGTGGAGGCCCTATGCAAGAAGCTGTTTGGGGTTGTGTAATGGCATTCCCACAGAAACCTACCTTATGGCAGACTGGTCTCTTTGAGCTTAATGTGTGAACAATACAGACTTTGGCTATACATTTGCCACTCATCTTCAAACCCTCCATTTAGCCCTTTTTAGTTTTTTAATTACCCAAATGAACATACGTTAGCTTCCAATGAATGCAAATGGCATGAAATAATTACTCACATTGTTTACGAGTCTAAATTAGGTCAAATATTTGGAACAAATGAGTCTGTATTTCTCTGATCAAATAAACATTTCCTCTTCGTCTATAACATCAGTAAATGGATCAGTCCGTAATGATTGCCACCACAGCATGAACTGATCGCGAGGCCGTGGCTTTAACTTGATACCTTAGATAAACTCTTTTATCTTGCTACGCTAAGCATTTTGAAATCACTGCTTATCGTTGGCTCGTGTCCGTAACCATAGTAACGCGGGGACATAGCTGTCCTAGGAGTACCAGTTCAAAACTATATTTTACACGATGCGCTTATAATTATGGAAAATGTCTTGCGGTTTGGACCCTAACCTGATGTGACCACTGAAAGGATAGTACACACATGAGATAGCTACAGATGAAGACAGATAATTGTAATTTTCCTCTGCTTTGAGGCCCCCGGCAGCCTAAGGGGCCCTATACATTTGCATAGTCCCCGTATAGCAAGAAACGACTATGGAAAAAATACATATAGTATATATCATATATCATATATATAAATCATTAAGTATATATGCCCATAGTCATTTTCTTGACAGGTATAAGAAGGAATAAGCTCTCTATCATAGACATAGTATGTTCGGTCCACCACATACTGAACTATGTAACTCTGCCTGTTAGGGCACGTTACTTTCTCTTGAGAAAATTTTACCAGATCAACACAGGTCTTCACACATCGGATATTAGATACCCTTCATATTGAGATACAACAGTCCCATGTGAGTTTGGAGTACTGGGTGCAATTTTGAAAAGTTCCATAGAATTCTTAAAGTTAAACCTTGCTGATAGCACTGATAGCTTACTTATTATGTGAAGTATAAAAACTCAAGTGAAGAAGTTGCACACTGTAAAGTTTAAGGAAAGCATACATAAAGTTGTGCTAATAAGTTTACATACCCTGGCAGAATTTGTGATTTTTGGGCCATTTTTGAGAGACTTTTTTTTTCACTCACAGTTAGTGGTTGGGTGAAGCTATTTATTGTCAAACTGTTTTTACTCTTTTCATAATGACAACAGAAACTACCCAAATGACCCTGGTCAAGGGTTAGAGTTAGGGGTTAGGTTTTTGTGTTATCATTCATATTCTCTGAAAAATGACCCAGGGTATGTAAACTTATGAGCACAACTGTATGTAGGGACCATGACTAGACACACATTTATCCGTATATGAATGCCAACAATCCCACAGCTATGACTGAGCAAAATGATGAAAGTCATGATGAGTGATGCCTATTTTTGTTGTGCCATACTTCATAGCCGATAGCACTCACCACACTTGCTAGAGCTGACAGCCTTCTCAGCAGTGAGTGCACTTACTCGGAGTGTAAACTTTTCCTTAAATGCTCATAAATACAAACACTGGTCTATTAACGTTTTGGTCCCTTGGTTTTTTTCTCTACCCTGTTTTAAGTAAGCATGCTGTTTTTGGGAGAAGAACTACATTTTAAGCTTGACATGTGACTGACCCATGACTACCTTCCAAAAATAAATGTTCCTAAAATAATAATGGAAACTTTATGCCCATTGGAAGACTTCATAAAGGACTAAGCCATACTTAAACCCCATGTAATAGTATATAGTAAATACACTACAAAATAAAACCTTTTACAACCTGGCCTCTTTTCTTTCTATTTATTATACAAACATCATGCTGTGGTTATTATATGATTGTAGGTGTAGTTATTATTCTGGCAAAGTTTGAATAAGTTTACATAAAAGTAGTATCCATTGCTGTAATTTAACCGTATGTCACTACGTAGCGGAAGACAACCGACTGCTAATGTAAATAAACATTATTAGCTAACGACTTTCTTACCCGTTAACGCGCGTCTTTGTGGAGCCTTTGCTGAGTGACTGTGAGCTGACTGCGGACAAGAGGAGGACACTGGAAAAGAGCACTCACCACCGTACAACTTTAGCAACTTCCACTCAAAGTTTCCACCCGGACTTCTTCAGGTTTGTACACCGCTACTGTCCTGGTCCTGCCAAAACGGTCTGAGCTGACTTCCCTTTCCACAAACACACGCGACAGTTCGTCTGCTGCCGCTGTGAGTCTCGGTTTGATGATGAATTGGGATTTGGGAGCAGAGGAAATGGAAGTTGGAGGAGTTGGGAGAGCGTTTACTGACTCCTACAGGCGTGTCACAGCCCAAGGTTTAAATGACAGACGTGAGGACTGCCCGTAAAAAAAAAAAAAAAAAAAAAAAAGAAAGAAAAATAACATAGCCAGTTTCATTTGGTTATATTTCATACTCAGTTCAGTTTAACAGATGACATAGACTACGTTAAGAAGATAGGCTAGCAGGATTACCTTACAACGTCACCAAGAAATAAAAATTGGTGTGAATTTACTTTACCTGAGGCGGGCTACACCCTGGACACTGGCCAGTGAGTCGCAGGGCTGACTAACTCACAACTAATATTACACCAAAGAGATATATTATTGATAAATATTTTTACAAAAGACTAAGATGAATGTGTATTAAACCATCAGTCAAGAGCAGGCACGTTGTGCACTGCATGTTTAGCTGATGTCTGAAAAAAATTTAATACATTTGTAATGCTGGATGAAGGCTGGAAAATGGCACAATTATGCATAAAGCCTACATATTTGGAATTGTTGCTTTATATTCATTTGCGCTACAAGGGTAAATCAGAATTAAGTTGACTAGATGATGTATGACCAGCAGGCAATCAGCATTTCCAACTGCTGTTTGTTAATTAACAGATTAAAGCAAGAGGAGCATATGGGAAATTCACATCAAAGCCAAAATTGACTGAAATATGCAAAAGTAGAAAAACAGCATACTTTGTGGCTCTTATGGTCATTCAACCTCATTAACATATCATAAAGTTATAGAGAAAAACACAAGATATATGTAAAATGTTGTATAAAAGTTGTTAATGTAATTATTTTATTTATTTATTTATGATAAATGGCAAGTGCTACCTGATAAATGAGATTGAATCAAATGTTACTTGATAAGTTACACAGAACGTATGTCATAGTATAATCTACTTTCAAATGTTCAAATTAACTGGTGATTGGCCCAAAGCTGCAGCCCTCCTGGAAAATTAAACAGTAGAACAAAATGTACAATCTGATCACACACAGATCAACTCTGCTGACCTCAGGAGTGCACCACCAAAGGCAGTATTAACTTGGATCATGCTGCTCATTGCATTAATACCAAAATCTTTCAACACGTGTTAGTTTACCATTAGGAGCATTAAGCCTACAGTGGGGACTGTGGGAAAACCAAAACCTATCCTTGACTATGCTAGTGTCATGATTACACTGCCATTAACCATGTGTTACTGAGACTAATTTAAAAGTCATAATCATTAAAGTGCACACGCTGGTCCCCTGATGGATGGCTTGATTAGAGCTCAAACCAGACCATATGTGTTTAAACTCTGTAATGACAGTATGGTTAAAAACCGTTCTTTATGTTGGTCCTTTAAACGTCCAGTCTCATTCTAATGTAATAACTTTACCTTCACATATTTAACATAGAATCATAGATTCTTCCGGACCAGATGAGGCCATTGTGGAGTTTGCATGTTCTCCCCGTGCTTGGGTGGGTTTCCTCCGGGTACACTGGTTTCCCCCACCAACATCAAGGCATGCAGGGCGCCCCGTGGTGGCGGCTGCCGACAGTGAATTTTCACATGGGGATAATAAAAGGATAATAAAAAAGGATTGTGAAAAATACACACAAAAGAATTAGTTAAACAATTCTTTTCTATTTGAAAGAAATGACTAACTGGTCATTGTCCAGGGTGAACCCAGATAAGGCCCAAAAGCTGTTGGGATAGGCTCCAGTCACTTGTGACCCCTAACGGGACTAAGCGGAAAAAATTGAACGAATTAATCATTTCATTTTGTTATTACTCATGACTATCTGCTTCTGTGTTTTCTGAATGAGCCGCTATCTCTTCAACTCTCATTTTGAATAGATCATTGCAGCTTAGAAACTCTCTGGAGCCTAGATTTGAGTTGGCCTCTGACTTGAGAATAACGGTCCAGTCATGCATGAGCTATTCACAGGGGATTTCTTTTGGAGAGGGCATTTGTTTCACAAAAGCCCACATGCAGCGCCTCACGGCGGGATATGGTACATTATGATTTGACCCTTCATTTGCATCTCAGCAGGCCATAATCTGATTCCACTGCGGCCTCTTCTCACATCAGCACTCTACAGAATGAGAGACGAGCCCAGGTGTAGCACGCTGTGTATTGGCTTCATCACCAGCTTGGGACACACTTGGACCAGAGCCAATTGCGTGCTAATTATGCTACCTGCGCACCTAAGGGACTCATTGAGGCCTGAAGTTCAGAAACAAAGATGAACACTACAAATTACAACTCTTCTGCTCACCTTAAGAGCGGTGTATTCTCTTTATGAGCTATAAAGTCTGGTGAGCAGTATAAATCATTCATCACTGCAGTTATATTGTAATCCATAATGGGGCTGTACAAACATGTGTTATTATTTCAGAGAAAATATAAAGCTGGTCTTCACTGACTATAGTTTCCCAGTTTGGTATTTATAAAAGGAACACATATTTGACAATCTTGATAAGTGTAAGATGTAATTATGAACTTTAGCTGCATTGTGACGGTTTATAGTACTCAGCAAATGTTGGACTATTCTCTATAGAGGTAATACAGTGTTTTTAATAGTGGCTTTGACATTACACCACAGCATCTGGTAGATATTATACTCAATGAGGCACATTTTAAAAACACGCATTTTGTAGCATGTAGAGTTTGCACAGAAGTTTTTTAAAGTTGGAAAATTATAGACAATTTGGGGGAAATACAAAACAATTTGCAAAAGGTAAGAACAAATTTTAAAAAGAAAATCAAATCATGAAACACACAGACAAACAAAGAAAGTGGCTTTGCTTTTTTTGTCACTTACTATTGTGTTTGTATTTTACAATTTGTGATTAGTTGATGTGAGTAGCACTGCAGAGCCACCATAGATTGTGTTTAAGTTAGATTTAAAGGAGTTGTACAAAGGTCAGACAAAAACAGAGAACCCTAGAAAAAATCTATAAACTTCTCTGACTGTTGCTTTGCTATCTTGTTATAGCTACTAACTATTCATTTTCAATCTGGGATTTCTAAAATTATACCAGAACATTGTAATATGGCAGGAATTTATTTCTATTACATTTAACAATCTATACCCAATTTTTTGTACATAAAAAAATAGAACCAAACTAATAATGCACAATACATCCTGCTGCATTGTACAGTAATGTACTATGTGCTACAACAATTCACCTAAAATCAAATTAAGTAAAAAGAATGTATTACTTTTTATTGTTTATTTTTTCTTTTTCGTTATATTTTATATGCATACTCAACTCTTACGTCATTGATATATCTGAACGTTACAGTGAATAATTCCGCCTTAAACAGACCTAATCAGAGCCAATTAGATGGAACTCATTAATCTAGATACAGTCTTTGTTCAATCACTCTGTGTTTGTTGATAACTGTCAGATCTGTTTTATTCACTGGTGTCTCCCAGGTGGCCGGTGTTCCTCTTGCCCCAAATAGAGCAGAGAAATTGGTAGATGCCTCAGATAAAGAGACCATAAACTCTTAAGTCCACACTTGGGATTTACAAACAGCCTAAGGTGAAGCTATTTGTCTTGATTTTGTTTCTGTGAGACAACGCATTCTGTCATCCTTTTTAAGAATTTAAGTAGTGAAAGGTTGTAGATAAATGAGGGGCAGGGCACTGGATCAACCAGTGTTTTCCCTGAACATTTATTACATTTGGACATTTGCAACTGGCCGTATCTTGGCTCATTCAATGGAAAGGAAAAACAGGATTTGTTTCAGGTGTGGTGGGAATTCTAAAAAGGACAGTGGCATGAAGTGAAGCTGTGTTGAGCAGCGCCTTGACCCAGATAGGGGTTAGAGAGAAAAAATGGGGGCTTATTTTTTAATGTGCAACAGGGCGTCTGATGTGAGGTAATGGGAGGCCTTAACAGGTCAATTGACAGAATGCATTTTATTAGACATGTTTGGGGTAAAGACTGGACAAGATATTGGTGACTAGTGAACTACAAGTGAATACATTCAATCCATCCTTACTTAACAATTGTTTATCTAAACAAACCTCGTAAGATCAAAATGAGAGCAGCCATCTGGGCCAGCCCCAAATCTCGAGTGCCCAAGAAGAGCACCTCATTTACATTAAGACTGCAGTAGTTTCACACAAGGCAAATCCCTTATACAGAATGAATATACACCCAACACACGTGAGAATTGCACTTCAGGCGTGAGCTACAAACTACCTGGCTTCACTACAACAACATCTTTCTCCACCTCCCACTGCAGCCGTCTACTCTCGTCTGGAATCCAGGCGACAATTTACTGTCATAACCAGGATATTCAAGTGCATGTAAACACAGTCAATCTGGAACGGGTTATAAAACCTTTTCCAATACACTAAGGTCTGACCATGCAACACTTGATCACAGAAATTTTTAATTGCTCTTGTGCCATTTCCCATCCTTTTATGGTGTTTTGGCTTTTTTATGAAAAATAATTTACCCCATAAGTCACTTCCTTCTTTTTAAACCAAACCAGAAACGTACCTCATAGGCACGGAGTATTTACTAAACAATCAATTCCCTAAAGAAATAATGGAACGACCAATACGCAGAGAAGCAAACATTTGAGACTAAATCATAATGGCCTCTATGATTCAGCTCAACATCTCCATTTCCCAAATATTATTGTCTTTCCAATTATTTGATTTAATGCAGTGTAACTGGCAAAAGAATAAATGTCACCCTGTCCCCTGTGCGACTGCTACAACTCTTCTGTCGAGCCAAATGTCCTTCAAACAATGTCAATGCAGGGTCCAGACATTCCATCACTTCCAAACAGCAGCTCAGCAGGTCTGTGCGGGGGCCATGTGCAAATCAACGGGTCAATAGTCAATTAGCCTCTTCAGAGCTGACGATGTCCTGCAGTGACCAATGGGAGATAGAAAATCAGCTGGGAAATGGACTCAAAAATATTACAAATGCAGTGTGTGTTATGCCAGTGCATGCCAGTTGGTAATCAGATCAAAAAGGAAATGAAAAAGCATCTAGCTTGCTTCAGTCTTTCTAAATTGGAGGTTATTTCACACTTGGTCTATGTCTAGCTCATGCATGCTGTCGTTCTTTTTTATCTTTGCCATAGCTGTAATGCATCACCAGAACCCAGTGCTTTCCCACTGAATGCAAAAAATAATAATAATAATAATAATAATAATGAATAATTATTTTATACCATAATAAACAATGTCCTACTTTATATTCCTTACTGAAATTTTGTTGCCTATAAACAAAAGGATTACAGTACTTTTTAAATGATATTATCCTTTTACTGCCAGCCTTATTTCACAACATCTGTTGTCACACTCCTCATCTTTAAAGCATGTGAACAGCTATGGTGCCATGTTTATGAACAAACTCGGTAGAAATGTTTTTCAAGTTGATTTCACTTTGAAACATTGGAAGAGAAGAGACAGAAAACCCCTAAATCTTCATTTAAAAAAGGTGCTCTCAAACAGTGACTGTGCTTCTCCTCTAGTATTGCTCAGTTTGTCTGCGCTGATCATTTGTAGTAATAGAATATAGAAAGTAATGGAACTAAAATGTTGCCTTTTGTGGTTTCAGTAAAGCGTTACATGTCTAATTTTCTAAGATAGACCAAAGTCTGTTATTTAGATGTGTTATAGGTTACTTTATGTTCAACCAAATACATCAATATTTTTCATAATGCTCCTTAAAAACACATTGCAAAACATTAAAAACTCATGCGTCAACACTGAACACCCGAGGGCTCACATTGCGTCAGCATACAATGATATGGACCATTGACCAAATTGGTATAGTCTGCTTTTGGGAATGAGAACCGGTTGGTGTCATACATTTTTCTCAGTCAGCCCAGGGAGCATGCAACGGACCAAAGGCACAGGGCATTTTCTCAGTCGTTAAACCCACTCACTGTTGAGATCAGGGTGGACTCGGGCTGCAGTTTTATGACCCAAATCTCAGTAGGGACCTCACCATGGCAGCTCATATAATATCCTAAATAGCTTTGCTCATATTAGATTACATGGTGCATTTGCCTGCTCTTAACATCCAGTCTCTATACACCCAGAGTTGACATTCCCTCTGCGGGAAGCTACTTGAAAAGCTATTACAATAGCACACATCATTCATCCTACTCACAAATGAACTCTGAGGTAAGTGAAAATTGTTGCTTTTTTATCCCTCTGGGCTTTACAAACGCTGCAATTTTGTGTTTTTAATCCACGTAATAACAAGAACAGCCTTCCCTTCCGAACCCATACTCGCAGTGTCATTTGTTTTGCAGCACTAATGGGCAGCCAGAAAGACCAGCAGAGAGGTCAAAGACGCCTATTGCCATGTGCTGATGAATTCTTCACGTGCTGCACGATTAGGCAAATAGGATTCGGCACAGCTGTAGGCGCTCTACCTCTGCCATCGTCCCGTTCTATCAGCTGTTGTCAGCATTAACTAGACTCTGAAAATTCATTTGGAGGATGCTGAGACATGAAAACGTTGCATCCTAGCAGCAAAAAAAAAAAATAAACATTTTTTTTTGGTGCTCAAATAACACTTATGTGGATTATCACGTTAGCGTAAATCCATCTTATGTGAACCGTATCTCATTATGACAACAGAATGGCCCTTAATGTTTAAAGCCTAATGGAAATCCAACGAATTAAACAACACAAATGAGTTTCAATAGAGTGTTTTCTTCATCTGGCAATATCCAAAGTTCAAGATAAGATGCTAAACTGTTTGTAGCTTGAGTAAAGTGCTTGTTTAATGATAGAGTTTGATTAAGGATAACAGACTTCATCCCTCACGAGAGCCTCTGGAGGGGGGTCAAGTTGCTTTAATGAAACACCTGCAAGTGAAAGTTGACAGTGCAATGTGTCAGAGTAATAAGGGGGCTACCAAAGGCACGACCTCTGTTGATGCTTGTTGTGCAATTTTGTGACCTTCTCATCAGGACACAAAACAGCCACGCTTGTTTGTTCTGCTTATTACCGAGGTGAGCACACAGAGGTGTCCGTTTCATGGCTTATTGCCAAAAGTGAAATGGAGAGAGTGGAGTCGACAGACCATGAGCAATTATACAGAAAAAAAAAAAAAATTTGTCTCAAGATATTTCTTCCCACAAAGCCAAAACAACTTTTTACAATTCCAACTATGCAGACAGCCAGTTTCCATGTCCTCAAATTTAATCTTCTTTTTGCAGTATAATTCTAGACCCTGGATGGGCTTGTATCACACAATGACACTGCGTGATGCCAAAATGTCTCGTGCTTTATTTTGATTTTTTTGTAGTAGCCCTAAGCAACTGGCTTTAAAATAAACTATAATAAACACAGTATAGATCCGTGTTCTCTCCAGCAGGATGTTAACCAAAATTGATTGAAAACAAATAAACAGATTTAAAATCCCCTGAAAGTCCACTTGCATAAATAAACATCCCACTGTGTATCTTCATGCAATTAGAAATAAAGATTGGCTTGTAGTTTAAAGATGCACCAAGAAAGATTTTGTTTCATCGGTACATCCACAGGATTGACAGTATCTGGGAGTGCACCCAGCAAACCTGAGAATGCACATGGATGTTGGAATGAACTACAAAAAGCTTGCCTCCCACTACTTCTCACAGCACAATAATCTGCTGTTAGCATTAAGACCTAAAAAAGCAGTAATATTGCTCACTAATTACACATATGGAGAGGAATTATTATGCAGTCTATGCAGCAAGTGTTAGGCTCAAGCTACAATGTTGGATCTGTGGCAATGGTGGCTGGTCATAAACAGTTTCAGGGGGAAGCTGTATTCTTCCTTTAAGCAATAGGTAAGTCTCAATGTGCTGCTCAGTGCCTCTTAAATTCAAATTAAACATTGACCGTGACTCAGTTCCATTTAGAGTCACCTCTGCTACAATCCGTTTACACTCCTTGTGACAGGACAGGGATAAGCCCTGCGTGTAACTACTGCTATAGATGTATTATTCTGCTTGGTCCAGTCCAAAGTCCATTATCCGTTCCAATGTAACAATGTTATATGAACCTTTACTTTACTTTTATTACGTTACTGTTCACATAACTAGCAGTTTACAGCTAGTTATGTGAACAGTAACATAATTGCATGTTTCTCAGAATTTGCCATACAAATGTGTTATTTTGGTGCTCCATCAAACATTCAACAAAAAGTCTAACATAACTTCATGGTTCACAGTTCTCTTGGGACAGAATTATGATAAATTAGCAGAGTTGTGAAAGTTACAAAATATTTATCAGAACTAAGCAAAGTGGTTGCCAAAGTGATTGATCTTTTGAGCTTTCAAAACTTCGCAGAAATTTGTCAAACCTCAGGAGAAGCATTTCAAAGGCCAGTACCAGAATCTTAACAGAAAAAGCTCCCTGATTTTTATCCCAGCAGGATCCCCTTTTAAAAAGTCTACCTTACTGTAAAAACACTTCCATGTATCTTCCAGAATTCCTATGTAAAACCTGATCCTTGTCTTGCTTGCATATTAGAGTTACTATAGGAACTCAGACTGTGGTTATTCTAGCGCAGCAGTAATTAGATGGTTAAGACAAAGAAAATGAAGAGGAACAGAGATGTGAGTGAGCACGCAGCACAGTAAGCAGTTTGCTGTATGTGTTCAGATGTTAGAACTATTAGGGTTAAGGTCATGTTGATGGGTGAAGCTGGCTTTCCCACCGCGGGGCTAATTATGAGTAATGGTAGGCCGTTAAAGTTTTACTCTCCAACGTTCATTTGCTCCCTTCTCATGACTCACCTGATCATCGTAAGTCTGCCTTATTTCTCTCATGTCTACAAACAAGCTAATTGTACCGCCGGGGGGAGGACACATCAATTGCCTTAAATCCCAGGCAACATCTGTCTCCCGCTGTATAAGACTAATGAAAGAATAATTCTTACACTGAATGGCTGTAAAAATATGCTCTGAAATGTTGCAGAACGCGCAAATGCCAAACCAAAGCTGTTTTTTGGTGAATGGCTGTGTCATTGTGGCGACACTAAAACTGACTGATTATAATTTTACTGCAGAACAGGCTCCTAAGCCTGTTTCACAGCTACAGAAACACTCAGATAATTATTCATTAAACATCAACAGACTATATTTGTTTTGTTCTGCAAAATGGTAATGATAATGCTAATATAATAGTATAGAACAGGGAACCCGTTGTATGTTGTATCTGTGTGGAGCTTTGATTTTGCAATAAACAGATGCCAAGCTGCCTATTTCTAGCTACTTCATCAGTAATAGGGAAGCTTTAGCTACAATTGTCAAAGTCATGGTTTACAAAAGTCAGTAAGTGTTTAGTAACTACATTAACTATATCCAGCAACAGTCATCATTATATCGGGACGTAGCAGAAACACTTTAAGATGTTGCTGATTGAAACAATGATTCAGTTGTGGTTGAAAATAAAATACAGGAGAAATAAAAACCTGAAGGTTTTGATGTAGATGTGATTCTGGTTGAAGGAGCCTTTTTAGTTGCATTACTCCCTTTTTCTGTTCCTCCAACTGCCCAGAGTGGACAAACTGAGCACTGCAAGAGAAGCACACCCATGGTTTCATTTGAGTACTTATTTGTACAAATATAAAATATAAAATATACAAATATTTGTTAAAAATATTTGGTGCCTTGTGAATGATGCACTGTAAAAAAACATATAACTTTTAAGTTTAGCTTAGCTACTCGACTGGCTTTAGTAATGTTTCCCATGGCTGACATCATCATGGTGCAGCCTGGGTGTCCCTCTTGTGTGGGGCCTGGGACGAGTGTCTGAGGGTCCGTGATAAAGAGCAGCTGAGGTTGTGAGCTTGCCATCTGGATCGCTGGGTGTACCTTGGCAGTTATGCTCCACTAATCACTGAGTGTAAACATACAGTAGTGTTTATGGACTTAATGAGCCTGCTACTAGAGCTTGCCTCTTTGATAAGATGGCACTGCTGATTATCAGATGTTGGCTTGTATAAAGCTCCACTGTTTGTGAGTTACAGCACTAGGAGGCTTTTACAGAAATCTATTGGATCAATATTTTTATTGTTATTTATATTATTTATTATTTATTTATTTATTTTATTTTTATTTATTTATTATTATTTATAGACCCATGGCGCCCCCCGAGGCAGACGTGTTTGCTCGCTCCACGCTTAAATTGCTCGCTCCACGCTTTGAATTATTATAATCGCTAATCTCTGTGGGGAAATTCTTTGTCTTCCACATGTTTTTAATGTTGGTGGTGGAAACAGGAGTAACCAGAGGAACCCCACCTAAGCCCGATCAAAAGCTGCTAATGTCAAGTATGTCTGATATATTGATAACAAAGCAGGGAGCTCTTTGTTGCTGTAATGGCTGGTGATTAAGTGTATGACATCAAGCACTAATCAGCTTCCAAATTTTTTATCTTACTGTCATCATAAGTCAATACACATTACCCACAGAAATGAACACTTACCTTTATTTGCTAAACATCATCAACTCCTTTAAGAATAAAGCATGGGCCGGTGAAGTTTTTATTACTTTTGTAGTTTGGAGTGTGTCATAGGCAGTGGGCTCTACTGTTGCTGCGGCCCTAAGCAAAATGGGGGCTCCAAAACATATTCATTTTCATATCTGATGCCAAATAATTTCTACAGTCATCCCTCCAATACAAATACTTGTTTCTATAGGGGTTAAACCTAAAACTAGAAAAGTGGGTTTGCATATTAAGGACTGCACTGCTATCAAGCTGTCCAGGACTTTTTTACTTTGAGTTGTCAAAAAAAGGTTAGAGCAAAAGTTGAGAAACAATGGTTAGGAATTGAATTAGAAGCTACGTATATTTGGTATTCACATTGAACCTTTGAGAAGTGAGTATACAGAAAGGTCTGGCAGTAGGTCTACACTACACTACAATACATTAACAAAAAAGAGGTGAAAACCAAGTTATATTGTTGTATGTGCAAACCATTTCCCATTGTTAATTGGAAAAGACTAAAAAGAGTTTCCAGTAAGATTTGAGTAAGCAGGATGTTTAATTACAATGAACAGTGCATAAAAGTGGTCCTGACCTCAGGACAGAGCAGATGTCTGCTCGACTGAAATCAGGCCAGCTCTGGCACACAACACACAGAATTGTGAATAAGCAAGAGTTTATTCTGACAGATGTGTATTCATGCAGAGAATTTCCTCTGGCCTTTAGTGGTTGGTGCACTCTCATGGATCTGACTTTACCATGAATAACAAGTGAGTGCTAAATTGAATCACCATTACTATGTAGATTCTGCCTAGTAATGGTGATTAGTCGACTAGTACAGATCTTTTGAACTAGTGTTTCTCAGATTCTTCCCACCAAGAACAATGTTAAAGTACCATATTTATTAAGTGATTATATCTCACCTTGTTTAAAGTCATGGCCCTAACTGTTAGAATATTAAACAATACAAAAAAGCCCAAGATGCAGTGCTCAAACAATGCACTAGTGTGTTGACAGTTGTGATTAGTAAAGCAGAACATCATGAGAGGCAGTGACTCACACTGTCTAAGATCCCATTCATCAAACCTGATGAAAAGATACAAAATATACAAAGAAAACCCAAGCCTGATATTAGCACATCAATATTTACCAGTGCACGCACATACTGGGATCAATAAAGTCTAATCGAATCTACTGAACACATGTTTTAGCTCAAACAGTGTAACACCACACCAACATACAGTACATTATAACCACCTGTCTATTTCAATTCTATCTTAGCCTCAAATGTGGTTTTACTTTTCTGTAGACTCCCCATGTTCATAAAGGACCTCCTCTATTAAACTTCTTGAATAATAAGTCAAGGTCTTCTCCTACCACAGAGCAAAAAGGTTAAAAGATTGCGGCAAACCAGCACTAAATCAGGGCTAAAACCAGGACTGGATCCAGAAGAAAATCTGGACTCCCAAAATGCAACACAAAAGGAAGCACAGGGGCTGAACCATCATTCTAAAACAAAGTGCCACTTAGACCTAGACCAGAATTAAAGCTGGACTAAACCTGGGAGGAGCTGGGAATGAACCAGGACAAAAGCAGCTCTAACTGTAATTATTTTTTTTTCAAAAATGTGGCATCTCACATAAAGAGAATCTGAAGTTCATCTGTTTTGTCCTCAGTACGTGCAGGATTCTGGTCAAACAGAATTTTCTTTTTCACACCCTTCTCCAGTGACAATTCTGTCAAGACAATTTATAGGAAATCTAACCAGTTTGAAACATTTGGGACATTTGACACATCAGCGCCCCAATCACCGTGGTTGATTGCTTGAGGATAATTGCTCCTGAATGGCTGCAGTCAGGTCCTATCCCTGCGTCTGTGTAAAGAACAAAATTGGGTTTAAAATGACTCAATTATTCTGTTGTGTGAGCTACACTTCATACCAGGACTTACCAAGGACCAGACCCAGAACTAATCCTTAGACTATTTTTAATGTCCTTCTAATGTGGTTCCCTTCTCGAGGGAACTCAACACTGCATCGTGAGACGACACTTTGGGGAACGCCCTCAGCGTGACGCCTCTGAAGCATGAATGAAACTTAGACCGATCCTGATTGGTGCTATGCCATGACGTAGCGAGTGAAGGCCTACCCGGAAGTATAAAGGGGCGCTGTATCACAACCGCGCTAGCTTTTCGCTCTTCAGCAAATGCCCTGTGTATGAACGAGAGACTTTGTTTGAGAAAAACCTTTGAATGAAAAAGTATGGCGAGTGGACAGTTCAAGAAATGTGTGTACCCCTGCCCTCGTAATATCACGGTGGGGACACGCACTCGTTGTGTGTGATCTGTTTGGGAGCACAGCGCGCTCGGTCGGCTCTCGAGGGAGCTGACTGCGAGCACTGTGAGGCACTCCCGTGCAGAGTGCTGCGCTCCCGCCTGGCCGTGTTTGACCAGGCCGGCCAGGCTCGCGTTCCCCGCGGTTCAGGTCCCGCAGTTAACTGGGTCCACCTCACGCTCCCTGCACCAAGTGGAAGGAGCCCTGGAACTGAGTACGGCCTCCACTACCCCTGCCGACAGGCCAGCCTCTAGGTACTGATCCCCTCAGGGGCCAGACCCACAGCTTCCACAGCCCGGGCTGGGGATGCAGTTTTGTGCCCCCTGCCTGAGACAGCAGGTCCCTCCTCAAAGGGATCTGCCATGGAAGACCTGCCAGCAGTGCTATGATGTCTGAGAACCATACTCGGGCCCTGGTTTCTGTCCCAAGGGCCAGTGTTGGGAGCATCATGTCACCGGAAATCCGTTTCGACAGATGCCTCCCTCACTGGTTGGGGTGCGGTCATGGGCAGCCGCTTTTCCCAGGGCCTGTGGCAGGACCATCATCTCTCCAGGTATATAAATTGCCTGGAGATGTTGGCTGTTTTCAGGGTTCTGAGGAGCTTCCTGACGGACCTCAGGGGTTATCACGTTCTGGTGCGCTCCGACAATATGTTGGTGGTAGCGTACCTGAACCGTCAGGAGGGTTTGAGGTCTCGCCCTCTGTGCAGATTGGCGCATCAGATCCTCCTATGGTCCCAGGGGAAATTATCGTCTATCAGAGCGACGTACATTCCCGGGGACCAGAATCAGGGAGCAGACATCCTGTCAAGGCAGGGGCTGAGGCCCGGGGAATGGAGACTTCACCCAGAGGTGGTGAGGTCTATAGGCGAGAGGTTCGGCCCAGTGGAAGTGGATCTGTTCACGTCTTGAGACGTCCCACTGTCCACTGTGGTTCTCCCTCACGCCTCCAGCCCCGCTGGGGTTGGATGCCATGGTACAGACGTGGCCGAGGCTGCGTCTGTATGCATTTCCCCTGGTGGCTCTGCTCCCGGGAGTTCTGGGGAGGATCCGGCAGGAAGGGATCAGTCTACTTCTAGTAGCCCCGTACTGGCCGTACTCAGTTCCAGGGGCTCCTTCCACGAGAAGGTTGTACGGCTTAAAGTGGAATGTATTTTCCACTTGGTGCAGGGAGCGTGAGGTGGACCCAGTTAACTGCCCAGTGGCTTCGGTCCTGGAGTTCCTCCAAGATCGTTTCACTGCGGGGCTTACCCCATCCACTCTTAAGGTGTACGTGGCTGCCATTGCGGCGTTCCACGCTCCGGGGAGTGAGGGGCCTCTGGGGAGGCCCCCGTTGGTCGTACGTGGCACCCGGAGGCTGAGGCCTGCAACGCGCCCCGGGGTTCCAACTTGGGTTCTGGCGGTGGTGCTTGAAGGACTGGCTGAGGCCCCCTTCGAACCACTCGAGTCGGTGACAGATTGAGTTCTGTCGTTCAAGGTGGCGCTGCTTCTGGCTATCACCTCACTTAAAAGGATGGGGGACCTCCAGGGATTGGCTATAACGCCAACTTGCCTGGAGTTTGCCCCCGGTGGGGTTAAGGCCATTTTGCGTCCGAGGCCAGGCTATGTGCCTAAGGTGCCATCTAACGTGGCACGGCCAACGGTATTGCAGGCGTTTCATCCTCCACCTCATGTGTCGGCTGAAGAGGGTAGACTTCATCTGCTCTGCCCTGTCAGAGCATTGCGAATCTAGATACAGAAGTCTTCGCAGTGGAGGAAGTCAGACCAACTGTTAGTGTGTTTCGGGTCTCCTAGGAGAGGTCGGCCAGCGACCAAACAGACGGTCAGTAATTAGATCGTCCAGGCTATTGCCTTTTTCAATCAGGTGCCTTCACCTTTGGCCTTAAGGGCGCATTCCACTAGGGGCATGGCCTCTTCTCGGGCCCTTCAAATGGGGGTCCCGCTTCAGGAGATCTGTGAGGCAGCCGGCTGGGCTACTCCACACCCTTTCATTAGGTTCTATTGTCTGCATCTCCCTGCGACGCCAGGCGCTAGGGTGCTCTCGTCCTAAGTGTGCCTGGGTTCCAGCTTCACACTAGGGCAGGCATGGGTAGTTGTGGCATAAGTGGGTATTCGTTCCCCAAAGTGTCGTTTCACGACGCAGTGTTGAGTTCCCTCGAGAAGGGAACGTCTCAGGTTATGAATATAACCCTTGTTCCCTGAGAGGGATCGAGACACTGCATCGCTTTGCCACGCCTACCCTGCCTGAGGGTGATTTGCTTCATCACGAAAAACTAGCGCGGTTGTGATACGGCGTCTCTTTATACTTCCGGGTAGGCCGTCACTCGCTACGTCATGGCGTAGCACCAATCAGGATTGGTCTAAGTTTCATTCATGATTCAGAGGCGTCACGCTGAGGGCGTTCCCCGAAGTGTCGTTTCATGACGCAGTGTATCGTTCCCTCTCAGGGAACAAGGGTTATATCCATAACCCGAGACGTTTTATGCTGGTATACATAATAAGGAATTGGTCATTTTACTTTAAAACAACATAATGGTTGACCTCCAGTATTTTACATAAAACTGTTTGATGTGATATTTTCTGAAAACACGCCAATGCAGTTAGTTCATGCACAGAACTGATAATAATTTTCTTAGCTCCTGGAAAAGAATGTTTAATGAGCTTTTTGTGTTTTCAGGGTGTCTACTAATGGGAAAAATTGTATCACTTGTGGATGCACGTACAACACCAGAGATGGTCTTCCATTTTAACCAGATACTTGAATGCACTATTTGATAGAAAGGCAGCACAATTAAGGGCATATACAATTAAATAAGAAACTATTCACTTCTTAAAATCACTTTGGGAAATGTTGACTATTATCACAGTAGATTACAGTTCCAACAGCATTAAAGTACAACACAGTAGTACAATTTAAATTCTCAAATGGTAAATGGCTGAATTAGCCATAAGCCCTTTTTCTTTTCATTGACTGTCCATTCATTTTCCTTCATGACTTCCATCTGTCCCCTGCTAATTAGCATGCTTTGTAATCAAGGCAGGGCTCTCTAACACAGCCCGATCTTGTTATCACAACACAACTTCCCTTATTAGAAAAGTTTTAGGTTATACTGGTTTCTGTTTTACAAAGTTGTGAATCTGCCCACGGAGATTTTCTTCCCAGAATGTCTGTCGGCATTCAAACCATGCAAGCATAGGGTTTTACAAAAACAGAGCCAAACTCGAGTCCTCGTTTGTCCTGGACTGAAAAGTAGAAGTGGCTGGTTTTCTTCCACTGAAAAACATAACATTAAGTTAAAGCCCTGTATCGCATTGCATACAAAATATCAGTTTTTGCATTTGTTTATCATCTAAAAGACAGACATTAATGCTACATATACTCAGTGGAAGGAGTCATTTTAGTTTCTGTTCTTGTTTCTGCAACAGAGCTGAACAAACTGAGCACAAATGAAGGAGAAAAACACTCACTTTTTTGTATAAATTGAATTAAAGGTTGTCCATAAATTATGTTTCGGATATTGACGAACTAAAAGTGAATTACTTTCATTTTTGAAATGTTTTTTACAACGAAATTGCCATCAGAACTATTTTTACTGGGTTTGTTTATAGACAACAATATGGTTCCACAGCTGTTTACATGCTCAGAAAAAGAGTTTAGGTATGAGATTACAAAAACAATCTGCTTTATACTTTAGGGTCACAATGAAGCTTCTTGGGGGAGGCTGCATTGTTTAATGTGATGACAGGAAATATTGAATTTAGTTTGTAACATGTGCTAGCATCTGTCTCTAGCCCAAGCATTGCACCTAAGATTGATCAAAAGAGAAAATATATTTTTATTACATTTCACTTGTTATGGTTGACCACAAAAAGCAGGAAAGGAAGTGGGCTCCACTTCCTATAAATGAACTACGTACATTTTTTGTAATTGAAAAATATGTATATTAAACTGTTACATTAGCAGGAAGTAGGTCATCATCATCTTCGATTTTGTGAGTGTTTAAATAGTCATGAGGACACAACACTCATATAGATAAACCTACTTCTTGCAGGTCATTGAGATCCTTTTAGTGAAGACCATAATGTGACTGAGAACATCTTCAGCAGTGGATTGTTAAAGGTTTAAATAGAGCATTAAGCTCTGCCAGGCAACGGAGCTGTCTTTAAACGGATCCATGTGAGCAGAAGTTTTGATAACACACAAATAAGGAAGGACGCCATGGGATCCAGCAAATTAATCAGCGTCGATGGGAACATATGGGAGTCATTCTAAAGTTGGGATACTGCCTTGTGCACCTCCAACCAGAAGTTACTGCACTCACCTTTGGCGTGCCTAAATATAAAACTACTGATTAAAGTTAAATAATAAAAGCAATATGGATTGTTCATGCTGCCTGTAATGTGATAGTCAATATTTAGACAGTTAGCCAGAAATAAAAAAGAAACTACAGTGTATTGTCAAAGAGCTGCTAAGGAGGCGCTTTTAACATTGCACAGACAATTCTTCTGTCAATGTGTTATTTATTTGATGTGACTATGATCTTTCAATTCCTCTGTTTTCATTCCATTTGTTCTAGATCTTTTTATAAAGCAGCCTAGCTTCAAACAGGGACACTTTTTTACTGACCTTTTTGTCACTACTTTTATTTTTTTCTATCCTATTGGGAACAATCAAAATGCTTTTCTTAAAAGACATTTAAATGACAATTATCATCAGCCTCGACTGGCAGAAGCAGCATCTGTAGAGCCAGCTACTGTAGTCCATTTGTCTTTACTTTATTAGCAATGTCTGTGCTGTTTGTGTTGGCATGAGGATGGTATAACCTTGCAACTTGGATAAACCACTCCAATCGATCTTGAGGAGCTACTCAAACAATGGGAAGCGAAGAAACGCCCAGGTGACTGGATTGTATCTTCAATCAAAGTCAATATGTGTATCTAACAGAAAATAGGCAGCAAAGTTGTATAGTACTGTGCAGAATCTGTTTGTGTGAAATGTAATACGATTGATTTCACTTGGCAGTCTTTGTGTTTGAGTCCAGTGAGACAGGCAGTGCTCTGACCTGGCCCTGTGAAAACACTTCCAGTGGGCTGCAGTAGAGTCAATAGGTCATCCACTGAAGAGAGCAATCAAACCCACAAGTTACTTCTGTTATACAGTATACTTCACTTATTTGACCAGAGACTTTGTAGCTAAACAAGCCACAGTAGTATCATTACAACTTTATAACTTTCCATGGGAAAAAGTCTGTCATATAAATGATACATCAAAAAGGTGCATGTGGTTTTAGTTGAGCCCAACACATTCATCAAAACGATGTAATGTATATATGCAGTGTATAATTTTGTCAAAATACCAAATATGATTTTAAATCTCCATAGAAACAACACTGCTGGAGGACAAGCATGACAATGTCACAAAAAGAGAGCTTTAACTACATCACAATAATATCAGCAAACATTTATAGGCAACTGTTAAATATATTCTAGATATCGATTAAAGGTTTTCTTCCTACACGGCTTCTTGCATAATGGTTTAGAACATTGATGAACTAAATGGATTTGGATTGTTTTAAGTAAAATTACACTAAAAGCATGTCCCTCCAAGGCTTCCTTAGATACTCACATGCTCAAAAAGAAGAAATGAGGGGGTAGAACTTCCATCTGCACATTGCCACCAGATGGCGTCAAAAGCTACACACCTCACCTGAGCCACAAACACATAAATTTACTTTTTTTGTAATACATTTAACCACATTACATACATATAATTATAATAATTATATAATTATATAAAAAATGAGCATAGAAATTGCATTTAAAACTACCCAACCTACATAGGCACAAGGCTCCTCAAACCAGTCTGTGTCTGTGTAATACGAAGTAGAATCATCAGAATATGGTTATTCCTGCTCTTTCAGGTTTCAGGTTTCTTTATTTATTTGTCTCCCTAGTGAGAAATGTATAATTTACAGTCAAGTTTTCAAACCAGCTGATTATGCCATATCTTAAAACAAACTCTAGCTAGCTCTATAAAAGGCCAATATAATATTTTGACTGACCCCAAAAATCCTGTCTTATAAGAAAATATAGGCTTTGATGTGTCTTCACGTAAACACTTGTTACATGCTCTTGCCGGCTCATTATCTTGTCATATTGTATTTCCACTATTAGAGGTAGATCCTTAACAAAATTAGAGAACAGAAAAGGTCCCAAGCTGCTTTCTTGGGGTACTCCACACAATAAACTTGGGGTTAAGTTAGCATTTACTTCCGTCTGCTGCGTAAAATGGTTGCCCTGTAAAACATCAAACTATAACGACAAGAAGAAATGGCTCATGCAGAAAATAGTTTCTTAAAGACTAAAAAGCAGTGTTTACATTTAGTCATTTAGCAGACGCTTTCATTTAAAGCGACTTACATTAAGGTTCCATTCACCAGTGTTACAGCTGGAACACCACTGGAGGCAAGGTAGGTTAAGTGTCTTGCCCATGGACACAACAACAGCATGAACTGAGGGGAGAGCGGCATTCAAACCGCCTACCTTCCGTTTGAAGGACAACTGCTCTACCACTGAGCCACTGCCGCCCCTGTTGTATGTAGTACTTGGTAAAACAATGGGGGAGAGATAGTTTCTTCTTTGTGATGACTGCATTGTTTTCCTGAGTGGTCCATTGCGTCCAGTTGAGTGATGGACTATACCTGTCAGCCCAGCCCTGCCTACAGCAGAAGTCCAGATGGCTCAATTTTCTGCCCAATAAAATGTCCTTCACAGTGCAGTACAAGGGTAAATGAGAGAAAAGTCCAACATCCCGAAACAATTATATTGCTCTGGTGTAAATGCTATAAAGGCTATGATTTAATGATTTGATGGATTGATACAGTAGTGATCTGTATTGGCTGTGGTTTATTTTTAAAATAGTTTCAGTGTAAGATCCAGAATTGTTTATTGTGTTATTCCAACCAATCATCTGCAGTGGCCCCAAACCTCAGCCCAAGTCCAAAGAAACTTCAATCAGAAAAATCAAGAACCAACCAAACACTATCTTTGAGGCCTGTCCAAATGTCTTCATTGTTTTAATATATCTTTCAGATACTTTCATAGAAACAACAGTTCTTCAAAAGGTTGCACATATAACAGCTGGCATAAACTGCTGTATTGTATGAAAAGAATCAAATGAAAATCATATCAGTGTTAGTTGTGGCATGTCACATCAATACAATATACTCAGCGCCTCCTTTTGCTACATTTCTACTTTATTTCAAACAAATTAATTAGGGTTGTATTTTACATATAAATATAGCAAACCCCAGTGATTTTATTGCTCTTAAAAAGTTATTACATATAGCCTAACATTGTGCAACAAGAATGAGTTGCCAGCAGTAGTATATGATGCATGTCATACTATGCAATGAGAGATGCCTATGAATTGAAACCCTTAAATTAACAACACACAACGTCAGTAAGCGTTAGTTTGAGGAGTATGGAAAAGATTGGATTTGGAAAATAAGGTCATCTAGGAGACAATGTTGCAAAGAGAGCTGGCGGTAAGTAGCACACATTTGTTTGCATACCCAACTGTCTAAATCAGTGTTTTCTAAACTTTCATTGTTCAAAATGTCAAATAAATTTCAACCCACAACTTCTTGTATTGTGGAGTTCTTTTTTTTTCAGTAGTATTTTTCCAGTTTTTTATTTTTGTTTATTTTTACAATAAATTTCACATTCTTTTTTTGCTCATTTTTGCTGTTGTTTTGTTGCCTCTGACCATCCCTTTTGCAAAGAAGCTATTTTTCATTAATTCTCCTAGACTGTCACACACATGCTTGTAGAGTTTTGAAATTATGCAAATAAAGGTTTTGTTGCTCAAATGAAATCTACAACAACCCAAGTTTAGGCCCCAACCCACAGTGGTCTAAATGCTTGGAAAGGCTATAATACTAATATTTAAAATACACCACGTACATTTTCAAGATTTTTAGAGAGCAACTGCACTGCTGCAAAGTCTTGGACATTACACTACTCCATGTAGTGTAATGTGGTTGCTATTGACATAGCAACAGAGTTGAAACGATGCTAAAAACATTATCACAAAAATAGCAGACAGTCCAACCTGGTATTACCTCACTAATGACTTCTGTGATCAAAGACAGATCCTTGCTTTAAAGACTTCACACATGGCATATAAAGAGCAGGAATGTTCCTTTATGGGGAGGTGCCTATTCCCTGACTCCGGGTTAGGTTTGTGGATGTCTGAAGCATTAAAGCTCAGCTGTGGAGTGTGCTGTAACTCTCTAACAGATCTCAATAGAGTTGACAGTGTTTTCACAGCTCTGTGTGTTGTCGGACTCCATGTTTGCTTTAATCTACTCTGTTATCTCTCCTGCATTCTCTCATTCTCTGCAGTTTAAACATTTATCATTCCAGCATTAAATGTGAAATGTGCTCTCGCTGTCATATCGCTTCAAGATTGTCAGTGTTTTCTAAATTCCTGATGCGACTGCTGAGTGTGGGCCGCAGCATAACAAACAAGGAACAGTGCATGTTTCCAGAAATCACATTAGCATTGGCAATCACAGCAGAAATTAAAAAGCGTGTTTCTAGACAGAGATATGGACTTTGCCAGATACAAGGGCGAGGTTAATTCCTTTCAACATCAAAAGAAACGCCTCTGAAACCTGTCACTAGGTCCAGCTCATACTTGGGTTGAAATGTTTGATGTACAAATTATGTACACACAGTTTATGTATCTGAAAGCTGTATCTCAATGTTTACCATGATTCAAATATGAATAACACAGAACAGTAATGGCTTACTAATAATGCAGTAAAACACAAGAGTAACAATATGGGCAATGGTTTAAATCACCTATAACTTTTCACCACAAAATAAACTGCATTAAAATCTAATAACTTTAGTGTAATCTTGATGGTTTTGTAACATGAAAACGGATGGAAATGATTTAATAAAGCTTTATACAATGACACATTGCTCAAGAGATAGGGAACGTTACCATCTTGTGAAAACACAAGAACCTCTTGGTCTTTTGTTTTTGTCCAAAAATGTTGATGCCTTTCCAAAATCATTTTCTGGTTGGTTGCTGTGAACCAAAAATTGCCAGAAAAATGGAAAACTGCCATATAATTAAAACTGTCCAGTACCACAGCCTATGAAGAAAAAGGGCTGATTGGAGATTCAGTGTTTTCTCAAACTCCAGGCTGAGCCTTGACAAAACACATGACGTATATAATATGCCTTTTAAAGTGTTTATACCAATAATAGAACTATTTAAATAGTAACTAAAGAAAGAATAAGTAACATTACACAGGGATCAGGTTTCTGTTTAACATCACTTTAATAAAACATTACAGACTCAGTCAGATCAAGGCAAAATCAGACACAAGCACTCACAGTTCTTTTTAGTGACTGATCTGACTAATATTTTAAAGAACTTCAAGGGTGGTCTTCAAGGGTTTGATATAAGGTGATGTCCAATGCTATAACCTTTAAACTGTTACTATAGTCTCCCTTGTTTGTCTTTAGAGCTTTGGAAGGCTCATACACACACTCTTGGCATTAAAATACAATAATGTAGTGTCACTGACACTTCAAATGTGAAGAAGAGAAATTCATTTTTATTAAATGTATTTAGAGTCTCAGAGGTGCAGTTGTGCTCATACTGTAAGTTTACAGTACATACACTGGCAGAATTTGTGATTTTTGTTTGACCATTTTTTAGAGAATATGCTAAGAATACGCTTCTTTTTTACTCATAGTTAGTGATTGGGTGGGTGAAGCCAATTATTGTCAACCAATTGTGTTCACTCTTTTTAAATCATAATGACAGAAACAAACAGAAACTACCCAAATGACCCTGATCAAGAGTTTACATACCCTGGTGATTTTGGCCTGATAACATGCACAAGTGACACAAACAGGTTTGAATGGCATCCTCACCTGTGATCTGTTTGCCTTTAATCAGTGTGTGTGTATAAAAGGTCAGTGAGTTTCTTGGCTCCTGACAGATCCTTGCATCTTTCATCCAGTGCTGCACTGACGGTTCTGTATTCTGAGTCATGAGGAAAGCAAAAGAATTGTCAAAGGATCTGTGGAAAAAGGTAATTGAACAAAAGATGTCCAAGGAATTGAGAATGCCAATCAGATATTTCAAATATTTCAGCCACAATTGTCAAGAAAATTGTTCGGGATGCAAAGAACACACAAATAACCTCAGCTGGATGTTTCAAGATGCACAATAAGGAGGCACTTAAAGAAAAATGGGCTGCATGGTCAAGTTGGCAGAAAAAAGACATTACTACGCAAATGCCACAAAACATCCCGGCTTACAATATGCCAAACAGCTCAACAAAGTAATTTGAAGTGATGAGACCAAAATTTAACTTTTTGTTTACAACCAAAAAAATGTTACATTTGGAAAGAAGTCAACAGGGTCTATGATGAAAGGTACACTGTTCCTACTGTGGAACATGGAGGTGGATTGCTGATGTTTTGGGGATGTGATGAATGCAGCATGTTATCAGACAATACTGGAGGAAATTTTGCACTCATCAGCCCGGAAGCTGGGCATGGGACGTACTTGAACGTTCCAACATGACAACGATCCAAAGCACAAGGACAAGTCGACTTGTCATCCACAACTACCACAAAAGACTAGATGTTAAAGGTGGCAATACACGGTATAAGAACTGGGGTATGTAAACTTTTTTTCAGGGGTTAGGCTGATCCATTTAACATATTAGCATCAGAAAAGTTGTTCAAAAGAGCATGACTTGAAATCATAAAGTACGTCTCTCTCACTTTTTGCTTCCAGTCTCTCCGGTGCAAATACTGTAACACATTAGGTCTTCGCACATGATAAATTGATGCATTTTTAGTTTGGTCTAACAAGATATTCCAATAAAAACAACTCACAATTGCCTCAGTTTGAGTTATGTCTGTAATTTTCCTGGGTAGTATCGTAGACAGCACAGAGCAAATAAAACAAAGGGAATCCCTATGATTCATTTAAAGAGGTACATGATTCACTAACAGCAGAATGAGCCCCGGGGTGTGAAGGAATGTAAAAGAGGTGTGGCGGGTTGAGACATATTGGAGCAGTGATCCAAACACAGGGAGGCTAGAGAGACAATAATAGAGCAGAGGAAGTGGTGTGAAGCAGACAGAATTGCAGAGCAGGGAGAGGCTATAGGCATTACAACTCCTGGTGCAGTTGCCCTTGCAGTGACCCGTAGAAAAGCCCACTGCTGTATTTATCAAGCAGCTGAATGATGCCGGAGAGATCCAAACAGCCATAGTAATGTCTCAGGGCCAGCTTGGCAGTGAGACAACAAAACTGGAGGACTAGGGCTGTCAATTTGTTTACTTTCCAGCCACACCCCACAACAGTGTTTGTGAACATATGCAACCGAATAATAATGATAATAGTGCAACTACACTTTTTGAAGCAATTCGAGTTGGTTTAAGAGCTTTTCCAGCATGGGACTTTAACTAGCAATAACAATTTCAAATGCAAACGCTGCAACTTTGAAAATGCTAATTTCAGTAGCTCCTCCTTAAGTTTATGTGTAGCAGCAGTAACAGTACCCCAAAGGAAACAGAGCAGATTGAGCATCAGTGAAGACAGCCTCTTTTATACATGCACTCACCACAGACTCTGTAGTATCCTAAGGCACTACTTTAACATCTACAACCTGGTATATAACCTTTAGGTGGGCGTCATGTTGCACACACAGAGTATTCTATCAATATCAGTGGATGAGCACGACCACAGTAGTTAAGCATCATATCCTACTCATACAAGCTCTGCACCCAACACCCAAAGTAACCCTGTACATATTCAACTTTTGCCATGTGGATTTACTCCTTATTTGTGCACCATGTATAAGCAAAAAATATCTAAACCAAAGTACAATTTCTTTATCCATTGTTGAATAAAAATTCTGTTATTTCCGGCCATGTGTTGCTATTCCTTTTAGCCACTAGGTTACACAGGTGCCATTCCACAAAACAAAAGCCCAATAATCCACATAGTGAATACAAAAATGTTCTTTATTTGCCATAATTCATCCATTTGAGAGGATCAAAAGCCACCTTAGTGCCTTTTTCCTGCTTATATAGGAGCAGATAACCACATAATCTGTCATTGCAGTGCACCACAGTGGCAGGAGGTAACACAGACCCATGACTCTGTACGTCATTTAGGTTATTACATCTCATCTGATCACTGATGCAAAGCTAACCTTGGTTAATATTTCTTTTGTGCTTTGTTTTGTGTATAAGGTTGCCATTTGGTGCAGCAGTGGTTTTCAGAAGCTTTGCATTAAGTAACTGAAAGTTTGCAAAGCCGTGTGGTTTTCTGAGCCTGGAAGAAAGCTGAAAGAAGTTCAAACATAAATATCAAGAGGAGATCCAGACATAATTCACCTGACATCCTCTGAAGATATGAAAGAGGCGCTATTAAGAAAGGTGATAAAAATGTCATAAAAGTTATATTTTGTTTGTGAATCATGAGACATAAATATAACAAAAATAAGGCTTCAATCAAATGTAGGTTGTTTAGGCTATTTCTGAGTCTGGCGCAAAATAACATTCTTTGGTGCTAGACAATAAATAGTACCTTTGGTATGAATGAACTAAATGGTGTTGAGCTGCTTAACTCTCAGTTTTCACTCCAGGATCATTCCTTTTCACAATGTTCTTTCAACACTTCAACTTCAATCTTTTGAAAATATATTTGAAGCGAGAGATAATATTTAGTATCTGTTTAACAAAAGCAGTTTGTTAAACAGTTTGTACTAAATCTTCAATAAATTATGCTTATAAATGAGGTTCTACAGTATAAGCATTTGAAAAAAAACTGCCTACTGTGTTTTTATTACAGACTCTTGTTTATGCTCCATACACCACTTTTGTTTTCATTGCACCAGTTACACTTGAGAGAACCGCAGTGAGAGGCAGCAAGCCACAGCAAATGAAAGCAGCCATAAAGAAGTATCATCTGTGCTCCTTCTCATTATAAATGTGTTAAAATAATAAATATTTAACATGACAAACACAAATATCTACCATCTTGATGTGAAACTAAATTAAAAGTGTCACACAATGAGACCAAGGCTGATTTTCATTGACTGTGGTGCCTCTTTCTGTCACTGACAGTGAATTGGAGCAGACGTCAGACGGCTGGATTAGTATTTCCTCCTGTGTGCCAGACAGAGACAGAAAGGACTCTGAATAAACAGTAAATAAAGTCAGGGGTGAGAAAGAATGAGGAAATGGAAAGCATGACAAAGGCTTAGTTTGAATGGCTCTGACATTTTGACATGAAAGAAACAGAAGAGTGACACTGTGGCATAAACATCTGTGATGGTGAGCGTATGTTAATGAAAAGATTAAGCCAAAATTCAAAGTGCAAGTCTTGTATTTAACTCATTAACATCTATGTAGTGTACACAGAGGTAAAATGGTGGCCTTGTCTACATCAGGTAAATGCATACTTTATGCTACTGGTTTATGGCAATCACACTTTGTGGCTTTAATTCAGTGGTTGATGTACTTGATGAAGCTGCCTTCCACTGAGCTCAATTCAACCTGACCAATCATAAACATTTTGCTAGAATTGGGCGGACTTTGTGCAATGACCCGCTTTCCTGGATAGTTGTATTTTTTCAAAACCGCAAATTTAATCTTAGAGTGATATGCGCAAGACAGAAAATCTAACAGACACAATGAAGGATCAGAGGATTGTTGGATCAAGGATTGAGGATGAGGGGGTGCTGTCTGTCACCTCCGATGCTGCCCTAAAGACGTCGTACAACAAAATCCATAAAAATCCATTAGGAACAAGGGAGGAATGCAGTTTATCTTCACGTTCCAGGTTTTAGTGAGTCCATATTTACTTGTCATGCATTAAATGATTAATAGACTATGTTCACATTTCATTAAAAGGAGTTATATTAGCTTTGAAAAAAACAGCCATAAAAGCATTGTTATTCCTAATTACTCCACGTATAAAAAAGTACAAAAAGAAAAGTTCTTCAAAGACTTGCTCCAAGGTAAACCTTTTCTTTATTCACAACTTTTAAGTTGAATGTGACATCTGGCAAAGCAGATTTTATTTACCAGTGCCCTGCAGAGATCACCGATTGATGCAAAGTTGATGTGCTTTGTAATGTTTTTGACAGCGTTTTCAGCACAACAGCCTCACACAGCCACTTACAGGAGTTTTCCAGCTGTGCTTTTCTGCATAAAAATATACTTTACACCTTCTTTTTGAGCTGCCAGTTGGGATGTGGGCTGATTTTGGAAAAAAGGACAGAAAATGGCATAAACAAGATGTCAACAGCTATACTAATCTGATGGAAACACAAGCTGGAATAATGTCCCCAAATGAAGGAAGCATGTGTTTCTTTTTGAAGGAAAAAAGAATCAATCAAAAGGTTGATGTTTAATCCATCAAACTCTTCAGGAAATGTTGTAATAATAAGTGACAGAATGAGCGGCTCATGTCTCAAAACACACTCAAACATGGGCTTATTCCGTGGCAGGAGACGAGTGTGTGTCAAAGAACCGACAGAAGTAATGTGTTGCTAATGCTTTGATTAATATAGAAAAGTAGTGCGTGCCAAAATATGAATCACACACACTGAAAACAGGTCTTAATGATTGTGTTGGTGTGGCCTGACAAAGATGTAATCAACACACATGGCTACAATAACTCCATTGTGACCAAAAGGCGCCAAGAAAAGATGGAAAAATCTCCAAAAGGCATTCTTGTAAATGACAGATACTTTATTGACATCCTTATAATAAGTCAAATATACAGTTAGATTTTATTTCCATCATTTACACCTTCAAAATAACAGAAAACAAAAAAATGGTGTCTGCAAAAGTTTGGGCACCCTGCAGAGTTAATACCTTGTACAGCCCCCTTTGGCAAGCTAGGACCTGACAGTGTCATGGATTGTTCTCAATCATCGTCTGGATAGACCAGGTGATGTCAATCTCAAAGGTTTTAAATGCCCAGACTCATCTGACCTTGCCCCAACAATCAGCACCAAGGGGTTCTTCTAAGCAGTTGTCTAGAAAACTGAAACTGAAAATAGTTGACGTTGACAAAGCAGGAGAAGGCTATAAAAAGATAGCAAAGCGTTTTCAGATGCTGATATCCTCTGTTTGGAATGTAATTAAGAAATGGCAGTCATCAGGAACAGTGGAAGTTAAAGCAAGATCTGGAAGACCAAGAAAAATATCAGACAGAACGGCTCGCAGGATTGTGAGAAAAGTAAGTCAAAACCCACGTTTGACTGCACGATCCCTCCAGAAAGATCTGGCAGACACTGGAGTTGTGGTACACTATTCCACTATAAAGAGATACTTGTACAAATATGGAGTTCATGGAAGAGTCATCAGAAGAAAACCTCTTCTACGTCCTCAACACAAAAATCAGCGTTTGAAGTTTGCAAATGAACATATAGACAAGCCTGATGCATGTTGGAAACAAGTTCTGTGGACCGATGAGGTTAAAATAGAACATTTTGGCCGGAATGAGCAAAGGTATGTTTGGAGAAGAAAGGGCACAGAATTTAATGAAAAGAACCTCTGTCCAACTGTTAAGTATGGGGGTGGATCGATCATGTTTTGGGGTTGTATTGCAGCCAGTGGCACAGGGAACATTTCACGAGTAGAAGGAAAACTGGATTCAATAAAATTTCAGCAAATTTTGGATGCTAACTTGATGCCATCTGTGAAAAAGCTGAAGTTAAAGAGAGGATGGATCACATCAAGAGGCATAAACTAAAGGTTTTGCCATGGCCTTCACAATCTCCTGACCTCAACATAATTGAAAATCTATGGATAGACCTTAAAAGAGCAGTGCGTGACAGACAGCCCAGAAATCTCAAAGAACTGGAAGACTTTTGTAAGGAAGAATGGGCAAAGATACCTCAAACAAGAATTGAAAGACTCTTGGCTAGTTACAAAAGCGTTTACAAGCTGTGATACTTGCCAAAGGGGGCAGTACAAGGTAATAACTCTGCAGGGTGCCCAAACTTTTGCAGACACCATTATTTTATTTATTTATTTTTTGAAAGTGTAAATGATGGAAATAAAATCTAACTTTTTTTGACTTATTATAAGGATGTCTAATCTGTCATTTGATGCCTTTTGGAGATTTTTCCATCTTTTCTTGGTGTCTTTATGCACATTAATAAATATTTTTACCTGGGGTGCCCAAACTTTCGATCCCCTCTGTATGCTTCATTAGAGCCATGGCAAAAAAGTTGAGTCACTATCCCCGTTTAGGCTGTGTCCTGTTGTTATATAAAAGAGCAGCCATCTTCTATTACATATAATTTTAATGGCACACAAGCTCTTTTCACAATGAAGAAAAAGTACATTTTAAACCAAAAAGTACATGGCTCCTTTGCATAAATAAACACAAATCCAATGTATTATACACATGCTGTGTTTGTTTTTGTGCCTTTACTCGTCTGGGCACATCTACTACGTCACCTGTTACAACTTATACATTTCCTGTAACACTGAGCTGTCCTATTCCAGCTGGAGCTGTCTTGACCCATTTTACATCTGTGTTTCCTCTTCTGCCTCCCAATGCAGCATAAAGATGGGACAACAAAAAGTGGGCATACAAAAACGGTCTCTTGACAGGCTCATGATTCAGAAGAGTGATAGATACAATAAAGTCTTTATTTTGGAAAACAAAAGTATTGTGAAAAGTATTGGGTGAGCTAACAAATACAAAACAAAAGTTAATATTAATCAACAGTTTAGAGTACAGCAACTCCATGATTTATCAAACACACACAAAGAAACAGAGAAGTACTCAATAGAATTAGATGTCTAACAAACTACAGAAATTTCAAAATTGTGATAATATCTTTCAATGAATAGAACAACATTTTCATCACACAAACTAAGTAAAAAAAAGCAAAAAGAATGGTCATTACAGAAACAGGGCGGGAAAGATGTCAGGCTTATTTAATGGTTCCAGGTGAAGCATTTAGTGATGACCTTGAGTCAGCTAATGCTTATCTCCATGCCTTTTGACCTGCACATACATTCAATTCTTAAACCTAAATAAGAATAAAAGCATTATGACTAAAATGTAAATGTGCTAACCTTAATATATATATTTTTGTATTAGCTTTCTGCCATGCACGAACGTTTGATGCGACAGAGTAATCCAGAGAGATGAAAGCCGAGTGTTTGTGTTCGATCGGGGTTCACCGAAGCATGTGAGGCTTCTCTTGTTTGTGTGACATTTTGACAGCTTACTGGATTGTGTTTTTTGGCCACATCATTGTGTGCTCTGATTGTAACTCAGAACATCTAATGCAAACAGTTTCTTTTCCCCCTTTCTTCCTTTAGCCCTGTGCCTTCCTGTTAAGTGCTAAACTCATGCAGTGTGGACTAGGTTGAAGAGGGCAAAGAGTTCGAAAAACACAGCCAAGATGGAAGTTAAGGTGCACATTTGTTGCCAAGATGAGAAACAATGTTTGGTCCAAGTTTCTGTCAATGCCTGCTCTGATCACATTCAAACAAAATGCTTGCAGGTGATACCTTTGGCTGAACAATGCTCCGGGCATCGACTTCTGTCAACAGATTGAAGCCCTCGCGACTCACCATTAAAGAGAAGCTAGTCTTTCTTGAAGTTCTATTGTAAAAAGTTGTATGATAAATGTAGAGGAAGCATTAGGGTTCACTTGATACTGGAGTAAATATTTCCCAACCTCCTCATTTCAAAAAGAAACCTCTTAAAAAGGGTTGTATCGGCCATGTCACTGAGTTCTAGACAGTGAAGACTCGTGTTTTAAGACCCGCTAGTGTTCCAGGAAAACATTATTTACCCCTAATGCACATGACAGGATAGGGAGGTCACAAAAGGCAAAATGGTTGACCCAAGTCTCCTTGCTTAATCCCTGAATTGCATTATGTAGGAAAACTGGTTCTTGCTTTAATGATATTACACAGCACAGAAATACAGAAACAGTTATTCATAAGTTACAAGGAGTAATGAAAATAGATACATTCCCACAGGCAGTGAAAACCATTGAGCTTTACACTTGAGGCAATGTTGTAAATCTCCTTCATTATACTTACAGTGTAAACACATATTGAGATATTATTACTGTCTTATTATTCCAGTATTTGATCATTGCATGCTCCAAAAGGTGACTAACCATTTTCAACACAAAGACTTTTCAAATGGAGGGCAATGTCAATTCACATTATTCAACTGGAGAAATACAGAAGCAGGATTATGAGATATATTTGGTCTGAGGTGCTTGATTTTGGTGAATATGTAAGTATCCTCTCTGTGTAGAACTTAGATTTTGTTCAGCTTGGTTTCCTGTGGGTGCTCCTGCTTTTCCCCAACACCATTGAAAATCATGCACAACTGGGTAATCCCCCCATCTGCCACTGCTGCTAACAGGATGCCTAGTCTGAAGTATAACTTTATTGGCAATTTGGTTTCCATAACAGTTATTAGGCATTGTAAAAATATATATTTTAGCATGGCTGTATTATACTATAAAAGAGTAGAAAGATTAAATCTGCTAAGTTCTTGAGTGAACCTCAGAAAAAGGATGAGGAAAAGCACAACACAAAATCACTTTTCCACAATCTATTTTCTCTTCTTTTTTTTAAGCACCTGAATGGTACTGATGCGTGTTGACCTGACCAGACCAGAGCTGATTTTTTCCCTATTGTGTGACATGTGCATCAGATAATCTCATGAGATTGCAAAAAAATCACATTGTGACAGGGTTTAATTCTAATAACTAGGATTCTGTTCTGGCTACATTTCAACAACAATTTAAAATTCTCTGGTGTCAAGTAAACGTCATGGCTAGAGGCTTTGATGAAAAGAGGATCATGATCTTCTCTAATACCAAATCTCCTCTCTATTAAATCATACTGTTGTATGTTCTCACAAGCAGGTCCAAGAACAAGTAATCGAAAACTGACGCTTTTCTGTTCATGACAAAAAAAAAATACAAAGAGAAAAAAATGTTCATTCACACTTCCTTCATGACAGATAACAAAAATACAATTGATCTGTATTAGACAAACAGAAATTCAGATTCTCAGAGGGAAGCGATGTGACAACGAGAGTTAATTAGCTCAAGAAAGGGTTGTAAGCTCAGAACATATGCTCCCAGGGTTTTGCCTGTAAGACTGTTATGTGCCGTTAAAGGATCTGCCAGTTTCTATCTATTTGCATTTCCATTTGCCCATCAGGATTGCCTTTTTACCTCCCGTCTTCTATCAAGCCGCTCCTCACCTTATTTCATTCCTTCATCATTGGCTCAGTGCCCCTCCTCTCCCTCGTGCCCCCCTCCTTAACCCCCCTCAGTCCTCCTCAAACTAATGGAGCACATTACAGGCTTTCTAAAAATAGCCTCAGTGCAAAGTCAATTCATTTTTTCCCCTCTTTATTCTGTCTCTTTCTCTGGATGTAACGATGATATTTTTTTCTATTCTGTACCTCCCTCAGGACGGAAATGAGGAACAGGGAAAGGGCTTGTCAGCTCATTTATCAGCTGGCAGCTTTCTATGCTATCAGTCCCAGGCTATGGGACCATGGGTCTCGGACTGTTCCCCCGTCTGTCCGTCTGTCAATGGCCACAAAGCTTTGGGGACAGGCTGAAAATGAATGAGTGGGCAGTGTTTATGAGAAACAGTAAGCACTATGGTTGGGCCAGAGGTCTTAGGTGTTAAATCTCCGGACCGAGCAGGAAGCAGACACAGTGTTACAGGAATATACCATAGAGTAAGAATGGATAAGACGCACTGGAAGAGAAAAGCCTCAGGCAGATGCTCCAGTGAGGACAGATAACATAGAATTCAACCAATCCTCAGGCATTGGAGGCGACGCCGTTTAAACAGTCTGTAATGTTATCTAATAGCAACAGCTAAAGAAGAATCAAAAAACTCTTTATACTTTTGCTTTTAATGAATAGAATATCAACTGCTAAAATAATGTTGCTTTTAGTACACGTTCCACACGTAATATTGCAGCCAATTAGAAGAAGAACAACTCAGGTGACACAGAACATTATACATGTAAAATATTGTAACATTTACAGGGATTGTATTGAGTGGAAAGACCAATTTCACTGAGAAAAAAAATCAATGGTGTAAAGAAAGTTTAAGGACAAATCCTAAACAATTATGAACATATTGAAATGAAAGATTGCAGTATCTGCCAACAATTGACTTGACGGATGAGAGAGCCCATTTTCTTTCAACATATAAACCACAGTAGGAATGTAGGAATAGACTTTGTTTATAGACAGTCTCAAGGTAATAGGAAAATACAAACTGTGTGCTTTGTCTTTACTGTGCATCTGCAGTAATTATTCATGTTCACTTTAATTTTATTTCAAAAAATTGTGTACAGTCTTTCAGGTCAGGGGAAGAGTATAAGAACACCAGAAAAAAGCACAATCCACAAACAAAGTTAAATTACTTGGAAGAGAAATAGAGACAAACTGTAACCCTAACCATGTGTTGTCTGCATCCAACTTCCAAAGACTGTCCACGTAGCAGTTGGGATTCATACCAAATGACTTCCAAATGCTTTGTGTGTCCTGTAAATTATTTATATGGTTATTAGTTTAACATACAAGGTTACAACATAAACGTAGATTGTTACAACTTAAACGTAGCCATTTAATGCAAAAAAACTAACTTTACCTCAATGCACAAAATTGGAAATTCCCTAAAAGCCTGGAGAAGCAGCAGCAGGAAAGGTTAATAGAGCTAATTGCTGAGTGATGGCTGACTCATTACAACTCTCATCTAAGTGTAATGATGCTGCAAGTATCTCCTATCCTCAAACAGTGCCGAGTAAACAGACAAGCCTCCGAGCACACCATTATTTAAACATAAATTCAAATGCAAATCCCAGAAGGAAGTATTTTTTTGTGCGTTTTGAGTTGAAGGGAAAAAAAAGTTTCAGAGAATAAGAAAACACAGCACAGACACTAAACAGAGATAAATAGTTTTAATATGTTACTCTATGAGGGGGGAGAAAGACACACTTTTGACTATAGGAGAATAATGACACTCACATAACCACCCGTCTTCTATGTGTATTAGGCTTTGACGTATTAGGGTACACATGTAGATTATTTCTTGAAAAAGTAAAATGCTCCTTATGCTTTTTTGATTCGCAAAAATTTTTAAAAATAGTCCCTTTGTGAATATATATATATATATATATATATATATATATATATATATATATATATATATATATATATATATATATATATATATATATATATATATATATATTATTATTATTATTATTATTATTTACCAAATGAATCAGTGTGCTGAATGTAAAATGACTTATGTTATCTGCCAATTAAAAAAGGAATTCATTGGTTTTTGTATTCCAGTTTATTATTCCGCCATCTTTTCTGGTTAAGAATAATGATACACAAAACATCTTCATTTGTTCACCATGTGTTCTGTCAGATGTTAATGGCGTTCCCAGATGAAGCGACTGCAGCACTGACACTCACTTTTCGACTACGCTGTGAAATGACGATGTGCGGCTGCCATTCTGCCAAACAGACACCACCGTCACAGCAAATGAGCTACTGTCGTTCCTCCACTTATTCTTGTCTGATGGATTTGTTCATCCAGGCAAGAGTAATCAGAAGAGCAGTCATGGATGGCAGAGGCAAAATATATCTGTGTGTATGTGGCGTGTGCGAGCGTGTGGTTGTCCGTGAGTGTGGGTTAGTCAGAGCGTGAGGAGAGAGCATCTGCAGCAGCCTAACTGTGCCTGTGGGCAGACGGTGGCTGAGTCCTGTGAAACCATGCATCAACACGAAGATGACACAATGAACATTAGGTTCACCACTGCTGGGCCTCCTGAGCCACCTGCTGTCTCCTTACTCAGCCACAGACCTTCAGCTTTTCAAATAAGACGTTCATATATGCTTAAACACAGAAATGTATAGAGAAACATCAGACTTATAAGAGTACAGTATATGTTGCTGTTTATATAATTGACTGGCATTTAAGTACTTAGAATATTCACACATAGACCTTAAGTAAAGTGTGCAATTTGGCTAAATTTGAGACATTCATCTTTTTTCAGAAGTCTAAGCAGAGGTTCCCAGACATGCCACTCCCCAGACACTTCCTCCAGCTCAGCCGGTGGAATGCCAAGGTGTTCCCAAGCAGAGAGACATTTTCCCTTCAGCATGTCCTGGGTCTTCTCTGTAGGGCAGTCTTATGTTTAGGCATAAAAACAACTGGGTCAAATATTTATGTCTTAAACTATGTCTAGTCTGTCTAAAGTGAATTATTTTGGCACCAAATGAGGACAAATCAGAATTTAGTTTTACAGTATATTTCAAAGCTGACCAAGAATAAAATACATAAACTCTCAAATGTATGCTTTACATTTAAGGTTGTGAATGATGTTAGGTCTCATTTTAAGTGATGAGGTCATGTGGCGTTATCAATTTGTATGGACTTTCCGACGCTCCACCTGGTTCTATTTCCTCCACTCACAGGAAATTCAGATGTGGCTTCAAAGCCTTTCCCTGAGCTTTAATCAAGTTACAAACAAAGTGTATTATCCTCAGCAGGTACGGCATTGGGAGAAGAGGAAGCACTCCGTCTGAGCGCTTTGACTGAAAATCATGAGCCCCCTGTGCTCTGCCCTGTTCTCCATCACAGTCAGATGAAGTTAAACCTAATTGAAGAAAATTGGTTAGAACGGTTAGGATCCACTGATGGAGAAAGCTCTTCTTCAGCCCGTCAGCACCACTTTCTAATCAGCTCACCGGAACCTGGGAGGGACCAGCAGGGTGGGCTATGGGCCTGATTTCTGCCTGATTATTCCAGAGAAGGTGTAGTGGGGGGTATCTGCTCACATTTTCAGAGGGTGTTTGCATGGTTATGTGAATCCTACACTTACGTCACGTTTAGTTCTGTCTTGTCTCTGATTATAATCTTTGTGTGTTAATGCCTTTCTTAAAAGCATCAGGGAAAAGTGGGTGTAGTTCAACGCTAATGCACAAAGGTCGATCAGTCTCCTTTATGATGCATCTCACTTTTGTAATACATAATTTAATGCATTAAGGCCTGGGAAGCTGAGGCTGTAATCTACTTAGTATGGGTGATCTTTACTTTAAAAGCATTTTATGAAAATATCCCTGTTATTGGAGAATGCCATGTACATTGCAAATTTAAGATCACTTACCTTACTAAGAAAGTGGGTATTTATTTTTAATTTATGTTAATGGTATATGGTATAGTGTATCTGATTAGTTTATGATAGCAGTGCGTAGTAAGTGTCTGTTCTGGGCTAAATGTGTTTAGCGGCTTGTCCATATCGTTTTAACCAAAAGATTAATCAATAGATTCACACAAAGCCACAACAGGCTATCGCTATTATTTTAAGGCCCAACATTTACCACGACAACTTCAAATGCACCATGTAAGACTTGTTTCAGTTTACCAACTGCACCACATGAAATGATGCAAAATGAAGAGTCACAAGACACTGTGACAATAAAAATCTTACTACTACTACAAACCTAATCATATCTGTGTGAGTTTGTCCAATCTCTGCACAATCATGTACAGCGCAGAATTCTCTGGATTAAGGCCAGTTTGTGTTCTCACCACAAATGAGCCACAATGGAGTCTGCATGGTTCTTTAAACTTAAAGATCAAAACAGCATAGTGTAGTTGAGATTTGTGTACTTTGATATTCATTCAGCAGCACTCATCTGTTTCTTTTTCAATGTCGTTTCCATCCCTTTAGGTTTAGACAGATTTTTGGCCACTCAACCCACTTTAGGTAACCACTCTTGTCAGTTCTGTGTAGTGTCTCTTGTTATCAATGAAAGCAGCTGTTGTTTTTCACCATCCATCTCCGCCTCCAGCTTTGTTGCATTTATGGTTTCAATGTTCTGTTGTGCTACTGTTGGGGTTTCTGCCTCCTTGCCTTAAAGTCAAAGGTGGTAGTAACTACTGTAGTTTCATGTAAGTACACAAAAATCCCTAACAGTGGGAAAAATACTACATGAGTGCATTTCAACTGCAACATAATTGAGCTCAAAATTAACATGACAAAATGTTACTTTCAATGTCCCGATGTCCTGATCCAACAACCAAAAATGTGACAACATTGACAAAACATGTGGTTTTTTAAAGCTTAGTAAAAGCAGTAGTGGAAGTAGTAAGAAATTATTTTCTTTTACCTCTAATTGAGTACTATTTTATGAAAGTAATGTCTCTTTCTGGCAGCTTGACAGGAGTGAGTGCATTGTTGAAGACATACCCATACATGACAATGTTCTCCTGTGTCATTGTCATAGCAGCATAGCTTTAGTATAGTTATCTTCCCACGATTGCAGACTACGTTAATGCATAATTGAATGGGTACTATCCTTGTTCATCAATTTGGATTCTGGCTATGCTGTTATTGTATTTGGAAGGCTACTTAATTGAACCATTTATTGTTGGGCTTTTGTAATTGTGATAAATATACATGTACACTCCCTGCTTTTACATTGGTTTGAAGCTGTTTTATAAAAATAAAAATAAATTCTAAAAATATACCTAAGGGTTTGACTCATGTTTCGACCACTGTCTATGTGGGTGGTGTTGCTGGAGGCTGAACAAACATTTTGTATAAGAACTGACACACAGCCCACTGTCAACATATTTTGCATATTGTAAAAGGGAAAAAAGCATATATAAAATGCACCAACAGTTTAGACAGATGATAATACAGTATGTTACTGTATTAAATATCCTAAACTTCTTATCATTTAAACTTCTCCATTGCCTGCTCAACTTGTGTCACTGAGAAAGACTGACTGACTTAAACCACCACAATAGGACAAAATATATAACTTTTATCTGGGCCAGATCAGATGCCCTTGGAGCTGCCGTCACTGATTGACTGGGTCTGCTCCCATTTTTATGAAAGCCATTATATGGGAGGGACATGCCCTATATCACTCCGTCACCAAGTCAGATTTAAGAGCTGTGGAGTGGCATTTTGATGCCTCATAATGATTGATCTGCTTTTTAAAAGGCTTTCACATTCACAACTGCAGTGATACTTAGAGAACAAAAGGAACCAGATTTCATTATTGACACTGCACACACTATTGCTTTGGCATTTTAAGCTGCATTATCACAGACTTACTTTCTGTTGTATTAAAGACCTTGAGTTGTGAGGTGCCTCTGGGCTTCACCTTATAGAGCGCAAACCACATAAACATTGGCACAGGTTGATTCCCAGCTTGGGTCTGTGTCCTCCAAGGCATTACTCTTCTCTCCATCTCTGTATCTCTGATCCCAGTTTCCTGTCTAGAAACAGTCTCTGTCCAATAAAGGCAAATATATGAAATAAATAAATAACATGTTTCCACTGGGTTGGGTCAGTACGGCACACTTTTGGTGGTGTTTCTATGGTCACAATGAGAAATGAAACTCAAAAAAACGCCAGGCAACAGCCACTTCACAGAATACAAGATGTTTAGCTTTTCATAGATAAATACAGACTTTTTTGGCAGCATATTTAATAATTATAGCTAACAACAACCATATAGCAAGAACAAATGGCTGAATAATCCCTCAAGATCAGTTCCAACCACTAATTTCACCCTCATCTCAGATTTATGCCAAACCTGAACCCATAAAAGTCCCAGCATCGACAGGATGACAGAAGCCCCAGGCCTTGTTCTACAAACGCCAGGCTCCAGCCGACAGTCAGGACCTCAGACGGTGTTTCCCTTGGAGGCTGAGCGTCTGCTCCCATGATCCCCCTGATCTGAATGTTGAATTTATAATAAGGTCCACTGTCCATCATGCTCTGTCATCTTTTGTCATCAGAGTGAGGAAGGTAGCAGACAGGTAGATATCTTGCTAAGCCACAGCTGGGTCTAGAGATAGACTGCCACCAATTTTGCAGCTGCTGAAAAAAATCTATATAAATACAGGACAATATTTGGCCATGAGCCACCAAAGTTACACATTTTACAGTAATAAGGTGATTGTGTTAAATGGCAAATGAGTGACTATATGTGTGTGCTGCCAGTGAGTGGGTAGAGAACATTAGTGGCTTAAAATGTAGCAGTTTATGTTATTCCATGCTTTGGACTTGCACAGAATGCCAAATAACAAATCCATGAACAAGAATTATAAACAATCGTTGGATCTGTGCTCTGGTCAAATGATCATTGCCATTATAGACTTTTAAACAAATGTAGGTCACATGTACACAAATACTTATTTTCCAGGGACCTTGCATCAACACACCCACCCACTGTTTTAGCACTTGTATTCATGAATTGCTGCTTATGTTGGAGTTTGTAGAGCTTGTAGAAGGACCTAGATGCCTACACCATCTGTGCTGTTTGTCTAAAATTGTTAAACCTTTATTAGAGATATTTGGTTTCATTTTTACAAGTTTTTGTTGTGACCAGTTTTTTATGATGTTGTTGTTCAAGTGATTGAGAGGAAAACTTTTCTATCTTGACTCCGTTTCAACAGAAGGTCTAGTTAGTGCCTGGAGACCTTTACTCTTTTGCATCTTCACAGAACATTTGTCTCTTTATGTTTGCTCAGGTTCCCAAATGGATTTTGGCTTTGTTTTTCAACTGCAGCAGCATGGCTTTGCATGATTTTATTCAGTCAGTTTTTGGATAGACAAGGAAGAAGAGCATGGTGTGTAAATATAAGCATTTTCTGGCTTTGAAGCTCAGATTACATTTCCCTCTTTTAATTTTAAAGCTCTGTTCATAGAAAGGAAAACCAAGAACCAGAACCAAAACATTACAGAATATCCTGCCTTGCAAAACAGTCTTCAACTGTATTTTTTGTTTAAGTCTTTAGATAGAAACAGTGTATATCAGATTAGAAACATCGGAGAAAGAGGTCGGATGACATTGAGCAAGAGGCCCGAACTCAAAACAGATACATATTGATTTTTGTACCTAACTTTCAGCAAATGATCTAATACATCATACTATACCTAGCCTGAAAAACAATACCCAATTCTTTTTGACTCTATATGAAGAATTAGTGTGGTCTATGTGGAGTTAGAGTCCCAAAAGGCACTACCAACAGACACAGACTGAACTGCCTCCAGAAGCAATTAGACATACAACCAATCATAGAAACAAAGTATTGCATAATGCCCACCTCTTTTAGCTAAATGTTTATAAATGGTTTGCCAGAATGAAGTGTAAATTGCTGTGAAGGGAAGAGACTCCAGACCAATTTCTGTTTGCTTTCCATATGGTTATACTGTATACCCAAAGCATAAGTAGGCTAATGTTTCTATATGATGTATTATATTACGTGGATATTAATACAACAGACTGCAGATGAAATGTAATGCTGCTGTGTCCTATTCTGTCACTCTGTGGACTTCCTTTTCCTGACTCACATATTTACCATTTTTACCCTTTTTACATGTGACCTCTCCCATAATTCTCAGCCTCTTTACCCCCCTGCTCTGTTCTCCACTGTGGGCACACACCTCTTGAGACAGCAGCCATAATTAATCACCGGGTTAGAGTCGCGGCTGATAGAAAGTTAGCCAACACCGAAAACTATTTGGGTTTGTGTTTTCAGGCGGTCTCAATCAATCTGTCATGTTCCACAGATGTGCGAGTGTAATGAATATGAATTGGTGCTGTAAAATGAATGAGTTTGGGGCCTTTATATTGGCAGAATGCCCTCAGGAGGATGTCACCTGCAATGAGGCGTTTTATCGCAATGCTCTCCGCTGCATACCAAGTGAGGCCAATCAGCTGCTGAAACTGACAGATGCTCAAATACACCAGCTGAGGTTTTACACCATGCTGACAGAGCGAATATTACAAGTTATATTGTAGGTGATTAACCCGAGTCATTTGACACCAGCGTGATGCAACTGTGTGGTGTTAAGTTAGCAATGTTTCAGCTTAGTGAGTGAGTAAAAATGACTTCTAGTTTTCTAAATGTTTAGGTTGTAACATTTAATCTTGATAAAGAACATGTTACGTCGGGGACAAATCACAGCAGAGGAATGCTAAATGACTCTATACTAGGAGTCATAACAAACACAGCGAGTGCCTGCAGCTCGTCAGGCTCCGGTGAGCACATGAAATGAGCTTCTGGCATTGGGGTTTATCCAAGGTTTATGCACAGTTGCACAAAGATATACATAAACCTATGTACTTACAGAGACTGAACCAAGCCACTTCCAAAGTAAACCGGTGAGAATCCAAAATGTTTGTGCTCCTAGTGGGAGTACAACAGAGCTGGTGCATTGTAATAGGGATTATTAGTGGGAATAATACCCCTTGATCTTACGGCATTAGGGACACTGCACATCAATCTATTCTTTTATAATGAGATGGAGATGTGAGAGAATGGAGCTAACAAAGCAGCACACGGCTGTGACTAAAACGGTCATCTCACACACACACACACACACACACACACACACACACACACACACACACACACACACACACACACACACACACACACACACACACACACACACACACCGGCATTATCAATCTTTGCCAAATCTATATCATTGGATGAAATTACTTTAGATTGATTGCACAATAGGGATGTGCATCAAGTCTGCCAAATGGGAGTTCACTGCATTTCACAGTTTGCCGTTTATTTCCTGACTATTCCTTAAATCAAACTTATTTTTTTATACATTTTTTTAAGCTAATATAAAAGTCTGTTTCCTGACAGTCCCCTTGAAATATATTCTTTAGAAATAATCTCATCATATCCTTACAGAGACTGTCCAGTTTATTCCCAATCTAAAGACCATTATACTGGATCATGTGTGTAACTCTTTAAAGGGTCTTATGGCAAGCGCACTACAATCTGTAGGTCCTTGATGCTCCATTTCAGTCTTCTGAGTCATGTGGACACATTCAAAGACATAAAAACAACCAAGACATAAAGCAAAAGGTTGGGGGTGTCGTTTTTGAAGACATCTACGGCACTTAACACAATACAACTTTTATGTATCAATATTTTGCTGATTCTGGTCAAGAATTGTCCAGAATTTGACCTACTGCTTCAAATGTTTAAATTCAGTAAGAAACAATCTTTAATTATAGAATCTGTTGATCCTATTGTAATGCAGTGACTGTGAGAAAAAGCTGCAGCCTCTTTCATGGATGGTTAGATGACTTTTTCTTGTCTGTATCACCTGGTTTGGATCACATTAATGTAAAAGTTGAGCCAGCATATTACTCTGGTGATCCTCTTGGTAGCACATATGTCTCCAGTGTTGTTAGTTAGCACTTCTTCCCCAAAATATCTTTTTTTAGACGTAAAATGAGCCATTGGGCCCATTTTTGGCTTCAACAATGGCCCATTTCCATGCAGCTTTTGCTGGGTCATTAAAAATGGATGGTCTCCCGAGAGAATAGAACAACTACAGGAAGTTGTGGAAAGACGAAAACAGTACTGAGATACAGAAGAGACTAAGGAACAAGATGAGATAGAAAATCTAACACAGTTTCTTGGCAACCTATTTACTCATCATCATCTAACCCTGTTTTGCACATTGGGTCATGTGACTTCAGAACAAGGTTTTAATCTGGATGAATTTTGTATCGCTAAGCTATTTCGTCCAGTACAGAGCACAAATCCTGCTGTCTCATTCTAATTCTCACCTTCTCACCCTAAACTTGTCAAGTACTTAGCCAAAAATGTAGGTCATTTCCCTGCTGCCCTCCACACACGCTTGGAACATCAGCGTTAACATCACTCCAATCGTCAGCGTGACCCCATTCGGAGGAAATGCAAAAACCATTTTAGAGTGGGTAACCTTTTTGGGTTTTAGAAAATAATATGATTACATGAGTACAGTATTTCTAGTACATACTGTCATATTTCACTTAAAAAACAACTTTTCCAATAGTTAGGTTAGACTACATGCTTACAGTTACTATATTGCAACCTTCTGTCCCTCTAGCTATCTGTGAGAAATATTAGGCAGAAATTGCAGCAACCCCTGTAAAAAGCAGAACATCAGTAGTGTAAGAGGGAACGCAGACGGGAAGTGCAGCAACAAGCTACTGAAATGGACTGACTAAGGTTGTGGCAGAGACAAGGATTGTGAGCAAAATCAGTGCTATCCTCAACAATCTCAGCCACTCACTGTACAATGAAGTGTTGCAATGGGAAGCCCTTCAGCCTCAAACCAATTCAGCCCAAAAATTACATTGAGTACTTCAGGAAGTCTTTTGTGCCGACTGCTATAAAGCTTCACAGCAAATGTAATAAAATTTGCCAGATTCTATCATGAATTTGTAAATCTTGGGTTCTCTTTGAGTGGTTGTCTATTATCATTGGTCAATAGAGGACATGAGACCAGATCTGAGGCTTTCATTAGATATTGACTAAAGGTAATAGAGGTTAAACCACTCCCTCTGAGGGGTTTTAACTCGGTTAACCCAGTTTACTATAGGACTGACAAGATTTGATAAAATAAAAAGGTCTTTCAATTCCCCATTTTATTGAACAAATACAATGTAATGTCACCCAAGTTACCAATTACAGAGAGTACTTTTTGTTGTATGTATTGCTACATTTTTCCACTCAGTATGTCCTAACTTAAAAAGATATTAAAGAAAATCCCTACACACACATTTGTCCAATATATAGTGACATATAGAAGACTGCACCATTGTATAGTTTAATGGCAGCAGTCAGGTTTGACAGCAGCCCAATGCTTGTTGCTTTTAACTTCAGAGCGGCACTGAACAACAAACCTGTCAATGTTCCATGCATCCAACAGTCATATTGAACAAACAGAAAACAAAGGACTCAAGATAACATACCGAAACCGAAACTGTGTGTTTGTGTGCGTTCATGATCGGAGATGAAAACATTTGTGTTGAGAACATGCCCAGTTTTTCTTTAACTCTAATGCCCGACTACGGTAAACCATTACCTCGTCTCATCAAAGTCACACGGCACACGCAGCTGTGGGTTAATGCCACAGGCTCTCTGTGATCCGTTTCCATCTCAGAGCCCTGTCCCACTGAGCACAGTCGCTCCTAATGATGAGAAACACAAGGCTTGGTCTTTGAAACCTTGGTGTGAGCATGTACAAGGGGGAGGCCATGGAATAATAAGCACAACAAACAAATCAATTACAGTATATAGTCTGGGTTTTCAAAATCAGAAGAAAAAGGATCTTGTTACATTTACATTGGACATTATCTGCTCTGAAGGGTCAGGATAATTCCATAACCTTGTGCTTTTGGTGAGGTTACAATCCCATTTAGCAGAGTGAGCATTTTCCAGTAGTCTGAAGGCAATTTCATTTTTTATTTATTTTTTGTTACACTGGAAGTCTTGCTTTTTGAACCTTGGTTACAGGACACCCAACTTGTATTATCTTAGACTAGACCATGTTGGAAGCCATGTAAGCAGTTTAACAAAAAGGCATAATTTAGCATGCTTTTGCATTGATGCAAATTCCACAGTGTGATTGTTGAGTGGACAGCAGTTTAAAAAGAAGGTCTATTAAACTGCTGAAATAAGTGTCAGGCTTTTTTCAACAAATATTCAGATTTATTTCCCCTGCAAATGTTTTACTTTAATCTAAGAAGTAATAACTTCTAATAATAATTAAAAAATAATAATTCATTATTTATTTATTTTGAATACTTTTTAGGAAAAATAATTTAAATAAGGCTATCACATACTCCTATACCAGCACTCTTGTACTCCTCAGATACTGCCTCATGAATTCTTTATCTACTGCAGTGAAAGTTAAAGCGCTGCAAATTAGGATAATTTGCATAAGAAGCAAACTCCTCATGTCTCTGCTCAGGTCATCTGATTAGATCTAAAGAATTCAGCCTTTGAAATCTGTTTTAAATGGGACTGTAAACACGCGTTCTCATCAGAAGCCAATCACTGCTCACTGTCGCCAGTGACCAGTGACCACAGGCTATGGAAACCAAGCTGCTGACAACAAACAATCAAGCCACACTTTACCACAACACTCCAGGTTGTTCAATGCAGATGGACTCAGAGTCGAGCTTTGATAAACCGCTGCAGTGAGTGGTGAATGTGTGGTGAATGACAACCGCATCCTTCTCATCTAACCACTCACCACTGCTAATCAACACATTGCCGAAAACAGTCCTGCTACATCTTTTTACTCGACTGAACATTTTGCAGTTTGCTTGTTAACAGATTTCTGCATTTGTTCCAGTTCTGATACAGCTGACACTGTGTGGAGCATCGCAGAGCTGGTCTTCAAGGGATTTTAATGAGCAGCTAGGGTTGCTCTTATCAGTGTTGTAAGAAAAAAAAAGGGAGAAAAAAAAGAGCTGGGAGAATAAATGAGGCCCTGCAAACTGTTACAAAAGGGAGGAACTTATGCAAATAAAGTAACACTCCGATGACTTGGAGTAATGTTTCTTGTGTGGTTGAAATAACTCTTTTAATATTACAGCTTCATGTGTGGTGTGGCTTAATGAGGTGTGCAAGTCATTTATTATGGTCTATTAGTGGATCTCAAAATACCTTCTGTTGTTTCTTTATTTGGTTTATTGGGGAGCACTATGGTAACCGTGTGAGATTTGGATGAAATTATAACCATGTGACAGCATGAATGTATCACAATATTGCAGATGAATATATTGGATTTCTCGGCAAATGGTACATAAGCAAATGTTCCTAAGCATAAACATTGTGTACATAATAATGACAACACAAACAGTTCAAGAATAATTTAATATAAGTTGTTGTTTAAATAAGGCTTTGAAAACCTGCATAAAACAGTTTATAACTACACATTGTTTATGTCTGGTATGTAGAAAATAAAATCTAACTATTAAAATGCTCCATTGGTAGAATTAATAGAAAACTACTTAAGATCCCAGAGTAACTTCCTAAAATTAAATATTCTGTATTTATTAGAGAGCTAAATATGGCTATTAAATGTGGCTATATAATACAAGAGAAACTGTTATTTTTACTGTAACAGACATATATTTTTATGTAGTGTTCAATGACCATGATTACCATAATTTTTTAAAACCTCAGAAATGGCCAGTGTAAGTGCCGGATGCCATAAATCCAAACAAACCTGCACTTTATCAAAGTGAGTGCAGTAGAACGTGACTGAATACCTTCTAGTGAGAAGTTAAAAGAGGTAAAGGTTAAAAACAAAAAAAAAAGATTCAATCAAATTTGCAGAGAACTGGTCTCGAGAAACGCACCGCCTACCTTTTAGCCCAAAAATATTTATTCTCAAAATAATTGTGATGCTTCTGACACAGTACCTTTACTTTTACTTCCTGCAGTGTACTGTTGTTGTCCAATCAGATGGCTGCATTGCAAAATCTGTCTGTCCTCTGATTATGAGTCCGGTTCAATCAAGGCTCTGCACAAAACACGAAAGAGACAATCCATTTCACATTTCAACAAGTAGGGTTTTTATTTGATGAACCACTGAGATAAGAATAATGTGTGTTTTTGTGACTCCATACAATAAAAGCATCTGCACATGGTTAAACCACACATACAATCTTCTTCTACACCTAGATCTGCTTGTAAATATGAAACATATACATTATAATTATATAACTCTGCTGCTCAAGAAACAAAATGCACAAACCACAGAAGAACATAAAAGTGAGAAAAGCAAACAAGAGAGAGATGCAGACTTATTATGTCCGTCGTAATGTTTGTGTGTACAAAGAAATCAAACTAGTTAGGATGAAAGTGGAATTTAAAGTAAAAAATTACCATTCCGTATTCACACAAGACCAAACCTACAACATCTGTAATGTGGAAGCAATTATTGTAACTGCCGAGTACAGGCTCTCCATTGATCATTGCATTGCTCTTGATCAGGGTAAAAGAAACACTCTGTGGAAGTCTTCAGTGCAATGATAAAATACTATTAGATCAAAATTAACTAGCTACAATAGCCAATAGTTGCTGTAGATGATTAAAACTATGGCCTAGTAAAATATACATTTTCAAATAATTAAATGCACACTAATATCAGCTGATAGTGAGCACATAATATAGTTTAGGAAGAAGTAAGATTACATTTTTTAAAAGTCTACAGCTGTGCCACACTTTTTAACTAAGCAACAGACTATTTAAATGTTGCAAAATAAAAGTAATGAAGGAAAAAGTTGAACGGAACGGAAACCCGCAATTAACGCTTAGCCTGTAGTTAAATGCATTAAACCCAATGGAAGTGACTGTGTTAAGCCCTGGTTATAAATATGAAGCTTAACTACATGATCAATTGTCTGGGTGGTAGATAAATGAGGGTCATATCCGGCCCTCTGGAATAGCTGCCATCTTGATTTGCCTGGAATTTGGTTGGTTTGGTTTAGGTTTGCTTTAACCAGATCTAGCCACGTGTTAGATGGCACAAGGTGCGAGCACAGAACACCGGAGGCTATTGTGGCCACTTGCTGATGCCTTCTGCCTACTCTCTGTTGAAAAATGTAAAATGTGGCGAGAAGTGTGGGTGGTACAGAGGAATGGCCTCAGCTTAAAATAGAATATTGTTGAAAAAGCATAAGACTTGTAAGAAATGATACATCTACGCACTCAGAGAAAAAGAGTTATCACTGATAAGTGGTTCGAAACAAAGGAATCAAAGAAATCAGGCTATAGCAACCCTCATCTCACTCGTAAAAACTTTTACATTATTCTAAATATGTCAACTTCCAAACATACCTGGATTTTTCCTCCAGCTCCTCCAGGGAAAACAGAGGCATCCCCAAGCCATTCAGGAGACCTGTTGCATCCAGAATGTCATGGGGGCCAGACACCTAGAGGCATTTGGAACAGGCTTTTCTCTAAGCGGGAGAGAGAACAGTAGAGACCATCTTGTCCTTTTGGTCATGACTCACAGCTCATGACAATGGGTGAGAATATAAATGTAGTGTACAGTGACCGCATTGCTTTGCCCATCTGTCTGTTGATTACTTTTGCTCACACACAAGCCTCACTCTTTGGATTACAGCTCTTATTCCAAATCTGCCTGCCTTAGGTTCTATAAACACAACATTCTCAGAATTTGCTGCTGTTTAATTGTGGTATTGGATATTATGTAGGTATTGTCACCTCTTTAAGACAGGAAATATTTTTGGCGTAAAAGCAGTCTTGCTACATCTTTAACGCGTTTGTAAATTTCTTGGGGTGACCTGGTTCAACCCTGAAGTGAGTGAGCCTTGCAGGTTTAGCACACGGCTCTGACATTACCCTGTGGTCAGTGAGACAGAGCGGTCAGTGCCTCAGAGCGCAGCCTGAGCCCCCAGCACAACGTCCTCGCTTCACAGCAGACACTCAACCAAGTCCAACTTTGTGTGGGTCGCCTGCCTTTCAGCACTTTGAGGAGCTGGACAGCGAAAAGGCAGTGGAGCAACACCTCCATCGCCGAGAATAGCCACAGAAAGACTTCCAGTGGCATGTGCTGATTTAATATTCATGTTTTAAGAGAGCACTCAGGGCTTGTGCGCGCGTGGTGAGCGCAGGCTCTGCGCTCTGTCAGGCGGCACGGGCTATTTTTAGAAACAATGTTGCAGCGAGGAATCAATCACGGCAGCTAAAACAGAGTATTCATGTCAATCTGCAGCGTTAAGAAGCGCGACACAGGCGGATCATAGCTGCAGGTGCCGGCGCATGGGACGCAAGAAGGGCGCGTTCAGACAGCTTTTATCCGATTTCAACTGATGCCACATGATGTCTGTCCCTCACACGCTGGTCAAGGAAGCGCACCGGTGTATGGCAAACTTTTGCACCATGGAATCCACGACACTGTATGGCTGTTCTTTCAGGACCTTGGCTAGTTTTGTTCTTTGATATTGCAGTTGGGAAAATGAATCTTTAAAGAAAAGGAAGCGAGCAAAGCAGCGTGCAGATCTTTCCTTATTTGAACTTTTAAACACCTTCTGCTGGCTCTTATGGGAATTAAGCACTCGTCCCGCTGCATGCTCCTCAGGAGAAAAATGGCGGAGTCTGAGAGCAGTGAGGTAAGTGTGACAGACACCTTGGGTTTGGGTTTTCGGACTGTAATCAGAGTCTTAAAAGCTGCCAGTAGAACTTAGTTGCTCCGTAGACCCGCACCATTCTGTGTGTGCAATGAGACAGCAATTCGCCTCATGTCTTTACCCAGAATGCATTTTGTGAAGAGCAAGGCGCCAGACCAGTTGTCTTTAATACCGACGTGGAATATTGGAAAAGTCTCAGTGACCAACTTACACTCGTTTAGCCACAGTGTAGCAACAGCATTCCACTTTTAGAACAAGGGCAAGGCATCCCTGCAGTTCTCAAAGTGTGCCCCACATTGACTCATGCACAACAGCAACTTTTACTGCATCTTATAAGTGGGTCCACTAGATGGATATAGTGTTTGAAAACGCCATATTATAGCTGTGGTAGGCTTTTTGTGTCACCTGAGAACAAAACTTCAGAAATGTAGATACAACAAGGACAACTACAGCTTATTCAGATTTACAAAATGGAAATGATTAGCTACAAATGTAAGACAAGAATGTGACGATAGAGGCAGTGGAAGTTGTTTCAAATGCCTATGGTTTGTTACAGTTTGATGACAGATATGGCCTGCGTTTTGATTTTATTCCTATAAAACTTGCTAAGTATCAATATGTTCCCATACATTAAACTGTCTATTTTCTTTATCATTCCTAATTGGGCTGACATTAAGTGATAACTAACCAAACTGTGGCAAGTTTATATTTTGTGGCTTTACTGTTTCTGGCTCATTGTGACTGATTGGTTCGGGTTCATTGGGGTGTTTATAGTCTGTCAGCATGAGTGCAGTTTATTCCATTGTCACTCCACTTATCCTATTAAATCCAAGCATTTTTTTTTTGTCAAATTCCCAATAAGCACACTGATGTTGCCGTTTGCAGCACAAGCTATAGAGAGCTGCTGCGTTATGCTTGCGCTGTCCAAGGTGCTCTGGCTCCTCGGCCAAGTGGACTGTACACTATTAGTTCCATGTACAGTGGTGAGCTAAAGTTAATGGTGTGTTCCAGGTAATACTTCATTCAAAATAAGCCCAGTGCTCTTCATCATCTAATTAGCCCAACCTTTGTTTGGTTGATCCCATTAAGCATTCACAACATGGCTCCATACTGTAAAAAGGGAGCTTCTGATTTATGTGGAAGCGTTGCTTAAGAGATTCAAATGGCGTGTGAAGTTGGAGGCAGCCTCGTGTTGCTTCTTATACATTATTCATCATAAAAAGTTCCTCTTAAAAGTGAGCTGATTCATGGAAGGAGGCCCTCTCAGGCTCGCAGTGCAGTATTACTGGGGTGATGTGTGAAGCACGAGGCACCTGATACATTAGAACAGGACGAAGACTCTTCCGCTGTTCACTTTGTGGGTCTCTTATCACTGGGCCCTAAGTGCTCAAATGGCACCCCACCAAATTGGTTCTCCTTCACTGACTTTTTTATAATGGTTTTACTTTGACCTTGCCTCACAGGAAAGTCATCTACTGTATACTGTATTGAGGTTATTAATACAAAGCCTTATCTCTTTCCAATAAACAATATAGCTGTTAGTGATCTACTGTAGCCAACACCTTCAGCTATGGTAAAGCTTCAATAGTCAACAATCAATTTTACTGGAAACTATTGTCACTTATTTACAGGAATAACACTTAAAGACAGACGCCAGACTATAGACCATCATATAAATCCACATTCATTCAGTGTAGGCATTTTAGATGAACCTATACATGAATATCTACGGATAGTGAAAGACCTGAGGTAGCACACAGAGGACAGAACAACTCCACACAGAAAGCGAGAAAGCAAACCTCAATCTCATTCTGCAAACAATTGTCCAAAATAATGTGAAATATCCGTTAAAAGCAGAATATCAACATCGAACAAGAAATGTCTTCAGCAAAAAGACAGCACCAGAGTTAACTGCAGCTATTGCTTGAGTTGTTCACTCAAAGCTTCACTTGTGGTCGAAACACATTTTATTTCTGCCAACAGTCATGCATTTTCTACTGATTCCTGTCTCAGCTTCAATTGCCAGTTAATCGCAAGGCTAACACAAAGAGGCATATAGACTGAAAACCAGTGAAGCTCACGTTCATTCACTAACAACTTTTAGAATCATCCGTTTATGCAGAAAACCACTGTTGCAAGGGGAGGACATGATGACTCCATTCAGAAAGTTCAACTGTGCAACCATGAACAAAAAAAAGCCTAGCATAATGGTAAATAATGTTTATTCAGAACTGTTAATGTTAAAATGATACAGATCCTCATTATCAGCAATGAAGAAATAGAAGTAGCAAAAAGAAAGCCTTATTGTTAATCTGATCTTGTGATTAGATTTTGATAAGACTTGTTTGATAACTTCTCATTTTTACAAGCAGACAAATCTGTGGGATCTGATTGATTGATTCCAAAATAAAACAAGTTTCTTTTTGTTTGGCACTAGCAATAAAAGATAGATACAGATATTATCTGACGTGCTATTCTAGTTAAAGCTCAAGCTCGGTTTTTGGTGGGGTGCAGTTGCAATGGAACTGAAACCACAGTATCCTGTTCCTGGTTACAACATATCTTCTATCTTCAAAACACCATAACTAGTGCTTTCTTGTACTTTAAATAGTAAGAAAATTCCTTTTACTGGCTTTCACAAAGGCTAGATATCAACAAAAATAGAAAGTTATCAGAAGGCATAGTGCATGTTTAAAAGTATGCAGATATTTTCTAACATTTGTATCAGAGACCGTGGAATCACGTCGGTAGCACAACGTTCCCAATCACTTTTCTCCTGCACATCAATATTCAACAGATGTCTGTAATGCATAATGATTAAATAACATTATTTCTAAATGAGGTTGCCTAAAGAATAAAAGATTATGACAGCTTATGGTTGAGAGAGTTCTTCGTTGTGCATTTTCTGCTCCATTGCAAAAGCAAAATGATGTGGTATTTTGGTGGTCTTGATTTTAGTCCAGATCAAAACATCAAATTTGTGTGATTATCTTAAATTAAAAGCCTAATTGATGTAAAAACAGTATGCAAGGCTTTTCAATACATTAACTGGAAATTGGCAAAGCATTTTCAGATTGAGTGGTTTAGGTGAGAGCACAGCTGAAAGCCACAGTTTTCACAAGTTAAGTACAAGTGGATATGCATGACTGACTATAGCTACTGTTAATGATTAAAAAAAAGAGATGCTATGTTGATTACCTCATCATTTTACAACATGAAAGACATCATTGACTTTGACTTTTGCTGCACAATTAGCCTCGATGTCCAGCAGTGACAAGTACAAAGTGGCCTGGTGTCCTTTCACACTGACCGTGTAACAGAATCAGAAGTGCACACTCTTCTCAAATTACTCAGACCATGCTGAACCGCAGTCCATTTTAATCCAGGTTTTAACGGCTGTCTGCCCTGATCCCACAACTGCTCTGCAACTTTTACAGAGCCCTCTCATCGGATTCTGTATTAAACTTGGTGTCCTTAATCACATCTTCCTTGGCCCTGTTCTGTAATTATTGACTCTTGTGTGCTCGGCCTGAAGCCAGATGTTTAGCTCAGTCCCATTTTATGTCCCTCTGGGTATTTTTTAATCAAGAGATGCCAAGAAATAATCAGTTTTATCACTTTCAGTAACAAATTTTAATAGTCAACAAGACAATTACTTCCCAGTATATTTAATGACTGAGAAGTGTATTTGAGGAAGATAAATGAAGAGCTGATTGAGGCAAGAGAATATTCATGACAGAAGACAATAGTAGGTTATTTCTGGGCACTTTACTGAAGAGCTTTTTCTTTAGATGAGGCTTAAAGGATTAGTAGTTCAACTGTCTCATCTTATTATAAGTCCATAAACTCTCTCATCAGGCAAAAAAGTATGCATCTTGACATTTCAAAATGGCACAGACTTTGTTTGTCAAAATGTTATCTGTTTACTGCCATCTGAAACAGCAAGGGAAACCATCACAGAGGAGAGGAATCCCCTGGCTCAGACAAGAAAAATTGGGGCGGCTAACAAAAATCCATCAAAGTCCACAAAATCCCAGTGCTACAATTGGGTGCCACTAACTGTCTGAGCTGCCTTATTGACTCTGCTATTTGCCATACCCTTTATAGCACAAGTGCAGTGCTACAGATATGTGGGATAAGGGCAACACTCCCCAAACAACACAGATACAAAAATAACTAACCAAACTGTTACGTGATGCTGTCATTCTTCCAAGTGGTGTTTTTTCAAGATACTGTATGTGTCTTTAAAAACTCTCGTGGAACTGTTACACCTTTTATTCACAGACATTTCTTTTCGCCCCAAAAAAGCACAGACATCAACAGGAACCACTAAAATTATAGAGATAGAGGCAGGTTTTTAAGATGGATACATATTTTTATACAAGCTTATATAGTTAACAATGATAAACAGTCTATTTGGGCTGTGCTTGGTTTGAGTGGAGTAAAAGTGAAAAGTTCTTGCAAGATATGCGTTCTCTTGAGATAGGTAAATAATCAGCCACACATTTGTTCCCGTGTATCTGAAAAACAGATTATTCAGGGAACCATCAACAGAACTATAAAACTATTCTTTCATGCATTCTTGCTTGTCCTTCATGGGTCACAGGAAGCTTGAGCTCACTTCAACTGCTTTGGGCACAAGGCAGCAACTCCTTGGACATTATCCAGCTAATCACAGAGCTAACACTCAAAGCTGCTGTACCCGAAAGCTCCTTCCCTCACTCCCCACACAACAACATTGCAAGCTGCCAGCTTTTATTTTATTTATTTATGTATTAATTTGCCAACAAAATAGCCATACAAAATATCAAACCACCATTTAGAGCTTAACTTACCGTGAAGATGATGACGTCCCAGACGGTTCCCTGAAAGCTACTAGTTCCCAGCTAAAGCAGCAGAAGAACAAAATGACAAAACAGACCTCAGACTGTGCAGGTTTAATAAGTTCTTCTAATTCTTTGGTGTTTTTGCAGTGGGTGGTCCATTACCACCACCTACTGGGTTTAGTGGCATCCTTGTGCAGTTCCATACATTGTCCAAACCAGTCCAATCAAAGTCTCTAATCTACGCCGGTTCCAGTGAAAATCCGTCCCGTAATGTCCAAAGATCCAAAAGATCCAAATCTTCTCCGCTGATATTATCCAGTTGCTGGATTTAAAAAGTTGTCTGGTTTCAAAAGATTTTTAGAAGCACCCATTACTTCTTGAGTGTAGTAGGTGTAGCATTAGCATGGTGGGGTTCACAGCTGAGTGCCCCTCTAGCAGCAAAACATGCAGACTCCACACAGAAAGAGCTCTGCATATATAACATATAAAATGTTATATATGCGTCTAGGATTCAGCTTGGCCCTTATTTCTGATTCATTGTGGCAGAAAAACATGGTGTAAAACTGCAAGTGTTCAATAATGCAGGATATTGTCATGTAATCTCACACCTCTGTGTAGTTAGCACAAAGGGGGTATTTGCCTCAACAATGAATAATCAGGTGGATGAGCACTGGTCTGCTATCAAATAATGAGGCTTAGAAATCCTATCATAATGAGTCAGAATGTGGCAGGCTTCAATTTCCAAGCATGCAGCCAGATTACATGTGTTCAAATGGATAAGAAGTAGAAGTGGAAAGAAGAATGAGGATGCTACATCTCTTTGGTTGTTGGATAAAAAAATGAATTGTACGGCTGAAGGGATATTGCTGTGTGTAAGAACACCATTGTCTGTCTTGTGGATTATCCATCAACATTATTTTTAGGAGATTAAATTTTGGATTGAGAAGAAACAGCAGAATGGCTTCCTGGCACAAACTGAGCTTCTGGGAGTCTGTTTCTCACACACAGCACACATGGCACTCCACTGCTATACACCCTCCCAGCAGGCCACAGAGGTGATAATCACGGCATTATGTGTGTAGCGTCTGTGCAGGGCAGAGCCTTCTGTGGGCCAACAGGCTGACTTCCTCTCAGTGATCATCCTTCACACTCTCTAGAGTGTCCAAACTCAGTGACAGCTCTTCAGAGGAGAAAAACTGAGGATGAACTGAGAAGCGTGCCTGTGTCCCATGTATTATGGCTAAAGAAGATATGCACTTTATTTATAAGTTATGTATTTGAGGTCTATGTTAATAAGCTCCTCCCACACCCCCTGCTGTGATTGGTCAGATGCTCCTCTGTGTTCTATTATGTTTTATTAGCTAAGTTGGGAGTTATCCTTATTTCTTTTCCAGAAAGTACATTACATCCCAAAACATAATTTAAAAGCTTGGGTAAATTAGCACAGAACAATTCTTAAAAAATGACGTCGGTGCAGTTGGAAACTCTTGTCACAAAGTCTGTCTATTCTTTCTTTGTGTATAGAGGGTGTAGTAAGGCTATATACCCCATATTTCTCTGCCCCATGACTTGGATAAATGAGGTACTTCTATGTGGTAGATTAACTTTTCTTCAAAACGAACACAAAGTAATAAAACCTGTGCAACATTGTGATTGGCAGCTCTTCAGGCTGGGTTGTTCTAGTTTAGCTTAGGAAAACCATATGGGAATCTGGAAGTCTTTTTTTTTGTCTCAAAGATAAACATTTTAAATGAAAACAGATGAAGTCTAATCAAAACGTGGATGGTTAATTAATCACTTCAAATTAATGATTGCTGTTATCTTTTGTGTCCAACAGCCACAGCCTCAGCCAATCCGCATCATCCCCTCTCAGTCAGCCCAGCCCACCTCGCTGCCCAAGCCGGTGCCTTCGGTCCAGCCTGCCCCGCGGCCTGCTCTTCCCCCTCACACGCCTCACGCTGCCAGCCTTCCCAGCTGTCCCGGCCGCGGCAAGATGTCCAAGCTCCTCAACCCTGAGGAGATGACCTCACGAGACTATTACTTTGACTCCTACGCCCACTTTGGTATCCACGAGGTATGTGCAGTGTGACAAACGGACACGCTGAAGGATTGGTCATTTTCACAAGCATACAAGCAACTAAACAAGTTTAAAATCACCAATGTTTCAGCCTCCATCTGTATAAACCAATGTCTTTTAGTCAGCCAGTTTAGATTTGAAATGTATTTACGGGATGATGCCATGGATCTATTCTGAGACTAATCGTTTAAATATAATGATTAACATGTGTGAAGGTTGGCCATCTTCATTTTTTTTAATGTCTGTACAAAGGTCTCTTTGGATGTGAGTTGGTTTTCCAGGGACAGTACAAACGGATGCAGAGTAAAGAGACTCAATTAAAAAAACAGCCAATCAAAGAAATAAAACATTTTAGATATAGTTGGGTCTGGGATGGTTTGTAGTGAGTATTCCACTTTGCACTTTGTATGGCGGGTCAGAATTAGATGAAACTGAAAGTAGTTATACTGTCATTGCATTTCAGAATGTCGAATTGTTTGGGTCAAGGACTAATGATGTACGTGGCTGGCTTTAGTGGGCATCTTTCGACAGGTAGCTTTTCTGTCATGTGTGCACTGTTCCAACAACCTCATCCAACCCAGAGCTTTATGCCAGAAAAGGTTTGCTCTTTGTTTAAAGGTTAGGATGCGCCAGACCCATTAAAGGTCAACCTTCTCCAATGTCCATCCTGGATGAACACTGAGCCTGGGAGACACAGCCCAATCCAGGGTCAAATAAGCTCTGGCTAAATGTGACGAGAATTAACATGATTAGTAGAATTTGAATCCATTGTTTGGTTTTGATTTATCTGTATCTGTATTTATCTGTCTTTTTAAAGATGGATACTGTGTAAGAGGAAGCAAAATGGGGTCGGGGTGGGGGGGGTGATGTAGGTTAGGTAAGTCGTACATGAATAAGAGAAGACAGAAATATATTCAGACAAACTGAGCTTGGAGGCTTGTAAGGCTTATTCAGAGTCATGTTTCTTTAGAACTAAACAAAATATAAAGGCAAAAGGTAAAAGGTTTGGATTTCCAAACACAAGACATTTCAAGACGCTGATGAAATTAGGTCAGGGGTGCTGTAGAATATAGTAGAATATACCAAGCCATATTCTACACTTACAGTAGCATCCAGGACAATTTCAAATAATGATCCTGAACATAAATTAGCTGTTATCATTTTATTTCTGTTAAAATCCAGGAGATGCTGAAGGACGAGGTGCGGACACTCACCTACAGGAACTCCATGTACCATAATAAGCACATCTTCAAGGACAAAATTGTGCTGGACATAGGGAGCGGCACTGGGATCCTGTCCATGTTTGCAGCCAAAGCTGGGGCCAAGCACGTGTACGGGGTAAGTCCTGCTTCCTTTTATCTTGTTGGACCACCGGGGGCTCATCACCATGGAGCCCAGTCTGACAAGCTGCTACAAACAGACTACACATGTGATGCAGCCTGGGGTACATGTACATTTGAAGAGTTTGGTGTAATCTGGGAGGACCATCTTCTCTGACAGGCAGGTTTTAAAAGGCTGTGGCCATTCTGTTATTGTGCGCCAGAGTACAAGTAATTGCTAGTCAAGTCATGTCTGACAGCACACGCCGGACACACACCACCAGCGCATGATCAACACATGGAACCTATTTTGGCACACAGGTTCCAGACTGACTGTATTTGCTTTATGTTAGTGGTGATTAACTTGGAACTGCCTCTAGAGACTAGTTGACATTATGTGTTTATATATATATGTGGCTGTATGTCAATGTTAGTTTGACTTCCCTTGACATTGGCTCACTTTGTTTGCTCTGTTCACCTTTGATGGTCTCCTCTAATGTTAACAGTATAATGTGGAAGAACATCTAAAATACAGGCTATGCTAAGATTAAACTACAAAGGTACAATAGGCCAAATGCAAAAGGCTGTGTATGTTAACAAACCTGGCCCCAAGTCTGTCCATTTTTTTAGTGTTGTTCAGTCAGATTCTGGTATACACTATTATATCATTTTGCTGTGTTTTTCTTGTGTTTCTGTGATTGGCTGAGAACTACACACTCAAAAACACACATTTCACCAGACCAACACAACTCTGGACATATCTTAAATATAAGCTAGATACTTATACTATATATAATTACAAATAACAGGGACTTTTTCACAGGCATTCACAGTGTGGAAATAAAAAATCCTACATGATAAAGCTGAAAAAAAAAAAGGGACCAATTTTTAAGTATATTGGTTTGCATGGCTAGATGGATAAACTGAGACATCACTAAAAATCTCCTGATTGCCTGGTCAGAACTTACCAAAAGTGATGCAACACGTGATGAATCAGGAGCGTGGTGTCTGTAACTCTGAAATGTCTAATTTGGCTTTTGGTTTGGTAATTTGGTTTTATCAACAACTGGTTGAAGTTTCAAGACTGCTGACTCTGTCCTCATTCATCCATCTCACATTCTTACTCGTTTACAATCTCACATGTTCATCTCTCACATGTTGCCCTCCCATTGATGTTATTCAGCTGCTTTATTAAAATATGTTTTTATCACATGCCATCTTCTGTCAAAACCTTACAAGCAGCACATTTTATATTGCTAGCACTAAAGGATAAAAGGCTCTACTTACCATTATGTTAAATGATTAGACAACATGTATGTGTATGTTAAACCCATGTTCTGTCTTATCCATCTGTCACTTTTTCCACCTAGAGGTTGTCAGACTTTATGGATTTGCTGTTAGTCTACTGGCTCCTCTTCATCATACAATACATTCAGATGTGGGCCCAAAAGTCTGGGCACGGAGCCAGCATGTCTTTATGATACCTTGTTATACCACATAAAGGAGGAAAGTTTCCGCCTTGGACATAGATTTATGGAGTGGCCATTAAAGCCTCTTTGCCTCTAAATCTCATCCCGTCCGAGCAATGTAACCTCTACCTCTAGAAGAGCATTAATGTACAACACCAAATAAATATTTTCTCTGAAAGTAATACAGATAATTTACATTACATTTGCAGCAACTTGTGTTAATGGGCAACACAGAATTTGCAACTAACAATATAAAAGACAAAATACTGAACAATACTGTTTTGGGCATTACAGCTTTTCAGCAGCTGTACCATTTATTTGTGCATTTGTTACAAACACAACTAAGGCCTTTTTCCTTTTTAACAATCATTAACAATTTGATTTAATGTGTGGCTCTACTGCGACACAATGGCAGCACCAACAGAATTATAGCATCTGATATAATGACAGCATGAATCATATCAACAAACTTATTTGCCTACTTTTTTTCCTCTGGCCCTGATCATTTTCAAGCAGCAAATAGAATTTTTAGACTTGTGTTTTTGGAGTTTGAATTGCTGCACACCTGAAAAGTTGACAAGCACATTGGAGAAGGGGTATCACAGAAAAAAAAAAAAAACAAGAAAGCTCCCACACACTGTCTCACTCTTCATTTATACATTTATTTGAACAATGTTTTGGTCCAACTGACTATCAGGTTTGACCGCAGCCCTAGTGCTCCACTGTTTTCCAAGAACACTATCCAATCGGTGTTTAATGACATCATTTTTGTGTTTTATGCCAAAACACAATGACATACACACAACAGGGTATCACACAACAATTCATCTACATTTTACAAATCAATTAAAAGTATTTTGTCACAACATTTTACTATTAATTTATTATTACTTTTAATAAATAAAGTCTGGATATTTAAAATGTATATCAGACAAGGTTATATGTTTGGAGCGGTATATCTAATATCTAAGGCAAAGGGAAAGACATTAACCTGCTGTCTTACAATTACAACCTAACATTTAACAGTAATTCATCATTAATCCCTTTTGGAGACAGGGTCTTGTGTTTTGAAATAATAATGCCTCACAAAGATACTTTAGACGCTTTAAATGTTTAAATTGATCCCCAGTAGGTGCTACCAAGGTAACAACTAGTCTTTCTAAAAAACACATACAGAAATTAAACAATACAGACTAATAAACTAATACAAAGTGTGTAGCAGTGTTTCATTGAGTTTGTCAGGTATGCAGTTAACACAACCACAACAAAGTGTTTACAGTTGGTTTGAATCTGTTTCTGAGCAACTAGGTCCTACAGTTCAGAGGGTACAGACTTTGCTTTTTGATTGTTCCGAAGCAAACAAACTGTTGTGTTCGATGTACAATGAGAGAGTAATGTGTGCCCAGTTCTCATTCATGATGAGTGCTATGTGGTTCATATTGTCAGATGACCAGAAAGATTTTTTTCCTGGTATTATTGTAGGTGATATGAAATGGCTCTGCTCTATTACCCTTTATTTTGGAGCTGCTCTACTGATGCCAGCTTCCTCCGATTTGTCTAGGTGACTGAAATTGCTCATAGTGAACGAATGTGAGTGTGAACTACCAAGCAAGGCACAAGGAAATGAATGATTTACAATAAAAGTAAAGTATTTGTCTTCACAAATACTTTGAAGAGCTCATTATGAATCTAAAGTTGTTGCAGAAAGGTGTCCAATTAGGCCAAATTTTTCCAAAGAAGGATTAGTTTGTTTACATGTGTTTTTTCACATCAATGTTTTTTAGATTTCACTCTGTACACTCCAGCAGTCAAAACAAACGCTTAAGGCAGCATACAATTTTGAGAATCTTATTGGCTGGGAGTTCTTCGCACATGCTCAGTGTTGCTTTGACACTGAGTGAAGTTTAAACTGTGCATGCCTTGTCTCGAGAGACTAGAACTTTAGGGGCGCTCCCAGGAATGACAGTTTGATGCTGACTCTTCTTGACACGAGTTTAAAGTGCAGTGTGTGTTGACTGGAAAGCACCTCGAGGCTAGAGTACACACACTATAGTAACACATGACTAATGGCTGTCTATTCTACCAGGACCGCAGGTGGAGATGAGGAAACAGAGGCAATTAGTAGGCTACCCCATTACGCTAACCACATAGCCACATGAGTATGGCTCCACCTGGTCAGCAGTTGGAGAGTTTTCCGTTTGTTTAAGCAACCTGGTTTTAATTGGCAGAAGTCTCAATGATCTGGTTGAGCAGATGACGGCAGAAGGCTGTGGGTGCCACCAGCAGCATCCCATGGAGGCATGGACTAATGGGACGCAGAAAACAAGGCTGCTCCAGGATGCTGGTCGTAATGTGGGGTCCAGCCTGGATGCATTTGTAGTAAGAGAAGCCAAATAGGATCAAATTTAGATCAGGTCAGCCAAGAATGAAGCAAATAAAAGTGAAATATACCTCAAAGATTTGAAGAGTATTTGAGGAGGTACATGTTATCATATACAGACACAGATAACACATTTTGTAGTGTGTTCAGCTCCTGGTGAATTGAGGACATCTCGGCTGAAATAATGCATGTGCAGCTGTACAACTGTTAGAGTGGCCTGGTAAATGCTGGGGCTGAACTTCAGAAAAATGAAAATAAAAATAATTTTAATACAGGGGCAACAAAGTGCATAATTTCCACTATTATACATAAGAGACCAGAACATTTTTCAGGTTTCAGATACTTTGATATCTGATAATGTTTACTTACCGATGTCCCAGAGTTGCCACAGTAACAAGATCATCAGTGTTACTCTGTCAACGAATGCCTGGTTTATTTTGTTATAAAGAAATCCTAACAGGTTCCTTCAGCTCAATTACACTATGTACAACCTTTTGCAATATGATCCCATTCAACATTAAAGCCAAAATGTCCAGTTGGCAGTTGGAACCGCCAGACAAGATTTATAAAGTACCTTAATGGGTCCATTGGAGTCATGGCCATATTGAATTATATAATAAATGTGACTCAGTAATTGAACATTAATTGCCCCAAATCAATAAAGATTTTTGTAACATAGGTCTGGGCCCATTAATTAATCATATAGCTCAGTTCTATCAGTTCTGTGTCCAGAAAGAAGTCCCAGCCTGGCTTTAACTTTTTACAACCATTAAGTTCATTCAGAAGCCCAGTGCTTTATTACAAGCAGCTGGATTCAGCGGGTCGGCACACCTTTGACAGGCCCAGTCCCTTGGTAGACAGAACACTGTGTACACACTTAGGGGAAAATCTATACTCTCAGGATCCCTCCACTGCGCAGTATCGACAAATGACTGAATTATGTCCTCTCTTCTTTGTTTGAGAGAAGCTTACAAGAAGTGTCCACAGCTGACTCAGATGAATGATGAATGAAGGAGGTTTATTTTGTTGTAACTCTTTTACTGGCGTGATTAGTGGGAGGAGAAGAAAGTGTGAAAGATGTCAAACTGGGAATTTATTCAATACATAAAGGAGGAAAGCGGAATAATAGATGATGGGACATTATGAAAGAAATAGGGCACTTTAGGAAATGTAAGGAGCTGTCGTGACCTGTTTTAGTGAAAAAAGAAGGTCAGACAGGGCTGCCTGCTTTGTTGTTAGGCCGAAAATAAATATATGATTAAGCAACTCATACAGTATTTACAAAATGTAATTAAATTGTTTACATACTATATGAACCTTGGTAAAATTCCTTTTACTCATCCACTTCTTTTGAGGGCACAGCACAGATATCACATGATGCACGGAGTACAGTATATTTTGTGAAATTTGGTTGTCATGTGTTAAAACTATTTAACCATAGCCAGCAATGTATTTACATTAACATTTTGTCCACCCTAAACCTTACAACATTGTAACCTAATATAACCTAACCGTAACTAATAATAATAAAGTGGCATGTAAACAAATGAAACTACACTGAAGACGCCTGGTGGGTGAGTGTCAGAGTGAATAGTTTTTCATTCATTTATACGAGGTACTGCAATTGAACAATTTTGTTGCATTACTATTGCATAATCCCATTATGAAGGACTATGTACTTTTTATTTCGGAACAATAACTGCTTAAATGGTTAATTCCTCATCCCTGTGCTATTCCACATCATCACTTCCATGTTGGTAGTTTCCTGGTGATATAATTGAAATTTGAGCTATCCTGTTCCTACTAATGCAAGGTTTTACAGCCATAGCACTTTATTCCTGCTCTTCACCTTATTTCTACTAGGTTCACAGAAATGGCAAGTCCTTCCAGTCAGTGCAGCACTTTGAGTCAAACATGCTGGAGACTTCCTATCACTGATACTGTATGTTTCCCGTAAGAACCCCAGTTCATTACCTCAGGTCAGTGATTCCTCTTTTCTCTTTTGGCAGATTGAATGTTCCAGTATATCTGAGTACTCCGAGAGGATCATCAAGTCTAACCACCTCGACAGTGGTAAGAGCCTCTCACTTTGATGACTGCAGATGAGTACAGCATTGTTAGATTGTTAGTGTTAGAAGGTGAACACAAGCAGTTGAACTCCTAATCTGCATTGAACATTTGTGCTCATTAATATTCCGTGTATAAATGCGTTTGACTTCCTAGCATATGTTTTCATTACAGCCGTGCAACATTATAAACAGATTCTGAGCCAAGCCACTGGCTGTGCATCCAGAAAAATAACAGAGCCACAAACCACTCTGTCAGCAAATGTCTCGTCCATATAAACCTATGAATATAAAGTATGCACACGTAATTGAAAGAAGAGGTAACAGTACGCTAAGTGATGGCTGGTATATAAGGCTCCGAGCAATCGAATGCAGGAAAGAGCGGTCACAAGTCACTCGGACACTTCCTCACTGGAGACACTATAATAACTTCTTTCCAAGGACAATCAAACGCCAGAGGAGTCCGATAATGTCGGCCAGGCAGGGGCAAAGATCTTCTCCATTGTAGAACCCAGATGGAGTGATTTCCATAAGAAAGTGTTGGCTGCCATGGCAACACATACTGAGCTGGATAAACTTGCTGTCTTCTTCTGTCACACCACTCTGCAAAGTCAGAGAAATGAATATGGATAGAAGGTTCAGTGAGTTTTGAAATGATTTTCTGTTTCACACAAAACCACAAATGTATTATCTGCTTCATTATTATTTTTTTATATCTGGAGTTAATTCATGTTCTTCAATTTTGATCCATCTTTTCTTCAATTTGCATTTAATATGTCAGTAATACAATATTCCTCCTGGAGCATCAGCATACTAATAATATATACTGTAGTTACTGTTAAGAGCAGGCTGAGTTGTAAAATACAACTCCAAACCCATTGACGGGTTAGCATTTGGTATATTAGGCAAGGTTAGAGGCATATTTTTATATTAAATTAAGCAAATATCTCATAATCCAATCCAAATAAGACAAATATATCACTTGGTGTTTTGATTTTAATTCCAGAGTTAGTAAAATGAGTCTATCATCACTGTATACACCTGTGCTATGTTCTCTAGCATCATGTACCTGTGTGTTCCAGTGATAACCATCTTCAGGGGCAAGGTAGAAGAGGTGGAGCTTCCTGTTGACAAAGTGGACATCATCATCTCAGAATGGATGGGCTACAGTCTGTTCTACGAGTCTATGCTCAACACAGTTATCTTCGCACGGGACAAGTGGCTGGTATGTTGTGAGAAAGACTGCTTAAATAAGGGTCTATTATGTCAAAGTACATATAACGGTAACAATTATTCCACACCTATGCAAAAATCTAACAGCCCCTGTGGATAAGGAACCTTCCTTTTGTGACAGACTGAGGGCAAGCTGGGCTGAGAACTGGATTTTTTTATATCTTTCCATGTAGTGCCAAAAATGATATAACAGGCTTCCAGGACCAGAATTTTAACGTGAGATCATTGCAATTCAACACATTGGTGGCCAATTTTATATTGATTTCAAAATCATTTCAAAAAGTGAAAACACTGGCATACAGTATAGGCAGTATGTAATTGAATCCAAAGCCAATATACTGAAGCAGTTGTGTCAGTAACATTTACTCCAGCAAGTATCTACTGTTTATTCTGTTTTTAAAAATATGAAATCTTATTTATAGTCACAAAGCACCAGACCGTGACCAGGGCCCCAGCCGCCAAGCTGTCTGCACCCAGAGGCAACAAATAACACCTCAATAATTCAAATGCCGCTTTGATGAGGAATGAAATGTCACAAATGCTGTGCTGTAGACCTTTTTATGTTGTCGGGATTAATTTCTGCGTTGTTTTTTCTCCTTGCTTCATTTGTCAAATAGAAACCCGGTGGATTAATGTTTCCTGATCGTGCCTCTCTGTACGTGGTGGCCATAGAAGACAGGCAGTATAAAGACTTCAAAATCCACTGTAAGTTTACTCTGTGTATCCACTGCCTCTAACTAACAATTCTTGTAACCATTGTAGCATACATAAACAAGGGTAGGTGCATTCACATTCAACCTGGTCAGCACCACAAAAAGTTTTGAAAATAACTTTTTTTCTTTTCCTTATTGTAACACAACTGGGAGTGATCATTTATTTTCAGAAGTCAAAGCGCCTCTCCATCTCTGTATCAGCCCACTCTAAAGCTGACAGGAGTAATGTGGGTAGTTCCTTTGCCTCCAGACACAAAGCAGCAAAGCACATTACTGCCCTATAAAGTGCAATTACTGTCTAGCTCATGGTTTCTAGAAAACAAAATACGCTAAAGCCTGTGTGGTCTGTGTGGAAAATTCAAGTTGTCATTGAGATGAAATGTAAAATAAGTCATATGAGGAAGGAAGGACTTAAGCTTGTATGTTTATTCACATCAGCTCACTAATGGAAGACACTGTAGCATGTATGGGATGCTGTAAACACTGCCACCACAAGATTATTGCTACAGTGATTACACTCAAAGAAGCCACAGTGGACATTTCCAAATGAGACTTGTACAATCTAGCGTTGTTTTGAGCAGCACTGATAAAATTATGTTGAAGAAAAAAGTAGCAACATTAGCAGAATGACAGGATGGCATCTGTTTCTAAGAGTGTTGTTTCACAAAAGTACATTCTGGTGTTTGCGTTGTTGTTTTTAGAAAGAAAATGGTTGCTGTTTAAATGTCACCTTAGTCGCAACTCAAAATGTTTTTGCACTCAATAAGTAATTAGGCCTTTAGCAATACAAACAGCAAGTCTCCCACACAGATCCCATCTTAAGCTCCCCCTACATGTTTTGCAGTTGTATAAGATTGATGATAGACTTTGTGACTTGAATTGTCTATGAGTGACAGTCTGATGCATGTCAAACTGTTTAAATAGAGATGTCAAGGTCATAGGCTACAATGTGACCATAAGCAACAACAATCAGCTTAAGTGGCGTTGTTGTGGTGGAAAAACAAGAGTCTTCCAGTGTTGCAAAGAGAAGGGTGAGTCATGTTATGGCTAGGATACGTTAGTTTACACAGCCAGCTAGTTAAATACTATGGATGGACATGATGCTACAAATATGAAGTACATTCGGCTAGATTCTCTACAATTGTTCTAATTTGTGAAAGCTGCAGGTATTTGTCGCAGGCTGTCTTTGGTCGTACAGCTGCCATTGATTCGGTAAATTATGCCAGGATTGGTTCACTTAAACTTCTTCTATCCTATCTCTTGAGTTGATGTTTATACATGACCAGAATGAAGTATTTAAATGCACAGAATGATCTCAAACTTCTATCTCTCCAGGCAGACGGTCCACTGCGACCTTTAGTCTGAAGCACTCCAGTTGCATCTTGTGTCCATTAGTGCTGGCTTTAGTTGAGTGGGCAGTACCAAATGCAAATGAAGAACAAATTTTAGCATCCCTGAGGCTCTGTGACCTGATCATTATCCCCAGCACTCTGACGCAGTGGAGTTGTTCTCTCCTTTTAGGTTGTGATGTTTGCTCACTCCATCTTAAGTAGCAGCATGAATAATGTATAAGCCTCATGTATTTTGCCGAAGCAGGGAGCACAGTAAGGTAAGAGCAGAGGCAGTGTTTAAGGAGGCTCATGTTTGCAAATGGCCCTTAAAGACAATGTGACTTTCATCTGTCAAATTATTAAATGAATAAGAGGCAACAGAAGTCCAGGGCTACAGTTCAACTGATTATAAAATCATCTGTGACTCTTGAAGTGTGATTGTCTGAAAACACTATTAAATTCAACCTGTTTAAATACTTCTGAGTACAGCAGATACGCAGCTGTACTGGTTATTGCATTTTCACCTTTCACCTACAATGGTTAGACTATTAATTCATTAAGTCCACTTGTACTTTAAGTAATCACGCATGCTACCTTCTAGTGTTGTGCAATATATTACTGAGTTTGTGTTTTTGTCAAAAGGGACATTAAGATATCTCAGGTCATATGGTTATAATACAGTATTGATCAAAATAATAGCAGTACAGTGTGACTAACCAGAATAATCCAGGTTTTTATTTGAAAGTGGTGTGTTCTAAAAGAGCAGTGTGGCATTCAATCACTGAGGTCATCAATTTTGTGAAAAAACAGGTTTGAATCAGGTGGCCCCTATTTAAGGATGAGGCCATCAGCACTTGTTGAACATGCATTTGAAAGCCTGAGGAAAATGGGTCGTTTAAGAGATTGTTCAGAAGAACAGCGTACTTTGATTAAAAAGTTGATCAGAGTAGGGGAAAACCTTTAAAGAGGTGCAAAAAATTATAGGCTGTTCACCTAAAAGAGAGACGTGGAAGAAAACGGAAGACAACCATGAAAATGGATCGAAGAATAACCAGAATGGCAAAAGCTCAGTCAATGATCAGCTCCAGGATGATCAAAGACAGTCTGGAGTTACCTGTAAGTACTGTGACAGTTAGAAAACGTCTGTGTGAAGCTAATCTATTTTCAAGAATCCCCCGCAAAGTACCTTTGTTTAAAAAAAAAAAAAAAACTAACCTGGATTATTCTGGTTAGTCACATTGTACTGCTATTATTCTAAACAATACTGTATACAGCAACATTGTTAATGCATATGTTTGTCTAATGTTGTGCAGCCTTTTTTGTATGACTTGTGACTGTCACACACATCTTTCTCCAAATATGGTGTAATATAAAAGACAAAAGCATCTGGACATAGTTTTAAATATGCTTTTGTCTTAACCTTTTTGTTATATGATGACCTGGATGACTGAGAATCTCCACAGACATCTAAACACGGTATTGTGAATTCTATAGCCACTATTTTATAGTTTGATGTCAAAATCCAAAACTCGAGGTGTGCAGTTAACTCAAGGGTGTATGTCAATCAGATCTGAGTTGACAACACTTGTGACTCGTCTTGAGCCACAGTAAATGATGATGTTCTTCGCAGGGTGGGAGAACGTGTATGGTTTTGACATGACGTGTATTCGCAACGTGGCCATAAAGGAGCCATTGGTGGATGTCGTGGACCCCAAACAAGTGGTGACCAATGCCTGCTTGGTTAAGGTGAGTCACCTACTGATCACATTTGAATTGATGTCAGGTTGTCAGCATAGAAAAACATTTAGTTTTTTCTTTACCTGCTAATATCAAACAAGTGTCTTTCATTCTGTAAATAGAGTTTTAAGTTGAATGTGAATGAATCAGAATCCACAAGCACCAAGTCAGACTATGATTAACATTCCACTACAGTCCTCCTTTTTATTGTTCCAATTTTGTCCTGGACAAATAACAACAGTTACTTACCTGCCAACTCTGCGTTGCTATTGATGCTTTTGTAAATATATTCCTTAAATAGAAATGCATCAAGAATAGGATCTATTATTAGCTCGATGACATTGGCTGCGTTGTCACTGATGCATGAACATATTGTATGACACGCTGCTGGGACTGTGACCTTGCGTTGGTCCTGTCTGTGCCTCTCAGGCTGCAGATTAGAGTGATCGAGCTGCTGTGCCGTGCATGTCAATAGCAGTCGCGCTCATCTTTCTGATTGTGCACCTTGTCATATTGACCTTCTTATCTCTTGCCATTGATTGAATGGTTTTACCTTAGCTCACCTTAGCCCTAGTGGAATTGGTCTCCGGGGCTTTCTTTACAGATGTGCTGATCCGTCTCAGGATGCTCATTGTCAAAGCATTTTGTTTGTTTGTTTGTACTGCAGGATATTTGTGAGATAACAGGAAATGACTGAAGTGAAATCCAAGCTGATGTGGAAAGACTGATGTCGAGTTTGCAATAGTTTATAAATCATCCAAGTCTTGTACACTAAAGCAAGATGTGAACCCATGAGGTTCTGTTTAAGAAATGTTTATTGTCTGTTGATATATGGAGTCACTGTGTCTTGTATTGTGCTGAAAACTCAATTGTTCAGTTACACTAGTCTTGCTACAATCAAATATTAAGCATGTTTAAAACCTGATAATGAAAAATTTTGAACTGTCCCAAAAAGAAAAATGCAAAATTGTTTCCATTTTCTGTTAAATTGAAACTAAGCAAATAAAGCTTTAACTTTTCACTCATCATTCTGTTCTCAAGATAAATGCTACAGCTATAATTAAATCTTAAGCACTGCTATTTGACTAATGTAATTAATTTCCCATTAATTAACTTCTGAGCCATGCAATATTATACTTTGCTGACACAATATCCGTAGAGTAATGCTTTCCCACTTTCACTCTATGTACAGTATGTGTGTATGGTCACAATCATGGCTAACCTTTTGATTAGTTAATGAGTCTGAAAAGCCTCTACGATGTCCATAAAACCTCGTCTTGTTTTTGTATTAGGTTCTCTTTCACCCTGTCATTCACCCCTATCTTGAATAATCCCTTCTTTGCCAGAATATAGACAACCCAGCTCTGAAGGGTGCCCTTTGTCTTTTAAGTGCAGGTGGATGGTTGCTTCCCTGCAGCGTTAGCTCTTTTGTGTTCGGTACTTGCTCTTTTGTTGTGCTTGTTTGGGTTTCCTAATGTTCAGGGCATAGCATTCCTTCGCCACGCTGGACTGCATTTTCGATGTGGCTGTTTGTAGCTGGGGATGTAGTCTGTCACAGTGTGTTGTACCAATGTGTAGTGTGGGGTTTCTTTCTCTCTAATAAACTGTCCACATTCAATATAATGTAGTGTTCTTACTTTTTATCCCTTCTGTGCTGCTGTGTACCACCTTAGCCTTGTCTTGTAGGATCTGATTACCTCTATGTGTGTTGATGTGGGTCAAACAGACTCTTTTGTCTGGTTGTTTTAATAAAAACGCTCCTTAACTATATATAGAGTGTTTATTTGAATAACAATGCCATTTAATTTGATTACATAGTGTAAATGAGTGATAACAAAACAAATTAGAACATTAAATAGCTGTTTAAAACTTATAAATGTGACTTTGTAAAGTTTCCACTAGGGAGTTTGTTTATGGCATAATTTTATGGCAGCCTGGTAAATCATATATTAATTTTGCACAGTTTTTATTGCCAGCGAACACAAGGCTCATTCCTCCTCAGCAAATGTAGCATCTGGCACGGAAGCCAGCGAGCTTGTTGTGAATATCTATTTGCACCAATGATACATGAAACTAGATTATCACACTGCTGCCTACTTGAGTTTACCCTGCTGCATGGCTTTCAGGTGAGTTATACACCCCTCGCTTGCTCATCGATCAAAGCTAATGTGATACGTTGGCGCACTAACACAAAGGTAAAGCAGCCCTTGGAACAGGGTGTTCCTCGCTGAATGCAGATTTGCAAGGTGAAGCAGTATCAGATGCCCTGTTAAACTGGGGACATTTAGAGGTCTGTGGAGCCTGCAGTGTGAACGAATAACACCTGGACATGACCTCAGACCTGACCACCACACAGAATAATAGTTTCCACAGTCATTGTCTGAGGTTGTGTTCTGTCAAAACGTCTGGATTTTTCTCCACAGAACTGAGACAGCCATTAGTGGTTGTCAAGATGAATAATGCTTTTGCTAAAAAAACAGAATGGGAAAGGTAAGAATGTAAAATGCACTTTCAGGGTTGTTTGTCTGATTTTCTTCTCCTTTAGGAAGTAGACATCTACACTGTGAAGCCTGAGGACCTGACCTTCACCTCAGCGTTCTGCCTGCAGATCCAGAGGAACGACTACATCCACGCATTGGTCACGTATTTCAACATAGAGTTCACCAAATGTCACAAGAAAACTGGCTTTTCTACTGGTAAGATGGTGTTCTATAGGAGATGTTTCCAGTTAATTTAAGATATTAGACAACATTACAAGAGTGAATAATGTAGTTTTTTATCATAACATGCATTAACACCAGGTGGCAGTATTTTTTATAATGTAATGTATACAGCACCAACCCAGTATGCTTGTAAAATTAAGAATTATAACTATTGTTGTGTCAGAAGGATTTTCTCAACCAGTGGCAATACATTCTAATAAACCTATACAGTTGCTCAAGACTCCATCTAGTTGTGCAAAGTGGTACTACAGGCCAACTGAAATGGCACTTTTATATAATTTTGGTGCTACATACTGAATAATTTCATGTATAGATATAATATATAATCCTCGTTTTAACCTTCTCTTTGGTATGACATGTATTTAAGAGTCCCGAGTCCAACTCTATTTGATATTGACTGAACATTTAGTGGTCATATTAAGTATGCCACTTTATGAACAGTTCAGTTGTATGTATAATACCAAAAGCTGATCTGTTGGTTCTACATTAGCAGTCAAAATACAAGGTGAGGGTAACCCAGCTAAAACAAAACGTTAAATCTATAACAGAAAAAGAATGACAGACTTACTGACTCAAAATGGTGTGAATTTTATAAATGGGACATGGCGATCAAACCATTTTGTCATTCAGATGTGATCCTCCCTGGTGGTGCTCGGGAATGCCTGTTCAAAGATGAGAGAGCATTTATAATGTGTTGCTTGATGAACCTCAGAGCTATTGATGACTGCAGTTAATGGAATTGTCACTGTACATTAGAGCGATTCAGATCTCGCTGATGGCTTTGATCGCACACAGTTGAAGTAATTGTTTTGGACAAGCTTGGCTGCTCCTCATTCAGAAACAACGTGTGACTGACCTCTAGTGGAAAATGATAGAAATGCAGCTTCAGGCCAATGCCAAACTCAGCTAAACAGCTTTCTGCATACTCTCATGGTTCAAACAGTGGCTTTAGTGTTATGTAACTATATCGATGTCTAATAGCTTAGGTTGATTCGGTCTTTTATTTTATTGCATATAACCCACTGGAAGAGTTAAATGAGCCAGTGCTTTCTGTTACTGCTGAAGTTGGTTGTGAAATGCAATGCTGACTAAAAATGAAGGTTAATGGAAACGGCTGAAGCCCTTTGAAGATGCACCATCTAAATCCCTGTTCAAAAGTCAAGCATGTCACTGTATTCTTGAAATTATTCTTGAAATTATTCTGTAGCCAAAAAAAGAACACAACTAGAAGGTCAAGGAAGGGATTTCTTCCTGAAATGCCATCTCATTTTCTAAATTACCATGAGAAACAGATGTAGCTTTGGCATTGTTTTGTTTATTTATTTTATCTTTTTGAACTTCTTCTCAAACCGAAAGCCATTCATCTCCATTGGTAAATTTGACTGGCAGGTTTGACTTTATTAATAATCTGAAAGAGTTAGCATGTAGCTCCAGGACAGCAAATTCAATTGAAGAACCACTGACCTTTTGAATGTCTGCCATGCGATCACTCAGTGTAATAGAGCAACAAAGTGGAGTAGTAAAGAAAAACTCAAGGTCTAAAAGGTCATTATCTTGAACTCAAGTAGGTTATGATCACACTTTGGCTCAAATCGTCAAAACAAGAGAAAGTTGCTCGAAAAACACAACAGGGAAATATTTAGTCACATGCATATTTTCTCTACAATAAGTCAAATAACAATAACCAATCTTTAAGAGGATAAATATCTGCGTTATTGACAGAAAGGTGTGTGTTTTCCAGCTCCTGATGCTTCTTACACACACTGGAAGCAGACAGTGTTTTACCTGGAGGAATACCTGACAGTGAGAAGAGGAGAGGAGATCACTGGCACCATTGCAATGAAGCCCAATGAAAAGAATGTTGTAAGTTGCTTGTGCATATAAACATTAGTGTGTCTGTGAAATTGAATATTACAATATATTATATATTGGCCGCTAATATACAGCTTACAGTACACATTTGTTATTAGTAACATAAAAGCATGGCCTTACTTTGACTTTTTCAGGCTGTACACTAGGGGTGTGTATTGGCGAGCACCTGGCGATATGATACATATCACGATATACATGCCACGATACGATATATCCCGATACTGTATTGTAAGACAATATATTGCAATTATCAAAATAGTGAGCACTGAAACTACTGTATATCTCACAACATTTTCTTTTAAACTAAAAAAGCAAAAACATTATTGCTTGCTGAATTTTTTGTTCAGAAATACTCAACACAGTGTTTGATTTTTGAATTTTCTTTGGGGAGGTTCACTTCAGAAAAATTTCTATTTGGCCGTTATTTAAAACAATACTAGAATTGCGCCGTGAAATATCGTAATATTTTACAGAAACATTTTTTTCTTACACCTTATGTTCTCTCACTAATGACTAAAGGAGACGAAAATCAATCTTTTTATAGCACTTTACAACAAACAAACAAAAAAAAAGACTTTAGTTCTTTACATTTAAAACAGGAGAACCTTTGCAGTCTCAAAAGTATATCACTGAACATTAAACACAATATTTTTTATTTTTTTTGCCCTCATTTTTCAGGAGCTGAATTCAAAGATCTAAGACTTTTTCTATGTACACAAAAGGCCTATTTCTCTCAAATATTGTCCAAGCCGTCGTTATAATTTTTTTAATATGGATTTAACTATGAAAAATGTCTGATGTCATACTCTTGATTTAAACCTTTAGGAGAGAGGGTCTGGAGAGTGTAAATTAAAGAAGCTTACTCTCTGTAAGAGGAGAGAGTTCACTTCTTATCTTCTTCTGGAGAGTTGGACATGTATATTTTGATGAGATAAGATAGGATGCTTTTTTTTCTTTAAAAAGCACTGCCACAAGACTCCTGATATCTAGGTTTCTAATGATGCTTGTGTTCAGATCTTCTGGTTTTTAAAGCTCTTGTTGTTTTGCCAACATATCCTGGTAATTGCCAGATGGAGGGTCCAAGAAGGTGCTGGTTTTTGGTGAGGGAAGATAAGATTTTACCAGCTTTGTCTTAGGTTAGGAGGACGTTTGTATACTATTTGAACATGTTTTTGCTTTTAAATTATAATCTGCAATTTAAAAATCTCGCCTTTAAAAACTTTCTAAATGGCAACTTGTATAAGAGTAAGGTCAAGACTTGTGTTCTTAAACTATGGACAATCCTGATAAATTCCAGATCTGATAAAATGTCTATCAACAGAATACATACCAGACTATAGATTTATCACACTTAGACATTACTTATTTTCTGCTCTGTTAGAAACACCTTGTACTGTACCATGTTTTTGTTCTTTCTGTCATTTTCTTTATTGACTCTTTTTCTTTCTGCAGCGGGACCTGGACTTTACCTTCGAGCTGGATTTCAAAGGACAACTGTGTGAAGCAGCCATATCTCACGACTACAAGATGCGTTAGCTTTGACCAGGGCGGCATTTTTATTCTGCTGAGAACCACTGAATGATACAGACACTCTTGATACCACATTGTGTGAAAGTTAGGGGGCTAAATTATAGGCCAAAGAGCAGCTAAAGACGAGCTGGAGATGCCCCTTTGTGAAAAGACCACTGCATTGTGTTGCTAAGGCCGAGCGTTACTAATGCTGACTGTTAAATGATCTGAATGTAACACTGACCAAAAAAGTCAGAAATATTTTTAATGTATGTAGTTGATGTAAAAGTGAGTTATGTACTTATTTTCTGATTTGTTATTTTTAAAATAGAGTACTGCTTTATTGTGCACATTCTGTTAAAACTAGATTATAACTTTAGATGTAGTTGATTAATTTTAATGGCTTACAGTAGTATTGTCAGAGAACTAACAGCAATTGGACACAGCCAAGGATTAATGTATGTAATGTAAAGGTGCTGTATGTGTTGTGGTGTGGTAGTAGCCTTGTGTGATCGTGTTACAGGAAGTGTGGAAGCTTCAAAATGTGCCCTGTCAGTAGGAGCTGTAGTGTTCACATGCCCTTCCAAATGCCTTGACCAAGTGGACCTGGACTTTTCATACATCTACATTCATAATACAGTTCATATAAACAAGCTATTTTGGGGTTAATTCCCCAGCGTTCAGTTTAGTCCTTTACATAAATGTTTTAGACCTTTTTTAAAGCCTCTATTAGAGAGACAGTAAAAGAGCTGAGCTGTGGCGTGTACACAAAGTTGAGCGATTGAGGTGCCAGAGCAAACAAATATTTTAGGAATTTGACCAGTTGAGTGGTGAAAAAAAAAATCATACAAATAAAAGACAAAACATTTAATGTGACAGGCTGTTTAACATGGAAGATTTAATCTAAATCATTATTTTGCATTGTTTCCACTCCGGAGTCAGTTTGGGTCATTCATTGTGTATGGGCATGGTATAATATGCATATAAAATTTAAAAAGATGAATATGAAAGTCTATATAGTATTTGTGATGAGTGTCAATTATTTTTGACCCTTGATAGGATTCTTATTTACCACTGGATCTTCAGTGGAATTGAAAGGAACCCTGATACCTAAGATGCTAATGCTCTTAAGGTTTCAGCTTTTGATTGTTTTAATGTAGGCTATAGTATCACAGTAAAAAAAAACAAAAAAAACAATACCTTTGGACTAAATATTGCACATTAGATAAGTTTTATTTTAATAAATAAGGATCATTATTTTGTATTATTTGTCTGAACTTTAAATCTTATATTCAAAACCTGGCCAGTAACATTGTATTATAACGATAGTAATGGTTTGTTATTGTCAACCATAATATAGTACTGTTCAGAAACCAGCTTTTTACTCCAATGTTTTCTGCACAAGCATCTCGAGAATTCAAAACCAGAATCGTCATATGACTTCTGCATGCTACAGACTGCAAGTAACAATCAGCTCAAAGTGTTGCTTTTTAAATGAACATAGATTTTAGAAAGCATCACTAAATAGTAAGAGCCGTTCATGGTAAAAATCTGGCAGCACAATGCAAGCATAGATTACTAAAGTCTTATTTTTTGACAAATGCATTTAAGGCATGTTTTTTCACATGATTATTTTTAATATAAAATGTTAGTGTTTCACATTGTTTTAGATCAACCCTAACTGAATAAAAGGCAATGTCTAAATTAGTCCACTGGGTGGTGCTGTGGAATTTGTTTTTAACTTGTAGCATTTAGTGGAACAACCATGTTGTAATTGCAGAATAAAGATCTGCACACCGTGGCAAAAAAATATAAATATATATTATATATTGTGCACTTTTGTGAAAGACCAGTTACCAGTATTTTAGACAATTAAGGAGTTATCTAAATGAACACAAGTCATCTATAGTATCCAGTACTGTCACAACAAATAAATTACAATGACATATTGTAAACAATAACATAGTAAAAACATTCATATATGTAACAATCAAGCAACACAGTAAATAGTACCTACATAGTACCTAAGTACCTTACAGTATATTCTATTTGTATTAGATATGTTGATTTCATAAAAAGTGTAGAAAAAGTGAGAAAAGTGTAGATGCAGTAGCTTTTGTGTGCTCTGAACATGATTAAAAAGATTTGGCAGATATCCTCTGAGCCATCTACAAAACACCACTAATCTTGCCACATGAATAAGTGTACTGGCCCTACTAATAATCAACACGATCACAATATCCCTTTTTGATACAAACTGAACAAAGAAAAAAGTATGTGTACTTCAGCTTAGAATAAATATATATATATACACATACACACACACACACACACACACAAAAATACACAGAAAACACCAAACAACAGATAAAAGATCTTGTAACACAAAGAACATGTGCTCAAGGGATATTTCTCTGGCAATTGTTTGAGCGACATCGTTTTGTTATTAAAGTTTTTTTTCAAGTTTTTTTTTTTTCTTACAATGAAATATCTTAGTCAAAAATGTTCAGAATAGTGGAAAAACAACCTTGATGTCTGAAAAGAGGAAAGTATTCGCTCCGATGCTGTTATTCAATCCACAGTGCTACATACTGGGCCCAAATCGGCTGAGCGTACTGACTGAGTGTCTTCATGGGTAAAAACAGTGCCAATATGCCTTCTTGTGGTCAGCAGCAGGCTCGCTTCTTATCCAATGAGCTGCTGACCAACTGGACTGTCTTCTCCTTTTCTCTGTCCTCCTGATCCTTTAAAATTCTAAATTACAAACCAGAATGTATAAAAATAAGTCATGTTGGTAGACCAATTGTGACTACTATTTAATTTTGAGAAGGATCAACAAAAAATGTGTATGGATAGAAATGCTCAATACGCTGTGCAACCCAATTACTCCTTACCTGGCCAAATGAACCATGGAGTCCAACACATTGTTTCCAGAGCAGGCACTGCACTCAAAAAAAGTTATTTGGCAATCCTAATGAGAGGCAAATTGCAATTATTAAAGATATTTCTTGTGACTGAATAGAAGTTCCAGTTACTCACATACTTTTGTGACATACACAAACAAACCTTGGCTAGTCTTTTGCCCATTTCCTTTTGCACTTGTCTCTCATTCTCCTTGTCCGTTTTGTTTCCCAAAAGCATGATGCTTATGTCATCGCCTGCAACCTCCTGTGTAAACAAGAACAGCAGGAAATAAATTCTACAGTTTAATAACCAACAATAAACCTGCAGGTTAAACTTGGTTAAAGTGCATATCTTAATCTGCATTTGTATGTTTGACTAATTTGTTAAAGAGCCATACTTATTTATTTTCATTTTATTTAAAGTGTTAAAAAGGAAACATGTTCAAGTGCAGAAATAGAAATTTAATTTCAAGATGTTTTGTCCATCCTCTTTTTAGTAAATGTCATCACATAGAAATATCAATTAAAACAAAATATATATATAGAACATTAACACTTATTCTATCCATACCCATTATAAAAGTTCAATTGTTCTTTCAAAGTTGACATAACTAATTTAAACCTATTTTTGGAAACAGGAAACCAAGAGTGACTGGTCTGAGTACTCAAACCCAGAGCTCAGGTTTAAACTGTGAATATGTTTTACCGGCGTTCTCAAATAAGACCCAAGACCTATGAATATTATTTAGCATGTGACTCTTCATGCATTTTCTGATTGAGATAAGCTCAGGACTAACCTTTATACTTGTTAGCCAGTGTCGAACAGCTGTGAAGCTCTGCTCAGCTGTGATGTCGTACATAACAATCACACCATCAGCTTTGCGAAAGAACTGTTTGGTTATACTACGATACCTGCAAATATGAAAAGACATTCATGATTTTATATCCCTTCTCTTTCTTTTGTAACCAATTAAACTAGAAATACATTGAAGTAAACTACAATAAACATGAAAAATGGAGGCCTTACCTCTCCTGTCCTGCTGTATCCCACATCTGCAGCGCTACTTTGCTGTTGTCAACTGTTATTGTCTTTACACTATAGTCTATACCTGGATATACAAACAGGGATTGTTATCATTTTAGAGTTAAATTACCCTGAATTTTAGTTATGTAATAACATAGAACAGTGAACTTTTTTTTCTAGCGCGGTTGTTGCAACTGTGAATTTAGTTGCACAATGCACACATTGAAACACGAGATAAACCACAGAGCTAGACAAGAGAAGGGTGATTTTGAAACTGAAAAAGAACGTACCCACAGTGGCCGATGTCCCAGAATGGAAGCAGTCATCACAAAACCTTTTGAGGAGTGACGTCTTTCCTACACTAGAGTTTCCCACCATTACAATCTTAAAAAGTCGGTCGGGGGGTGAGGGACTACCTTCCCCCTTAAAATACAGAAAGGGAGACAATGGAATAAAGAAGAGGCAAAGTAAACATGTTCCTGAATTGCAAAATGTCATAGAGTATGACATGCTTACATTTAGGGTGGTCTCCTTGCCAACAGGCTGCCCTCTTGGAGACATTGGGGTTACCCTTTTCTTCCCTTTTGACTGTTGTGTAGGTGCAATTTCACTCATGACCAGGTCCATGTTCTCCTCAGACTCTGAGGTCTCCTCTGCCTCACTGCACTCCCGTAGAGGGCTATGGACCTGGCAGTCGCTCTGCAGCAGGTGTGGGAAGTGGTCTTCTTCAATGGAGATGATCCTCTGCAAGTGTCCCCTCGTTGCTTCTGGTCCGACTTTGCTCAGCGTAATGGACTCACTAGATTGGTCCACCTCATCCTCACTGCAAAAAATAAAAATTTAATTAACATTTTCAAATAAAGAGACATGTGTGTTCAAGCATGTGATGGTTTACCTTCTGAAGATGTCTGATGTCTGTTTCAAAGAGGCCTGCAATGAACTTGAGTTTTTCTTTGGTCTCTGCAAAACATTTATATTTTGAGGAAATATAATCAGACTTGATTGACTAATTTAGTATCTTAGTTAATTCTGACAACACCATAGCACATACCTGAAAACAGAAGTCCCTTTCGTCTCGTAAATGTTTGTTTACTTCTCTGGTTATAACAAAAATAAAAAAATAAAGAGAACTGCAGAGTAACAGCAAAATGTGCCAGAAACAAACATTCTGTTTAAACTTGATTCTGAACAACTGGGTCATAAGTGTAAATTAGAATTAGCCTTTGTGTAGCTTTTCAGATGGCATTCAGACAGCTTTATCCAAAATATTAAAGCTACATGAAATGAGTAGTATATTCATTAAACATCATTTCCACCTTGTTTATGTTTTGTTTGTTACTCTTACCTCATCAGGTCCAATTGTTTAAGCAAACTGGCTCGCTCTCGCTGGAGTCCTTCAGTCAATCTGTATATTTCACTAAAAAATATACAAAAACAAAAATTAAAACAGACATTCAACAATCAGCCTTCATTCATTTGTAAATACACAATGTGTCTAAAAGAAATGGACAAATGCTGGTGCACCAGCAGTGACTCACTTTTCCTTCTCCTCATGCAGCCGTGAGGACTGATCCTGCAGCAGAGCCAGCTGCTCCTGGGCCAGGATCAGCTCCTGACTCGTTTGCTCCAGCTCCTGGACCAGTTCATCATTCGTTTGTTTCAGTTTCACGTTCTCTACTTTGGTCACGTGTTGTTCACTATGAAGCTCTTGACACTGATGCTCCAGCTGAAAACACAACAGAAGAATTATTAAAATAACTCCATTTACAGGAACATGGGTTAATCTAATATTGTGTTGCCATAGAATTATTTGTTCAGATTTGTTTTAATAATACAAAAGATGAAGAACTTAAAAATACATCTAGCATTAACAAGGTGTTTTTAATAACCCATCATTAAGTACTTACAATAACTATTCAAGTAGCTCTAAAAGTAGTGAGTATTTACTCTGTACATACCATTAAGTACCTTTGAGTTAACAGGCTGTATCTAGAGCATTACCAAGTATTTTTGTTGAAAGAAGGTGTAAGTTAAGTAACATCAGCTTCTACAAACTTCAGCTGCATGAGGGACTAGACTTCAACTGATACAAATGTCAAGCTAACAAGCATTCCCGTTTCTCCTATTGTGTACAATATAGATCCAAAGCTACTGCCATGTACTCTAAGCTTTCACTCACCCTTTTCTGTTTATGAAAGAGCTGTTGTAGCTCTTTTTCTTTGGAGGACAGCTGAAGCTCCATGTCTTTACTCCGAGACAGAAATTGCTTGTAGTCCTTACAGATGATGACGGAGAGAAACAAGGCATAAGAATAAAAAGACAGATAAAGATTTGGGATTCGACAGTGTCAGTAAAAAAGAAAGTACTATATATATCACTAATACATTTTACCTGCAACACAATCTTGTCATTTTCATTTTTGATTTGCTGCTCCATTTCTTCATACAAGCGCCGGATCTCATCATCATGTGTTGCTGCTTTTCTGTGTTTGTACAGTTTTAACAAACATCTTACGTTTAACAGACAAGACTTGATATAACACTCAAATTAATAACATGGCTAAAGCAAAAACATTTCCTTCAGTGCTCACAATGACGGCTCATCTATAAAAACTCCTTAGTGGAAATCTGCAACAAACCTCCAATAACACATTAACTTCTAATTAAGTTAACTGACCTTTTCAAAGCACTCTCCATTTCATTCTTCTCTTGGGTCGCGTCAACAATCTGGGATGTAACTCTGGCCAGAAAGTCCTCAAAGTTGGACAAAAGGTGTGGTTCGTCTCGGCGGAGCTCAGCCCACAAACTGCGTATTTCTTTGGGACTGAGATGAAGATAGAGCAGATGTTAACTATAATTAACTATTAGCTGGTAACCATTCAATGGAGACTAAAATGACTAAATGATGACTGAATGTACATTTACATTTACATTTATTCATTTAGCAGACGCTTTTATCAGCGACTTACATACATTACATTAGTGTTAGAGGCAAGGTGTGGTTATTTAAGATTAATATTTTATATAATCAAACATTTATTTATCTGATATTTACATTTGCAAAAGATACAGAGACCACATTTCCTCTGATATTTGTTCCCCCTGCCTATTTGCAGGAAAGATATTTGTTCGTAAGAGTTATACCAATCTGTAATAGCCTGGGCAAACTGCGATTTCCATTGTTGTGTTAAAGGTTTCCTGTCGACTATTATTACTGTCTGGGCAAATTCAAAATTATTATTGGGTGCGATACCTCTCGTACAAGACGGGTCACTTAAAATGAACAAACAAAAGGCAAAATGGAATTGTGTGAGCAGAGATATCCTAAATTATGTATGACTGAATGCCAAAATTCGTGTACTTTTGGACAATACCATAATATGCGAGTAATTGTTCCTTTGTTCCTGCATTTCGGGCAGGAAGGATCTTTTTTGAGATTCAGTTAGTGCAATTTGGCTGGTGTCCAATACATTCTATTAACAATTTTGCGCTGAGTTAGTCTGGTACACATTTTTTCAGACATATATTTGGAACTGTGCAGAATATTGACCCACTCTTTATCCAGGAATGTAATCCTCAAATTATGTTCCCAGGTGGTTTTGAGAGTACTGGTAGTGAAATATAAAACAACACTTCGTGACCCTTTCCAAAGCGTGACAGAACCAACAGAGAGGTTTGAGGCCTTTCTGGGAGGACCTGGGTTTTGAAAGCCGATTGAATTGTGAGCGCAGTGGCTCAGATGGTAACCTCTCAGCTACAACCAGAAAGTTGCCGGTTCAATTCTGTCTCTCCCCAGTTTACACTGTCTTTGTGTCCTTGAGCAAGACGTTTCACTTACCCTGCCCCAGTGGTGTTCCAGCTGTGACACAGATGTATGAGTGTGATTAGTGGTGGTTGGAGGGTCTGTAGTCAGATAAATGGCTGCCACATCTCCACCACCATTGTGTGACTGTAGAGTGAATGTATGTATGTATGTATGTATGTATGTATGTATGTATGTATGTATGTATGTATGTATGTATGTATATATTTTTTGAACATAGTGCCAATGTTTGTGTTTATGCAATTTAAATTTAGATATTAAGTTATTAAAAAAGCTTAAATTGATCTACTAAAATTCATTTTTGCACCAATTTCCCCCAACAAAAAGGGTGATTTACCAATACACAGTAACGGATAATGCCATAAACTAGAAGACATGTTTTTAAAAAAAGGCCAAAACCTAAAATGCTTGCAAATAGAATGTGAGCAGGCATGTAAAGGTAGAGAGGCAGACAAATAAGAAACCAGTGCCAACGCAGAACAAATGTACTTCCAATCCATACCAAGGAGGTGCCCATTCTGGTGGGAAGGACCATTCTGCTAAGTGACGCAGGCGGAAGACATAATGATATAGCTGTAAATTTGGAATTGCAAGACCTCCTGCATCTGTTCTCTGTTGTAGTTGTACTCTAGGTATTTTAACGTTCCAAAGAAACAGGTTACATAGCTGGTTAAAACTTTGGAAGTATCTGCTTAAGACTGTAATGAGTAGTGAAAGCAATTTAGTTTTAGTTTAAGGAGTTAGTCATTTTTAAATATTAGCTTTTGCCCATAAACATAGATGAAGTGTCCACCTTCTGATATCCTGTTCAAACCTTGCACATAGAGGGTCCAAACTTTACACACTTTTATAATATCTGATAAATCAGGTGAGAATATAACTCTAAGATATCCAATACACTGATTTGACCACTTAAAGTTTGCCGATTTAAATAAGGTTTTCTAGTTAACAGCATCTAGTTAACGGAAGAGCCTTGCATTTAGACCAATTTATCTTGTATCCAGAAATTGTAGAAAATTTGTTAATAGTGCAAAGCAATGCAGGAATCGAGATATCAGGCTTACTTACAAATGTCACAATATCAGCTTACATCAATTGTCCCAAATTGCATACCAGGGAAATTTGGATTACGTCAAATAGCAATGGCGAGTGGTTCTAAAGAAAGAGCAAAAAAAGCTGGAGAATAGGGAATCTCCTTGACGGGTTCCCGTACCCAACATTAAATAAGGAGACATGCATTGCTGTTAGTAAATACTGTTGCAGTGGGATTTTTATAAAGCTTGAGACAAAGTTGGTGGTAATACACCATTTTTCAGAGAATTACAAAACATACTGAGCAACAAAAGGTCCAAGACCTGAAGCAAATCACTTGTAGAACTCTGATGTAAACTCATTAGGATCTGGAGCCTTGCCTGATGGTAAGACATGAATGTATACTCACTTTTCAAAAACATTGTTAGCCCCGAGACTCTCCATGAGCATTCTGAAGTGTTTCTCCTCTTCATTCTCAGTAGTGGCCGGGCTGTCTTCCCATTGGCTGTGGTACACAACCTCCGAGCCGTTACTTGGGTTTTTCTCTTCCATGTTTCCCTCTACTGAAATCTTCTGGCCAAATAAATACTCACCTAAAAATAAATAAGCTTAGGCACAAAGAAAGAATTCAAGTAGATTTTCTGTGAAAGAACAATATGAATGCATACTGAAGCCTGAGGAGAACTCATCCAGGGTGAGGTATCCATTGCCATCTGAGTCAAGGGTATCAAAAACATTCTCCAATTCGTCAGCAGTGAGAGGGAGCTCGCTGTTCAGCCTCTGTTTAACAAGAGCAAAACACAGCTGCGGTTGGCAAGAACAATGACTCAAGGACATACTATACTGTAGCTATACCAACTGCTACTCGTGCTATTCTTAGCACAGTCATTAAAGTCCTTTGTACAGTTTGTGTGGAAAAGACCAGTTTGTAAGATTTATGCTGGTAACATGATGGAGCTCGTATTTGTGCTAATGTAATGTAGTACAGTGGTGGAAATTAGTTTTCGGACACCCCAAATATTGCATTAAGATTCACTCTTCAAGACTAATAAATATTAATTTGATGATGTGGTGGTTTATTTTTTGTTCAGTTTTGAACACATTTTCTGTCATTTGTTGACTTTGATGATGACAATGTTGAGAACTGACATTGAAATTGTCAAAAATTTAGTTTTGTTTTGTAAACAATAAAAAAAAATAAAAATCTCAGTTGTAGTTGTTTGCATCTATATGATGTAAACACACCTTTTGAAACACCAAAAAGATTTTTACACAAATATTTTTTGATTGTGTAAAAAGGGTGTCCAAAAACTTTTTTTCCACTACTGTATATTTGTGATTGAAGTAACAAAGAAAGGTTCAGTTTGATTTGAAAACTAATGTACCAACAAATGTATCAGCAACTGTGCAAACAGACAATAACGATAAACAAAGAAAAGGAATGTAGGTTATTTAAAGAAATTATAATTTTAGGCATAACAGAAATAACAGGAATATGTGATTTTCTTTTTTGTCAAAACTATACCTTATCTAAATTGTGCTGTGATACGCATACTATACTACTGTTAATATAATAATAATAATAATAATAATAATAATAATAGTTATTATTATTATTATTATTATTAATAATTATTATTATTCCTGTAATTTCTGTTTTTCCTAAAACAAATAAAGCAATAAAGAAATAGAGCAAAATTTTAAAGGCACAAGGCTTTAAAAAAAATATTAATTTTGAGACCTATTGCTTAGAGCAACAAAGTATTGCACAGTTTGACACATGAGCACCTGGCATCTTCCCACTGCAGCCTCTAATCAATGACCACTGAGCAGCTCCACTAGAACAGATGGTGTCTTCAGTGAGATTACCAGTGGTTGCTTAAGGTGTTCCTTAAAAGGGCATGTCTTAATGGTTAATAAAAAAAGTCTGAATCTTTATCTAAACAACTGCTGAATGCTTGTTTAAAAAGCCACACCTCTGTTAGCTGCTGCGGTGTTATGCCTTGTTTACACTGCTCTTAATGTTGACTGAGAACACCCATAACAAGGACAGTGAAGGCATATTGTGTGTGTAAGAGTATCAGCTGTTCTTGTAAAATGTGTTATCTGGACTCCAGATATTCCTTTGTCAGCAAACACATGAATTGTGGTGCCTCCCTTTGGGTACCCATAGTGTGAAACGGTCATAAAAACTGTGAAAATGTAGTAAAAATGTGACAAAACTGTCTCATTTACAAACACTAATATGTTTTATTGGTCTGCTTGTTAAAAAAGGTCCACACATTGATGTAATTATAAATAACAGTATTGCACTCTTCATACAGATATGAAAAGCAGTGATGGGATGACCCATTGTACTCCTTGTTGCCTAATTTCCAAAACATTTCCATAAACGCTAGATCAAAGCTTTATGTATTTATGCTTCTCATAGAACCGTGCCGACGAGAGCTTAATCAAAGCATTTCCAAGAGGTACCGAAATCTGCACAATAATGCGAGTAAAGTGGCTGCATGACAAAGCTCTCGCGTGGATGTCACTCTCAGACGCTTTCATGCCACTTTGAATAATGTGTCCTTGTTTCTGTGTATGCCTTGTTAAACATCAGTAATGAGAGAATGAACTGTTTCTTGTTACAATGCTATGTAATGTTGTTGTTGAATATTGCTATTGCTGTGCAATTAATTGCAATCACAAATTAATTGCAATTTAAGCACATGGAATTTCTAAATCACATTTGGCTGCAATTTTTTTTTTTTTCTCTATTTTAATTCAGAATCAGGGTTTCCATTAGTCGGCATTTGGCCGGTTTATTTCTTTTCATTTTTCTGGTCATTTGGGTTGTAAATCTGTTCCCACTGCTGTGCGCAGTTCGGACAGGACAAGGTGCAGTTTAAATGTATTAGCTTATGAAATGTTTAGTTATGCACTTGTGCACAGAATACATTTAGAATGTAGCAAAAATCACTATTGCAATATTCATAATTTTTTTTAAATTGCAAAATTTTTTCCATTTTGCAAAGCTCTAATTGCAATGACAACATAGAATTAAAGCTCTTACGACATATTTTTATAAAACAAATTAAGCAAAAAAAAAAAATCAATAGATTTGACAAACAGTTTCATTATTAATTGTTTACCGTTTATTTATTTACTGTTTAAGAATTTATGATCAGTTCATGGTTTTTTTTTTCCATTTTCTCATTAAAATATATTGTGGTACATTGTGAAAATGTACTTGCAATATTGGCTTGCAATGTATGTTGAGATATGACATTTCAGTATGTTTAAAGTTTAAAGTGAGATATCCTTGAATCAGTACACTCACCTGCATGTCCCGTCGAGAGATAAAGCCTTTGTTCTCAATATCACAGACCTGGAAAAACTCAAGGATAGCGTTTTGGCCCATCACATCTCCCTTCTTTATCCAGTCACTTTGCTCGTCTTTGCTCGCTTGGCTTTTCCACGCAGCTCGGACTACAGTAGTGACAGCAATTTTTTTATTGGGAGCACAGGTAGCCATGGCACCTGTTTAAGAGTTAAATTTACACAGCTGGAGTGAACAGAACTGGTTCACATGATCAGAGTTGGTGCAGAGAGGTAGGTGCTGGAGATGTGGAGTGTCGGGCTGCTGTACATCACAGGATTTCAACAATGTCACAGGCTGTCATCTCTTAGCAACCACACACACTCTTTAATTAGTCAATGAAAGCTAGAAGAGAGAAAAGAGAAGAGTACCATTTAGATCAGTCCAGTCTCTTACCAGAAAATATGGATGACTATGAGAGAGTCTCAAAATGAATCATGGTTCAGTGATGTCTATTTAAATGAACTGGTCTTTTGGATGCGCTGCTAAAACAATGAGTCATGCTTAATGTCAAATGGGTTAAAACTGAAAAGAAACTTGTGCAAAGACCTTTCAGTTCACCACTAACTATTGACTGGTCTGAGTCCACTGGTTTGGAAGACTAGCTACAGGGCGGAGAGCAGGCTCAATCAATTCATTAAAGATCAGACAGGATGTGTGCTGACCCTTACAGTTATAGATATGTGACTAAGAGAAAAAGGGGAAAAAAAGTTTGCAAAAGTACAGAGACAGAGATAAGTCCAGATATTGTGCAAGAACACAGAAGCATGACAGGCTCAAAAAAGGGAGTCACAACTGTGTGTAAAAAAGAGAACTTGTTTTTGTGTTTAGAAGTGCTGTTGTGTTTTAATAAACAATAGAAGTATAGCGTGTACCGTCTATGCTGTTGGCTATAAGCCTAAAAAGGTTCATGGTGCCTTTGTTTGAGTTGAGACAGGTGGCCAATGGAGAAAGATTACCACAGAGAACTGCAGGAAAATTTGTAACAAGTCACACAATAAATATAAAAATTATAGACTGACCACAGCAGGTTTCTGCAGAGAACTTTTTTCCATTATTATTTTAGAAGACTCAGCTTCAAAGACTATTCACAGTGTTGGAAAATATAGTTTTAAAAACTATAGCCTACTTATGTGCATTTGGACTTACTTCTAATAATACCCTTACTGTGCCTAGTCATATTAGGTGTTATAGTCTGGATTACTTGTAATAGTAAAACATGCATTTATGTTTGACCTTGCTAAAATACGTTAAGGGTGGAAATTGCATCTTAATTTCATCAGCAGCCTGACGTGGTATATTGACTTCCTGGAGAGACTCCATGGACAATCATTTGTATTTTGAAGTCAAATTAATTTGAGTTATGTTTAAAATTAACCTGGGCATTAAAAGTAAAGGCAACGGCCTGAAGAAGAAACAAGGAAGCAAACGACAGGTTATTTTCACACAATTGTACACGTGTAATGGGATGAAACACTCACTTCCTTATTAATAGTCAACACGTAGAGTTTGTGTTAATATTTACGAGAGACCCGTGAATTGAATGCGTAGCGTCAAATAAAAATATAAATAGGAAAAGGCAATACGAGAATTGATAGCTGTTATGTCAAATGTTGATTCGTGCTTGGCTAGCTGCCAAATTAGGTAGCACACATTTACCGTTAACTATAGAAAACCTGTGAGAGTAAGTTGTTTAGTTACATACCAGTGCAGCAAAAGTGAGTATTCAGCTTCTCAAATTTATAACCTCGTTCTTTGTAACCGCTTGTTTATCCGCTTTTTAAACCTCTCTGTTAACACGCGTCAAACTCTCTAAAGGAATTTGATAAGACTCACTGAGCAAACTTTGCGGAGGGCGGGGCTTCAGCAAGTCGTCGTGGTTCCCATGGCAGCGACCAGGAAGTAAAGTAACCCTTGTTCTTCAGGGATGCCAAATGTTGAATTGGAGATTGCGCCCGCAAAACCGTTCTGTTTGTCTCTATGTTTTGTCTAGGTAGGGCTTGCATGATTGATTAACACTTAAAACACCAAACCGGGTGGTCTCAGTTAGTGTCCTAATGACCCTGATACAGATAAGAAAATATACCAACAGTATCTTCCTCCAAATAAACTTTTCAGTCGGAAGAAAATAGTCCTAGCCTTAGATTAATTAATTCTTTATTTAATTTTAACGCAAATGTCAAATGATAGGTTTTATGACAAAATAAACTGTAAATTACAGTCCAAGGAATTATGTTGTAGGTGTAATGCCTGTTGTAATTGACATAATGTCCAGGTGATGGCGGCCAAGTATCTCGTATGAACCTTGAAAAATGTTTAAATGGGGAATGGTATTTTACAAGCTGCTTTTGAAGAAATTATTAGGATACTTATTAACCTTTCAACATACTGTAGTAGGCTTTATTGTGCCCATCTGGTCAGATACAGTCAAAGAAGTTGGACATATGATCTTGGCTGCTCCTAAAAGTGGATCTAATCAACGATGGAATATGTTTGTTTTTACTGTAGCCTACCATTTGTCTGCTTCATTGCACAGCAGCACAGCAGGTGTAAAAATACTTTGGCAGGCCACTTCTGTCACTGTTTTTCCACTAAAACTTGATGTGGATGTTCCGCATGTGTGCCTGTGATGAGGACCCTTGAGTATCAACTGTATCTCCTGATTTGACTGATTTGCAGCAAACAGATGCACGATGGTAAGCTCCAAGTGCAATATCAGAGCCAGATGTGTTGACACTGTGGGACGTTAAGTATCTATGTTTGGAAATGACGTTAATTTCTTGCATGAGTGAAAGCAGACAAGATTACAATATGTCATGTGCATTGTAAAAATGTGTTGCATTATAGGCTCTCCAGGAGGACACTTCTTGGCTATAGACTGCTTTAGTCTCACCACACTGAAAGAAACAAGTTGAGATAAGGAATAAGGAATACAATATTTTACTTTACAGCAGTCTTAATATCTATAAATATCTTACCCAAGTTTCATTGGTAATCATCATAAACCTATACATTACATATTATTGTCTTTGAATGGGTAAAAAAAGAAGTCTTGAATGAATATTTAGAGCTAATGTTTAGAATCAGAGCAACACCATATGTTTCCCCCGAAAATGGCATAATGGTCACTTTGTTGCCAAACCTACAACATAGCCACAATTTGTCGGCCACATTCCCGTTGACTTTTTTTTAGTTCCTTGGACTATGCTTGGCTGTGTTTGTTTCTGAAAATCTCATGAAAGTCCTGCAAGGTAATTTAATAATTAAATGAATTAAATGACTGTTGTCCAAATAGCCTCACCTTTTTGAAAAAAAATAAAAATAACTACTGCAATTTGAATCTTATAAGCAAATCAGTTTTAAGTTTTGCAAATGCTGCTTCAAACTCTGTTGAAACATGTGTTCGAATGGGATGGTAGCGTGCTCCGTGACTCAGAGCTACATAGTAGAGCATCTGGTGAGCTTTAGCTGTGGAACAGTCAGTATTTTTATTTTTTATTTTAAGAACCCATCAAAACAGGCTTTGTATTTTCTGTTTAAAAGTTACACGGTGTAGGTTTAATTGATTCATTACAAATTATATTTATTGGTGTGGCCTTAAAACCTTCTTGTAGGACTGTGATGTTTTAAATCTATATAAAAATCAAAGATGTTATTTCCCGTGTGGTCCATTGTGTGGTTCTAACCTCCTTGGGTTTTATTATGAGGTCTTCAGCTCTTTCACCTCTTATCTTCCATAGGCTCAGCTGGGAATATAAAACTATTGCTATGCAGAGACATATCCAATACTACAGCACGTCTGGGAGACATTTACAGCAGTAAAAAGGAGAACGAACTGGCAAAAGCAGCCAGTGTCATACTTGCCTCTGGTCTAAGACCTTGGAAGGACTGACATCAGACTTGGAGAGTCCCCCAGAGCTCTCCATCCCTAACTACAGGAGAGAGTGTGGTTGAGGAGCTTGAAGTCCTCCGTGACGCTGCTTTAGTGGTCTCTCAGTGCCTCAGGGATCACATTAAGTGGCTGGGAAAAGTGATCCAGATGTTGAAAATAATACAGATAATACATGCATTTGTTATTACCTAAATCACATTAGGCATAGTGATACAGCAAGGTGTATAAATACATGGTGTACACCCCAATTGCCGACGAGGCTGAGTTTCAACAAATGAACCGCAAATGACATAAAAACAGAGAGCTTGCCTTAACCTTATCTACTGTATGTTAAGACTGCTGCAGTACCAAAGGAATCTATTAACTTTTTAAATGCTTCTGGATGTGTTCTGCTCTTATTCTTGATTTTATGCCAGGAAAACTCAACAGCTAATTTAAAGTATATTAGTTTGAGGAAAAAAATAAAACTTAACAGTCCTTGATCTTTTGTCTTTGCAGAGCTGCAGTCCAGTAATATACTGAGACCTACTTTTAGGGGGGGGCTGTCACCCACAATACTTTTAAATATAACCCAGTTCTGCCAGCTATCTTTGTACCTAGAGACTCTGGGCTGACATTCAAGCTTCACTGAACTGCAGTGGCCTTTCTCAAGGTTCAGTGACAATTATTCTTGCCGTCTCAAGAAGACTTTGGCTGTCATAACTTCAAGTTCAGTTCATTAACAAATATAAACGTCACAAGTGAGCCTCTAGGTGGCAGTCTAAAGTAGGTTAATGCCATGTGGAATTGCAGTTAAGCACCTGTGGACTACATATGGAGTCAACACACTCACACTAATGAGCCACTGATATGGAGACTAAGTATAGCAGGGGTAATTAATCTGAGTGTGGTTGCCAAAAATTTTAATGAATGGGTCCGGTAAGTTGAGCTGGTATTTACAACATTTATGAAGTAACAGTGATTACACAAAACACCCTACACCCTTGATTGTATTTAAAGATTGCTTACATCAAATCACAAAATGTTATTAGAGTAGAATCTTCTATACCTGTGGGTCCCAAACATTGGGGCGGGACCCAAAAGTGGGTCCCAGGAGATTTTGTTTGGGTCGCCAAAATGTTTTACAAATAAATCAATAAGATCTTTGTGAAAGTCAATTTGTAATGGTCAGGCTTTTATGAAACAAAATAGCTTTAAAATTAATTAAATAGTATTAAAAATAGAGAAAATTACCAAAATTACCTTAACAGACAGGGGAAATGGGTCACATTTGTCTTCTGAAATATGGGTCCCTTGAAAAAAGGTTTGGGAAACACTGCTTTATACTTAAGACCAAGACAAGAAGGAGTAAAATGTGTTTGATCCTAAGACACGTTTGAAAGCTTTTAAAGTGGTTTTAAGGCCAAGACAATATGTAGAGCTAAGGTAAAAGTGCATGTACAGTAGAACAAAATAGACTACCACAAGTGGCATACCTCTTAGACACAAACAGCTCCATTTACCGTTGGGTACATTTGTAATCTGTTATTTCTAAGTATTTTTACCTCACAGCGATAAAAGGTCTGACCAGTCTGACTTATTTTCCAAGGATGTGGTCATGGTTGGTGTGTGGTCATGGGGTACACTGTCTCCTGACTGGTGCCAAGTAGGAAACAGAGTTAGGATTTGGCTGTCCATGAAAGACTAATATGCTGCTATGCTACGTCTTATCACACAAAGTTTTATTGGGCAAAGCAGGCTATTTCATGCGCCATTTAGTAAATAACTGCTGATGTAATGCTTTACGTGTGAAGTAACTGAAAAATGCTATTTATTACAATCTGTGTTCCTTTAATATTCATATGACGAATGTACTTTAGATAACTCCAGTGATAAGTGAAGCTCATATGCTCCAAGACACGTTCCTTCTGGGATTTCTGCTCCATCTTGATTCTGGATTGCTGCCATTAGTCATGATTGTATTTAAGTACCACTAACCAGAGACCCTTGCCCAAAGGGATCTGGGACATGTGTTTCCTATTGTTGCATGGGTTATTTCATATGTTCACACTGACCACACTCACTTTCTCAGTATGTCAATGGGCTAGCACACTTTACAGTTCCAGACTCCACATTCACATGCAGCTAAATCACCTGAAGTAGCAGCAACAGTAAAGTTGAAAAGCATATGTCCCATTTCACCCAATCATCTTCACTTTTTGACACGTACTCTGTACTGTGACAGCTCAAAGTGGAATTCACTTCAAGACAGATCTTTGAAAAGTAAGTCATGGTTAGACAAAAAATGAAGTGTCACCAACCCACCATTTTAGTGAATTCAAATGTTACAAATGTTCACAAATGCAATGATGAATTTCTTTTGATTTGTGATGTCACAAGTTACTCCTTGTTGAAACACAGGCCACCAATAAAAAAAAGGACTTGGCGGTTCCAGGGCTTTGGTGGACCAATTGCAAACAGAGCACTGTGGGCACAATAGGGTGAAATCACAGCCAATCACAGCTCACAGAAAGAAGGCTATTAAAGCAAAACTATACAACTGATAGGACAAGTACATCTGGAATTGACTTTAGATCACTCATGAGCTATAAAAAAAAAAAAACAGACAAGATTGTTTCCAAACATTCACCTTTGAAATTCTTGCATATTATGCTTTAATATAAGCTACATATCAAATAATAAACAAAATGAACTCAGTCTGACCTTCTTACAGTAATTATATAGTCATGATTGCTGGAGTCCCTGATGCCCTGCCATTTTTCTTCCATCCCTGGTTCACTGACTGTCTGCGCACAGACAGATGATGATTTGGAAGACGGTGTCAGATGACATCACAGATTTTCCTTTAAATGGATTTGTGACTGGATGCTCCCCCACAGTAGTCTATTAGCGCGGTTGATGGCTGAAAAACAACAGACAAGTGGATAAAGTGAATTTCTGTGTCCTTTGGCAGAACTATCTGGCAACACATGAAAATATTTACCAAATCGGAATATGGTTATTATGAAGTAGTTAATATGTCTTAAACTAAGCAGACATTTTCAAAGCAACCCTGACACGTAACTCCAGGTGTCTTGGATGGCAATAATAAACTCATCACTCTTTAAAATATGACTAGTGATTTTTAAAGTGTACAAAACCTTTAAAGCTATAATCTCTCTTTTTAAACCCTGCTATGCATTCATATTTAATGTGGTACATATGAAATAAAATGCCAGTTATATAATACTATTTACAGGCCCTGCAGTAAAAAAGATGACAGATTTGTGTGCTGATATCCAGGTGCATGGAATATTTCATTGCTGTCTCATAGTTCAAACCTGTGTCAATGTCACACTCTGAAATAGTCCTGGGAGAGAAAAATGTGACATGCTTAATATATATAGACGAAGAAGTATCTTTGCAGCTTTATGGTAATGCACTAAGATAAAATAAAAAAGAATAATTGTTATAGCACTGCTTTAAAGTTGAGAGAAAAAGGTAATAATAATATATCAACTAAAGAGTTATGAGTGTCAATCAATTTGTTTCCAAATTCCAAAAGCAACAGGTGGACCAGGTTTCTGAAATGGCTCAAAGAATATACAGACTGGCTTCACACTGCATACGAAAATCCAAGCTATGAGGCAAATTAGTAACAAAATGAACCTCTAATGGGAGATTAATGTTTTAATACCAAAGTTGACCTTAGGTGTCACCAAAAAACACTCAGAGCATACACGCAAACAAAAACAGTGGGCTAACATACAGAATATTAGTACATGTTATCTTATCTTACACCCCCAAGAAGAAATGTATTATTTCTTAATGAGGAATGTAAGCTGCAGTACACTTTATCTTAAAGCTCTTCAAATGTAATTTCTGTTTATTACAAATACTTTTTGTACAAGGCATGAAGAACTGTCCCTTTCCATTGGCCTTTTCTCAGCAGAGTTGAAGTTACCTAATGTTGGTGGGTGGTGGCCCTGGATCATCCCCTTCCAGAATTAATGTCATGGTGCATCATAATTATGGTGGAAATGAGTTTTATTTAAAGCCTGTTTCTAAAGTAAAAGCTGTAAAAAACATCAGCTTTAGCTTTATCTGCGAGAATTGCCAGAGTGTTATTTAAAGGCTTTCTCAATAACTTTAACATGGTGCTGAAGCTACACAGATTCCATTAAATAAGAACTGTGGTGTGAACTGTATCCTCCTCCAGGGATCAAGGAGCTTCACTTTAGATCTACGGCTTCTTTACTTCAGCCAGCCTCCGACCGATACTTTCCATCTAGGCCTGGGTGAACGCCTCTGCCAAATGTAGTCTTTTCCCCAAAGTGCAGAGCTGTAAACGGCAGAAAAACATGGTCTTAAACTGTTGGCTTGAGTGAAGTGGTAGTGACTTATAACAATATAATAATGTTAAGTTGTATGTGTATCTAATAAATAACCCAATGCACCACCAACCCTTGAGACTCTCAAACTGATATAGAAATGAATGTTGTAATGGATAGAACAAAATAAGTACTATTCAAAGCAGTTACAAAGTTAGCCATAGCTATGTTAGTGATGCCAAAAGTACCACTGAACTAAAACCACTAAAGTAATACTGAAGAATGGTAAAACACATTGTACAGGGTCTGGCCCACCACAGACACAAATATGTAATGGAGTGTGTGGTCTGTATAAACATGCTTATGCTTTAAAAACTGCTTTGAAAGTACAGCTACAGTACCAGCTTTCATTCACAAACAAGCATTTAACACATAGTCTGAAACATGACAGTGTTTAAAGAAAAACAATGACATCAGAATTATATGCCAGCATGTCTGTGTTAACCTTCCACTGCAGCTGGATTCTCGTGAAAATGTTAACAAAATTACAAAAATCCATCTTGATCTGCTCCAAGCAAAATATTTGTGTCCAAACCCTGGTCAAACTTGGCTGGTGTCTCCAATGAGCTCTGACAGGTCTGGGCGTTTTTCAGGTTTGAAGATGTAGAGGCTGATTGGACAAAACTGCAGTTGATAAATCACCGACAAGTAATTAATTTGAAGTACCATATTCAAATTCAAAGACATGCTATCATCTCACAAGAACATATAGTTTGCTAGAACTCATTGCTACAACCTGGCTCTAGCAGTCGTAACAAAAAAAAGTTTAATATAGTTTATTAAAGTAACAATAAGGTATGGAATGTGTGCATCAGTTGTGTACGATGGCCCAGTAGTGCACAGCACAACAACAATAAAAAAAGCAAACGTAAGCTTAAAACACAAGACATTAAGCCACAACACAACAGAATAGACCACTATGGTGTTGATATTGAAACACCTATATTTTTCCAGGACGCAACATGAAATGATGTAAGTGATCTGATCTAAATAGGATTAGGAATGCCCACTCATAGCTGGAATGTTATCATTTCAATTATTGTCTTCTGAAGCTGGCCTGTTTTGTCCACTAACTCTTTGTTTCGTCAATAGACCAACTTCCCTTAGTTGTTGGGAGTATTTCTGTTGTGTTGTGGCTTAATATTATTGTGTTGTGAGCTTATATTTTGTTGTTTTTCTCTTCCTTTAAAAAAAAGTAATAAAACAGGAATAAATACTGTGTTGAGAACTTTTGTTTGCTTTTTGTATCTTGATGTGAGCTTAAGTTTGCCTTTGTTAATGTTGTTGTTTTGTGAGCTTATGTTTGTATTTTTAATGTTTTGTTGTGAGCTTATGTTTGCTTTTTAATGTTGTTGTAAGCTTAAGTTTGCCTTTTTTAATGTTGCTGTGAGCTTTTTTTGTGTTGTTGTGTTGTGAGTTTATATTTGCTTTTTGTTAATGTTGTGTTATGAGCGTATGTTTGCTTTTTTAATATTGTTGTGATGTGAGCTTATGTTTGCTTTTTTAATGTTGGGTTGTGAGCTTATGTTTGCTTTTTTAATGTTGTGTTGTGAGCTTATGTTTGCTTTTTTATATTGTTATGTTGTGAGCTTATGTTTGCCTTTTTTAATGTTGTTGTGTTGTGCACATGGGTGAGAGAAGGTGTGTGGGGAGAATACAGAATTGAGCAGTGTTGTGCAGTGTTGTAATGACAAAAACAGAAGACCAGAATGCAGGCCCAGCAGGCCACAAAGCTGAAAAGACTGGAGAGGCACAGAACAGGCGGAGAACATACGTCTTTAACCCGGGCCCAGGTGTCTGCTGTCTATCCCAGAATAACTCCACCTCCAAAACAAAATTAGATAAATAACAGCAAAGGCAGAGGTCGTCACACTCATCAACATAAGTCTACAAATATCTAAGATATATTTCATAAGACATAACAAATTTTCAGTCCTTTAGAGGCCCTGACAAAAATCCTGATAAATTTCATATTGTTACTTTTCGCATCTTGGGAATAAATGTAATTGAATGTGTTCAACTGGAGTCTGCAGAATACTGTGATGAGTAAAATAAATTTTCTCACAGTGCGAACGCTATCACACAGGCCAACACAGTAGGAGACACTTAAGACCTCCCACTGATAATGACTGCACTAAAGGGCCACTGCAGCCTACTGGGTGGCACATCTTGTAAACGTCTGCTCTGACCAGAAGGCAAATGCTGCAGCCATAAGAGCAGCGTTTTTGGCCAGACTCTTTGAAGGCTATGGCATCATCCAGACAGACGCTGGGCCAAAGAGGAGAGTTTTCACAAGCTCTCCAAGGCCAACTTTTTGACATACACCAGTTTGTTATTGTAGCTATTCTGAGAGAAAGATGGATGCTTGGATTTTTGGGTGCAGCATGACTCTTACTCGCCAACAAAAATTAACCTTGCACTAATATTTCCATTGCACATTTCCATTTAAAGCTGAGGAAACAGCCTCCAATTTGCAATTCATTATATATTTATAATTACTATCTAGCAACATTTTGTTACATTCTTCAAAAATATTTGATAGATTTCCCAAGTAATCTATCTACTGTATCATATGTAAGGAAAATACATTCCAAAAAACTCTCTTACTAGAAAAAACTCTGTGGTATTGTTGAAAGTTATGATTTACAATAGACTTCTTCAGTCAGATAATATAAAACAATTGGAGATCTAGTTTTTTGGCCTCAGATAATAGCTTTTGATAGGTAGTGCAATGTATAAAACTATTACACAAATTTTGCTCTTGTTCTTGTAAATATTCCTAGTTTTGTTTTGTTGTTTTCCTGCTCAGTTAAATCCTAATCTCCTACCAACATTACTGAGTCACCATTGTTTATTCTTTCACAGTTTTGTAGCCTTATACCTGACATGTTTAGTTTGGTTGATAAAGCATTGTGTTTTATGGTTAGATCAGGCTGTTGTTAAAATTCAGATTCCATTTAAAACTAATATTGAAACTAGTACTGTGTAAACACATACTGAGAAAGTGAACTGCGCATGGTGAAAGTGTTAAATGTGTTGGCTTTAATTTAAGTATTTGGCAGAACATACTCTGCATAAAACTGTCTAGATTTGTGCCACTATGAACTCCTACAGTGAAGCTGCTAGCTTACTTAACTTTATTTTCAAAACATTATGCTTTTATGGTCTGACCTTTGAGCCTCTGAGGTGTCTTAGTGGATTATGAAGAGACTTAGATTTGAACAGTACAAGTCTTGGTCAATATTACAGTGGGAGAGCCAGTGGATGCTGGATTTATAGTGGGCTTTATGTCAGTGAAAAGTGAAAATCGAGCAGTCATATTTATTCAATCATTCATTATCTACTGCTTAGTCCCTGTCAGAGTTACGGGTGACTGGAGCCTATACAGGCGGGGTACAGCCTGGAGAAAGGCCAGTTAGTCGCAGGGCTAACATTTAGAGACAGACAGTGACAGACAACCATTCACTCTCACATTCATTCACTAGGGACACTTTAAAGTTGCCAATTAACCTATACATGCATGTCTTTGGACGGTGGGAGGAAGTCGGAGTACCCGGAGAGAACCCACGGTAACACGTGGAGGACATGTGGACTCCTCAAAGAAAGGCCGGGAGTTGGCCGAGAATGTTCGGGTCGATCGGGTTTTGAACTCAAGGCCTTCTTGCTGTGAGGCAGGAGTGCTAACCACTCTGCCACGTGTATTTAGAAGATGCCTAAATACAATATACCCAGAAGGTGTTGCAAATCTTCTTTACTTAGCTAGTATCTATTATGTTATATTTGCATGGATAATGGTCTTGGGTGGATTTTCAGAGCTTAGAATACATTAGACAGTAGACAGTATATTGAAACTTATTTAATACTATTTTTCAGTATTAACATGCTGTAATTAAAAAAAGCAATATTATGTCATATTATGGAAGAAATTTCCACCCAATAGCTTTTTCCAAAAGTTTTATTTATCCATGATAGATGGCATGTTCTAGATGACATGTTCTAGATGTTAGAGTCCTCTTTGTACATTTGTGGTTACGTTGGTGTTTTGCAAACCACAATGTGAATGATGTGTGAGCGCTGCTAGCTGTGAATTTTGGCAGTGGAGGTGAAAACTCAGAGGAAATAAACTGCATGAATGATAATGTAAACTTCACTGGAATCAGGCTGCACCAGTCGTTTTCAACTTGAGAACCCACTGCCAGTCCACATATGGATTAATAGAGCTATGAAACGTGATGCATCTTGCTACATAATTCAACACATTGCTGGTGGTATAAAAACAGTAAAAAAAACTTCCCTGTTAGAGTTTATTTTTGCAACAAATCTGTAGTTCTGGGTTTTTGATGACATAAGGTGGTTGCAATTTCACACCTTACACTGCTACCTTTTAGAGCATGTGAAAAACAGTGATGCCCTGCAGTGATATGCTGTTCAATATCAACATCATTCATTCATTCATTCTCTTCTGCTTAGTAAGTAAATTCCTTGAAAAATCCATTAGCCTTATAGGCCAAAACGCCTAACCCAGCAGCTTTGGGCCTTAGGCGGGGTACATCCTGGACAACGGCAGGTTAATTGCAGGGCTGACACTAGACTTCCTTAAAAAACTCTGGTGTTAAATATAGATGACAGACTGACATATATAACATGGGCTCCTGTGTTAACAGCCTCTTTGATTACTTTTAGAAGGAACTCTACACTTAAATACATATCCTGCAACATGAACCTATGCTTTTAATTTGTAAAGACAAATTTAATAAAAAAATAAATGTAAGCAATTACTATTACAGAACTAAGTAACTATATCTCACTTAAACATTGCAACAATTATGGTGTGTACACTGTAGCAGACTACATTTCTGCTCTTTACCTACCATATAAAACCATATAAATGACTAAACAAATATTTGTGAAATAGGCATACCACAAGCAGTTTCCTGTGTCAACATTAGGTTGTTGCACACAGTGCCGACATCCTGTTGCAGTGGGTTACCTCATTTTCCTCACCTCAATCATACAGTGAGAGCACACAATTTCAAAAATAGATGAAGTAGGGATGTAAAAAAACAACTTCTCTTGCGTGGGCACTGGGGGCTCCTCTCCTCGTCGCGCCATACTGCTGGTTCCATCTCAACATATGTTTTCACTTCTATATTGTTTTGGTAAAGAAAAAGCAACAGCCGCCATCAAAAAAAAAATTAAAATAAAAGAGCCATCAAGCCGAGCGAGAAACCATGAATCAAGCGCAGCCTCTCTTCCAGTATTGGATTAGGTTTTGTGCAGATCTGCTCAGCACATGGTCAATAAATTCAGTTGGGCTGTACCTGCATGAAAAGGATCTGCTGTACATTGCATGCATTTGCTGTTTGTGGTTGTGCAAAGACAGTTACATAGGATTTCACTGTAATTTATTAATTTATTAATATACTAACACTAAAAAAGACATTTCTTGATTCTTATGTAATGACAAGTGCTTGAATTAATAAGTAATAGTGTATTTTACTTTTCGAGTTTATTTGAAAAAGAAAATAACAAGAGTTGAACAAGGGTTGCTGTTTTGTGATGAAAGAGATGCAGAAAAAGCAACACAAATTTGATTTCTTTCTAACAAAGCTATCAAAAGATTTTTACCAAGACATGGGTGGACATAGAATTTATTTACTAGAGCCAAAGATAGAACTAGGTGGTTTTCTTTAAAGGGAACAGATTGCAGTATGTAAAGCAGCCCTGCGTAACCTTCATGCCTATCTCACTGACACAGTACCCCCAGCTGGACAGAAACCTCCAATGGAACTTTCCTGATGCCAGGACACTGTCTCATTGCAAGACATTACGAGACTCAAAGAGAGAGAGCAGAAATAGGCCAATACACTCGACCCTTATAGAGTCGTATTTGTACAAAGTACTTTAAAATGGCCCTACCTTCTCAGAAGACTTGTTTTTCTTTTCTTGTAAGACTTAAGACTTTCTTGTAAGACATAAAATGACGCTGCTGTTGTAATAACACAGGGTCTGTAGCGGAATAAAGTTACGCAAGGTTGTTCCAAGCATATGAATCATTGCAAGACTTAGATTACAGAACTTAAAATATTAAACTAAGCAGAACTAAGCAAAACGTAGAACTCAATTAAAACAAACGTCTGGCTCAGCAGATTTATACAGTGGCAGGTATTACAAAATAGTGTTTCTATAAAGACAACTACCAGAAAACAGAATTGACAAGCAAGTCCAGCCATACCAACTCACTTCGAAAAGTGAAATGGGTCTGGAATCCCTTTCTTCACAGCAAATACCACCTAATATTGGGTTTGCAATATTATAATGTTTGGTATTATTGCATGCTTCATTTCTCTGATTGGTTGTGTGTCTATTTAACTGAATTAGGAGGTATTTTTTTTGCCAAATCACTGAGACAACATTTTTGTGTGTACAATAAAGAAACTAAAACCCTCAACCCTATTTGGACTTATAATGAAATTACTGAGAGATTTTGAGAATTATTTGACTCAACCCTTATGAGGTCATGACCTTACTCTACATACTGTAACAAATATCACTCTAAACTCCACAATTATACTCTTCGGTGTCATAATAGCTACTCTATCATTTTAATGCAATAAACGCACATATAACCGTCTGCTATTGCAGTCTGTTTCTTGTATTTGCATGTTCTGACCAAGTGCCAAACAGCCTTGAAAACATCCATCATTGAGAATATCATGTACAAGGGGAAAATGTTGGCCAGACTGCTTAGCGTGTTTTTGTCTTTCGCTGAGGCCTGTTTCCAAGCCGACTGGAAACATATTTGAGGGTATTTTTAATCATAATGGGAGCAAATGTGTTAAATGTTAGCAGTGGTTTCTTACAGGCATGCAATTAAAGGCTTGCTTCGGTCAAATGGAGATCAGGATGAAGTAAAAAGTACAAAGTCAAATCTCCTTATGTGTGTGAACATTCAACTTTTTTGCAGTACATTTCTTGCTAAGCTGGGATATAATGTTGCACCATTACGCATGAAAGAAGTGGGCAATTGAGTTTTTTTAAGATGTCACTCACAAGAAAGGAATTCTTTATCATTTGGGAGCCAATGACTTTCAGATGGTAAGGCTAAAACAATGTGACTTTGTAAAAAATCTCTAGAGAATTGGAATGTTTTGTCTGAATGTAAAGCTGGCGGCAGAGCTCTAGAGTCAGAGCTGCCATCCCTTCATTAGTGCATCATATTGAATCTAGTCTTTATTATGACAGACTGCAAATGTGTTTGTCTCAAATGGCCCATGCTCCAGGCAGAAAGATTAGAAGGCTCATAAGAAATCTTAATGAAAATACAGTTAGGTAACTTCAATAGCAAATAATAAAGATACAGAACAAAAATATATATTAGACTTGTAGCTGATATTAGAAATATCCAAATCCAATCCAAAAGTTTTTACTTGTCACGGTGTTCAAAATGTGGACAAAAAACCACATTTTACAGTAAATATGCATGTTTAATTCAATTTGATAACACTAGTCTGGACAACTATGCTTAATCACGCCAAAATCCTGTATCTCCGTGAAACGGGTCTGGAATACCGTCCCTTTACAGCTGTTTTTACTTGAGCTTTATGGTGAAGTTTGGTTGAATGTCAGTCTTATTGACAAACCAGCAGTTTGCATTGCTTCAAGTGCTGGCCCATATAAAGTAGAAAAAATAACTAAAACTTGAGCCATATCCCAATGAGACATATGACAGATAATCAATATTCTTTACTTCACCTAGCTGATTGGTGTGTTTTAAAACTTATGTGTGGATACTACAACACATGTATTTGTCTAAATACCTGGCTAATGTTTAAAAATAATGGACTGGATTTATATAGTGCTTTTTTCAAGGCTCTCAAAGTGCTTTACAGAGTCCATTATTCATTCACTTCACAGTCACACACTGGAGGTGGCTACGAACTCTACGACTACCAGGCATACTCACACATTCACTCAAGGCAAGGGTGTTGCCCAAGGACAGAGGCAGGTTTGAGGTCTGTGGTCCTACTCCTTACCTTAAGATAACTAACCTGGCTGTTTTGTTTTTTGTTTTTGTTTATTAAAATGTTTTGTGGCTAGAGTTGTGTCAATTGTGGAATGGCTTGAACAAAATAAATAATTGAATGAAAAAATATAGTACATAAAGTATATTTACACTTTGTATATGTTTATCATGGATAGATAACTATGTTTAGGGGCTTGGAGAAATTTATGTCATCTGTGCACACTCTAAAACACAACTTTGCCCAAGACAATCTCAATAATTTTACTTCTAAAATACAAATTCTCAAAATTAAGTTTTTATTAATATAATAATAAACAAACCTGCTTTTATTTGAAATACTATGTTAAATATTCTAGATGGATAAAAACATACATTTCAAGATAATAACGTGTTCCCAGGCTCCATTATGATTTCTTTGCATTTAATTTATGAATTATTATACACATAAATTATTTTTATTCTGCGACGCTGTTATGAAATAAGAACAACAGTACTTCAGGACATCCCATTCAGTAGATTGTTTCAGGGTTCATCTGGTGTACAGATAAAGTATAGGAACAAAAAGGATAAAAGGTACACATTGTTAAAGCCCTGAGGCTGTTATAGAGTTAAATTAAAGTCTCCTAAACAAAGGAAATTGCAATGTTTAGCCGTACTGAAAGCTTACACCATACATCGCTCTACTGGTGATGTATGACACATGTAGCTAATGAGCAAGTGGGCTACTGATTACCACTCATTGTACAAGTTCCACCCCCAGGAGCTCCCAACCTCAATCAAATATAGTTCTCTAAAAAATGTATTTGTTATTTTCAGTGAATATTTAGTGTTTTGGAATAATAGATTATGAAACCCACATATTTTAGGGTGGTAACACATGCTAACCACATGCAAATGCTGGAATAATTACATGCCTGTTGGGTTAATACATCTGAATTAATGGCTGGTTTGAACACAAAGAGGCCGTGTGTGTCCACCATTTGTGTTTATAAATGTTCCATATTATAGAGTAACTTTTCTGTTAGAATTGTCCACCAAACTAATTGTTGTTGTACTTCTGAGGTTTTGCTGTCTTTTATAACTTTTATAACTTTGTAAAAACCCAGTTTGGAATCACCTTGCCACATTCACATCAATAAGCATAAGCAATGTTTGTATTATAAGGTTTTACAAAAAAAAAAAAACAGCTGGTTAATGTTGTTATATGTTTTTGACATAGTCTTACACAGGAGTCAGCATTCTTTTAGAGCCAAAGACCCACTTCTCGCCAAAAATACAAAAATGCACATGTGTTGGGAGTATGGGTGGCCTTTTATTGTGGCCAGCCTAAGACACACCTGTGCAATAATCATGCTCTGTAATCAGCTTCTTGATATGCCACACCTGTGAGGTGGATGGATTATCTCGGCAAAGGAGAAGTGCTCACTAACACAGATTTGGACAGATTTGTGAACAATGGAAAAAGTTTTTGATATTTAAGTTCAGCTTATGAAAAATGAGGGCAAAAAAAGTATTGCGTTAAAATTATTGTTTAGGTTATATTAGATGTTGAGCACTCCTCCGCCGCTCCCTGTTTTCTTTTAATCATTCATCTCACTCCTCTGCCGCACCCCCGTCGCTCCCCGGCCACCCACCACTCCATCGGGAGGGACAACAAAATGAAGGTACTATAGTACTTTTCTCATTCAGTATGAGTCATTTAGCTCTGCGTGGCTACAGGGGGTGTCAGAATGTGGCGGTTCTAGTGTTAATATTTGTAAGAACAGGACTAAACTATTACATACAGTATATAATGTGTTGAGCACTCCCCTGCCACTCCTACACTTTCTTTTATCATTCATCTGACACTCACAAAGCTAAAGCTCAAAATTACAATACATAATAAAGTAATCAAATGTTAAATACTTCCTATTCATTGAATCTAAATAATCTCTTTTTACTTATGGGCTGGTGGAGGAGAGTGTCCAATCCATGTGTTGTAATTCTTCTTTAGGGATTTTGCAGGAAATCGCACAGCCAAGCAGCTAACAAACCCTTAACTGCCAAGGTGAAGTGGAAGCTCAGTCCAGGGTAGGGAAAAAGTCTTTGCAGGGTGATGTAACCACAAGAAAACAAAATAAATCTTCTGTTGGATAAAGATAGTTCCTCGATTTATTACAGAGTCCCCACAAACAATCAAAAAGAATAATCCTTTTATGTCTGCTCAAGCAACAGGCTAGAAGAAGCCAGTTTAAATCCTGTTTTGCCCAAATCCACTTGCAGGAGAAGTTATTGTTCTTCTTAACCATTATCAAATGGTTGGTGCTCAGTATTTATTTTATAGAGCCAGTCCTCTGTTAGATCCTCTCATCCATTCATCTTAGCTTATGTAATATACCATAAAGTAAATACATACATTTAATCCTTATTGGTTACATACCACACTCTCCTTCTTGTCTACTCTGTCTCATACAAGCAAGTTTCATTTTCTATTTCTAAACACATATTCCCCAAAAATGACAGAACTTAAGGTACACTCAATGTACTCAGTGTCAGTCAATGTCCAGTTGACAATCTAATCACAATTCATCAAGATTAATTCTAGACACAGTGGTTACAAGCATTTTTATGCAAACATATAATCTTATTTAGTCTCAGACAAAACAATGACATGAGGCATGATACGTAGTTGAAGACAGTTGAAACTGAGACAAAAATGTTATATATTCTAGTCCTGAGACAGAGCATCAGTAATCAGTTTTTTTTGCATGTTTTATTGCCCATATCTGTCTATGCTTCCGACACAAACACATCATCGTTTCTCTGTTAAGCTCACATCTGAGACCTGCGTTTTTTGTTTTTAAATACAGAGCCATCCCTCCCATTTTGTACGAAGAGGATCAGACATTTTCCTGGGGGTCTGTGAGAGAGACAGCCTGATGCATTGTGGGAGTGTTGATTAAACAAATGATACAATCCCACAGAGAAATTTGCCTGAGATCCCCCTCCTTCTCTCCCCTTGTTGCACATTAAACGATCTGTGCATTAATAGCAGCAGTGTGAAGACATTGAAGTAAAGGTTGGAGTGGAGGAAACTGTATATTATGTACGTATTATTACTTGCATAGATAGCTTTATCAACAATAATCATGGCAGGGCAATCTTTGATTTTTTTATTTGTCACAGGTTTTTCAACTCAAACAGATGGGAATCAAGAAGAAATGACAGAAAGTGATCTGCAACACTTTTTAATCATTCAGCCTTTTATTGTATTTCCTATTTGATGGTCAGTTGTTGTGTACTATACTTGCAAAATGCATCTTATTCAAATCTTTTCATGCAAAGTACAGCATGCAAACTTAGGTTTTCATTAAAGCAGTACCAAAACCCAAGTTCTTTTAAAGCTCTACTACCTGATTTTCCTTTTCCTGTCCTGGACTAATTTTCTAGCACAAAAGACCAATACATTACATTAAACCAAAGTTTAGAGGTTATCAGAAACTCATTCATTCATGAATGTTATCAGAAACATCTAGAGTTTATTGTTGTAGACTGTAGTAATCCAGTAATTATCTCCACCTCGATAAACATTGTGTCAAAGCATGCCAACTTTTAATTTGCTGTCCTTTTCGCTCTTTGTTTTTTGAGCTGTTTGTTCGGGGTATAATAAGACTGTTTTGCAATAACCCATTTCCTGGTTTATTTTCTTGGTCCTTAATTGTTGACATCAATGTCGACCAATGGGAGCGCTGCTATTTAACGGCAGTGAGCTGTGATTGGCCCAAATCCCACTGTGGGCAGATTAATCTATTCTTAATTTTTAAGGTCTAATTTTTCCTGTTACAATTGTGAGAGTCACCAGCCCAAGTTAAGTTTGTTTTTGTTTCATGTTTACTTTTTATTTTATTTTGTCATTCTAACTTTCTCTGTATTTCCAGCCCTTGTGTGTTTCCCGCTTTTTCTGCTTGCCTGCCCCGCCCTTATTTGCTGCACCTGTGTCTCGTCGTTGTCACTCCCCAAATGTATTTAGTCTGTGTCCACCTTCAGCCCTGTGCCAGTTTGTCTTCATTCCTAGTAGCAAAGTGGTTCAGTCTTTTTCCTCGTGTTTGTATGCCTGTGTATGACCTTGCCTCATGTTTGGATTTTGTCTTTGGCGACTCCTGTTATTTGCCCTGCCTGAATTAAAGGATACTTACTTATGTCATCTTACGTGACACGTCTGTGAGTTGTGCTCTTATGTCCCTACTTCTCCAGTCTTGTCAACAATAAGCTGTCAGGTGATTAAACTGTCAAACTAAATGCAACAGGGAAAATAAATTAGATAGGCATTGTTTAAAGCCTGCTGTTGTTTCATTCTGCTAATGTTTCTTTCTTCTTTGGTCAGCCCCCTTAGATCAACCCATCTATCCAGCTCCCATAATACACCGAGAAGGTCTTAAATGCACACTTCAATTCTATATTGGTAATTTACTGCACTCTCTCTCATCTACTCTGTCACTTAGGCCTTTCAAATCAAATAAAAACAAACACTTTAATTTTGCTCTTACGTCCAACTACGAATAACAGACAGACAGACAGAGCACCGTTTATTGACAAGAGTTGGCAGTCGACTCAGCTCATAAGTCATCATGGTGCATGCAGGTCTAGATAAGTTGCAAAACAAGCACTTTCTGCCATGAAAATGTGCTCAATCAGTAAAACTGGCCCTTCCTGTTTGGTGGCGAGGAACAGTCAAGGCCAATACATACTCCACAAGAACGAGAAATTTGTTCTCGCTCCCAGAGCTGCGAGAACAAAATGAAGTAATTTTGTTTTCGAAGCTCTGGTTTGGGAGTTCGTGCAGCTTGTTCTTGTCTGAGCAGTACTTTTTTCTTGTGGGTGTCTGAAAAGCTGAAGTGGGTGGGGTTAATGAGGAAAAGCGAGTCCTGGTAACTTTGTTCTTGTTCTTCTCGCCCCCTCAAGAACTAGAACAAGTTTCTCTGTTCTTGTGGACAATGCATTGGCCTTCAAGAGTTAAATACTAGGTATGTTTTTACTTTTACTCTTCATTATGGCACCCACTTTGTTGTGTTGAAAGACAACATCTACAGTGACAACAATGACGTAACAGGCCCAAATGGAAAATGTACAGCTGTTATATAATACACATGAAAGATACAAAACACCGTCCATTTTCACTGGTGTTCACTGGCATAAAAACAATAAATCCAGTGATTGCCGTATATATAAACACCTCATTTGGAGTAGCCTATTGCCATAACCCAAATATGGAGCTTAATCAAAATATGATGTGCATGTATATGTAGTAAATGACATCAAGTTTTTTGTGTAGGCTTGAAAAATGTGAATTATAGAATTTCAATGTACATCCTTATGACCAGTTGCTACAAACTAATATAAATAGATTTTTGGTCTACTGGATTAGTAAGTGCAACAACCTGAATGGTCATATTCTTTAGACTCTCAATATCAGACCTACAGTATTTCCACTGGGTTTGTTCAAAGACAACAGCATGTACCTGCAGAGCACCTTAGCTGTTCACATTCTCTTAAAGAAGGAGTGAAAGGTGTGGAATGGATATCTGCTCTTTTCCCACCAGATGTGACTGAAACAACACATCCCACCTTTTTAATGATTTACTTAAGAAAGCAATACTGTCAATCCATTCAATAAGACATAACTTTAATCATTTTAATCATCATTTTAATCATTTAATCATTAAGAAATATACAGCAGCTTTTAAACTACTGGATTATGTTACTTTATTATTATTATTAGCTTTAAATGTAGTACATGGTTTATATTATGTACTAGTTATTTTTATTTGTATTGATTGTTGCTGTGCCATTTGAAACATTGCACTTGTTACATGCCTTTGATGCTCATCTGTTTCAAAGAAGCCCCTGTCTTGGCTCTTTCTTTTTTTTAATTTATATTCAGTTGAGAGCATCTATTTTCAGCTTAAATTCCTGAGCACAGACAGGCCATGCACCTGTTTTTGAAGATATGAAACATGGATCTGCACACTGTCTAAGTAAAATGTGACTAGCCAGCAGGAAACTTTGGAAGAAATATCCACACACAGCTATAGGTTACTCGGAGCCAATAACAAGAGCCATTCCGGCCCGGGGCATCTTTGAAGAGCAGAGATGTGGTGCATGTCTTGAGTAATGATCCACTTCTAAGCCGTTGTTTACTGCATGACCCTTCCTCTATCGGTCACCAACTACTTATATATATATATATATATTTAGGTTTTACATTATTGAAATCCCCATATGTTTGTCCATGTCTATATGCAAGTGAGATCAAAAACTATTGTGGTTAAAGATGGACTCCAGATGTGCACACTGGGGATTTATAGATGAACAGTTGCTTGGCATTGTGTGTGGGACAGGAACGAGATGTGTAACCCCAATGGACCGACTGACCTGTTCTGTGCAGAACCCTAACCCCTATGTCCCTCTAATATAGACATTTGTGTGGAACGTCACTAAATGAGAACGTGAAAAGGAACACTCCTGATTCTCATTATGGCTCCAATGAGAAACAAATCTCTGCTGTTCCCCTGCTTCTCTCTAGAGCTCAAGTATGAATTTTACAATGTCATTGTCAAACAACTACTTTGTGTACAATGCTAATATTCTCTCCCAAAACAGTGATCACTCTGTGTTGTCTGGAATAATTAGGAATAAGGACATTTGGGGGTCTAGTGCAAATTCTAAAGGACAAGCCAAAATTTACTGAAGAACATCTACAGTATTTTTGTCTACAATTTCATCCAAATTATTTGTTTTTCAAGCATATTTTGTGTTATTTTCCGTAATCTTTATTTTGTATGTTAACTGTTTGTTTTTTTTTTTTAATCCTGTAATGCTTTGTTTTCTTAAAGAGTTTGGTTACCATTTGTAACATTTTGTTTGATACATTTTAGTGTTAAATGTAAATACATTTTCTGTTCACTATACTGCTTGTTACAATTTTGTAATTTTGTAACATTTTAAAATATTTGTACCAAGCAGAAATTATACTTCTGTTTTTTTTTTTTTTTTTTTACTCAACAGGTGTTTTTGTAAGCTGCTTTGTTTGATTTTAATGTTGTTTTTCCAGCTATATTTTGTTTATTTTTCCATACATTTTTTAATATGTTTGTATTTGCTAGCTTACAGCTTATCTCCACACTTCCTATTCAAGGCAGCCTATACAGTACTTAATGGCTTCAAAGTCCTGTAGGAGGCACTGCTTTTCTAACTTTCCAACACTTCTGCTCTGTGGCCAAACCACTGCTTTACATTATCAAAAGGGATAGCTCTGGGCTAATTGCTTTCTCACAGGGCTCAGTCCACACTCCTGCCATGCTGCACATGGGTGGAGTGTGTTCAACCCACTCAGCCTGTACCACTTCTAAAGGGAAAAGAAAAAAAAGCTGAGAGAGTTTGATGAGATTAAGCACTTCAAGATGTTCACATATTCACGTCCAGCAGAGAAAAGCAGCCTCTCGTGCTGTTGCTTTGTCACATCCTGTTGTTTATAACGGCCTCCACTCGCTTCACCTTACGCACATATTAACAGACACACTCAGCAAACAAAGTCTCTGCTGCGCGTTGAAGAAAAAGTGGAAGGAGCAAGTCTGAGGGCAGACACGGCAGAAAGGTCCAACTGGAACCAACAACTTAATGTAATCTGAAAAGTGGAGAAATTGGTGTGCAAATTGGATGGAAAATGAGCCAAACTGACTGCCAAAGGTCTTATTGAGCCATTCAAGCTAGTTACCTGCTCCAAACACTGAGACATATCTGGGTTTCCAGCCTCATTCATGAGTTATAGTCAAAATAAATCTCAGTTTGACAACATAAACCAAGGCACAGGCCCTTTTTGACACTTAATTTGAATATTTCCATTCATCTTTTGGTTCAGTTTTATTCATTTTACCTATACATGAACTTCACACAAGTTGCTGCCTGTTGTTGACCATAATTTAAGTGCTTAAAATTTGGACTAAGCTGGATCTACCATAATATAGATTTAAAATAGATAGCAAATGACTCTCTAATCAATGCAAATGGAAACTGTGGCAATTACAAACCACGTCCAGACCGGTCCTTTTTCTTGCACTTAACACTATCTAAGCTGACTGCTATCGGTCATTCTTCTTCCTACCAATAAAACAACATGAACTCTCTGTTTGAACTTTGTGTAACCTGCACCATTTGACTGCATTGGGAAAATTGCTTGGATGATTTGTTACACAATTACTAGCAAGAAATCCAAGACCCATCCACCCTGTAATCATCATCATCATAATCATTAACATTAAGTAACGTTCATGCGTGGAATTTAAACCCATTATGTGATTAGCATTTGTAGAAAATGGCTAGCGATGAAAAGGACAAGCACAATCCAAGGACAATGTATGAAGAAGTACAGAATATCTGCAGGAGGGAACTGTTCAGTGTAATTAAAAATGTCTGTAATATGGATATTATGAACATACGTTGTCCAAATCATTATGGTCTATTCATGTGACGCTCCCGAGAGAATATGGTCTGTCCCGTCATGTGTTCAAGTGTAAAACCCCACAATATTTACGAGAATGGACCTGAACTGTCAGAGCTATAACTTAATATTTCCACATTAGGAAATAAACCCAGCCTGTAATTAAAGATTGTTTTAACATAGTAAATCTGATCTGACATTTTATTCAATGTGTGGCCATTTTTCTGTAGGTACATAATTATTGGAACACTTGGACAGGATATAGGGTTCAGAGACAAATGTCTTCCTCTACCTTGATTACTTGTCTGTCTACACCAACATCTGTCATGAAAAACACAACCCAATCATAGAGTCAAGGAGTCTTTCTTTTGCATTTTTAAACATGAATGACAATGTCACTGTCAAGACAAAAAAAATGGATGGTATTTTTACATTGTTACTTAATCTCCTGTCTTTTATCAGCTGCTTAGTCTATAGGAAATCATGTTTTAGTTAAGGAAAGGCATGACAGGCCAAATTGCTAATTCATATTTAAACCAAAATGTGTAATTGTTAGAGAATATTTGAGCTGTCCTTTAGAGCTGAGAGGAGTCAGTATAGAATAACCAGTCTGTCCATGCGTCTGTGTAAGTGTACTTACCGCCATAAGTAAGAAAAAGACTAAAATTCTCCTTCAGTAATAACAAGCATGTATTTTCTCAAAGCAACCACTTTCATCCTCTAATTAACCTAAAATGTTCATACTTCCTGTATTTATTGCATTAGAAGAGACCTAGGTTTAATGTCCCTTCCTCCACCCTAACCTGCTGTAAATGTTAATATGTTGTATGTCACATGATGAAAACTTGTATTTCTGTTTCTTGGGAAACGTCTGTTGAAGAGCAAGAGTTAACAAATACACTCTCAGATTAATTGAAAATCATAGATATACCAATAAGACATGCTTGACTCCCATAAATATTGCAATCCAAAACACACATTGGAAAATATATTATTGGTATTATTGCAGGTTACAAAAATCTTTGGTCAAAAAGAGTTCATCTGTTTAGAGGGACTGATTGATCTGACACTTCAGCAATATGCTGGGCATGTATTCTCTCTACGTTTTGTCTCCGAAGTGACCTAAGTATTTAAGGGTATGTGTTGAAAGCCTGCACTGTTCTTCTTAGGTCACATGTCAGACACATGACAGACTGATTTTATCAGTGTCAGTCAGTGTGCAGAAAAAGTAACAATAGACAATGGAGTTTTGTATTTTATAAAAAGCAGACTTTTTTTGCTCAAAGATGGTTCTGCTAAGTGAAGGGGAAATTCTCTGTTGGATCATTGAAAGGACAGCATCGATGAGTAATTTGTGGGTGATTAAACAAGTCAAATGAGAGATTAATACACAATTACATAATTGTTTGTCCGTAATGCAACATGTACAGTTTTATAAGATAGAAGGTTAGATTACAGTTAGCTCCACACTATACAAAGAAAGACTAAATGTTTACTATACTGTTTACCACACAATACAAGATATTCTCCTTTTTAATCATTTCCACATGGCACTGACAAACTAAAATCAAACAGAGGCTTTTTCACAATTTAAAAGTTGCAGGAGGACGTCTAAACACGGGAAAAGCCACTGTTTATGGCCTGTCAAAATATTTCCCGCCGCTGTCTGCTGGAGCGGGCCCTCGTGCTGAAAGGATGTGCAGATTAAAGGGCCCATTAGAACCTGGTATCACAGACTGCACACAAAAATTACACAGCAGAGGGCCTGTGTAATCCTAGTTGACAATATAAACAGTTTGGGTAAGATCACTGGGAACAAAAGATATTGTTCTCAGACTTCTGTGCATTGTATCCGAACAGTCGAAACATTTCTTACTTAACCTTAAATTACATTATTATCAAGTGAGCAACCATTTTCTTTAAAACAATTAGCTGCAGTTTTAACACTTGCTGAAAATTGAATGGGTTGGCTGGCTCTAGTCTGACATTGTTTTCAGTGACTATTGGGCTTTCTTTTAATCAGCAAATCTTTATAAATTTAAGACAAGTTTAAGAGAAAAGCCTGTGTTAGAAAAGCCCAGTGTCTTTTGAAGCTGAAATAGGAGTTAAAAATATATAAAAATAAAAAAATAAAACCGTCAATAGATGTAATAGGGTGGTCATAACCCAGACACAGAACATCGCTGTATTGTATATTTGCTACATTATTTATCCCATTTTGTGTGCATTAAAGCATATTGTAAAAAGAAAGACATTATAATCACCTTTTCTAAGCTTTATTATGAAGCATTTTAATGAGAATGTTCAAGCAAGCTTTGGCCAATCACATGCTCTGTACAACTTTTCTCACTTGTAATACACCTGTTGTACAGTACATATGTCAAATCAATTTTTACTATGTGTTGATAAAAACATGCACTGGGCAGTTAGACACACAGAATCCTCTAAACCACAGTGATGGATGTAATAACGACGACATTCATCCCCAAAATAATTATATTATATATTATAATATATATATATATATATATATATATATATATATATATATATATATATATATATGGATGGATGGATGGATGGATATATGTACGTATATATTCGATTATATTGTTAATCCAGGGTGAACCTCTGGTGTGTGGCAGTACTTCACTTCACACAAAACCAAAATGGAAAATACTGGCTCCAGATGTTGAGAGAAAAAAAAGAAGAAAGAAAAACAGAGCCACCTGCCTCTGCCTGCTCACGTCTTTTCTTCACTGGCAGAAAGTGTGGACCTTGGATTGGAAGTGGGGTCTTGTTTGCAAAAAAAGTGAGAACAACAGTCAAAACAGAAGTCCAGAAAACAGAAGGGAGAAGACAGACGGAGAAAAAGTGCGAGAAGTGTGTTGGCAGGGACGAGGAAGGAAGCATTTGTATGCAAGGCCAAAGTCTGGCACATTAGCATTCGGTGACTAGTCAGTCCACTATGTGCTCACTCCACTATAAATCACACAGCATGTTTACTGCGCGGGAGTGAACTCACCGAGGGAGAATTGCTGATGCTAGTCACAGCTAGCACAGCTCACTGCTCAGTGTGTGTATGTTACTCATTCGGTGGTGATTTGCAGGATCCTGACAGGACACTCTTTGCTAACCACATTCAAATGGACATCTTGATAACAGCAATGGATTGATGGTGACAGACAATACTTCTATGCAGAGTGATTTTGGGGTTTTAATGTGCAAACGCTTTTCTGATTCAAGATGAGATAAAAGATGAAAAATAATTAAAATGTCTTCCCATTGGAAATTTGAAAATCAGTGGATAACCAAAGATTTAGATATGGAGTAAAATTAAAATGTGTGCTTATCTTTCACTTGGCCTATTGTTATGAGCAGACTATGCTTGATTTATGCTCTTCTGCTCTGCTGTATATTCATTTTATATGAGAAAACCATGCTACTTCTGTCACTTTCCTCAAATTTGCATCACCAGCAAACACCAAGAAACTGTATACTGCCCTGACCATTTGTAAAAGTGTGCATCTTCCTGGGGAATATTTACATTCCTATTTCACAACTGCTGAGTGAAATATAATCAACAGAGGTTTGGCAGGAGGATTTGAAAGGTCAATGACAAAGGTTAAACACAAACATAATTATTACTGATATATATTAGCTGTGATATTTGCCCCAGAGGTTACAACCTGCATGTTACTATTTCCAAAGGTTGAATAAATGCCACATTCTTAAACTGGGTAATATTCTTAATTTATTTTGTCAGATTAAAACAAAGGTGATATTCATACAGTGAAGAGCATGACATTTAAAATTTGGACAGCATTGGAAAGAGAGGTTTTCTAAGTAAACTCACCCTGTCATGTCCTGGCTTATGTGCTTTGTGACCTGTCTTTACACATTTTGCTCTGGTCTGGAGGTAGAAACAACTCCAGCCTCACACATCCACACTTCACCCTCAGCTCTGTGCCCACTTCTTGGTACTTGTCTAAATCTTAACTCAGGTTGAGATGAGGGCTAAAGTTACACTTTAATAGGCGCTACAATATCTACTGAAAATGGATTTTGTCAGTTGCCCGCTCATGCTTTTTCCTGCTCCACCTGCCTCTGCCAGATCCCACTGTGAGAGCAGAACAACTCTGACGTTTTGTAATTTCACTGGTGCATTGTGGGGAGTGACTTCATGTAAATACATTCCCACGTTAAGCAAAGCAGTTTTTTCAGCCAAATGATGCAAAACACCTGGGCTTATACACTGTGAAAGGAGAATATTTGAACCGACTTAAATTTTATTGTAGTGTGGTGCATGTTTAATTTTATTACATTTTATTACAGATTTCAGCAGGATAAAGTATAAAGTATCTAATCTAACTAAATATTAAAACCTAACAGTCCTAAATGTTGTCACATTGGATAACTTTGATGGGTTAGCTCCAATTTAACAAGTTTGAACAAAACTCAATTGTAGACTACATTTTGGCTTAGGTTCATGGCGTATGATTAGGAATTAATTAATTTATTTGTCATTTGGGACACTTGTATTGTCCCCATGTGGCATTGGGGTTCATCTTTGGTTGCTATGGTTACAGGTTTCATTCAACCTCAACATCCTATAACACCACTGATTACACATACTTTTTATTTATTTATTTGTTGTTGTTTTTTTTCAGCTATTTGGTCCAATTTGGTCACTGCTTTAAAAGTCTGTTTTTCAAACAAAAATAAAAGTATATTAGCAACAAGTTATAGATTTCAAATTCAGCATAGGCTATGGCCTAAATTTAAATGCTTCCTTGAAAATGGTTGAACATTGAAATTGACCATACCTGCAAACATACATACATACAGCTAACCTTTTTACACTGACATGTCTGGTTCTTTGAACATTTTGACAAGTCAAAGCTGGAGTGACATAAAAAAAAAAAACTTGAAAAAACATGGTGGAATTCCAAGGCTTTGGTTTTTGGTCCTGGATATGTTCACGTTGGCGCTGTCATGGCTGCTGCGTTCTGCTGCGCTTGAATAAAACAGAGCCACTGTTAATGTTATTAGTAACACCTGTGCCCTCATACACAGACATTTCAAAATGTCTTCCATGAAAAAATGTCTTAGAACAAGTATTTTTCCTCGGTTTTAGGCTGTTGGTCAGTCCTATTTAATGTGGAGAAACTGCATACTCAGACAGATCCAGGACACTCTTGACAAGGAAATCATGTAATTCTGTTATTTTTCCTGAATAAAGCATGACTTAAACACAACTTGCCTTCATATTAAAGCTCCTAATGTGTGCCGAGGCGAAGCAGAGGAGAACAACGGCGATGCACATTTGAAGAATCTCTTATTGGCTCTTGATCATTTCCAATCTCCTGTTGAATGCATTAGCGTAGATCAGCTGTGCTTTTCATCAGACGCACCAAGGCTCAAGACCAAATGCTACACTTAAAAAAATGGCACGGACCAATATAAAAACACACTCTCCTATAAATGGACACTATGGGTCTGAACCTGCTGTAACACACTGTCACATTCATACTCCTCTACGGCCAAAGAAATCTCAGCACACTCAAGATGCTGGGCTTGATTCGGGGAACTGTGTTCATTAAAAGGGCAGTAAATATTCTCTGGTGGAACATATTTATGTGAGCGTGAGAGAGTGAGTGTCAGCACCCCACTGGGTCACATTTAGACCATCATTTAAATTTCATATATTTCAATATTACAAACAATTGTGAAAATCTGGATGTTGTGTGTCACATTTATACAAGCTCTAAATGGTTTCCTTTATAGAGGAGGATGCACCTGTATGGGATTTTATTGAGGGTTATTGTCCACTACAATATTTTTATTCATGTTTATTTTGGTCATTTTGTGTTTTTGTAGTGTTCAGTGTTTTAATATATAACAAATCTGTCAGTAGTACCAGAATCTGTTCTACAGACAAGCTGATTTCAATTATTTATTTTTTTTAAGGGGGGGACAAGGACACAACGACAGTATGAACCAGGGTGAGCGGGAATTGTACTGTAACAACTATAACTTACAAACCATGATTTTTTTTTTTCCTGCAACTGGAATTTTTGCTGCAGAAAAATGTACCCACAGAATATTTTTCAACAGCTCTAACATATTTTTTTATGTTACACAGTACTATTAGAGTAAATTACGGTTCAAACGACTCAACAAAAACTACCAATTAACATAGAGTCCAAATTCCTTAAACGATGTTCGGACAATGCCTACGTTTAGGCACAAAAGCAGCCAGTTTAATACCGCAACTGCCAACATCCCAACAACCTTCCGAACTGCCAGTGGGTCATTTTTACTTTTATTTTAACACAACAGCGCAAGCATATGATAACATTAATTACGGTCAAGTTGTACAAAGTAAAATCACTTTAAAAATGCAAATGGTTCTAATGTTGTACTGATTACTTCAACAGCTTTTTAAAGACCGAGCTCCTCAGCCTGTCTAAGGGAACAGCCCAGCCACACTTTCAGTCATAACCCACAGCTCACAATATCAAAAAATCTAATGTTTAAGTTTAGTGACAATACCACTTGGCTAGGATTAGGAGATAATTGATTAACAGTGTGTTGCAATGACACGAACTGTTAGAAATTGTAAAGTTTGTAGTAGACTTTCGGTTTCTATGAGCACTTATTTGCTGACCACATGTCTGCCACAAGCCTCATTTTTACTCGTCGTACAGTTGTTATTTTGGCCAACACAAAAGAAATCTGTTTAAAATCGAATTGACACCTCTCATATTGTACTCTGGAACCCGCCAGTCGGCATTATGGGTAATAGAAGCAAGAGTATAGGTCTGAAATAGCAGATGTTTGTGATTGTCTTTGAATTGGAGCTGTTGATTCATCCATGGAAAGACCTTGCACGGTGTAATTCTATTATGCAGATGAGTGCTCCTGTGCTGTACAGGATTTAGACTTGTTTTGGCTCTGTGCACTGACTGACATACAGTCTGTTACCTCTGCACTAGTAGGATGTATGCCACCATTACTATCAAATTGTTCTGCTGATCTGTTGCAGTTATCCCTTTCCATGGGTTGAGTTATTGGGAAAATGGCATTTGTAGAAAGCCACAGCATTCCTCAGACAATGGCCACGTCTGTATAGCATAAACAGATGCGTCTCTTGGCTGTACTTTGCAGTTTGTATTTATAGCAGACTACAGATATGTTGGCATTCAGTGTCCTGTCAGTATCACTTTATCTATTGTCATTTATTTTAATGTCTAAATGTTAATTGTAAGCAAAATGTGAAAATAGATTGTCTTTTTTTTTCTTGTCGACACATTTTCTTCGTTGAACTTCCTTTCTGTCTTTGTGCAATAAGAAGCCGCAAACCCCTGGAACTCAAACCTCATACTTCTCTTTGGTTGCCCCCCTTTGAGTAATTAGCATATTCCTTTTACTTCACATAATACATCAAGTGAGTATAGTGACGTGCGGGAAAAGTCACAAGCTTCAGTTTAGTTTTATTCATGCTGGCAAAGAGCAAAAAAATGCAATGATCTATGAGTATAAGAAGCAATCATTCTTTTCTTCGCCATAGATCAAGACTTTTCTTTTGTTCAGCAGTCGGTGGTGGTTGAGGCATAGAGGTCTGTGAGCTTCAAAGGAAAGATTATGAATGTGAAGGTATTAGAGGAAGAAGGTTGAATAATTTGAGGAAAATTGCATCTATTTAAATGAGCTAGAAAATCTGGAGGTTAATTGTCATTGATTTAAGGCTTGTGTGTGCACTGTGTCTGCAATTCTATACTGTGTCTATATTCTATATTGTATTTTTATTCAATGGCAATAGCATCCAAATAAATGTTTTATTTCCAGAGTACTTCTTTTTCTATATGAACTTCTACACAAATTCTCCAAAGACCATTCTCTTGAATTTCATAAACGCAATATACTCTTACAAGTCAATCAAACTGAGTTACTAAACGGACCATATAGTGTTAGACAAGCCAGATATAAAAATAATCAAAATAAGGGTACAATTACAATTACAATTTATATTAATGAAACACCATCATTCCTCCCAGTTTGCACTAAGCGCTCTGAGGTGCAAAATAATTTACTGCTGATAGCAAACTGCTGAGTAAGCCGCTGTGACATGAATATTCTGACACCAGCTAATGATCTTGTGTTTTCCCTTTGGGTACAAAACTGTCTCTCATAAAAAGAGCGTCAAAACACAAAGGTGTCAAATAATCACAGCTACTTTTCTGTTTCATCAATCACATTTGCATATGTTTCTGCATTTACATACTGAATTTATTGTTGTAGCTTGATGCTATGCTACTTTTGTACTCCCAAACACCCACCATGCTGATTAGGAGTCCTAGATTTGTATAAAGCTATACTTAAGTGAGCCTGCGTTCAGCATCAATTTCTCTTCTACCGCACTTACGTTTGTTCCATGCCGTAGCGATTTTTGCCCAAAGACGTGGGTAGGAACCTGTAATTATCCAGAGCAGTGTCCCTGTAATTCCTCCAAACCATTAGGACCCAGAGTCGTACAGGGAGGTCTTCTACTATCACTGACATAAGGAAAAAGCCCCCCATGTAGGACACGTGCCACTCAGACTAAAACATATGGATCCACTTTGGAAACCTCTTATGTGCAAAGTCGAAAAGTCATTATCAAAGTTCATTTTAACTTTCTTTTGTGCCACATAATATAATGATGCATACTCCTCTTTATTCAATTTCTGTCTAAAAAAAGGTTAAAGTAAAAGCATCTGGACTCAGTTTTCAAGGTGAAGGCGTTTCGTCTCTAATTCCAAGAGACTTTATCAATTCTCCTTTTTATTTATTTATTTATTTATTTATTTTTCAAGATGTCCTGGATGACTGAGAACCTTCACAGACACTTTCTGTCTACAAATTCAAAGCTTCAACGTCAAATCCAACTCTTTGCAATTTTTCTTCCAGCCTGTAAGTTTGGCCTCATTGTTGGGTTGAGACAGAGAGTTAAAAAAAAAGTGAATGAATAGAGCTGGTTACTTAGACTTGTTAATTTGCCAAATGTATTACATCATCTGGTCCTGCTGTTGTGCTATAAAAAAAGCACATTGAAGTCTGGGCCGACAGATGGGTCTGACGATTGAAGCAAAGCCCAATCAATATTCATTGCTCCAGAGTCCTCCATCCGTCATGTTGGGGAGTTTTTTTGTTGTTGTCGTTTTTTTTTTTTGTTCTTTCGCAACTGTTTTCATTGTATCATGTAATGCAATTAAGTATACTATATTTAATAGTCAGTCATGTAAATCTATAGTTGAACACATGTATTGTTTGAGGAATTTTCAATACTTTTAATCCATGATTATTCCTGAACAATTCAGAGCTGAACATATCTGTAAAAAACAAATTGTGTGTATTTTGCCATCTTACTCTCTCGTTTACATGGGAAGGACTTTTTTCTGCGAGTAGTCCTCATTGACTTACAGCTCACAGAATAAACAAAAATACAGAGAAATTATAAGGGTTGGTTATAGTAGCCAGAATATATGTTAAAGTTTGATTTGACTTTTACTTACAGTATGTGTAAGGTTGGGGCATAAGTCCGTCATGTTCATACATTCCCCTGAAAATCCTGTACACCATTCCATAAAAATAGAACATAGGCACAAAACAGCAAGAGCAGATAATGATTTGTGTTATGATTTTCAATAGGCAAGGCAATTTTACATATGTATATATTACTCTAAACACTCATAAACTGGTTAATTCAAAGTGCCTAACAGAAATCAAAGACAAATTTAAAGCACACAACATTTGGCCCAATCCGAAGGGAAGGGGTGTCCCAAAACTCATTTGGTTCAAAGGTAAAGGGTAGGGCTGTACACATCCCTCCACCCCTCCATTACACCGCTATCTGTTTTTTTTTTTGGTCATTTTAAACTGATATGTCTTAAATGAACAGTAGTTTTTGTGGTCGTAGTGACATCCTTCAGTGTCTTAAACAGCAGCTGATACTGTTTAGAGCAAGACCTCCAGTCAAAATACTCACAATAAATTATTCATATGCTGGATTGTGTGATGTATTATTAGAAATTATTGATATTATGTTATAAATGTATTTATTCAAATATTATACAAGATTATATATAGCCAATAGACATGTACAGTATGTTATGTTACCTAGGCTATATGATATATTTTATAAACCTTATATTATTATAGATCTAATGATACATCTATGCCCTACAGGTGTGGGGTCCCAATTGTTAGGGGTAGCCTACCCCTTACCCCTTCCTTTTGAGGGCCAAAGGGTGGGCTAAGGGGAAGGGGAGTACGTTTTATACATTAAGCAGCCATTATGATCCTACGGGGCACTGTTATATACAGTATATTACTGTGATCATAATAACAGATTGAGACTAGGCAATGCCAGCAACTAATACTCTTCTGGGGATTAAATACCATCTGAATTATTTATGATGATGTAATCTTTATTATATAATGACTGAGCACTAATCCTTTAAAAAATGATGTTATGTATTATAAACCCATAAAATGAATAGTAGCAAATAATACACCACCCACTTTATGGGTCTTTTTTCTAAATCACATATTGGCCTTAATTATGTGAACAGCTACTCCTTACTACTCCTATTAATTGCTGTTTCTTTGATTTATTAACATTATTTATAACAAAGGGTAATGGATTTTTAGGGTGTTTCAGCATTCTTTAGAGCTACTTCAGAAGTTCTTTAATTACATGGTTGCAATGTGGAAATGAGCACACAATGTTAGAATAGGCATCATATATCACATCTTAACCTATAATGGTTTGATTAGGAACTCAGAGGCTAGTTAAAGCTCCAAGAGAAAAATGTTTATTAAGTTGCCAGGCCAAAGGGGAATTTAATGCCCTATAATTACACTTAGCTTAACTGTAGAAGATATGGGCAAATGTAAGAAGAAGGCTACTCCAGCCCGGCCTTCATCCATCCAGACCACCTCGACATTATGGACTACTGTTAATGGTAGGAAGTGACCCCTAGCAACGGGTCTCTGCATCATGTAGCGTGATTTATCCCCGAGTATCAAGGAGCGGGACGGCGCATGCGCATACGGTCTTCAAACCACATGCGTTTCGCCACAACAGCATCAAGTTCGGGGGCTTGAGAAGACATGGAGCGGATGAGAGTCAAATTAAGACAATAAGAAAATCAGAATTTTAATCACTTAAGTTTTTTGTTCGGTATTTTTTTTTTCAGCAATGCAGTCTTTTTATTTCAGCAATGCAGTCATTGTATCCTAAATCTTATTCACAAATGGTTCACCCATATCCAAATGAATATGCTATACAAATAAGAACACAATACAAGCCAATCATATGCTATGGAAAATTCTTAAACAGTAATATACTTTAATGTGTGACACAACTGTTTAATCTGTTGTCAAAATCGTACTTTTAGCTTTGACAGCAAATATCCTTTGCTATTTCACCGACAATGGCAATCCTACTTTGTTTTATATTGAAAGTCACTCCGGATGTCGTCGGACACACTTCCGCCCACTTGACTGCGCGCTCTAAAAATCACGACGTTCGTTCCCCTCAGAGCGGCGGAGCGTCAGAACTGATCCGATGCGTGAGGAAGCGACGGCGTGCAGCTCGCTGTCACACATCCCGTGAACGGACCGGTGTTAGCTGACTCTGTCCAAGTCTTCGCTGCTCCTCGAAGCCCTCCTCCACCCCCGGCAGCTCTCACCGCAACATGGGTTAGAAACACGAGCACCTTCCATGGATTATCCACTTTGTGCACTTCGGCGAGGAGGATGATGGGGGGACTTGTTTTCCCAGACACATCCTGACAAAGACGGCCACTCTGAGGGGAACACACTGCTCGGGCTTAGCTCCGTGTCGCCGTCTCGCTTTGCAGCTTTTATCTTTTTTTTTATTTTTTTTATTGGGGAGTTCTTGAGGCAGAGAGATGTTTGCAGAATTGCTGTGCAGTGCCGTGGCTCTAGTCCTGTATGTCAACACTCTGGGCGCTGATTTCTGCTACGATGACAGGTACGTACGTGGATGAATGAACGACACCCATCCATTCATCCACAATCCATCACAACTGAGGCGGGTTACTAACGGCAGCGTAACCGTGTGCGTCCTCACCTGCTGGGCGAAGTCTGTGCACCAACAGAGAACACGTTACGAGCTTCATTCATTGAGCTGCCACAACTCTTAGAAAGGAGCAGCCTGTACTAGTGTGCCAGCCACGATTTTCTCAGCATCTAATAGGCTAAGTTTTGCTGTTAGACATAATGCACATGTTTGGAGCAGGTTCTTTTATTTTGCACTCATGTTTAGTGTTTCATGGTAATATGATTATTTAGTGTGGGGTATTAGAATTGACTTAATATGTTGAATGATTGGCTTCTTTAACTTTGAGCGACTTGTATTTTTTCCATCATAAACCCCCAAAGTTTTATATAGTGGCATAGCACAGGTTTTTATTTTTATGCTTGTATAACGTCTATAGGGCTGGATGATGTGAAAGACAGAGGGTTGTAAATAAGGCACTGTGCATGGATGTCTGGAGTCAAAGTGTTGCAAAGTCTCCCGAGTGTGAAGTTTCTTGAAGTTTCAGACGGGGAAATAATTGATCTCTGGAGAAGAACCAGCACTCATCGCTCCACAGTGCAGAAGGGCTTCTTAGGAAAACGCCTCCAAATGTGCAGCCTCCTAAGTCTTTGAAGACATCCTCTTTATTTTTAAAAATAGGCTGTGCGTTGTCACACTGCGCACAAAAACTGTCACTTTGTGAAAGAGCTTGCGGTGTCTGCGTTGAGTTCCTGTTGGAGCAGAGCGGTGCATTACTCAGAGATGGCCTTTTAATGTTTGATGGCTGAGCGACTGTCAGCGCCTTGGGCTCATCCACTCACCACGTTTGCTCTGATAGGTCAGTGGCATCACCCTTTAGCTGCCACTGAGATCACTGATGAATCTAATAAAGCCAGACTGCATGACCTATTATTTACACATTGCTTTTGGTGCACCCGCCTTCAGGATGACATTGTAAATCTCATCAGTATTTACTCAAACTGGATGGGTATGAGCAAGGGCCTTAAAATGCCTTCAAAATATCATGCATTTTTTCTTATTGATTGTACCGAAAGTTGCTTCAGAGTTGCTGAATGCCTATATTGATCATTCATGATTAATTCCTCAGCCGTAGTAGCGCCTTTAAAACATGCCGAGATTAGATCAAACAGATTAGTAGCCTTTCCATTCATGCTGCTGTCTTTTTATTTTATGTTGCCTGAAAAAAAATTGTAACAAGTTATCACCATTGCACTGTTGACATGCACAAGATGTATTGCACTGACTCAAAAAGAGTGTTATAGTATTTAATTTGCCAGACATTCACACTTACGTCAGCATTCTTGGATAATAAGATAAAGCGGAAGGACATTAAGTGAAGTTTTAAAGTAGTTCAGTGCGTGTAATGTTTTGTATTTGTTTCAGTTCAATCAAAACAGCTTCATTACATAAAATTCTCTCAAGGCATGTCACACTGTCATGGTGTTATTCAACAATTGGTTCATATGTACAATTGTGCACTCCTAATTTCCTACATGTTCACACTGTATACAGAACACTTCCTTTTTCATATACTCCCTCAGGCCCTTTTTACATTTACTTTTATTGAGGTGGAAAGCTGCCGCGCCGTAGCTCTTTCTGCTTAGGTCAGGTGATTCTGGCACTCCATTGCAAGAAGCATGGTGTGGTGTGTCCATAAAGCTGTCAGGGAGTGGCTGTGGTGTGAAGGGGTGAGAAGCCTCTGACGCTGCAGCACAGTCGGCCGCCAGAGAGAACGCAGCCTCCAAGTTTTAATGTAAGACAGAGAGCCAAACCCAGATTACTGCACGAGGAGATGTGAACATATAACGTTATTTATTACTTTACGAGTCCAAGTTAGTGCAAGCCTCTTGAGTGACAGCATTACATCCAGTGATACTTAAAGCTTTTTTGATATCTTCCATGAATTTTTTTCTATTGCAGCCTATCTGTCATTCAGCCGTATCTGTCTTTAACAACGTGTGTTTGGTTCAGACTTGTAATTAGCAGCTGTCCCCTTTGGCTCCACTCGGGGAGAGAGACGAGGATGAGTGCAAAAGAAAAATATAATTTGGAGCAGTTGTGAGAACATGGACTCATTTAACTTGCTAATGTTGTGAATGTGTGCACAGTGCTAAAGCTAATGTGACACGATTGTGTGGTGGAGAAGCTGGATACATGAGTGTGTGTGACTGATAATAAATCAACGTGAGAGTGTGCTATTACCCAACATATTGTATATAGCTTTATATGGGTTTAATTTACCATTAAATCTGACCTTAACTGCCTCACTGCAGATAACATAAGCACCTCAAAATGAATGCATCATCATGTTTGCTCATTGACACATTTTGATAAAAAGCTGCAGACAAATTAAATATGGATGTTTTGTCACTGTGCAACAATGAATGCTGTGAGAACTGACTCTGTTTCTCATTGGCGGATTGTGAAGTCACTGCATCAACTTTAAAAATGTTGTATGCCTAGTGGATATTTATGCTAATACAATAGACCTGCATGGTATATATTCTGCAGCCTTGCCATACATAGTGCTACAGTTGTTGCTGTTTGAATAAAATACAACTTTCTTTTGTTACAAATGCACTGCTAAAATGATTACCCACTAGTCTTATCAACATAGTGCTCGTTAAACATTCATTTAAGCCTTGTATGTGTTCTTTACATAGCACCCGAGGCTGTTCCGAGGTCACAAAGATAAAAAGAAATGTTTGCGTTTCTTGTAGAAATGTTATCCCCTGGGCTGGAGAAAGAACTCAGCAGTTTTTGACCCCCACAGTCATTCATCGCCCCTCCTTCCATAAAGAAATGACAGCCTGGAAAAGCGTGCTCCACAATGCCAGATTGCCCTGGGGGAGCATTTCCTTTCGCTCCCTTGGCCACACTCATCATAAGCACATACGCAGCTTTGACACCTGCGCAGAAAATGGGAATCATGCGTCATATAGTTCATATCTCTGTCTGCTATAATGTGCGGCTAGGGCTCGGTGAAGCAACGGGAGAAATGTCCGAGGAGAAATACTTGTGCAATATACTGTGAGTGGACATAAGCTTGTAGAATTCTGTAAGAGAGAAACCTAGTGAACATATTTGTGAGCTTAATAGCATTCAGCATTTAAAACCCATAAGTTAATTGGTTAATATATCAGAAATCAAAAGGGTGACTGACTGAAAAAAATAAGCTTCCTGCTAAATCCATGTCAGCTACTGCCCCTGCACACTGATTTCATGTGATGATTATTGTTCCTTGTCAGAGGTTGATGAATGGTAAGAGCTTGCACATCGTTTGTCAAGTTTCATGCAAAGTTGCGTAGAGTTGGACCGGGTGAGGATGTGTGAAGGTTGCTGGTCTCGCTGAAGGACGTGGCCCATCCCTGACTTCGGCTGATGATTTATAATGCTCTGACAGTTGGACGGCGCGTGGCTACTCCCTGCCCTGGAAGCTTTATTAGGGAAGTAGCAATGGAGGAAACGGTGATGCGGTTTGATGTGAGCATCCATGTGATGACAGCAAAGAAGCCACACACCAATTTCAGTGACTCGGAGATAGTTAATTATTCTACCAACCCTGCAATGGAAAGAACTGCCTTTTTCCTTAGTTTAAATCTTTTTATTTGTAATGTGCTTTGGGAGATCAGTTTGAGAAAAAAAGATTGAGCCCTGCACTTTGGCATTGTGGAACAAGCAGCATGGATTGATATGGACACTGCATGTTGCCTATGTTTCTGCGGGTTCTCTGCAGGCACTCTGGCTTACTTCCATCGTTCAAAGAAGAGTGTTCTGAATAGCCAAAGGTGAATAAAGTGTAAGCCCTGCAATTTACTGATAATTCTTACAACAATACAAACCCCTTCCACCTAGGTCAATTTATTTTTTTGTTTTTCTCAGGTGGAAACAGTTGAAGCACATCAAAGTCAAATGACTACTGGCTTTTGGATTGGTTTCTGTTTGGGCTGACTGCCAATGATCAACTAATTTGGAATATTATTGTTGCACGCGGTACTTTCAGTTAGTCTGGATGGCTCTACTGTCAGTGAACGCACCGTGTAGAAGAGCGGCTCAGGGGTATGTTAAAAAACAAAAATGACAGTTTTGTGTGGTTATGAGATATTAGGATATATGGCGACATGACATATATATGGACATGAAGCAGTAAGATGATACCCTACACACGAGAATACGTTTTTGAAGTATTTTCCACTTTTTCTATAGCTATCCTCATAGATAATATAGGGCAGCATTGCTTAAACCACAAATATACCACAGTTTGTGCCAATCAAGATATAAATGCTTCATATTCCAGACCTGACATAGTGCCTATCAATACAGTACATTCTATGGTCTCTTCCAAAGGATAGGCTGTTAAGCATTGTGGTTATGTTGAGGGCCCAAGGGCGGCAACCTTGCAGTCTGGATATCTCTTTTTTTTCCCCGTCTTGCCTTGTGCCCTGTAATTACCGTCCTGCATACAGAGAGAGACTCACGACAGGGTTTCGTAGACACAGCCTCTCCACTGCGTCTCTTTCCTTGCTACTCCTTTTCCTCCAACTAACCTTCCAAAGCATTCAGGCCTCCAACTCTCATCAACCAGTGACTGCCTCCAGATGGTCTCATTTGGTAAGCGGTCCCCGTTGTGAGGACGGAAAGCAAAAGTTTGAAGTGGATTCAAATGGTTTGCTTGGAGTTGCCAGGACGGAGACTTCAAAGTACCTGGTGACACTAAAGATGGCTTGGTGACGAAAGAACATTATTTTTTTTAGATTTAAAAGTGTAATTGAATGTAGTTTCCATAATAGGAAGCTTTGATAGTCCTAAGTTTCTCTCCATAAATCTACCGGGGTGTGTAATCTCTTGGCAGGAGTGAAAGGAGATATGAAAGAGGCATCCTGCCCATTCTTTTTGGCTGGACACTTTCATAGATTTTTTTGTCTGTGTTCCTTTAAGGTTGTTTACTGATTTTACGCTTGGTGCCAATTTACACTGTTCACACTGCCAGATAATAAAGCTATGTGTGTTTTTTTGACATCAGTCCAATTTGTGTGCTTTTTTTCACACTAAACTGTTGCCATCCGGTAATTATACAGAATAAGGATGAGTCGTCTGTTGAAGAATTCGACCGCTGTTACTGTATCCACTTTAGCTTAAGCGCTCTAGAAAGATAAGCCTAATGTCCAACCACAAATCAATTGGCTCTTTGTTTTTTCCAAGCTCTCATTTTCAGGTTAGAAATAGTTGTTCTCACCCTCGCCACAATTGGAGCATGAGATGGCAGAATTCATTTAGACCCAGAAATACTATTAATGAGCGGTTGTGATATGTTACTGAGTTGCTTCATGAAACCACAAAACCATAGCGAAAGACTTGGAGCGTAAGAGTCTTGGATGGAGTGGGTTCATTTTTGGGTCAATAGGAAACAGCTGACATGATATGATGCTGTCTTCTCCCTCTCTGTCCTCGGACCTTAAATAAGACTTCATTATGTTGGTTATTGGATTTCACCTCCTGGACATCTTGGCCTTTGTGCTAGATTCCCTGTGGTGGAGGCAGAGAGGAAGCAAATCTGAAAAACCTGATAAGTCCAAAACCGTGCAGGAGAGATTAAACTTAAGAATGTGGTTTATTGGTGCTCTTCCTTAGATGTAAAACTGTGGAACACTGCAGCAAAATCCGTCATTCCGATATACAGTATCTTGGAGAGATCTTCCCCTTCTTTATCTTTCCATTTTTGGTCAACACATTTCTAGGATTCCCTTTTTGTGGCCTTGAATGGAAGGCAGATGCTTTTCAGGTGCTCTGACATCCACAGACAAAAACACCAAAGAAAGATATACTTGACTGAATACTCAACACAATAACTAAAAGCTAGATGAGGATGTCACAGGACTGTCACTAAAAACGCTTTTTATTTGGACTTTTGTCTCTGCAGATAGTGTGGTATTACACTTCTTAGCTGATCTGTAAATATAAATGTGTTTTTAAATATATCAAATGTATTAGTAATCATTCTCAGATTCATATATTACTAATTAGTTAGCCCTAATGCTTTTTCACCGTTATTTCCTGAGCCAAATATAGATTGTTTTGCACACCACTGGTTCCAGGATAGGAAAGTATAACGCCCAAGAGTTAATACTGACTGTGATTTTATATAGTCTGTGGTTTGTGAACTCTGTAGTGTAAATCCTCTGTAGAGGTGCAATATTCTGCCTGCTGTACAATATTAAGTCCACTTGTAAACTTGTAAACTGTAGATCATGTGAATATGTATCATGTGAGCATGTAAATAGATTGTTAGGGATATCATAGTTTATAGTTAAGTTATATCTACTTTAAAAAGAAACTTCTATTTCTTGCACTGGTCGGTTGCATGTTTGTAACAAAAAGAATTTTTCCTTGGGGATGAATAAAAGTAATTCTAATTCTGATTCTGATTCTAATTGTTGAGGTAAATAAACCCACTTGGTAGCACACCAGAATTGATTGTTGACAACAAACTCTTTTGATTTGCATTGACAAAAACAGCTTTGGTGGTAAGAAAGTGGTTCTAATTTGTAATTAAAAGTATTCAGTAGTGCAGTAGATTAAATTTGTGCTTCTTTTTACTTTCAGCACAGAATGCCTGGTGGTTGGACGTGTTGTCTTTGAACACCTCAAACCACCAGGTTCAGATTCCAGATGTTGTCTACACTCTTTTGATACACAATCTACAGTATATATCAGACCCAAATACCTGAGAATACTCAGGAATACTTCAATGACATGACATGGATTTGATCAAGCGGTGTTAAAAGCTTCCACATTCTCTTTGATTCCTGGAGCAAACCATCTACCATTATGTGAAACTGAATATCCCAGGCAGGTTGTGTGAAACTTGTTCTGGCTGCGTACGCTGATTGTCCTTTGTGATATGCTACTGCAGTAAACTATGGTCTTACTGCGTTCATGAACACTGTGAATGTGCTGTATTTCTTGAAATGCCCCAGTGTGTTGTCTCCAGGTCATGGCAAGCTGCTCTAATGCTGCATTAATCAGCCTCTGATCCTCAGTAATCGCTCGGCTGGTGTGCAGCGGGATCAGAACCCAGCCATATACAGTAGATGCGGGTTTGCTTTTTGGATTGAGGTATTAGAGATGGTCTTTGCTGCACAAAAAAACAAAAACAAACCCAAGACCTCTATAAGAATGATTTGTCACTGCTTGTTTTTTTAATTAAAACCCAACAGATTAAGTCGTCTAATACATCATGGTTTTAGCACACATACACTGTTGCACATGAGCTTTTAGCAACTAGTGGTATTGTAATCAAGACTACTACACTTGCAAATGCCAAGTCAGGCCTGAGACCAGAACTTAACCAAATTAAGTGTTGATTCAGACTAATATAGTAGTTGTTATGTGGTAGGGAATTCTGGCGAATAGAGCTAAAGTCCAATATCACAACCATTGAAAAATGAGAACTGGGCAGTGTTGGTTGCAACTGCAGATAAAAGTTTAATTCCAAATTAATTCCTAATAATAATGATGTACAATGCCAACATCAATGTAAATGTCCTAAGAAAGAAAAGAAAAGCCTGATTTTAAAAACTAGCCTACTTATTAAAGTAGTCTCTATCGTCTCTATCTTGAGTACTGCAACATTAAGCACACTAGCCACCATGAAAGTTCAGAACTAAATTGTCCATTTTCTGAATCTGTCACAAGCTTTGTGTTTCCAGTATTATTCTCAGTCAAAGAACGTGCAGCTCAAATATGTGATTTGATCCACAAAACAGGATTACTCCCAATTAATCACAAATACCATCATGCATCTTGCTCAGTCGACCCCACGTTATAATAGAGAAATGGCATAAGTGGTAGCTGCTGAGTTAAGGTTATGCTCCCTTTGTCAGACATCGTCCCGGATGATTTGACTCTGCGGGGCTAAGTTGTTAATGGGTCTAGACAGGGGTTTGGATTTGGAAGGCTAATACTGGCTGATGGCTCTTAAGCTGTGGCCACTCTCAGGCTCTTGGCCCTCTTCATATTAATGGGATTAACAGGCCTGTGGACGAGTGGGGGCACCACATGTAAGCAGAGAATCCCGGGGCCATTCGAAACAAACACTCCCCTGTCCCCCAAATCCAACGAGGATGCTAGCTTGGCCCTTTCACTGGGGAACAGGAGATGGCTATAGGCCTCTCCATCTCGGTGGCCTTATTCTCTGACGAGGAGCACTGGCTCGTTTCGATAAGGTTATGACACAAGTTGGCCGCTTCGGGGGCAGTGCCTTTGTCCATTGTGTGAGAAAGGGGCTGTGTGGTCTCCCTGTTCGTCTAAAGAAGGAGGCCATTTGTCCACACATACAAGGGAATCAAGACCTACTTGTTCTGGTTTGGTGTTTGTGACTGACAAAGAAGCAAGACCTAACAGTTCAGCGTTTGGAAAAATACACCAGGTTTTCAGACCAGACTTGTCAGAGCTTATTATTGCTTAGCATGCTCTGGTTGGTGTGATGGAGTTCTGCATGGGGCACACCACGCAGAGCTGAGAATTCACAGTTAAACTAACAGAAGCCTCATTATGTTATGAATATGCTTAACTTGTTATGTGTGGCACGAATGTAAAGCTGTCAGTTGGTGCACATGAGAATTGCAGTCTGAGAAGTTTCAGAGATGGCTGCGCTACTGGAATCCTGCCATTAGCTTTGCCTGCCAGAACTGTACAATGGTTGCCATATTTTAGTCTTGATAATCAGAGCAGTAATTGTCCTATTTAGCCATAACACATGAAAGAATGGTTGCCTTGTTTTTTTTTTTTTTTTTAACTTTTTTTTTAAAGTTGTGGTCTGTGCTATAGTCTCAATTAACATACTAAGTCCTATGTCATTGTACATTAAGTGATTAGCTACTTCAAAAGTTCAATAGAGCCCTGAATCAGCCATCCATGAGCACTGAATACCTTTGAATGACTGTCCAAAGACATGTGTTTAGATGAACTGGTGACTCGAAATTGCCTATAGAGAACGAATGAGATTGTGATAGTTGTCTGTCAGTCACTATGGTTACATGCACAGCTTAGTCGAGAGTACACTCATAGCTCCGATTTAGATTCCCAGCCCAGTTTATGTTCACTGGGGAGAATCAAAGAAGTCCACAAGTCAAGCTAATGCTGTATTCTTATGCTACTGGTATTTAACAGCATTAGACTTAGACCTCCGTCACACTCTACAGCAGCTGGAAACAGCTCCAGCCCCTCGTGTTTCTTGAATGATAAGCAATAAGAGGAATGAATCAATGGAAAATGACATGTTGTGAAATTGTTAAAAACCAATGCAACTATCTAATTTAAATCTTACGTTGAACCAGTCACAACAGATAACTGTCCAGCGGGATTATCAAACACACAACTGGGCTTTTCCTAAATATTATGGGTGTTATTTTTTATCCTTTTGTGTCTTTTATGGCTCCATTACTTCTTAAGCCCTAGTGTGATCATTTCTCTGACGTTGTGTTGTTGTTGTGGTTTTAAGTGGTTTTCAAATATGATTATACAGTATCTTGTGTTTCCTAAATGTGTCAGATGCGGCAGAAGTCGAGCCATGTGGTCAAGCCAACTGTGGGTAACCTGCGTTCCCCTCAGGCCTGTAAACCTGGGATAGGAAGCATTAAATACACGTCAGTGAAAATTGGAAATAATGATCAGGTTTATATTGTTTGCTTTGTAATTTTTCCCAAAAGGTTGACACAGCAAATTGTGGATTCTTTGCTGTATAAGTGGCCTACACCCTTTCGCCCCTCTCACTTTCTTTACCTCTGACCAGAACAGCAATGGAGGAAGCACATCTTTTCACAAGCTACCTCTAATTGATACCATGGAGCCTTGGGAATCCATCGTGTGGTTTTAGTACTCGGCAAAAAGCAGCGTGCCACCCTCTGGGACACCACAGGTTATTTACAACCAAGACGAGGAATCTGGCCCAGGTTCTTATAGTTTCATTAAAAAAAACCACTGCACTTAGACGTGACCCTTGCCAACACGTTTCATCAAGCAGCCACACTCTGCAGCGCAAGAGTTGAATCTGATCCAGGGTTGTAATCTTAGCCTGAGGGGGCTTTGTGCTAAATTCCTGTGTGGGATATGAAGGAATAAAACCAGATAGTCTAGTGCAGGTCCTTGACTTGTTTTTGCTACTGATTTGGTCACTAAGTTACACCTGTGGAATATCAAAATGGGGAATGGTTTAATAGGTTTTGTTTAAGTCAGGTGACTTATAATCTGAAAATCTATTATTTTTTTCCTTTTCTACATAAAGGATCTCTTTGTGGATTTGATTTGGATTTTAAAGACACACCCAGCAAACAGCCCAATCAGAGAAACAATGCATCAAATCCCTGTCGCCTTTTAAACAGTTAAATTGGTCTGACTATTATTATTAGATTATTTGGAACTATTTCAATGGTTGATTAATGTAAAAAATATCATGATTATTTTAATTTATGTGGGACTATGTTATTAAAGTGATAGCTCCCTGTTTTCAAATTAAGTTGTTTTGTTTAAAAGTTTAGCAAACTTTTCTTTAGGCAAGAACTGGCAGTTGGCATTTCTTTTTTAAATGGCGTCAGATTTATATTTTCTCTTCAGTACAGTTTCCTGTGCTTTAGGCTTACTTTGTTTTGTGGCTTTACTGTTTTAGAAGCGGCACACTTCATTGTGGTGTTTGGCCAAGTGGACAAAATATGTATTTATTTTTTCCAAATACAAGTAAAAGAACTCACTGACTTTTAAGAATATCTTTGTATTTAGAATGGAAAATACCTTCTGTCTTGGCATGCATAGCTCTTTTTTTGTTGTGGTCAACATTGCACCATGGGGTGCAGCAAAATAATGTTTTTGTATTAATACGTTTGTTTACTCAAATACCTCGCCCTATTTCCAGCTAATTTGTTGCAAAATTTCTCCATTTCCAATTTTAATGAATATTCTTATTGAATTCTAATGCCCTTAAGTGGTAATAGAGGATCTAATCAACCGTGGCATAAATTGATGCTCCTAATGTAGCTTGTCATGGCTTGGTGTTGCAGACGGTTTGACATCTCTGCAGATGGGGAACAGCTTGTGTTGTATTATATTTCACACACACAGCCAACTCTATAGCCCATTCTCTTTTCCTCTGTCATCATGAATAACATCACATCAGCAACAGATTGATGGTTGTGCGACGGTTCGCCGAGTTGTATTCACTCGTTTGTTTGGGTTGATTGCTGACCCTTGGTGTCTGCAGCCACATTGTTTCTCCACATCACTGACCTCTGTATGACTTTAACCTCTTCTTGCAATTCAAGCAAGTGAGCTCTTCCTCCATAGCAGGAGATGGATACACACTATTGGCTTAGGTTTATTTTTTTGATCCGAAAAGGAAGTTTAGTTTGGAGGAAAGAAAGAAAGAAAGAAAACTGTTTTTGTTTAAGCAACCCTTGAGGTTTGGTGGAAGATTGGACTCTGACAGAATAATGAGGCTTAAAAATGTGCTCTCAAGAAAAATAAATCTCTAATTGGTGAGAGTTTGAAGGTATTTAAAAGGAAGTGACTGAAAAGTAATATTACGGCATGAGGAATAGGCTGTGATGGTGCTTTATTTCATTAGAAGATGGTCTGGTCCTGATTGCTTAAGTGTGCTTCAGGGCTATCCTTTTCAAACTGTGGTGAGCACATGTTGGACTAAGCCGCGGTGGGTCAAAAAAACCTTACCTGATGAGATGTTCTGAAGACGCCCGGAAACCTCCTTAGATCTTTACCGAACGTGACTATTCCATACAGTTGACACATTCTCCACTACCACATGTTGAAAAATTCATCACCTTTCCACCCGGTGACTATTGGTGGTGTATGTCTTGAAGACCCTAGCCTTTAGACAACCCTCCTCAAACAAAATGTCACTGAATCAACAAATCATCTCCCTTTCAGTCGGAAATGTCAGGTTTAGCAGGCCATTCAATCTCAGGTTATAGCTACGTGTTGATTTTGTAGGAACTATGCATCAACTCTGACCCAGGCACAATAACACTACAATGTAGAACAACTATATCTTCTTTATTTGGGATGGTCATCTGCTTTTTTAAATTAAGTCTTAATGCCAACTCAGTGTTTTAATTTATTTTGTTATTTTTGCTACAATTGTGTGACTCATGAATGTACTATTTAAATAGATAACAACATGGATATAACAGTTGGTGCGTGTAGTAACTACTGACAAGCATAGTTCAAGGCTGATATGTGGTCTATGTATCCTTAATAGTCTGACCTGCTGCACTGACAGACGGTTAAATGTTTGTCTGAGGATGTTTGTTTTGCAGCAAACAATGACAGCAAACTGAATTGCCCTAATGGGATAAATAAAGTTTTCTGAATCTAGCTACAGGGCCTTTTCCTTTAGGAATCACAGACCGACTACTATTACTTAAACATGGCACAGCTTTGCACTTAAGCGGGCCCAGTGATTTTGATAAGGTTATGACACACTTTGGACAGATTTAAGATTGAGATTGTGACATATTTATTTGGTATGCCTGATTGCCAAAAATACTATTAAGAGTACTACTCTTGAAAACATTTGACTAAAATGGAAATGTGTCTAGATTCCTCACACATTTTTGCAAATCTGTTTCAGAATACATATCACATCATGCCTTGTTAGAGACACTTGTATCAAGAAATATCTGCAAAGAAAAATAGCATCCCACACTTGACTTGTGTAATGCAAACCACGTTATCAGCCCTGAGGTATAGATTAAATGACTCGAGGTACTCCCCTTGCCTTTCCTTCATTATTTAGTACCGTTTTCAAACATTTGCTAATGCGCTGCAGTTGTCACTCCTCGTGATTGATGGAGCCGATGACTCTCCCACATGACAGCTGAGGTAAAGCAGGCTGTGCCCCTGGTGCTTGCAGAGCAGCCTCACTGTTTCCCCAGAGATGCTGCTGTTTGGACAGAATGGAGCGCAATGATTATGTCACCTCCTGAACAGAATCCTGCACGCTTTACTCTCTTCAGGAGCTACAGGCTACTGCTGGCAGATCATTGAGGCAGTATTGATTTTAGCACAAGGATAATCCACCATAGTTAAACACACAGATGGCGGGCTCTTATTAGGGGATAAGGATTTCATTTATTTCTTCCTCTTTGTAAATAAATATTCATCTGTTGGGTTGAATCCATAATGGAAAATAAATGACATACTTGTGCTTTACCTGTAGTGACACAGCTGCATACATTGTGCATTATGCTCTAAGTATGGTAAGAAAAGTTTTTTTTTTTTTTTACACCACTGCAGGAAGCTTTTTGTTGTAAAAGTGTGCAGGTAAGTGATGGATACCACTACCACAGATGAACAGATGAGTTGGCATGGCCCGCCATGTGGCTGCACAATGAGCATTTAATTTCCAATAATAATGTGAAATCTGCATGAGCCTTTGGAAATCACAAAATTGGAGTAACATGCAAATTCTTTCAGAGTTTTAGAAAAGTTTTGGGTAAAGCTTCATTTAGTTATTTTCCTTTTCTCAATAAATCCTTTTACTGAAATTTGGTGGCCATCTTTTGGTTCTGTCTGTGCCAATTTTGCTAAATGTTGTAAAAACATTATATGGTATTTTATTTGGGAAAACTACTGTCATATGGCTAATGGTTTTACAATACACAGTGTGGGAGACTGTTGGAAGATATATATACACAAAGCCATGCTCGAGTCTTTGATTTTTAATAATCAGCTCATATTTTTCTTCAAAGAAGTAAGTGCTTTTGTCAAGTACTAAATATATACACAATACATTAATTTTATTACTACAACCAGCTTTTAGGACCTGAGAGATGTTATTGAGATGCTGCATGCTGTTGAAATCTCATTATTGTAGAAAAGACAACAGGTCATTAAACTGTCTGCATCACTTGATTCAGATCATTTAACTGATTGTATTATGTGTGGCTCTGTATAAAGTGTATATATGACCCGATATGAAATAATAACAAATGGGCATCTCATATTACCTAAGATTTTTCAGTGGCAGATGGAAAACACATCATGATCTCTTTTGTCTCCAGGATTATTCATTAATAAATCCTCCAATAATGCTAACACTTTAATTATTCGCAGCTTTGTCTGTTTTAGAAGTCGGACTCCTAGTGTGAGTCATCTGCTGTCGCCGCGAACACCAGCAGTCCAAAGAAGATTATAACCTGGAGTCAGTTAGTTCAGGTCTAGACCTTTTACAAACATGTGTTGTTCTGTACAGTCTGCAAAGCATGCGAGGCAATCACTGCTGTGATTTTGGGCTTTATGAGTAAAACTGAACAGAATGTTTTATACAAAAACCTTTTTATTCAAAGTTTAGGGACCACATGTTTTCCTTGTCTACTCTTTTCTCACAGCTATGAAGTTTGAAGCTGAATAGGCAAGGCAATTTTAATTATATAGCACAATTCATACACTGGGTAACTCAAAGTGCTTTAGAATTTAGAATACACTTGCATATTTATAAGCCTTGGTCCAGCTACCATCCTGTGTCTTCAGCCCTAAACATGTCAATACATCTGCAGAAAAGGCCCCACAGATCCTAGATTACACAGTTGCTGAGGACAAACGCTTGAGAAACGAGGGCAGCTCTTCTGCAAAACACAGCATGGTATATTGGTGTAACATTATGCATTAGGGGCCTGCAAAGTAAACAACATCCATCACAACACTGGGCGCAGAATGTCGACATCTAAATGTAGAATGTGGAGCGGCTGGGAGCTCGACAATCCAATAAAACTGTTATGATGCAAGTTTGGAGCAGAGTGTGGAGCAACCTTTGGCTGATCTGTGAGTCCACCTCATTGTTAGCTTTGTACTGCAGCCAGCCCTGGCTTTCCTGGAAATATACTCCACAACTTATCATCACAAGACTTCATAAAGATTTGATAAATTCAATGGCTCCTCTGCATCTTTTACATGTTCTTTGAAAATGCTTTGAGGGAAATATATATATTATATTACTCAATACAAACGTTTGGGAACAAGTTTTTGAATAGGTTACAAAAACTCAATGTACATTAATGCTTTTTAGCACACTGCCTAATTTCCGCTTAAATTGGGCAGCAACAGCTTATCAAGTTACCTTCTGTCTACAATATATGTATATATCATAAGTCTTGTCTGCAAATTAACCAGTGTATTATTTGTATATGTTTTGGCATAACATTATTTTTGACACTTTATGATTATAGAAATACAACAACTAATAATAATAATAATACAAATTGTGACCAAAATATTTGCAAAATTTGAGTTTGGCATAAGGAAATGTAGTTGTATTCAAATTTTGGCTCAAGAATTCTGGACGTCCATTGGTAAATTTAAACATTGGACAATAATAAAATTTGATCTAAGACTCTGATTGGACAGTTATATTAATATGGAAAGTGTCTGCTGAAAGAAGTTCATTAATCATATTTTGGATTAAGGAGTTCCTTTTAAATTAGTTCTTACAATATTGATTAGTTTGTGAAGTACTGGACAACCATAAAAGATTAAATATGCTTTGACACTTTGCAAATACAACTTCAGAGATGATAAATGAGAACGCACAGATTTAACTTCTTTACTTTTCTAGCCAAAAACAGCGTAATAAGTGAACAGCAGATGCCAGAAGACGTCATTTGACTTATATTTATTTACAGAGCTTTAATGCATGCATTATTTTCAGCGCTGCAGTTTTGTGTTATTATCTCATTTGGTGATGCATTTACGGTTTTCAGGACTATGTTTATTTGAGCTGGATTTAGGACTGTTTATTTGGGACCAGCATCAGCAACGTACACTGGGCCCAGTCAGATAATTGTAGGATTTATGAGTTGGATAAAACACCTGCTCAGTGCTCAACATGTTTACCTCAAGAGATTTAATATGGCTGAGCCTTCTGCTTTTCTAAAAGAAAGCATGGAGTGAGTTCACAGAAGGAGGCCGCTAATTCTCTTGAATGCTCTCTGATTGGAGAAAACTGAGATTATGATGATATTTACTTCTAGGATGCAATTTTCTATCCACTGTTCTAAACTCAAAGTGTGTTTAGCAGTTTGCATTTTTCTGTTAAAATGAAAACAAGATTATGCTCATTGTGGTGAATGGTATAAAGTTAAAGGTATAGTTCGGTTCTTTGAATGATGCCATGATTGTAAAACGTATTATTGTTGCTTCCTGATTAATGTGCTTTTGTTCTGATATTCTTTAATAATCCAATTTGTTTATTTTAGGAATTTAAGTTTAAGTAATAGGAATCCCTTTTTTAATCTACCTTAAATCTAATTAGGTTAACCTGTTGTACACCTGCTTACATAAGTAATAATCTTGTAAATTACATATTTTTACTACATTGATTTATTTTATAGTGAATTGTTTTAAACAGGAGTTTATACAAGAGGCGTCTAAGTGTCTACTGTTCAATCTTTGCTTGCGGTCTATAGCTCAGTATTTTTTAAAGCTGTAACAGCAGACTGAGGTGCACTAAGGGCAGCCTGTGGCCTCTAATAAACCTTACAAGTGAAAGGCTGGTAATTGATTTGTTAAAGTGCTCCCACTGGTTTGCTGAATTGAGATGACAAGTAAAGTCCCGAGGCATAGATGAGCAGCAGGAAGAATGTGGAGAGAAGGGGTCTGCGACCTGCAGGGAGATCAATACTACACTCTGAAGAGAGGAACAAGAGACGGCTCTTTGTTCTCATTCTGTCTTTGCCATCGGCCAACCATTTTGTCACACTACATGTGTAATGTTATTACAAAAAAAAAAAAACGTATAGTCTTAGTGACACTCGTCATTTGTTGTTACTGGCCATATGACCATGTGTACTTCACAAGGCCAGAATTCTTTCTAACAGCATGTAATAATGATATCAAATACAATTCTAATCCCAAATAAAGGCTCTTAATTCAGCATGACATAAAATCTCTTTACGGGAATGGAGACATCACACACATGCCATATTCTGTTTTAATTAAACTTTTGTAAAGATGAACAATCTGAACTCATTCTGAACTCACATCTTTGAGATCTGCTATGGGCAACGGTTAAAGAATTTGTGAGTGCAATATACATAATAAGGGAGGGATGTGGAGAACTTTGCTTCTCTTTTCCCTGTGGTTGAGCTTTGTGCTTTTTGTGACTTTGAAACCAACTGAATCTCTCATTCATCCATAGAACTATGCTGTAGTTCATCCACTGATGCTTGGCAACCTTACCTGTTCAAACAGCTTGCCAAAAGAGATGCTAGGTCAATTACAAATACAGTTTTCAACAAGTCATAAAAAAAAATTAAATGTGTGTTTTCTTTGAGGTTTAAGAAGAATTTAAAAGCAATCCTTTGTCCTTAAAAGAAATGGATACAAATGATCTGGAAGAAATAATAGCTCACTTTGCACCTCATTAAAACCTGTGAGCATGCACCCCAAGTGCTGCTGAAGGCCTCTTACAAAAGGCCCATACTTTCCCATAGCAGCCTCTCAGAGTTTTACAAGCAGCACAGCGGATGCTCGTTGCCTCCCTACAGTATGCTATTCATTTTGCAATATATCCACAGTGCAGTAAAGTTGACAGGACATCACAAACATCGCTGCTGTCTGTTTTTCCTCTCCATTCTGTCTTCACACTTACTGGAAACTCTAAAGGCCCCTGGCTATCGCTTAACCCAGTTTGCGTGACTTGACTTTTTAATTTCTGCTAAGCTCAAGGAATGCACTCCAGTAAAGCTAAGGTGACGGTGGGGAGAGTTTCCATTGCTTCTTTTGACTTGTTCCATTATTTTGCATGGGGCATTTAACCCAAGAAAACCTATTCCTTAGAGGCGTCAGCAGGAAACTGAGCTAATAGTAACAAATGAGCTCTTTGTTTTGTCCTTGCTCTCAATAGCTTGCACCATCAGAGCCATTTGTTATATTGGCACAAATAGCTGTTAGAAGACAAAAGCTTTAAGTGTTGTCACGGTTCTGGTGAACAAACATGGAAATTAGTCAACTTTTCTTCTTCGGGTAGAAGATAAATTAGCATTAACAGTTGGATGAACAGGCTCTGTCACTGACGTTACCATAAAAATGACATGAGTTTTGACTACTTCAGCAAAGATTAACTAACTAAAGATGTAGCAAGTTTGAGATAAATGCATTGCTGTGCACCTAGGATATCATTATAAATTGGAAAAAGCAAAGTTGTATAGGGAATGTAGTTTTTAGATAGTGCATTGCCCACTTTGGTAGGGGCCTGAAATGTATCCTTCCTCCCACTCTGTCAGTGACATATTACGGGTCAAAGTGCCGTTAAATCTCCTCTGAGAAGCACTGACCTCTGCTGAACTCTGTTATCAGGGATCTGACATGCGAGCTGGTTCAAATAATTAGAACCCCTTTGCTTTGTTCACACGCACAGCTTTGCCTTGCATGATCCTCTTGTGCATTCGTTTGGCTTTAAGTCCATCTGTGTGCGTGTTCGACATTAGCCATAGAGTTTGTATCAGACTTGCAATCGATGGTCATTGATTGGAATTACACTTTTTTTCATGTTTTTCAAGAATGATGGTTGTGGATTCACATTGCTTGCATTCATAGTTTCATTGATTGCTTTCATATGCAAAACACTCATTTATATGCTTATGCCATTGTTATAAAATTATGATTAATAATGTTGATTATTTATTTTTGAATTATATTCAACTATCTAAATGAATAGGCCATTATTTTAGTAGACATTAAAACAAAAAGGGTCTTATGGCAGTGCCTTGTGGTGCATCTTTTCTTTTTTTTTTTCTTTTTTATTATGCCTTTATTATCCCTGTGGGAAAATTCCTAGTCGGCAGCCACACCAGGGGGCGCCTAGCATGTTATTTTATGTTGATGGGGGAAACTGGAGTACCCAGAGGAAACCCACCAAAGCACAGGGAGAACAGGCAAACTCCACCCAGAAAGGTCCCAAATTAAAACCAAAAATGTTTTTTTTTACTTGTGTAATTGGCTTTGATAGGCTTCCATTGACTTGAATCTTATAATAATTTATTCAGTGCTTCTTACTAAACGCTACCACAGAGGGGTAAAATCAGATTCAGTTCTATGGTGGTCTTTTGAATATTTCATACAATGTAGTCTGCTTGTGTGATGCAGAGATCACAAACCTGTGGCAACATAAGGTCTTGGCACCTTGCTGTTCAGGTCATTACCGCAGCACTGTGAGACGATCATACGCTTTCTGTCAACATGTTATTTTGTGAAATTACTTTTATCTTTGCCCTTTCAAGAGGAAAGTGGCTTGACACAGTGAATTTCTTTCCATTTAAGCAGCGTTAATACTTAATGCTGTTTTGTCTGCCCCTAGGGCCCGCTGCGCACACTTTCTCTTTCCCGGCCTGGCACAGATTCTCATTACCTCTGGAAAAACTTCCTGCGTTCATGTAAAACAGTGTAACCCGACACAGCGACCTGAAATACTTTGCATGAGACTCGGTGTCCTCAGGCAGTGTGATGCTGGGAACTCAAACAACCCAACAGATGCTACAACAAAAATATTTTGTGTAACACATAGGCAGGGTTGTGTTAGCATCCTTTGGCAGTTATTGTGAGCAGAATTAGAATTATCTTGATGTAAACCTAGGATATCTCAGCAGATTTTTGCTAAGCTTTGGCCTCTTTCCAAATCTGTACCCTTTGTTACTTAGCCTTGCATTAGAACATGGCAGAACTGTGCATGGCAAACTTACTGTTTGTGTAGAATTTTGTGATAGTTGAACTATGGTAGAACACATAAACTGACTTTTTCATAATGAGTAATTCAAATAAAAGTCTTTACAAGTGACTATCTTGGAAAAAAATAGAAATTTACTTGACCATTACTGTCTGGTTGCTAAATTTGCCCAGAATGGACAAACTGAGTACAGTTGAATAAGAAGCACACTCACTTGTTTTTCTTTTTGCTATTTTTTTTGTGCATTTATGAACTAAATTTATTTTGTTTTGTCTGATTAAAATGAAAATACCATCAAACCCATTTCCAGTTGGACAACAAAGTATTCACATGAAATGACTTGTTTAGGACATGTGCCATATCTCACAAAATCAAATGAGTGACCCCAAGGAAAGAGTTACAGTCATCATGGAAAAATGCATCTTTACTCTTTCCTTGTATTTGTCTACTGTGTTTGTTTAGAGCACATTGCCTCTGTGACTAGGCTTTTGTGTGTAAAGCCGTGTGTGTGTATTTTATGAGGCTGTCTCAGTGATTTCCCAGTGAGAGTTCGTTTTACAGCTGGATTCTTTCAGGATGAGTATGCTTGTTTGATAGAACAGCCCCACGGTGGCCTCCCTAGTCTCCAGCCTAATGAGCATCACATCTAACAGGTGGTCCATCCAGGAGCTGTGGAAACCAGGAATTAGGCTACTTCTACGTGAGCTGTTCATTCGCTGTATTGAAAGTTTTTGTTTTTCAACTAGCTCTTGTGTTTTCTCCATCTCCAGTGAGGAAATTGAATCATAAACACAATATTCTTGGCTCAGTGGTTGGCAGCCTCAACTCCTCAGAAGTCTGTACAATCTCGTCAAACAGTCTTGTACAAAACCTGAAAGGTGGGCTTGGTTTATTGACTGATTTGAGGTTGTTGACATTTTATACAATGCCAAGATTCTACTGTGAACAAGCCTCTTTGTTTCAATCTTTCAGTGATTGCTTATAAAACAAGTCAAATTTACAGCTGGAGTGAAAAGAACTGGCAAAGTGTTAATTGATACCAGCTCCACTAGTTTATATAAAAATGAAGCGCACCAGAATAGAATGAATTTAATGGGAACCTTATTGAATGATCAGTTTAAAGAAGTAAAATAGCCATATTCTAAAACGGAATTAGACAGAAGGCTAATGCTGCTGCTAGCACCAGAGCAGCTTGAATATGGACCTAGTGTCTTGGATCAGCAATAGACCCCCCACAACAGCCAACTGGCACAGACTTGTCCTGGAGCTCTTCCCGATGGAGTACCTTAGCTCCACCTTAAACTCCAGGAGGGGACACTTCTTGGAGCTATAGACTGCTTTAGTCTCAGTGTTGAACAACGCCGTAGTGGACTAGTTGTGGTCAGTTACTAGTTACTTTTTGTTTCAATTTGTCGGCCACATTCCCGTTGACTTTTTTTTTTTAGTTCCCTTGTTTGTTTGTTCATTTGTTCTATATGTTCTGTTCATATTTTGTTGTTTTTTCTCTTCCTTTAAAAAAAAGTAATAAAACAGGAATAAATACACATACATATTTAAAAGAATATAGAGAAAATGCATATAAGACTAATAATTACTAGAGAAAGGTAGTCATTTTAACACTGTAATAGTAGAGAACATTAATAAGAATAGCATTCATGGGACACACCATGTACTTGTTGATTTATGCAAATTAGCCATGTGCTTTGATTTAACAGAGCACTTTTTTGTGTCTTTTAATGAAAGCCAATGGTATGTAGCCTTTAATAAACCCGGTCTTTGCAGAGAGTGCAGATTAATGCAATTTCATCAATTTGCCTAAATCAATAGTGACTAAAGATTTCTAGTTGAAGTCCAGATGCATGCAACAGTCACAGCTCTGAAACTAAACAGTAGCAAACGTACTGTATAATGCCTCATTTTCACTAAAGAAAAAGAAGATGCTGCAAGTTCTGCTGCTTTTGCTAATGTTGTAAGTAAATTCCTTGAAAAAAATCCATTAGCCTTATAGGCCAAAACTCATGTTAGATTGTGATACCATATTGTTTCCCTCAAACAATAGTCATGTGTACCACAAATTGGAGAACTAGCATCAAACACAGGAGTCTGTTTCCATTTTCTAAAGTCAATTTTTGCCAAATTCTGATAGGACCTGGAGCGGTCAGGAGCTGCTGTAGCAATGATAAATGCCACAGCTGCATAGATGCAAAGCTAAGCTAAGCCCAGCCCATTTATAGAAAGATATGATGTGAAGTGGCTAAAGCATAAGTTAACATCTGTAACTCATTATAATGACTCTTCACAGGCCTTTATTTTTTTTGTGCTTTTTTGCAGCAATGGTCTTGCTTGTAATTAGACATAATTACCCTTGGTATTAATGAGGTTTAGTTTGGGTTAATTACTCAACACATACTGTAATGGTGATAATCTCCATTTCTCCAAATAACCCAGCTAGAGCAAAGATAATCTACTGGAAGCACAAGATGGAAATTGGTGGGAGTGCCGGCAAACTTGTACTTTATATTTCTTCATATGAATAAATACTGTCTCCGGGATTATAAAGTAGTTGAAAGTAATTCCCCTGTAAATCTTGCATACTGATTAACCAGTGTACATCTGACTGAGTGTAAAGCATGAGCAAGCATGAGCAAACTCATTACCAGTGGTGTTTTACGATTCAGGGGCTCGAAGCTGGATGCCCTCCTCTCTTCATTGCAGCTGACTTTTAATGGAATCTGATTTGAAAGCTTGTGAATAATTCCCTTGGGCTCGTGGTTTGTAGGTCATTGTGCCATAATGGTTCATTCCTGGTCTGTCTGAGGGAGGATATCTGCATGCACTGTTTTTGGGGGAGGGGTGGACTGCACTACGCACTGGGGGGGCTCCTCTCCTCGTCTCGCCATACTGCTGTAGGTGGACACTCAACAAACCACCAACCCCCTCGGGCCTGACCCACAAATCCTTTTCCTCCAGGCAACAAAGAGATTATAGGAGCAATAGTCTAATCTACTTCTGTGAATTTACTTATACAGAGTGTTCACCACAAGGCCTGGCATCGGCTTAATCTTGGAGAACAAGAACAGTTTCTGTTATTCTCCTTTTATTGCATCATACAAAACAGTTCTTTGTGATGAAAGGGATGCAGAAAAGCAACTTTATTTGGGATAGTGTTGTAATTTACCAGCGCGATCTTAGTCAGACTAGCCTGGCATCTCGGTGGCTTATCTGGTAGAGCTTTTACCACATAGGTAAGGTACACAGTCAAATCCACCGTTAACTGTCTCAGCTGTTGCTCTCTTATAAAGGCTAACAAGCCAAACATAATATGTATGTGTTAAAAATTAGGTCTCAAAGTTTTTGGTCTGGAATCAAATGCATCTTTACTTGGTCTTGTTTTAGACACAACTTCAGTCAAGGATATAACTTTGGCAGAAGTTCTGACATTTGACTTTCTGTTTTGAATTGTAGAACTGACTCACTGGTCTTGGTCTTGAGTCAGTCAAGTTCCGGTCTTGATTTGGTTCCAGTCCCTTAACATGGCCCTGGTCTCGGTTGAGCCTACCTCACACAACAGAATAATTGTACAAGTTTGAGCTCAGTTCTGCCCTACCGACAATCATTAGGGTGTGGCCAAAATTAATCTTCTTAACTACATCACAACTTTGGGATACTTGAGAAGGAGTGCTGTGCTTGTAACAGGCCACCTGCAATAACAAATGGCTTTCCAGTGTGTAGAAAACATCCAAAAGCAGCATGCCAGTTGATTTCTGTCTTGATTTATTATTTCTCTGCATATTTTTGTGGGTGTGAAATATAGCTGGAGGTGTTATAAGATGAAAAATCCACCTTTGTGTAGCAGCCAATTATATTCAGAAGCACATTCCCGGAATGACACTTTGTTACTTTGGACAAATGTTTGGAGAGCAGCTTTACCTCACTATGGTATTCCTTGCCAGTTCATCTCAATCTTTAATGTTTCTGTTTGGTTTATATCTAGAACAGGGGTCTGTGTCTGACACTGAAGTGGGAATGAGGTGACACTGAGTAAAAGAGGCTGACTAAGGTTGAACTAATCACCTTGTCTGGCCAGACGGATTGGAATTGCACCATTGCTGGCTTAGCTTCACTTGTTTTTGAATAGATGGTGTGATATGGTAGATCCCAGATTCAGGCATCAGTCCAAAGACAAATAAGCTGTGAAACATTCTACAGTTAAATTTCACAGATAGAAAAACGTCTTGGCATGACTCGACTCCTCAGACATTTTTGGGATTATCCCACACATTGTTTGCACATAGTGTAAAGTGATTGTTTCCCTTTTACATTGTACCATTTGCCCTGATGATGAAAGATTGTGTGATATTCTTGTTATATTTATCTTAAAAGGAAGATCTTTGATTTTTCACCACAGGAAGAACATGTGGTGAGGTTTTGTGTTGGATTGTCTTTGAATCACTTCCAGCTGATCCCAGATGCCGGACCTGGGTGGTCACACCCAACAAGATGTCGCACAGCGTATGTTTACTGCCCCTCGTTTGTTAACCCTATATGGTGTTTCTTACTGTGTTTACTGGTTCAGAAGGGATTAATCCCACACATATGAGTGTTTCATTGGCTGAATGTAACAGCAAAGCAAATAACCTTCAAAGTAATACTTCCTTTCCAGATGTTCTAATGATGGTCTCATCAAGTCTGCCACCTCTGTTTTCAGTGTGTTAACAATCTAAACCAGATGGGGTGGATTCATCTGTTAAGCATGTTTCTATCATGATAAACAATAGGTTTAAACATTTCTTAAAGACAATGCAATGCAAGTTAATTGAGTAGAAAGTAGAAAGATGTGTACAAAATCTTTGTCACCTGCAAAGAAATTAAGTTATGATCATATTAGTTCTGAATGTGTTACTAATATTGCACAGCTCTCAGGGCAATGGATTGAACTGCTCATTTTGCACATTGTTTTTTCAGTCGAAAGATGGGAATCACACAAAACTTTCTGCACAGTGTTTGAATTTCCCTGCTTCTTCAGCTCCATATGAAATGAACGAGTCTCTGGTGACTTGTTGATCTTGTTACACACAGTGTAAACGCGTGGTTACACTGGCATGTCCATTTTATCACCTAAATACTACCATGAGAATATATAGCCTTTTAAAAATATGTAGGTTTTACAGCTGTGGAACATTAACCTCTCATATCCAGAGCAGCGTGTGTTCTGTATAACATCCAATGGCCAAGAAGTGTTTATTTAACCTTATCTGAGCCGTTTTCAAACAAATTAGTTGCATAGGAGCAGGAATTGTGTTTGGCTTCCCGAGCACATCCATACCTATCCCAGACATCCATCACAGACTGTAACAAGCTGCTGAGTACCGTTTGAATCATACATCCTACATCTTATGTGCTATACATGCTCACTGCTGATTGATAAGTAGTGACAGTTGTGAGGAAGGGCCAGCTGGAAAGTCAAAACAGGGATTATAGTGGGTCAGTGTTCCCACATGCCCTCAAAAAACCTGGAGGAAATGTTTGTATTTAATGGGTTTTTTTGTGAATTGTATTGCTGGCCAAAATGCAGCAACGAGAGCGGGTACACGTCTGTAACATATTCATAGACACTCTTTTGTTGTCCTTGGGCTGTGCAGTTATTGTTAAAGAGGCATTCAAAAGCAAAAGGATGCAAATAGAGAGCAAAGACTATACACATCTCAATCAAAAATGGAATGTGCTATATTTGGTGTATGGCCCAATGGTCTTCTAACCTTTTCTCATGAATTGTTGTACTGAAAATAACTTGTCACTGGAGATTCAAGTGACCAGGCCTCTTGTCGGAGAAACCTGGTCACCGAAGGCACAGGGAGTGACGCATGTGTCCTCCGATTCTTCCTTCCCTTCTCTGCTCTCTGATCCGAACTCTTGAGAGGTCATGTGCTGACCTTAATTCCTTAAGGGTAGGCTTCCTGTGGCTGGCTGCTCCTTCCACTTTTGGCATTCGACCTGGAAACGGCACAGACAGGGCACGTTTGTAGAAAGAAAAAATACGAGGACAATCCTTGCTTTCCTGCACTTTTGCCACTGCTATATGAAATGGTTACTTTCTTTTCTGTCATTTTCTTTCTTTTTAGCTTTAGTTTGGTCCTTTTTAGAATGTTTTCAGGTCTTTTCAGCATATTCTGGCTTCTTTTTCAATTTGTTTTGTCCATTTTTGTCTGATCCTTGTCATTTTTTTTGCAAGTCTTCTTTGGTGTTTGAATCAGAAACCGTGCAGAGAGGAGACATATTTGCAGATGCAGCAGAAGAGGGCCCTGAACTGTGAATGTTTTTTTTTTCTCTGATCTGATGAAGGACATGGCTCCATCTGTTTCCTGCTCCGGAGGGCTGCGGCGTTTATGAGTGGGATCGGATGAAGACAAATGAATAAACAGAAAGATGACTCACGGCTTTTATCCTCGTGTTATGACAAGTGCGACTTCTGCTTGAGCGCATGAGTCGGAAAGGATATTGACATGCGTGTTAAATGGCTCGGAGGTGGCTTGTTGTGCATGTTGGGTGTCATTATAAATGGATAAACACGGTTCTGCAGTTCTGCTGATGACGCTCGTGTCTCTTGAGTGTTTACCCACTCCACACGGCTGTTTACTCTGTGGGGTTCCATTGTTTGTTTATCGGTATACAAACCAACTGTGAATGTATGACACAAATACTTCTTGTGCTCCCCACAGGAAACCATTTACTTTTTATTTTATTTTATTATTTTTTCTTTTTTTTTGAGATGATTAGCAGACCAGTTTTGTATCCTGCTCTGGGCCCTTCTAGCACCTGTCATCTTCATTGTTCAAAAGGAAAAGTATGTAGCGCACTCCTGTAACCTTTTCTGAATGGTCCTGTGCCATCAGCCCTGGTGTCTTTGTTTCCTTGAGCCTTTTCCAACCAGGTTTTTAAGTAGGAAGGGGGCATTCGTCTTCTCATTGAGGGGGGCGTGGAACACTGTGCTAGAGGGTTGTGATGATGGACCACACATGAGCTGCTTTTACTCATATATCTTAGACTGGTATTTAGTGCTTTATGTTTTACTTCTAATCGTACATTTTCCACACTACACAATCAATTAAGTCTGAAATTAAAACTTAATACTGTTCATGAACATAGTTTGTTTCATATTTCCTATTGATTTCTTTGCTCAAATACAGTGGACGTGGATGGAGTATGTGAAAAACATTAACTGCGGTCCACCCACAGTAACCAAAACTCTATGCAAAAGCTATTTATTGGTATGGTATATTGGACAATAAATAAGCTAATGCTAGCTAATAATATATTTGAATGGATTTATTAAACCTTAATTAAAAGGCTTTAATCTGACTTTTTAACTGTGTCAAATGCCAGTGATTTACTTTCTGATCTACTTACTTGTCTGTCAATAGTAATTGTGTCATTCTTTTAAAATAACTTTCTCACTGGAACCATTTGAGAACTAACTAAATGCTATGTTGCATCTATTTAAATGGCTGAATTATGGAATAGAAAATGCCCAATTAATGTTAGTTCTGAATTTGCCAAAGTAACTCGATTTGGAGTAAAATGTAACAGTTCATATTTTTACATTAACAATAAATATGTTCAATAACGTCCATTAGTATCTGTATAAAAGACAAAATAGCACTGGGTATAGACTGGTCTAACGTATGGTGAAACTGACCCATGTTGCGCTCCAGCAGATCGCAAACTGCAAAGCCTCAATGGCCGGGCATAAACCCCACTCTGCTTCCTTTACGGGCCCCTATTAAGTCCTTCTTCTTCTTTTGTTTGGCCCTTTCACTCACCCGTCTCGCAGGCCTGAGCTCCACTGTGGGCTTTGTCCTCGTATCTTGGGGCCCTCCGCCTCAACGTCCACTCCCTCTGGCTTTGTTTGCTCCACCTACAATGTGCCACAAACAAGTATTCCAGAAATGTGTTGAATGCGCGTCTTTCTGCCACTGTGAATGCAGCTAAGTAAAGAAGGAGGATTTTGATTTTATGTTTTTAGGAGGTGACTGCTTGGGCTGCATTTTGAGCCAAGATGCTAATGTAGACAAATTTATTAGCACTTAAGAATAATGAGTATTCTTATGTTCCAAACAAAGCACAAATCTTGCACTAAAGCGATTTATTATTGCAGTACAACAGTAATTTAAGAGCAGTGTGTGGCGTAGCCTAAGTCCTTACAAGTTAAATTGTGTTTTTTTTTCAGTATAGACAGATCCATCACTTTATAGGGCTTCACTATATAGTGGACTCAAAAGTGAACCGTTTCAGACAACAGCTTTTTCTGTTGCCATTCATCATGTACTGCTGGTGTATATGAACCCTATGCAGCTGTTCTTCTTACATTAGTTGGTATAAAAACACTGTCACTGTAACTGGATTATTGCAACAGAAAGCTATATTATATTTGTACCAGCTTATGGTAAGCTAACCTTTGCAATTTTGCAATAGAGAGACTTTATACCAATTTACAAATTGATATTGGCCATTGAATTGTTAAAAGCTGAGTCATATTCAAAAAAGTCTCATTCAAAAAAGCTTTGCATGATTTATCGTATGTGTACAACACTGTCTAGTAGGAATGTGCCACGAGATGTTGCCAGATCAAAACACTACAAGATTTCTCGTTAAGGTACAAATCTATCTCAGAATTATGGAAACATTGGGTTATCTGTTGGAAACAAGAAACAGCAAAAAAAAAGTGAAAGACAAAGACAGTATGTAAAAACACTGCTGTACACTTCAGTTAACACAAGCACTATGCAAACTTCAAGCTTTCAACCATTCACTTCTGTAAATAGTGTAAAAATCTCCTTTTCATCAACCCTACCTCATGTCTCCTCTTCTGCGACCTGTGTCTCGTCACACTTCTACTGTCTTGTGATCATCACTGGGCTTCTTTTCTGTCCACGAGACATTCAGACACCAAAATGACACACTCTCTAGTCAAGGGAGTGCTTTCATAGACATCTTAAGTGACTCTTGATTAACTGCAGAACTAAATCAAAACAACCAGGTTACAATGTATGGAACTGTCCGAAGTCGACAAAAACTCTGAATATGCTAAATAAAAGTGTGATTATTTTAAATGATTGTCTAAATATACTGATTTATATTTGCATCAAAGTTTATTTCATAAGATATTCAAAATAGCAAATGCAATCACTCAAGTAAATGTAAGTTACTGCCCACCTTTGTTCAAATGCTCTGAACTTTTACTTGAACGTTAATTACGATTTTTCCAGATAGGGTGATTGTCAGTTTTGTGGTTTCTTAATTATATCAAAAGTACTGTATGTGAATGGATACCTCATGTTCACTTGCGTTGCAGACCACTCAACAATTCAGCGCAGACCTCCACCAGAAGCCCCCTTTCCGCAGTAAAACAACCTTCATCACATAAAAGGCCTGTTTTGATCAAACCTGTAGGTATATTCGTCATGGTACTAAATAAAAAAAAGATATTCTACTGAAAACTGAATATATATGTCCCTCTCTCTCTCTCTCTCTCTCGCTCTCTGCTCTTCTACTACTGTGCCTGACTTTGCAATCGTAAATCTTTTTTATACAAGGCTTTATTAGGTTTCTTTTTATCTGTAGACTGGGGCGTTTTGATGTTTGACAAGCGTCAGGACGGCTTGCTTTATTCTGGTGTTCATTATATTGGAAACCTTGTTATTTTAGAAAACATCTGTCAAGGCATTCTCACCACCAAATCTCTTTTCATTCTCTAGTTCAGTTCCTTATGAATGAAATATTAGGCTGAAACTGACTAAGTATAGTTCAGATTTTCAGTCAACTTTCAAACTTTGCTGTCCCATCCTTTCAGAGTAGAATTAGTTAAACATCTTGTATTATTTTGAAAATCTTGCACTGGTTTACTGTACAGGTGGCTCTTATTTTGCTGGTTTAGCCACAAGGCCTCTTATTAATGCCAGTCCACGGCGCCACATGGTCCTTTGTTGTTCAGCGCTAACGGTGCAGGAAAAATAGCAAAGATATTAAAGAAAAGACTTTCAGGTCGGCATTTTAGCCGCAGCTTACAACATTGTTTTAATAAGGTCCAAGAAATTCCTGAGGCTGGGTTGAAAAAATTCCATCGACAGCTTTTTACTTTTCTTCTTGTGGAGAACCATTTAACCAGTAGTTTTTTATTGCCACTAACTCTTTGTAATGTCAGATCATAGTTATCTCAAATGTTTATTGCTAGAGGTGTTGCAAAATCATTAAGTTATATTGTTCAGTGTGTGCAGTCTATCATGACTCTTTTTGCCTCAAATTATAACTGTTCGCACAAAAGACAAGCTTCTGAAGAAGGAAAAATAGCCATTAATCTTTAGTACAGGCTTCATAATTTAGAAAGAGAAATCCCTTTGAAATCCAGTGTTGACACAAATTACATGGGGAAACACAGCATTTGAATAAATCTACTTCCAACAATTAGGAACAAGAAAACAAGCAGCTGACTGGTTAACAATGAGGCATCCCCTCAGGACCAAGATCCCATAGATCGGGTGTGTGATACCTGCTCTCAGAAAAGAGGACTCGGCCAAACATATTGATTATTACTCACTTCATCCAATCGATTCTGTTTAGTTCATCCCAACAGTAAAACAAGTCTAATGATCTCTCTCTGCAACATGGCAACGTTATGTTCACAGTTAATAAGGGTGCATTAAAGTCTGCATCTAATGTCCAATCTTCAAATTTTTGGAATTTTGTGCGATCACTGCTGGAAGAAATGGTTTAAAATGATCCAGTAGTGCTGGCAGATGCAGTATATGGCACATCTCAGTTTAGAATTCAATTTGCTTCCACAATGGGAAGTGGGGGGAAATTGCCTGTGAATCTTATTGACTCACAAAAAAGAGATTAGCTGAGGAAATTCTTTTGTGTTGCGGTGACAGACTTGACAGTACAATTCAGGAGCTACAAGAAAACATGGGAGGAATGGAGGAGTTGTCCGGGAAGCTCGGCGATTTCAAAGCCCCAGTAAAAAAAATGAAAAACATGACTAGTCAGCAGGGCTACACTGTGAAACCTGCAATATGTGATATCTTGTCAAATTATGGTGACAATATGACTCATACTGTGCTTTCTGTGAGTAGAATGTGCCGATAGCCAACTCAGCAAGTAGCATAGCTTTTATAGGGTGTGGGCATAAGACAGTAAGATGCCATGGGCTTTTTTTCATACATTAATGTGGAGTGGAATGTATTTACAATTTATAAATTAATTTTTATGCATTTATAAGAAGCTTCTCCAGACAAAGTTAGGAAAAAGACTACAGAATATTTACTAAACAATGAATTTGTTAAAATAATAACTCTTTCCAAACTTCGGTTTTGTGTGCGTGCCCATTGTAATTTAAAAGTCAAAACAACAATCTCATATACAGATCCAACCATATGGATTTAGTCTTTCCTGACCAAGCATTAATGCTATTTAAGTTTTTAACAGATTATCACTTTCTGAATGGAAAACTAAATGAGTGTATAAAAGCCAGAGCCCTCGTAATGGCGGCGTTGTGGTTTGTGTGAGTTGGTGGCTGTAAAATCTCGAATGCGTAAATGAGCTGCTGCGCAAAAATGCAAATTGACACCATGTGCAAGACAAAACATTTAAAAATACGCAAGAGGCTATTTTGGGTTCCTCTTGGACATGTTTATGGCTTTACAAGGCTGTTCGTTCTCACGCAATGTCAGTCGACATGGGAGACTTTTAGGTTTTCTTGTGTGCTCATGGGGTGCTTTGGGCCATGGATGAGTCTCATATAAAGTTTCACTTTCCTGCTTATTCTTTCAAGCATTGTTTATTAAGTGCTACCCTTCAGTTTAGCATGCAAGCATCTACTACTTTAAGCCTAGATTACACTTTAAGACAAAATAGATACCGGATTATTCTTTGGCTTAGCCTGATTGTCTATTTGTTACCAGCTCTAATGTCTCTTAAAACCAAAAGCCAACAATAACAGAAGCCCTGTTTGAGTCTCACTAAAAAGCATGTGTTGGCCCTAAAGGAACACCAAATTCTTATTCCTCTGCACTCCTGCTGACAGCCTCTGAGTTCTCACATGTTGCCGTTGGGAGCGCTCTGTGAGGGGGCTCAATGTGCCTTCAATTAAGCCCTGCAATTGGAAGCCAAATGGGAAAGTTTAAAAGAGTAAGGCTGAGCTCAGAGCAGCGCACGGACACTGGTCGGTTGCAGTATTTAATGAGATCACTCCAAACACATCCTTTCACGTTGCTATTCATTAATGTAATGACTCTCTTTACGTGACTGTACCTTTTGAGCGTATCCTAATTTAGCAAGTAAGCCGTAATGCTGTACTGCATGCTTCATGGAAATGATCAGGCAGAAGCTACAGTCTGTTTTGAATGAATATGAAAGCAAAGTAATCAATCGGAGCCTCTCTCTATCCTCACTGTGCCCCTGTGGTTTTTAGCTGATTGAACCGGCCATTTGATTAATTACACAGGCCTAATTAATAACCCTGAATAATGACAGCACCAGGAAACTAGGCTTGGGTGAGTCATGCGCGTGGCCTGTCGTGGTCATCACTTAATATAGCAATTATTTAACATTTAATACTTTCCACAGGGACTGTACTATATAGCAGAGTTTTCTTTTACATTTATTACTAGTCATACTGTCACTGCAATTTTAAACATAATCTATTTTCCAAGCATAATTTTTGGCACTACTGTTACCCACTTTTAGTTCATCCATAAACAGAAGTGTATTTCTTGTATGTAGAGAAAAAAGCTGACCGTATATTTTAAACAGTGTTCAGTTAACTTTCTTGATTGTGAAAGTTTTAGCCACAATGGGAACATGTTCATTTGTGAACCATGTAGCCTTATTGCTCCGAGCAGAATTGGGACAAGGCACAGCTGTTTTAAATGTGCAGATATAAGACGGTGTCTAAAAGAGGGCACTAAAGATGTCTTCTCCTTTCTGCTCCAGTGATGTTTTCAAAGGCTCTTCCTGCACTTAAGCCCCCATGCAATAAACATTGCTGAACAGTGGCCTCTGCTGTGATGTAAAGCGCATCCTTCAAGGCTGCCGTGCCTTGTGAAGACCTTGAATGCAAAAAGGTTTAGGGAGAATGATGGTGAAATGTGGTACAGGCCATCCCTTCCTTCATTTGTTGCCCCTATGACAGCTGAGCTCCTGCTTCTAGAGGTTTCTTCCGTCTTCCAAACTCAGCTGGTCCCATAAGACTGATGTGGGTCTCACTGAACCCCACAGTGGGTCAACATCCTCTCATCTCTAAATGTTTAAACATCCCAGCAGTTGCTATGAAGGATGGCTTTTGCATGCAACACTGTCATAAGCTCTGGAAAAGCAGCCTCACCCTTGTTGCTCTCTTGTTTTGTGAAAGAGAAGCACTCTAAACACATGAGGAGGAACAAATCAAACAAATTTATTACCATGCGGCCTAAAGGTCAGAGCCTGACAAAAGCCCTCCTGTTGTGAAGAGGAGAGCCGTGGAGTGCCCCCTCACAAAAAGAACCAGCCACTACGAAGGCATTAGACATGGGTCAGGCCCAGGGAAAACATGGAGCTTCGGAAAACAAAGAGCTTTTTTGTGATGCTTGTTGCTGCAACCTTCATTTAATAAAACCCGTTTGGTTGAATTTTCCACTTTAGTGGTAGATTGACTCAAATGTTAAAGAGGTTACTGGAAGATTACGTTTACAAATCAGTAACCACTGCTGGACTAGAATAGAATGAGCTTCTATGTTGGCATTTGTGTATTGAGTCATTGTATTGTTGTCAGTTGTCTTGTCATTGGGTTTGGCATTGTGTACCTCTTATGAATGGTTTGTACAGACTCTTTTTTTTTAGAATGGTTAGTATTTGTCAAAACAAAACAAATGCAATGTTCATTTGTCAGTATTAAAATTTTTTTCTTCAAATCCACATAGCTGATATGGCTTAGAACATGTAAATTAATTTTATTTTATGGAATTGTGCATGTTTTATTTGATTTAGTAAAAAAAATAAAACAAAAGTCACCAGTCTGATTTTCTTTATTTTTATTTTTATTTTGTGTTGGTAGTGTTCTCTAATTATTTTTTCTATACCTCAATTATCTAAAAAATCTCTATGGCAGACCAAAATGAACGTGAGCATCTGCTGTTCACTTTTGTCACTGCACCATTAATATTTATTATTTAAAGCCTTAAATAACTAACCCACACAGAGTCTTTATGGCCGACTACACTCTACACTTTTTCAATGAGCCAGTCAGCACAGGATAAAGGCAATGAATACAAAGAAGCAGTTTGAGTTTATAGCTAAAGTGAAGAGTTAGGGCCTGTGAAAGCCTGGACTGTACATAGGTGTGTGAGGCCTACAGGGGTGACCTGTAGTACTCTGCTGTCTTGCCACAGCCCTGAATATGTTGACAGATTTATTGGATACAATAATCAGAGTGTATATCACCCTGCTCCACTCTGCTCAGGCAGCCTCTGTAATTGTTCCTTACACCTGGAATTGACTATAAACATCACAAAACTTTTTATTTGGCCTGAAATGTGACTTTGACATTTAAGAGACATGTAAGAATGGCTCCGGACAGTGATGGACTATGCATTCACCAACTAAATTTGACTTTAAAGAGCAGCAGCAACTGTTAAGTGAACTTGGACCATATGTCCTGTTCTTTGGGATGTTTGTTAATGAATCTTTAGCGTTGTTCCAGACATTTTTATCAGACATGTTAGGGGTCCTCGGGCCTCTGTTGGACATGGGAGCAGTAAGTAGGGCCATATGTACCCTGGTGACACAACACTATGGGACACATTGCAGGCCTGCCAGGTTTCCCTTCTGCCAGCCTGGTTGGGTGGAAAGAAGCGTGGCTTACTGCTTGGTTGGTTGGTACAGCTGGCTGGTTACCTCTAAGGATCAACATTCAGCTCATGTCCAACCATTGCCGTTTTTTACAACACAAAGGGCTGATCAGTGATGCTAGGCAGCAGGCGTGAGCATTCAGACACTTGAAACACACTGCAGCGACCGATGAGCTCAGCCTGCTCCAGACTCAGCGTCTCAGTGTTCCTCTGTTTGCTTGTCCACTGTGCCATAAAATAGACTCAGTAGTGGGACTGGGCCAGTGGAGCAATGTTAGTATAAAGTATAAAGGTGAAGATCATCCCTTATTTGAAGTGTTACTGAATTAAGATTTTGGGGATTATAGAAAAGAGGGAGGAGTAAACCTAAAAACAAGCAAAAATGGAGAAATAGAATCCCATGATGGTCTAACCGGGGACTCAAACGCACTAAACACTGTTTACCCAACCAGGGCACCTTTTAAAACATGATTATATAAATTGTACTTTGATGCAGTAGTGAGGCAGTGTTCAGTCCTTATTGGGCTAGCTCAACAATTAAGGCCTCTTAGAGTCATTGGTGTGAAAACGTGTATTTCCTTAGAAATGACATATTCCCCTCAGCGCGACAAAAAAGTCTAAGTAGTATAAAAGCTAAAGAAAGAAACAAGTAAGTAACTAACTGTATGTGCACTGCAGATTGATAGTACATGTCTTTAAGGAGGTGGGATTGTTTTCCAGTGCCGAAGGGCACATCAAGTTCAGATCCAGGCCTAATTATCACAATCCCTGACCTTTCTCCTGGCTGTCCATCACCAATATTCTATCCATTCCCACTCCTACACCGCTCATCAGTTACAGTAATTGAGTGAAACATTATTCCATCCAGCCAAAAGCCAGGGCTAATTGTGAGAATCCTCCTTTTTATTAGCCCTGAGTAATACAATGAGAAATGTTTAAAAAGACATGTTTTGTGCATAAATTAAAGTACATTTGATTTGTTTGTGTAATGGACAAAGTACTATCATTAACCTGGTCAAATAGCATAAGTATTTTCTGCACATAGAAACACTCTTCTAGGCTGTTTTCTTTTATTAAGAGCCTTTAGTGTAGGCTTACTAATCACATACTGTATGCCAAACAGAAGAAAGAAGCCATTCGTACCTAACAATGGGGATTTTACAGTGGCCTCAGTGTTGGTGTGTTGGCTACAGTGAACCAGACCACAAGCACTTCCTCTGCTAGCCCTGTTTTGTACAGAACTGATAAAATAAAAAAGCTCTCAGTTTCAGTCATATTTGGAATTTGGAAAGTGTTGTTGTGTTAAGAATTCCTAACATTTTATAATTCTTGGCATCAATTTCCAGTACTTGGCATCATCTGATCATTGGTAACACTGCACCAGATATTTTCCCCTTCATTTCCTTTAACAATTTCTCTTTGTTTTGTCTATTAATTATTGCAATAATTTTGTTGTTTTTTTCTGTTTTCTTAAAAAATAAGCTGAAAGACTCTCAGCAAAGCAACAAAAACATTTTCATGCATTAGGTATCAAGTGTGGTGGAGGTATGCCATTAATGACCTGCTAGCAGGCCCATGGGAAGAAACATTAGACAAAAGGGCTTGCCGGAAATGGCGAGCGGGCTACCCCGGTGTCTCTGTGGGCAGTCTAAAAATACCACTGGGCTTTGTTCAGATATTGAAGCCGGGTGATGACATATAGTTGGCAGGCCTTCGATCACTTTCCCCGAGCACTCGCTCAACTAGATTTACTTTTCCCATGCTGTCACAAATGAAAATCTTTATATGCCCTGCACTCTTTAGTGTTTTATTACCCAAACTGTGCCATGTAGAGTGGATACTTAGTAAGCTGATCTTACATTAAAGTAAATGTATATATGTTATTGATTGTTCTTGTCTTGTTGGCTTATATGAAATGGATAAGTAATAGTATGTGGTTCTTTTGATTCTTAGGAAGTAGCTTGTGAATTCTACCAGCGCTTGATAACTTTATTGAGACTGACCTTCTGGTCAAGATGTCCTTCAAAAGATCAGAGGATTTGAAAAATAAGATATTCTGGTCATACCACCAGTTAAAGTATGATGTTAAATTTATTGTGTAGTGGAAGCCTCTTGATGTGTCCTCAAACTTCAATCTGCTTTCTCACTTCCAGTCTCTTCTTTTTTAAGCTTTTCTCTTCATGTTAGAAGTGCAAGGGCGTGAAAGTTTAGGTATATCATTTCAATATATCATCATATAAGAGATTAGAGAGTATATTTTTTTAGATAGGCAAACTTTGGAATAAGATCTTAGAACGTCTGCAGAGGGAAATTATTAGATTTACTAATACTTTTACATAACCCAACTTTGAAAACAAACAGTTTAAACAAAGTCTAGCATACACATTCGACATCTTTTTAGTCACTGTGCTGCCAGCACTTTGTTAAAGTGGTCCTTTCTGCAAGGCTTTGGAAGCTTGTCAGAAGACTGAGTCAAGCTTTTGATATGAACAGCAGACACTGTGCGGTCTTTGTTTTCTCTCCTCACACTTTTTTTGTCGTGTTAGACTAAAAATATTGAGCAGTTTTACGATGCACTAGTTTTACCAATACTACTATGGTAATGGTAATGGTGATAATGCATAAGCTACATATTGGCATAAACACCTCATTATTTCTTCATTAAATAAAATCAGTAGGTGTAGCACAAATACCACCTAAAAATCAACAAGAATCCTACCAGTTGCATTTAATTTAATAGGCAATAGGCAAGGCAATATATATTATATATATTTAATTCATACACTGGGTAACTCAAAGTGCTTATAGCTACTAGGGGCTTTTATTTTCCGAATGTTCCTCACAGAACCTTAAACTTAAAGTCTACTAAGTTATAAACCAGAATTTCACTTTCTGTTTCTGTCTACAGTGTAACAGCTTGTGAAAGATGGGGTCCTATGATTGAGATCCAGACTGGCTCTGGTGGGATTGAGGGTGGCAGCACCAAGGAGATGATTGAGGAATAGTGAAAAAAGTGAGCTAGATACTTTTCTAGGGGCTTCTTTTGTTAGTGGCCACATAATTCTCTCGTTCCCCAGTCACTGTTCAGGCACGCGGTTTTGAGCAGGAATGTGCTCCCGGCTGGAAAAGGTTTGCAGTGCACTGAGAGGTCCACTCCGCTGCCAGCTCTACTGAGAAATTGGACCTGCCAGCCGCAGCAACTCAGTCTCACTTTCCAGCTGGCTTCTTTGCTCCTGGAAGAGTTGTGTTTGATGAGGACCTGCTTGGCTCATAGTGGGTTCATGATTTGTCATAAGCTGCAAAAACTGAAGCTGCATGGTTGATCTATGAGGCAAATGTGTTAATTTTAATGCTACCCGCCAACTATAATATCAAAGCACTGCCATATTCAACACTAATTGCATATTGCATGTTTTCTAATGTTAAACAAAAGGAAATAGGTAGTCATGCACACAGTCTTTAGATATGTTTTTAAATGTGAATATGAATGGTCAGTTCAGTTTTTGGTGTATCAGACTTTACTGATACTATTACACTTTTCGCAATTGCTAAAACACTAAATGTGATTTTCTGAACCAAACAGTCAACTGTTTAAACACATTTTTCAAACTGATTATTATTTTGTCAAAACTTTAAAGACAATTTGTTGTTTAAACAGTTTACAAAACCCTTTAACAGGAGAAAGACGTTAGATCCAAATAACACACTGCAGCCTCGACAAACACTCAACCACTCAAAACCTTATATATATATATATATATATATATATATATATATATATTCTGAGACACAAGTAAACTGCATCTCCTAATTCTTTGAGGACAAGGACTATGGACTCAAAAAGACCAATACATGTATCTTGATATGCAAGTGATATAGTAACAAGGTTACAGTAAAGATATTTTGTGCACAAAATTTGAGACTGTGCATTTGTGAATATATTTTGTACTGTAATACTAATGGTTAATATAGCACATTTTTGTACCTTTCTTAGGCATCCAAAGTACATCATGCTTCCATTCACACTGTGGTGGTGGTAAGCTCTGTAGGACAGACAAACGGGCTGCCATACCAACGGCCCCTACAGCCTCAGTCTCTCCGACCACCACCAAACACCTCCCACAGTGCAGTGGCACTGGAGGCAAGGTGGGTGAAGGAAAGTTTGTCTGTCTGACAGAGGTAGCTTACCATCATCACCATCATCACCACCACAGTGTAGCAGTATTACACGACAAAATACATTCACAAAATACAAATACATTCACAAATGCACAATCTCAAAGTTTGCCCAAGGACACTACAACCAATGGACTAGGGTTCAAAGTGCCAACCTTCCAGTTACAGGACACCCTGCTCTACCTCCTGAACCTACTAACTCTGAATATGAATAATACAGTATAAACACCAACAGCTACACATTTGTGGGTTGGTCTGATCACAAGATGCTGATGATTTACTGTAGAAAATATTGTTTGGAATTTTATTTAGCCTATGTAAAAAAATAAAATAAAAAAATGAAGCTACACATCTTGTAGTGATTGTGCTATTTATTTGGTTTGTTCTTTTGAGCCTGACTCATTTTCGTCATTTTGTTTCTGTTGATAAACTGACAACTGTGACAACTGAGTTTTTCTCTGTTGTGTGTTGTGTCTGCCCTGTGTGTGTTAGTTATGACAACAGAATGTTAAACATAACCACAGTGTTACCTTTTGGCTGTAAAGTCTGAGGTTTTGTTAATTTAGTTTGTTTTAAAAAAGTGGGTTAGAGCTATAGTGAATTATTATTGATTATTAATAGTAGGAATAATGCTTTGTAAATGACAAGTGAAGTTAAATACTTACACTTACAACCTATTATAAAGTGTTACCAATTTACTTGCACGGTCTGTTTTTACACTTTTGTCATTGCTTTTGAAGCATTTTAGACTGCATCTGCATCAAATATGAAGTAGGCATTAGGGGTCTTATTGAGGAAGCCAAAGCTGTAAACACGGCTTGGACTAACTGGCACAAGGTTTTTGTCTGTATTTTGCTGCCAGAAAAACTGGGTGTGTGGTTTGGAGGCAATATATAATGTATCTGGATTCAGCGACTCCACCACAATGTGTAATGGAAAAAGAGCACACTTGTCTCCAAAATGGCTTTGAGATGTAATTGAACCATAATGCCTCTTATGTGAGCATCTTGTGGTGGGATGAAGATCTCACTTGACAAATGGACCAGTAAAAATAAACTGGCATGTCTGAGTGTCCTGAGGAGGAGGCTACCTAGTCTAAACTGGGTGGTTGTCAGGTATTAAACAACAACAGAAACCTCATCATCTGCACACTGACAGCTGAGGCATTTCTATTATAACCCAGCTGATTATTTTCATGGCCCTTCCAATATCCCCAGGCAGGGTACTATTCAGGTCCTCAATAGATGGGCTATTTCTGCTTGCCTGTCTTAGAACGTTTCATTTCGTGATTTAATGAATGCTGAAATTCCCATCTCACCACACCAAAGTCCCTCTGAGCTTTGTGCTATTGAGCTGTGGCAGTTGTTCAAAGGATTATGGCCAAGATAAAGTGTTATGTTTAAAAGAGTCAGAACAGCTGTGGAAGCAGTTCATTACACTTTTTTTTTTATGTAAGCAATCCCTCCTACCGTTTTGCCACCCATCACACTTTTAGCTAATTGAGTGTGTTAATTATGGCAGCAGTATTAGCACCAGGTGCAGTTGGCTTGTTATCACATGTCATGGCAAATCTATCACAATTTTAATTATGACACCTCTGTTCCCTTTTTGGCAACCAACATTTTTCTAAGATTCCACAGACAGTCCAGAAATAGTGGACCACATGTTAATAGCTGATAAGGTAGTTGGCGTAGAACTAAGAGGGGGATGCAAAATGTAGTGGCATGATCAAACCCCCAGAAGAAAACAGATGCATGCGCACTAGGTAATACAGATTCTCTCAGTTATGAATTTTTTAAAGTTATATAGAGCTAAAAACACACACAAACAAGCCACAATTAATGGTAAAGTGCTTCGATTAAGTTGTCGTAATCTGCACATGCGCATTCTTAGTTCTGATTGGCTCAAATGGACACTCGCCACTAATGATATTGTGACACTTGTCTTTCGTGTCTCTGGAAGTGTTACCAAAGATAAGGAGGTCGTGGGTGAAGTAAGCAGCACAGAGAGAGGAATATACAGGATATGGTTTTAATTTTTCAATCTTACATCCATACTTCCCTCTCATTTCCAATTTAGTGGAAGCAAAATAAAAATAAATCATTTTAATATTATAGAGCCTAAAAGATCCATAAGAGACTTTCTTGGTTGGGTTCTTCACTGTACAGCGCTGTCTCAGGCAAATGCTCTTATCGCCATTAATGCCATAATTTTCAAATTAAACCTCTGTTCCCAGCTCTGAGTGCTCTCGTCCCGGCTGTGAACACTGGATATGACAAAATCACAAGATCATGCTCCCAGGAAATTCTCCTTGTCCCGGCTTTTAAAAACCATAATAATATGCAAAAGTCTTTTTTTAACAAATTCACAAAAGTGTGGAACACTTTTCTCTTCTACATTAGGACAATACGTTCTCACTCACAGTTCAAAAAGGCTCACAGGCAGTTTCTGCTGGACAGCTCCTATTGTGAGCACTGACCTGGTCCTGAACAGCCCTCTGTGTGGATATGTTACAGGAGTGGTGTTTCTCTGTTGTCTTGTGTAAATGTTGTGATTGGTATTTTTCTACTTGTGCTGCAGAACAGGAACCTGCTGCAAAACAGCTGAGTCAGGCCCCATTAATTGTAACACAACTGTTGCTTTTAATTCTTTCTGTTTAATAAATTAAATGAAATGTAAGTTAACAGCTAAAATCAATCAAACCAAATTGTAATTATTCATAGTATGATGTTTTTTTAAGTAATTTAACATTTGGGCTTTAGTTGATGGTGTTCCTCTTTGGTTTTGTACGTTCTGTATCATTTGTTACACTGTTATTGAGTGAGGTCTGATTTTCTTCCGGGGTCCGATCTTGCTACTACACCTATCACTAAACCTAATTAGCGTATTATTTTTGTCTCATTGTCTTTTTCACCTGTCTTTTAATTCTCTCAATCCAGCTCTTAAATAATGTTCTGTTGTTTACAATTTTTTCCAAATGCTTACACACACGTTTTCAAATTGTCACTTTCTTTCAAAACTCGACACAAATCTCAAAACTGCACACTCAAACAGCAAAATGCCTCACATCTCCTTCAAAATGTAATGTCACACACACATGTCAGAATGAAGCATTTGCATCAAATGGTAAACACTTCTTTCATAATAGTTTTTTTGGGATATGCAATGTAAACACTTTAGTTCTATGTCTAGGGCTCTTTGGTCTTTCATAGGCTTATATCTACATTTCAATACAATGTTCTACCGGGAAAGAAATCTGCTGAGAGGGGAAACAAGTTTACTGTAAACACCAATGCAATGCAGAAACCTAAAAATATTTATTAGGCCAAACATTACTGTTGCTACACTTATTCTCTTCCCCGGTCTGGGTCTGGCCACAATACTTCTTCCCCATCACAAGATACTTTTTACCTCTTTCTCTTTTTGTGTTTTAGGTAGAGAAAGAGTTTTTTTTTATGCAGTTGCAAATTGAGTCAAAGGCTGAGAAATAGCTTATGGTTTTGGAGATTTGATGTGTTGTTTTGCACTTTGAGTGAAAGGTTTTAAATATTGTGTGACATGAAAAAATATTGTGTAAGCAGTTGGGAAAAAACACAAACACAGTAACACAAATAAGATTCAAGTTGACCTGCTCGTTAGCTTAGTCAGCTAATAAAACATAAAGCCAAGATTGGTTTTTGATGACAGTTTGATATGCTATGGACTGTGGTTAGCAAATGCTACTAGCCACAATCTTCAATCATCCAAAATAATGTTTTTTGTAATTTAGCCATGTTACTGTCAGGATTACTACAAATATCATCTGCTTACTCTATGACTGTCATGCTTTGTGTTTCCACAACTTAAGGGTCTTTGCAATACTCTCCAAAATTATTTTTTGTAGGCTATATGCTAATTTTGTTACTAGCACATCAACAGTTGAACATGGACGCCGTCATTATACCCAGAATAACTATGCCAAACCTTTACACCTACCAGAACAGATACCACTTGCTAACATCAAAAAACACATTTCTATTATTTTTGTAATTCTTACCAGGAGAGAATATATATATTTTTCTTAAATGTATTGCTGATAAAAGCCAGGTTAAATAGTAATTGAGAAATAGCTTTACCCACTTATTGTTCAGATTCACTGTTGTACTTTTACTATGCCCGGGTCATGCTAAAGCACCTTAGCGGCTAGCAGTCTTCTAAGCACATCAAAAATTGAATAATGAAACATAGGCAGAGGGCAGAGATTACACACTGTTATTTTATAGGGACATAGTTGTGAAATAAGATGGTGTTCACAGTGTAATGGAAATTCTGCATATTATACTATAACTATAGCTCACTGGTCCATTAGTTTTCTGAAAGAGGTTCATTTTGGTGTCATTCAATCAACACTACCGGTATCCCAGGGTCAGACAGGAATCGTTTATGATTTAAGGGCTCCTCAGGGGAAATGTGCCATTGCTTAATTTTCCTTGACCCCATGCTGAACAGCTCTACCTTCTCCAATGACACACACAGCTTGAGGCTAATGTAGCAGCATTAGTTTCGCTCACAGAGGTTCATTTCTACTGTAGCTTCCTAGACAGCCACCATGAATGCCAAGAAAAGCAATATACAACGTAGGCCTAAACATTATATGGCAATTCATGTTCAGAGTATTTTCAGCCTGAGCGGCCATGTCACTTGTCACCACAGGTCTCTCCAAGTTCTATTGTGCCAGCATGGCGTTCCCCTACTGCGAACATGTATTTTTGTGCGGTTTGAGGGTGTGGCGCGCCTGCCTTTTTTGCCAGTCCACAGCTGTAAGAGTTGCGGCTGCGGTGGCAAAAGTGCCTGGAGCTCTGTTTGTAAATAACATATGACCACACTTTCAGGGAAAACTGTGAGTGAAATGTAAAGTGTCATTCTATTGCAACCTATATTTTCAGTTTAGTGCACAGAATAGCAGTCCTGTAATGTTAGTAGAAATGCTTAAACACTGTTTTCAAGCTTTTCATTGAATTTGGCGTTGGGGTAAAGTGGTCAAGCAGTGAAGCGACATTGATTGCTGTAATGAAATGTCAAGTGTTGCCACAAATAGCAATTACGTCTGTCTATCTTCATTGTCCATTCACAAAGTCAGGATTGGTGCTGTAGTTTAAAAGTTGGTTTTACGAATGAGGGAAGAAAGAAGGAGCCTCTTAACTTTGATATGCAATGCAATGCTATGGTCTCATTTTGGTAACATGATGAAGAGCCTCGTCAGTCACTTATTTTTGCAAAATATCACTACCATACCATATCACCCCTCTCTTACACCCTTGTCTTAAAACTGTTATTATGTTATTGTATATGTTATTAATGAATTTGCCAATTTGACACTAAACAACATCATCTTTTTCAACTTTGAAATATCTTAAGCGTTTTTTCTTCTTATTTCAGCCGTGCAATCAAGACCAACCAGGATCTTCTCCCAGAGACCCGTTGGACTAACATCTTCTACGACGACTTCTGGGGCACTTTACTCACGCACAGCGGCAGCCACAAGTCTTACCGTCCACTCTGCACACTCTCCTTCCGTTTCAACTATGCTATGGGTGGGCTCGAGCCATGGGGTTACCACCTGGTTAACGTAATCCTACACGGTGCTGTGACGGGACTGTTTACATTGCTGGCACGCTTGCTGCTTGGCGGGGGTCTATGGAGTCTACTAGCCGGCCTGTTGTTTGCCTCTCACCCTATCCACACTGAGGCAGTAGCTGGCGTAGTGGGCCGTGCCGACGAAGGTGCAGCCCTTTTCTTTCTGCTTTCATTACTCTGCTATGTCCGTCACTGTAAACTGCGTGGTCATGCCGGACCCCTGCGACTCCTGGCCTGGTTCGTGGGGAGTCTGATGTGCGCTGCGTGCAGTATGCTGTGGAAAGAGCTCGGAGTTACGGTTCTTGCCGTAGCCGCGCTCTACGACGTCTGTGTTTTCCATCGGCTTACGTTGAGGCAGATCATTGTACTGCTCTACAAGGTAAACAGTTTGTTCTCACCACACTGCTCTGTTTTTTCACCTGTATCTGATTTCCTGTTGCCGCTCCAAGAATCTCAAATATCTGGCAGCCAGCACTGGAAAGTTGATATATATACTGTATGCATGTTGCTGTGTGTGTGTTTATTTAGCATTTCATGATAACATAATGTGAAAAGCATTTGCTACTGTGCAGCTTCTGTGTGCATATCCCAAGTCTAAATTAAATGTTATTGTTGATAATAGGTGTCAACATGGCAATTATAATAATAACAGTAATCTGCACATGGTAATATAATAGTTTTCTATGCCTTCTGGTCTTATGTGTACACTGGGTTGGAAATATTGGATTAGTGGAACACAAGTCAAAACAAAGAAGTACAAAGACAGTACAGTTGCCTAGGAACTAATAACTGGTAAATTGATCTGACAGTGCCTAAGGAACTGGTGTATTATTGGACTAAACCTGATATGGAAAAACACTCTAAACCACTTTATGTGTCTTTTATAGGTCTTTTTGATACATTTCAATGATCATTTTGCAACAGTTCACATCCAGGCCTTTTGCTGCAGTGGACAAAAGTGTCTGCAGTCTATTAATAAGGTCCTTAGTTTAATTAAACAGTGGATGATGTCTGGCTTAATAGTGAAAACATTCTGCTTAAAACACTGGAAAAAATCATATTCACCTGCTGTATTTATTTGTATATGTCTCCTTGCCTTAATGTGGAAGCTGGTGTCTCAATGACTTTCTCAAAATATAGCCTGAAAAACAGTGTAAACATTTCCACTCAAGTCATCTCAATTATTGTTTTACTGGAGAATTTGTTTTTGTTCCATACTTTTGTAACCAGCAGATGGCAAGAGAAAATGAAAACATTTTTTTAAAGAATGAGCTGAGAGTTCAAAAATGGATGGCCATTTCTATTTACTCTTACACTTTCAATGCACAGGGCCATTAGGTAGCCTTATACCCAAAAGCTTCTGTCAAATGTGTTTACTGTTTTGCTATCTAGTCAGTGTGACACCTATGACTCTGCAACCAATCACAGCAAATTCAACAAGACATTTGCACAAAGGTGATAAAGGCCTCAGAGTATCCGATGAGAGGGTTGGTTCAGTACACCCAAGTGAGAAAACAACAAAAATGGTGTTATGTGGCAACAAAAAACAGAATGCAAAAATGTACTTATCTATTCCTCAAAAGGCAACCCCTCCTCACTATTTTAGATCCTGGTGTAGGAATGACAAGTGAGTGCCTCTGCGGCTGTTTTTTTTCACGCCATCCTCTCATGATTTAAGCCTTATCGGAGTGGCCGTGTCCTCTGGAGTAAGGCCCATCTATTGCTGCGGGCAGACAGGGCTTCTAATGGCTTGTCAGGCATGGCTAGATCAGAGAGGAAACAGGGCCAAAAGAGCTGGAGGAGATGATGCTTCAAAGCTGACAGTTTTTTTTTTACTTAGTGATCGAGAATCCGTATACCCCGCTGGTCCACTTGTCTCTTTAGTAAATTGCAAGCAGAACGTTATACAATCGGCACCGGCGTGGCTGTGATGGTTGCTTTTATGCTCTGCCATCCAGATTTAATGAATTTGGCATCTTAAGACAGACACTAGGGCTAGGATAGCCAGAGACAAAAATACTGTGCCAAGATTTGGTACACACTTTATAGATTTTATATATTTAATGACTGCAAAATTAATGTTGTGAAACACAAAAATCAGTTTATTGTTAGGTAAAATGAAAGACATTTGCAGCAGAGCTTTTCAGGTGCAAGAAAAAGGATAAATAATTGTGTGTCCAATGGGACTCTGTGTATAAATAATTGTGTGTCCAATGGAACTCTGTGTATGGCACCTAATGTGTATTATATTGAAGACTCATTAGTAATGACATCTTTAAGTGTTACCCATGTAGGTACTGGGCGGGAGTGGTCAGAGGAGCTTGGGTTCTTTGCGTAATGATGACATCATGCAGTATGATTATGTGAAACGTTGAGCACACACTCATGACTGGCTGTACGTCATTGTATTTACTGAAAATTATTTTTGAACATTTGACTCTACAGGCTGACTCTAGCAGTTTTGAATGAGCAGACGGTGCTCATTCTTCTCACATTACATTATACACATACTGTAAGTATTCTGTATTTTATGTGGGAAATTCTTCAGTTAAGGCTTTAGCTGCTTGTTGGAGCTACAAGATTGTTCTTCTACATTATGTTTAAACTTTATTTGACTCCAAAAAATTCCACAAATTACTCCTTGTAATTACATACTGTCATTTATATTTCCTTTTTTCCATGAACATACGTATAGTTCACTTTGCAATGTTAACCACCCAATCCAATCTGTTACCTACACCTGATATTTTAGTTCTTCCACAGTCGGCTACTTTAGCATAGCACAAAAGGAAATGTGTGGCAACTCTTTGGAAAACAAATGTTTTTATGACTGTAAAGTCTACAATATTTTTGGCTTGCTCATTGGGACTTGGAGCAGACAATTGCTTCTATCATAGCATCTAATTATGGCCCACCACAGGAAACCTAAAACAAAACTTTGACTACGCTCTGTCACAGTCGCTTCACTTGTGTTTGACTTGTATGTAATGAAGCTTAGTTTTGATTATATATGACTATTGTGAATGATTGTATTTTTTTTTCTCCTCTAAAAGCAGCCTTTATTTGTCTTACTCAAATCTCTGTGGAAAGCAGAAGTCACTTTGACTGATTAAAAGCAGGCAGAGTTATTCCTCAGGGCACACTGAGGCTTCAGCTGACTGCGTAAACATGCATTTGTTTACAGAGGTGAAAATCATTACTATGAATATATATTTGAGAGGCTAAGATTGAGATCTATCAAGTACTTAAAAGTCCCCAAAGTAAACCCTAATGTCTTGATATGGAAGAAACAAGGTAAGGAAGCATGAAAAAGAAAGTGTCAAAGCGTCCCAGTTGTCCTTGTTTGACTACATACACCTACGACTTGAGTCAGACTAAAGATCCCAGCATTTTTCATGACGGATGGACCGCAATGGGCCAGTGTTTTATCTCTGCTCTCAGCTCGAGTCATTTGACATTTAAAGTTGAAAGTAGTTCTTATCTGATAGTGGCTCTCAGTCAATTAGATTACACTTTTATATCTGCTGCAAATCTCTTTTTTTGTCATTAAGGCTTCTGTGTGCGGTCCCAAGGTTGTAGGCAGGGGAGAACCAGGGCTTCACAGTAATTCACTGTAGGCTCAAGTTCAAAGCTCATTTCATCAAGGCTTTAACGATGCACTCAGGCAGATGGAGAAATCACAGATGCTAGGTACATGCTGTTTACCTGTTAGATACAAATTAATATAGATGGCCTAAATGAAAATGTGCATTCAGAAACGGACTTGGCTTGTCCGGAAACCACCCCTCATTCCGACCATGTGCTGCTGCCTGTGTTGCATCCTCCATTGTAAGAACAAACCAATATTATGATTTTCAGCAGCACACATTGTTGTCACTGCTCATAGGCCACTTTAAATACCTTAAATATTATGCATCACGGAGGAATACATATGATATTGTACATTGTCTGTTCTCCTGTTCTGAATGAGTAACTAATTACTTTTGCTGTTAGACTAAAAAATAGTTGGTCTACAGTCAATGGTAAAGCTGTCTGATGCTTAGTAAGTGAAAGGTCTTGGCAGTTCAGACTTTTTAAGAGGCACTGCCTGACCTTTGGAACCATTGGAACCGTTGGAACTGAAAATAACTATATTTTCTTTATTCATTTTATTATTTTTTGCTGCATTGTGTGCTTTTTATAGCAATTATAAACCCCTTGTCCTATACTCCTCCAGTCATTAGTGCATGTTTACTGAAGCACACTGCAGCACTCGCTGTCGATAACCACTGCCAGAATAAATCTGCAGTCTACAATATGCTCTAATTAGTCCTTTTAAAGACATGCACTATAGAGTCGTCAAAAGTGTGAAAAAGCTGTCATTAAACTGTTTACGCAAGCTGACCTTTACAGTGGAGAGACCGAGCAGTTGATTTTGTGCTTGATTAGAGCATAAATTATGCTCATGTGTGATTATGTATCAAGCTACTCACAGACAAAGCATTTACAGCATTCAAAATCAAACATAGTTGGCAAAGTAGAGTCTGTGTGGTGTGACCGCATTTAATGTGGAAAAAAGGTTTACAAGAGTGTTTCCTGTATGATACAAGGCTAATAGGCTTGTTTTTACTGCGAGACACCCGAGCACAATTACCGTATTTTCCGGACTATAAGTCGCACTTTTTTTCATAGTTTGGCTGGTCCTGCGACTTATAGTCAGGTGCGACTTATTTATCAATTTATTTGACATGAACCGATAAAAATGAACCAAGAGAAATGAACCAATAGAAAACATTACCGTCTACAGCCACGAGAGGGCGCTCTATGCTGCTCAGTGCTCCTGTAGCCTACCACTGAAAACTGTTAACTGAAATATTAACTTAAAGACAACTGAGAAAGACTGAATGCAAACAAAATGCCACCAAAAAGAAAATCCTATTCTGCAGATTACAAACTGCAGATAGTAAAATATGCAGATCAGTAAAACAATGAATGAGGTGTGGTGCACAGTTAATGTGTTGACAATGTTTAAGAAATAATAAATACGTAACTTTTGAGAAAATGCCAGGAGAGAGATTCGTGTGTGTATTATAAACACATGTAAATAGACGGTAATGTTTTCTCTTGGTTCTAAATGAATGCGACTTATAGTCCGGTGCGACTTATATATGTTTTTTTCCTCGTTATGATGTATTTTTGGACTGATGCGACTTATACTCAGGTGCGACTTATAGTCCGAAAAATACGGTATACCTATTAATATATGGGAGGAAAGAATGTTTTTTAACGTTTGCTCAGAGGTTTTTTATAAACATATGCATTTATTGTTTTCTCTGGTCCTCATGTTTCCTCAGTTCTATTATTGAATTATAAAGAAAAGGTTGCTACAAACCTCAAAACAAGAACCCAGAAACACTCCCAATTTTATTTTTTGTGATCATCATATTTGGAAAATATATAATTGCAAGATATTTTTCAAGATTTGGGAAATAATTATATTCACATTTGTCGTAGAGTAGACTTTCTTTGTTGTAATCATGTAATCAGTATGAAGTGCTTTATATATCTATATGTTTTAAAAGTATAACCCAATAAGATAATACCTAAACCTGTTAAATGGAGCAATGGTTAAACAGAAATCCCACAAAAAACACTAAATCTTCTCTAGTATTTTAAAGGAGGTTCACTGTCACTTACAATATTGTTTTTTTACACAAAGGAGAATAAGCCAACCTGGAGGCAGAGCTATTCCTTACATGTCAACAACCCTGAGCACAATACAGAAATCTGATGCTTTGAAAGTGTAAACTGGATAAAAGAGATTTGTCTCGGTGATGTCACACCAGTGCTGCACATCCTTCAGTGCTTTTCACACGAATAGATAGAAGCTCATATCTACACAGAAATGTGAGGCAAATCTGGGATGAGACCCAGCTGGCTTGCAGTAGATATCAGGCTTACACTTCATTCTTTCATACTGTTGATTTCTGTTCACACTTGGGGTGTTAGTGTGAGGTCACTGCTCGGAGCATGAGTGTGTAATATGTCTAGCTGATGAGTGAGCAGACAAGGTTTACCAGTGCAATGGGCTCAGGTGCTGTGGAGAGGGTGAGGTCAGAGAGAGCTGACCTCAGTGGTGTCAGAGATGTAGAGAGCCAGGGGTCCTCTAGGACATATGTAAAAGTATGTGCTTACATGCTGTGAGATTGTGCGCTGCCTACGTAATGTGAAATCCAGCTATACACCATACTGTCTGTGTGTATTGATGAGGTAGAAGGGAAATGTCTCTATACATTTTTACCTGGGGGTCCACAGATGCTCTCTGTGCTCTAATGGCTCCTGTCAAGGTGTGATGGATTGGACCTAGTGGGCTTTGCCTATGCCCCCTGCCCTCTGCCACCTGCCTCACACATATACTGCTACTGGGCTCAACAGGGAGATGGGCTACAGCAAAGGCTTGGATATTTCAACACAGGTTCACTAACTGAAATGGAATACAAGTTGAATGTATATCTCTCAATTCAAAGTAGGTCTAGAATGGTGCCCTGAGGCTCAACATTTTACTCTAAATTAATGCTAATGATGACAGATCATCACTTGAGTCTGGTCCTCTTAACAGTATGTCAGCCAACCTTTCACTGTCAGTCTATTAGCAACACATTTAAAACATGCAAATCAAAGAAACGTTTGGCATACATACTAAAATTTAACATAAACTAATTTACTTTTAAGTAATAAAAACGGACTGTATTTACTTTAGCTGGAGGTGGATAATTTTAGAAATTGTCTTTTAAAGTCATAACATAAGCATTGTTTGATTGTTTTATTCATTGTCAACCAAAACGTTATATAACTTTATTATTTTGGCGTTATTATTGTACATTTTATTGTCATAACAATTGAGTAGTATAATATTGAAAATACAGATTGAACTGCTGTTGTCGCACATAAAGCCCTTAAATGAAACAAACATTCCTCACAGTGTAGTAACATAGCATGCTTGCATCTCTGTGAACTGTAAGCTAAATAAATGTCAGATAACAGTAGCTATTTCCAAAGGACATAAAATAACAATAGATCTAATGGAAACATGAAAAAATATGAAGTTGTTAGATAAAGTATCTTACAAGTTCAACAACATAAAAGCTACGTCAGAATCTGTTTAGAGTCCTTCACTTTGTTTGAGCTAAAGCCAGAAGCGTAAAAGCTTGGCCAAGGTTGACAAATTCAGAGGTTCTCTTAAATACCTCTGATTAGATCCAAGATGGCGGCGCGAGTACATCGCGAGGCTCGGGTTCTCTCCAGTTTCTGCAATTTTGCAGTATTACTCTTGCTTATCTCGGGTCTGTTTGTGCAGAACAGTTGTGCCTTTACATCGTACACCCGGAGTGAGCTTTTGGATATTGGTTTGCAATTTTCCGACGGTTTTATGGACATCCTTCGACTCCCTCCTGAAATCACTAGGGCGCCGGTGGCAGCTCATTCTTCGGCCGGCGGAAGTGCTCGCAGGCGGCGTCGAGAACGTAAACAGAGAAGGGGTACACGGGGAGGACTTAGAGCTAGGCTAAAGCTAACACCTCACCGGCTCTCTTTACCCAGTATCTTCCTCGCCAATGTACGATCGCTAGTGAACAAAATGGATGAGATTCGACTCAATATGACACACAGCAAAAGACTTCTGAACTGTAACGTCCTTATCTTCACGGAGACGTGGTTAAATAGTGGAATACCAGACTCTGCTATTGAGCTCACGGGACATCACATGCTCGGACAGAACAACAGATGGATCCGGTAAGACAAGGGGAGGCGGATTGTGTATTTATATTAACAAAGCTTGGTGCACAAACTCCGCTGTTGTTGGGAGCCATTGTTCAGCTAACCTAGAGTTTCTCATGGTTAAATGTAGACCGTTCTATCTGCCGGGAGTTCACCTCCACCATTATAACTGCAGCTTATATTCCCCCGGACGCTGATGCCAAGCTTGCTATGAAAGAACTTTATGCAGCCATCAGTAAACAACAGACTATTCACCCGAAGCAGCGTTTATTGTTGCGGGTGACTTTAATCACTCTAACTTAAAGACTGTGCTACCCAAATTTCATCAGAATGTTTCCTGTCACACCAGAGGAACAAAACCCTAGACCATGTCTACACAAACATGGCTGGAGCTTACGTGGCGACACCCCTCCCCCACCTGGGACAATCAGATCACATATCTCTGTTCCTCACTCCCAAATATACACCCTCATCAACCGTGTGAAGCCATCAGTGAAGACCATCAAGGTGTGGCCTGGGGGTAGATTTCACACTCCAGGAAAAGTTTCTACACACAGACTGGAGTATGTTTGCTTCCCAAGCCACCAGTGGTGCTCACACAGACATTGACTGCTACACCTCCTCTGTATTGGATTATATTAATACCACCATTGACAGTGTTACAACCCAGAAACAGATCACCACATACCCAAACCAGAAGCCATGGATGAATCAGGAAGTGCGACTCCTGTTGAAGACACGCAATACTGCCTTCAGATCAGGAGACGCACAAGCCTACAGCACATCCAGAGCAAACCTGAAGAGGGGCATCAAAAGGCCAAGCACTGCTACAAGCTGAAGATAGAGGACACTTCTCCAACTCTGACCCTCGACGCATGTGGCAGGGCATCCAGGCCATCAGTGACTACAAACCCACCCACTCCACCCCTGCAGCCACCGATGTCAACTTCCTGAATGAGCTAAATGACTTTTATGCTCGCTTTGAAAGAGACAACAGAGAAACTGCAACCAAGCTCAAACCCTCAGTTGACCACCCCCCATTCACACTCTCATCCACTGATGTCTGCAAGGCACTGAGCCAGATCAGCACACACAAGGCTGCTGGACCAGACAACATCCCTGGTCGTGTTCTCAGGGCATGTGCGGAGCAGCTCGCTGGGGTTTTTACAGACATTTTCAACCTGTCTCTTGCCCAAGCAGCTGTACCAACATGCTTCAAATGCACTTCCATTGTGCCAGTGCCAAAACACTCTAGTCCAAGGTGCCCCAACGACTACCGCCCTGTAGCACTCACACCCATCATCATGAAGTGCTTTGAGCGGCTGATCCTGGAACACCTAAAAGACACCATACCACCCACATTGGACCCGCATCAGTTTGCTTAGCAGCAATAGGAGCACAGAGGATGCAGTTGCTATGGCACTGCACTCTGTGCTCACCCACCTGGACAATAAGAACTCTTATGCACGTATGCTGTTTGTTGACTTCAGCTCAGCATTCAACACTATCATCCCGACCAAGTTAATAGCCAAACTTGAAGACTTGGGCATCAATACCTCACTCTGCAACTGGATTCTGGACTTCCTGACCAACAGACCCCAGAATGTCCGATCTGGATCCACCTGCTCCACATCCATCACACTTAACACTGGTGTACCACAGGGCTGTGTGCTAAGCCCATTTCTCTACTCCTCTTCACCTCTGACTGCAAGCCTGTGTTTGGATCCAACGCCATCGTCAAGTTTGCAGACGACACTACAGTGATTGGTCTCATCAGCCAAACGATGAGACTGCCTACAGGAAGAGATCCAGCACCTGTCCACATGGTGCAACGAAAATAACCTGCTCCTCAACACCACCAAAACGAAGGAGCTCATCGTGGACTTCAGGAAAGAGTCTAGAGGCACACGACACCATCCACATCAATGGAATGGACGTCGAGCGTGTCTCCAGCTTCAAGTTCCTGGGGACCCACATCTCGGCTGACATGACCTGGACAACCAACACCTCCAGCCTGGTCAAGAAGGCTCACCAGCGCCTCTTCTTCCTGAGGACACTGAGGAAGAACCAGCTCTCCTCGGCCATCCTGGTGAACTTCTACGCTGCGCGATAGAAAGCATCCTGACGAACTGTGTCACAGTGTGGTATGGGTGCTGCTCTGTCGCGAGCGCAAGGCATTGCAGCGGGTGGTGAAAACTGCCCAACGCATCACAGGGACTCCACTTCCTGCCATCGAAAACATCCAGAGGAAACGGTGTCTGCGTCGAGCTCGCAGCATCCTTAAGGACTCCTCCCACCCAGCCCACAGACTGTTCTCCCTCCTCCCCTCCGGCAGGCGTTTCAGGAGCCTCCGGACTAGAACCAGCAGACTAAAGAACAGTTTCTTCCCCAGAGCTGTGTCTTTACTGAACTCTAACCCTTGCTGACCCCACACCTCTCACAGACTCCTCTCTCACCCCCCACCATGCCACTCCCCTCACAGACTCTCCTCTCACCCCCACCATCCCACTACCCTCATAGACTCTTCTACCCCCACCACCATCCCACTCCCCTCACAGACTCTCCTCATCCCCCACCATCCCACCATCCCTGCACTACTGCACCTTTGCTACCAACTGTTTACATTTCACTGTTTGCACTACCTTAAATCTACTGCTTACCTTAAGCTAACAATTAAGCTACAATTGTATACACCTACCTGTAAAATTCTGTTCATAGTCAGAGACATCTGTATATCACGTGTGTGTGTGTGTGTGTGTGTGTGTGTGTGTGTGTGTGTGTGTGTGTGTGTGTGTGTATGTGAGTGTGTGTATGTGTGTGTGTGTGTGTGTGTGCTTGTGTGTGAGTGCGTGTATGTGAGTGTGTGTGAGTGTATGTATGTGTACGTGCATGTGAGTGAGTGTGTGTATGTGAGTATGTGTGCATGTGAGTTTGTGTGTGTGTGAGTATGCGAGCGTATGTGTATGTGTGTATGTGAGTGAGTGTGTGTATGTGTGTATGTGAGTGTCTGTGTGTATAGCTCTCCCGGTTTAATTCCCTGTGAGTATGTGTGTATGGTGGTGTGTGTATGTGAGTGTGTGTATGTGTGTGTGTGTGTATGTGTGTGTGTGTGTGTGAATGAGTGTGTGTATAGCTCTCCTGGTCTAATTTCTGGGTGTATGTGTGTATGTCAGTGTGTGTGTGTATGTGTGTATGGTTGTGTGTGTATGTGAGTATGTGAATGTCTGTGTGTACAGCTCTCCCGGTTTAATTCCTGCGTGTATGTGTGTATGGTTGTGTGTATGTGTATGGTTGTGTGTGTATGTGTGTGTATGTGAGTGAGTGTGTGTATGTGTGTATGTGAGTATGTGAATGTCTGTGTGTACAGCTCTCCCGGTTTAATTCCCTGCGTGTATGTGTGTATGGTTGTGTGTATGTGTGTATGGTTGTGTGTGTGTGCATGTGTGTATGTGAGTGAGTGTGTGTATGTGTGCGCGATGCGTGTGTATCACATTACATTTAGAGTACATATTCAACTGTAAATGCTGTTTATAGAAAAGAGACACCTGTAATTATATTTATGGCACACACTCACCTTTTTATAGTAATAACCATCTGTATATTTATATTCATTGTACATATTACCTGTAAATCCTGTACATCTCCATATCCTGCACGTACGCAACCATTGTATATATCCTGCACTTTACTGCTATTGCACTTCTGGTTAGACCTAAACTGCATTTCGTTGCCTTGTACCTGTACTTGTGTAATGACAATAAAGTTGAATCTAATCTAATCTAATCTAATAAAGAAAAATTAAAAAACATGTCATATACATTTTTATAAATGTCTTAGGGCTTCATCCAAGAAACTTAAATGCACTCCAACAATGCTCCATTTGTCATCTCATCATCATTGAGAAAAAATTGTGTTTTTTTTTATTTAACACACCTTTTATCTAAATGTATACCATGTTGCTTCATTCCAAGGAATATTATATCATGTAGCAACAGCACAGTATAGTCCTACATTGTGCACACAGCTGATTGAACTGATCTCTCAGCCTCTCAGCGTGCAAGCGTCGGTGGGGAAATATGAGGCAAGTGCAGTCACAGTAATAGAAAGTGACTTGAGCTGGGTTTGCACTGGCCCTCCTGTTCAGTAGACATGAGCCGTTATGACAGGCAGGGTGCCAACGACAGCCTGCGCCCTGACCCTGACTTTGCCTGGTCTAACATAGAAAAGACATAGAAAAAACACCCAATTAAAGCCACAGGGTAAAATACAACATATTTCAGACACTGTATTTGACATAGTCTCTAACCTCAATTTGTACTGACTATGAATGTTTTCCCTTATCTTTTTATAGCTGAGGTAGACTCCATAGTGACGTGTTATGTAAGAAGGCATGTCTACAGTTTCAATGTCATGCAGTATCTTGAATCATCTTATTGGAGCTGTTTGTTGTTTACAGTGTTGTGCCTGAACGCGTTCATTGAACGATAGTTCATGAACTCGTTCATATTTTGGGCGAACGTGAACTGAACGCGTTGTATTACTGCCTGATGAACGCTACTGTGAACTCGCTCATTCTGGTGTCTGTGAACGCACGCCTTCTCAGGTTAACTTCGCTCAATAGGTGCCAGATTTCTATAGAGCCTTCCAGGCGAAAAACCCGCCAAAACACACCGCAAAACCAGCCGCAAACGGGTCTTAATATGTAGCGAAAACACCAAACCTGGCAACACCAGCCACCAGTGTCGCACCGCCCGCCGCATGCGTGACGCGCCATCAAAAAAAAAAAAAAAAAAAGCATGGAGGCGACAGCAGCATGTAGTAAGGCGATGATCATTTAAATTCATTCATGTAACTTGTTTGTTGAACCTGCCTGGTCTATTTTTCCAGGATTCCAATATTCTGTTTTAGCATGTGGACAATGGAAAATTATTAAAATTTAAAAAACGTTTTCACCTTAATGATTACTGTCCTGTTTTTCTTTGAATAAATCCTCATTAAAAAGACCATTCAAGCAGCACGTTTTTCGTCATGTTCTTGAGAATGTACTGTAGGGTTGAAAGCTGCAGCTGCTACTAGTGTGGAGTGAATGGACAGCAACAAAGCATTAAAGCAACAATGTCCTCAATGCTAATGTAAACTCTGGTTGGATAAGGATTGAAAATTGGATATGAAAATGAAATCTGACGCATAGCTTCATTGTTAAAACTGATAAAATAATTGCTGTCTGTGATTTTACTGTATATGGGCTGTGGCAATAATTTTGAAAAATAATAGCTCGCAGCAACATATGGAAAAAAAGAACTATGAACTAGTTCATTTTTGGAACTGTGAACTTAGTTCAAAATTTTGAAGTTTGAACTGAACTGAACTAGTTCATTTTAAAATTTGTGAACTGAACTTTGAACTAGTTCTTGTAGAAAGTGAACTTTCCCAACACTGGTTGTTTATGTCTTAATCATTAGACTCTCAGATAATATGGATAAACCAGTTAGATTTACAATAATGAAACTCATCAAATGTTTATTTTCCATATTATTTCTTTTCCAATCTGGATAGAACTTAAATGGCTCTATATTATGCACAGTTCAATGCATTTCTAAATATAAGAATACAACATACAGTTTTAAACCTAAACCTTGGTAGAAAGCGGTTTGTGACATTGTTTTGGATCATACATGTCTATTTATGGTTGTTTTATGGTCTCAGCAAATAAAGTGGCATGTAAACTCAGTGAGCCAGAACTCCGCTACTTTTGTCTCCAGATTTTCCCTTAGCTTTTGTGAGACACACTACATAATTTCTCAAAAGAATTACTTTGAAATTCTGCATTGTTTACCGCGTCCAGGCAGAGGGATGTGTCTGTGACTTTGACGTGTTCCCAGAGAAAGGTTTCTCAAAGATAACAAAGAAGAACAGGTTAAAAAAAATAAATATGTTGGAAATTGCATGACAGGAATACTGAACTATTGGGAAATTAACTTGTTGGGAATTGTTTGTACATTTGTAGCCCTTATAAAACCTTTTAAGAGTCCCAAATCAAAACTAGTTGTAAATGGATTACCACTAAAGTAAACACTGCTTCCAAACCTGCTGAGGAATTGAATAATTTATAAGCAGACTGGGACATATGGGAATTGGAACAATGGGAATGAAAGCATCTGCATCTGTTTGCATATTCCCTTTGCTTTTCTCATATCTCTTTTATTTACAAAGCTGCTGTAGTAAAAAAAAAAAAAAAAAGTTGTTTCCTGAATAGTGTGTCGTATAGCTCTGCAATGCCCTGCTGTTAGAAAGGACCGTTGCATGTCCTGCAGAGGTGCAATGATCACCGTAGGCACTCCCGACTCAGAGTGAAGTCACTGAACAGAAACAGTTTGTGTGTGAAAGAGGCAGGATAAAAAAAAATGTGTTGAAGAGGAGAAACAGTAATGGATGGAGCAGCTGAGGGACAGACAGAGAAAGGGGAATAAGTGCACTGCTGTTTGCGGGAGACGGAGAAGTGTGTGAAGTGCATCCGTCAGATGGCCTGTCGCTTCTCATGAACCCTCAACCACTGAGGCACTATTTTGGGATACAGAAAAGAGAGACCTATATACCAAGCTTGTGTCGGTGCAGCCAAGAGGTTCGTACATAAATAAAAATGAGCAGACACATAACTTATGGTTTCAGTCATTCATTCTTGTGACATACTTAGTCCAGACTCAAAGTGGAAAGCAGTGACATGCAATTCATTTTATTTATTTAAAGGTACTACCCTTAAAATATTAATTTTGTGTGTTAAGATTGACCTTTATGGACAGGAAACTAGTCAAAAAACGTATGATGCACGTTATACACTATTATTTGAATGATTGATTGATTGATGGATGTTTATTTGTATATAAAAATACTAAGCATGAATATAAAACATAAATTAAATAGTGCAGTAGCGGTTAAGAAGACCCAAAGGTCTTATATAGACACCTCCCCTTTGACATCATTAAGTCACAGTCTTCTATAGAGGACCACATTTGACTGACATATTTTAAAGTAGGGGTCTTGAATAGCAAGAGATCCTCAAACCCTTTATTCTTGGTTTAGCCCTGGTTTGGCCTGGTTAGACTGTTGTTCCCTTTGGCCCAATATTGGCTCTAGAAGACAATTTGATATCTCAGAAAGTAAATTTTTTTCTTTTTATTAATGAATTTCCAAAGAAAAAAGACAATGCATCCTAAAGACAAAACTCTTGCTTGTTGGTTTGGTTTAAAAATAGACATTTTGTTTGAAGTGATTTCTCTTAGATGTCATTGTTAATTTATTTTTACATTTCACATAATTCCTTTTCCCAATCCCAGTCAGGAGTATCCAGGGAGCTCATGCACTGAATTTCACTTGATTTAACATTTATGATTAAGCTCATGCAGATCTTTAAATCCTTGTTAAACACAGCCGTAAAAGTCTGTTTACAATGCTTCTGTAATTCTCTTTTGTTTTCACATTACAGACTGATAGTGTTCTCTTTGTTCTGGATTTGTTGCTGAATTGCAGATTCTGTCTTTATACAGTCAGTCAACCATGTATTTTAAATGGACTCTGGCCCACACCCAATTTCAATTTCCCTGCAGTGACACATTGGAATGATTATAAGAGTGTTGAAGCAAAGCCACATGGGACAATCCATCAATAAACATGAAATTGTGGAAAGATCTTACACCAAATTGGACCTGAGTTTCAGTCGTATCTCTGCAATTAAATGTCTTCATTATGTTTAGGGGCCTCATCTTTTTCCATATCTTAAACGTTTCTTTTTCTTTCACATAATTATTGTTTTCCAACCATTTTTCTCACCAATGTGTTGTCTCAGTCAGCCTTGTCAACACAGCAAAAAAGCAAGCCACTGTCCCTTTTTTGTGTTGCATCCTGGCGTTCCGTCATAAAAAAAAAAAAAAAGGCAAACACCCCACAAGCTCCTCACACAACAGAGCAAAGGCAATTAACAATGCAAAACAGCCCTTACCTGATATCGAACATAAGATTTACATCAATACACACAGTTATTGGATATGTTGTCGTCTTATACACATGCTATTCCTGTGCATTGCCTAGTACGTAATCGATTTCTCATTTTGCTAGAGCTGTCTCACCTTTATGACAGATTTCTAAAATGAGGCGAGATGTGAGAAAGAAAGGAATATTTGCAATTATCTTGCAATTTAAAGATATGACATAGATATGATATTTCACAGTACACTAAAGCGCTTTGGGTGCCCGAGCACTATGCATGCCATTTACCATTACCACTAAATCAATTCGAGACATTATAGTGTGTGCATTACTTATCCAAATGTGAATGCTCCACGCTTTTATTTGATCTAGATAGATGGAGTATGTTGGCCGCATCAACAGAGATTTATGGAATAGTGCTCACATCCCAGCTTCTTTTCTCAAATCAATTGTTATGGGTCCAACAATTGGTGCTCAATCTCGGTGCCAACACATCTGGGAATTCTTCTGTCAATCCCTAGATCTATTGGTAGTTTGATGGCATGAAGTGATGCCCAATTGAGTTGTGGTGGTCTGGTGTGAAGCCAAGCCTTTGTAAAGCCACGTAAAGCTCTTCACAGAGAGCCTAGAACGTCCTGTACACTTTTATTAAATGTTCCTCACGTTTCTGTTTGATGTCATGTTCCTTTTTTCTTTTTGTCTGTACTCATTCTCTGTCGAGCATTTTCTTTTCTTTTTTTTTTTTTTAGCGCCTTGATTTACTGTCTGTGCTTAAGACTACAAATTAAAGACATTCCATGTTTCTTTTATGACTTTTATGACACTGTGATGATTTTATGGTGACAATGATGTCCTGGTCTATGGCTCTATTCTTTTACAGCACAAGTACAGGCTGTTCAGACTTTGACAGGGTGTTTATTTTATTTATTTTTTTGGTTAAATGTTCTTCCAATTAAAATCTGGAAAACCTACCTGGAGTAGGAATGTGGAGCATGATCTTGGATCAATATCTTGTATAATTTTGTATGATATTCTGGAATTTCAAGGAAAATCTACCATTTTTATGGCCTTCTAAAAGTGTGGAAGTCAATGTTTCCACCTTCTACTTGTATTTTTACCATTTTTAGATGTTTTAAGGACCTTTAAGAGCGCACATAATCTTACAGAAGTACTAAAAAAGAGGACGGACTATTAGCCAGATTTGTCCTATATTATGCTTTTAACAATGATTACAATTCTTTTTTTATTTCTCTTTTTGCCCTTAATTCACTGTCAAAGCGTATCTCATCTTAACCCTAATTATAACTGACAAACTTACGCTCATTGAAGGTTCTGAAAGTCAACAACATTTTCAGTATAATTTGGAGTATGTTGGTTATGGTTGTGTTGCTGAATTCACAGAGATGGCTCACTTGCTCTTTTCTTCATGTTCTCCAAGTAATACATTTATTCAAACCACAAACTCATTTTCACATGGTTTCAGAATTAAAATTTACTCATCCTTCATTGCATTTGGGTTTTTATACTGTATAATTTATTGTGCATCACCAGTCAGCCATCCTCTTAAAAGGGTTTAAAAGAGATCATTTGATGATTCAGCTTAGTGCAAATTACAACTATAACTGTATAAATGCTTGTTTCTGGTTTTTGTCATTATCCCACACCAATTCAGATTTCGACATTTGTAAAGCTTCTCTCGAGCTTGTTACTGGCCAATATAAACAGAAACAAATGTCATGCTCACTCATCACTGAGATCTGGACAGCTGTATGGGGACACCAAGAAGTCATTTTCAAAAATGTGGTTTGGAGAGAAAAAAAGAATGCAATGGGACAGTTTTATTCTCACAACTTCTGACATCTCTCTCTCTCTGACAGAGGATCTGCTTATAGCTTAGAAACCCAGCTTTGTCTCTGCTACATGCACAATCCGCCAGCTTACTGCCTCTCCAAACCCAATGCAACATGTCTGATCTCCCAAATGCATTGTAATAAGCAGAAATCCAAGCAGGGACAACACAAATCGGGTTTGCACACAAGGGGAATCCACTGACAGAATATGTCTTATGTGAAGAAACAAAATAAAAAAACGCATAACCATATCCACACTTCTTTCACTGATTGGTAGACTGTACTGTAAAGGTATAGTTAAAAGGATTCTGTGAGCTTTAGTCTCTGTGTCATTGCTCCTGTCTGTTTATGTAAATGTGCTCATAACTGCCAAGTAGTACATTACTATCTTTGGACACCCAATAGAACAATCCACTAGACTTTCCCTTTAAGATGCCCCTAATCTGCACCAATGGTCACTCGCTCACTGTTGTCTGTGTCAAAGTCAGACTGCCACAGTCTGTATAAATAAATATAGAAAACGAAAGGCCACAAAGTGGGAGCTGTGTTTTTTGAACTGTCACTGTGGTTCCACTCAGTAAATGTCTTCTATGAAATGGTAAGGGCTTTGGTTTCCCATTGTCATCATGATCTTGTGGCATAGCTAGAAAAATATGCAATCGATGATTAATTGCCTTTGCCTGCTTCATACATTTTAACCATCACCTGTGTTTCAATAATCATATAAACTTGGCTAATTTTTGTTTTGTTTTTTATTTGTTTTTTCCACTTTACCTTATATTGACACTCCACACTACAGCAAGTTCAAGTTTCATCCACATTATCTGCCTTACTGTTTTATTTTCAGCCATTCTGTTCGAATGTCTTCTGAGACTAGGGTTTGTTATTGCAAAAGACCTTTAGGCACTAGTGGGCCATATCATAGATTTAAGTTTTCTGATGCTTGTTTTAAGCAAAACAAGCTGGAATGCTCCTTTTAAGGTTATTAAAGCCAACCAACCAGGGAATCTTGGGCCTGTTTTCCAACATTGTGGTTGGAAACTTTCCTGCTTGAATTCTCGTTTGTTTCCACATACTTTTATGTTCCTGTTTTAAAACATAGTAATACATGGTATCCTTAAGTAAATGAAAGCAATGTAAAATTATAAACAAATGAGGTCACGTTGACATCTTCAACTTTCTCCCACTCAAGTTCTTGCACAATTCTTCCTGGTGGTAAACTATTTGAAATTCTCATAAATGTGTGGATTTCATCTCGTTGGTTTGTGCTCATCCCTGGCTTGTTTCCAAGGCTTTGGTGGTTTTCGAAGGCAGAGTCGGACCAGCTGAGTCTGTAGGTTTTCGATGGGTTCAGATGGGTTAAAAGCTTTGATTGCGAGCAGAGCGAGGATGGCCTGCACAGGGATTTGACCCCTTGACCTTTTCACCGGCTCACAATCTAGCTGTAGTACTCTTGCCTTCAGCGAGATCATACACTAAAGCTACATTGTCATTCAAAGAGGGTTATCTATCTGTCTCTGGTTCGGCTGTTCATATCACATTTAGCAGGTGAAATGTTTAAAAAGGAATTGCTTCTTAATAGTTAACGTTGGAGATGCATTATGTAGAAAACTGAACAAAATCAAGCTAAACAACATTTTAAATACTCCAGAAAACCTTTCATTGTATTTCTTTATCTTAGAGGAAGAAGTTCAATTGCTTAATGTTTCTATTCTGTAGAAAAACTGGCTCACTTTGTGTATACATTCTTACACAAAGGTATAGGACATTTATTAGAAAAGGAGAGACATGACACAGTTTAGTCAAAAGATGTCAAAGAAATAGTTTTAAAATATAATAAAAATAATCAAGCACTGATCTGATTTTTGATCATTTGGTGTAAAAAAAAAAACAAACAAAAAATGTATAAATATGTAAATCTACACAGATATCATCACATCTGTAAACATCTGCAAGATGTTGGTAATCCTAAAACACATTGTTGGGAATTAAAACCCCTCGTCTCTTATCTTGTCTCGTCTGCAAGCAATAATGTTTTTGCACCCAAAAGACGGGGAGGTACCGCAGCTGCAGCTGATAAGAAGCTACAAAGATAAATGGTGAATTTGCAGTTCATCAACTACAAGCTTGATCAGTTGATCCTGCAGTCAAAGAGAGAGGAGGAGAGCCATGTGTATAACAATCCATCAAACTGGGAGACGTTTCTGCTTGCTCTGTGATACACAAGTTTAAGATTGAGTGAGTGTGTGTGTGTGTGTGTGTGTGTGTGTGGCTTTGAAGGTGGTTACGCTGTGATTGGTGCCCGGAGCTCATTTTCACTTCCATTACAAGTCTATCAACGTGGAGCAGGAGCCTGATGAAAGGCCCTGTGCAGACAATTGATCTCTAATGATGGAGAGAGGGGAGAGGTCACACACATTCTTTTTTATTTTTTATTTTTTACTGGATTTTCTGAGCTGTGAGCCAGTCACACCATTGATGGGCTAGATAGAGAAGTGAGACAGAGCAGACCTGTCTCAAGATTTATACCAATCTTCTGTCTCCATGTGCAATCAAGAACATTTGCATTATCACTGAGACCATGCCTCCTTCCAAGCACTAGCATGTTGGTTGATTGGACTTTGAACTGTTGACCTCTTTCCAATGATCAGGTGCTGGTCTTGGTCTTGACTGAGTCTTGTCTTGTTTCCACTGTGGTATGGTTCAGGCTGGTACAAGTAACTCCTAGGTGAGCAGTCCTATGAAACACTATGTCGTATATGATACAAGGGCCACACAAGTGTGTGTGTTTCTACAGTATATGAGATATAAATCCTTTTGAAGAAAACTGTTTCAACTTATTTACTTTGTGATTAACTAGAATAAAGATGAGAGTAAATAGGGGTAGAAGAAGGAGACTGTATTTTAAGGTTTCTGAATATTGAATTTAAATCACTGCACTAGTTTTCTACATTTGATGGACGATACTTAAATCATGGAAACAGGTGCTGCTAGAATGTGCTATTTTTGTGCAACATTTAGCAACAGCTTTCTTCTTAAAATACGGTATGTGTTTTCTCTGTCATTTCTCATTTCCATTTTCTACGTGACCGTAACACAAAGGCCAAGTGGCTCGGAAAATAATGATGTGCAGTACTATACAACAGGCTTATTTGGGACTCGACCTGTACAATTCTGTCACTCTTGTGTAAACAATGCTTTGATCTAAGTCATAAAACATAGTCTTCATCTTCAGACATATTTTTAATAACCAAAGAATATTCTGATTGTTGTTTTTTTGGCAATCTGTCACCGAGTTGATAGTGATAGAGTGTTCTAAGAAAATAGCCCTGAAAAATGAACCATGTGTGTAATTTATGCTAAGTAGCCAGTGTGCACCTTGACAATCTAGCTAATTAATTAATTTTCTCTTCTGGCTCTTACCTTTTTTTTTTAACCACAAGCTTTCTCTCAAAGCGCCAATTGGATGTTTCAGAAAACACTTCTAAGATTGAGTTTTTTTCTCGATTAGTTCAACCCAATCAAAGTCTAGTGGGGAAAAAACAGGCAGGCACAGCACAAATAGGGCTTCTGTAATTGGCCTGTTTTGCATTTCATCTCCAGGGATATTTTATTCACACGCTTGCCTTATAAAGGGCTAAATTGTTTCAATTCTAGGCTGGCTGTTTCTCGAACACAAAAGAGAAGAAAAAAAGTGCCCCTCATGCCTCCTACAGAGTTGTGCTAAACCACTTATTTCAAACTAAACCGGATTATAGACAAAGGACACAAAGCTGGAATGCCGTGGTTTGGCTAAATAATGACGCTGGAGGACCCTGGGAGCCGTTGCCTGGCTGGTAATTGAACTTATGCTTTTGAATGGTGGACGTTTTAACCACAGGCATTTTAGGAAGGATGCACATGTCGGTGTATTCAAGAGGTAACAGCCGTGGGGTTTGTTGTCATCCAAGAGTTTGTCTAATCTCTTTAGTGTTCTTTTTCAGCAGATTCTTCAAAATTGTAGTTGTCTTTTATGTATTAACCAGGACACAACAATTTTACCCACTTTGTACATTCAGATATTCTAGCTTTTTGTCACTTCTATTACTGTATTTTCCAAATTTTTTCAGTATTACAGAGGTGTTTCTCATAAAGATTATTTCAATTGTTATTCAATTACATTTCTATTTCCCTATTTTTTTAATTGTTAAGTGACTTTGATGTGTTTTTCTCCTTCTCAATTTTACATGTAAGACACCTAAGGAATCCTTTCACATACATACAATTTGAAATATGTTTTTTTTTCTGTTTCAGTGCCTAATGTAGCATCCTTTAGCTTCCTGAATTATTCCCTACCAAAAGTCAGAGCAGGAGGAGAACTTTTAAAGAATAGTTTATTGCCCTCAATGCTACAAATGGGGAATGTCCTCAAGCCTAGACATGTGTATATGGTTATGGTGTTGCTACATCTGGGAAGAGTCAGTCTGACATATTTGTTTGTCATCGTGCCAGGTATGAGTGTGTGTTGGAACAAGGCCAGGTTGTTGTCAACCAAAAGGCAGAGAACACTCGAAGGTCTCGTCGCAGCAGGAACCAAGCTGTGAAAATCATTACACACAGCAGAAATGAGCTCGGAACAGATGACGGTGTCAACCCTTTGGGAATCTGGCAATGGGCCACGTCCATATTTGAGCTTTGTAGGACTGGTCTGGGTCATTATTGTGATTGGTTGGTATCATTAATGGTGTTACTAGGTTGCATTTCTCCATATGCAAAATTGCTTATTTTTAAGATTTTAAATCATAACCAGGGGTTTGAAAAGAGTCAATACTATTGTTAATATTTTGAAATATTATTACTCTAAGATGTATAATATGTTTAAGATTACAAATTCTTCCTTTTTGAATTAGTTGTATATCAAATATTTTAACACAAGTAAATACAAATACATCTACACATATTACGACTTCTACTACTAAGGTCAATACTTCTACTGGTACAAATCATATAAACACTGCTACAATGTTGGCAGTAACTGGACTGAGGATTGATTAAGTCTTGTTGCTTTAGGCCATAGTATTACGCACCTTGCCACTAAAATGTACAAGTCATTTTATTTATCTACGTATTTTGAAATGTTACTCAAATTTAATCAAGTAAAACTTAAACAAAAGTATTAGGAAATTAACTTATGAGTACATATTCATTTTGAAGGTTTGCAATGAAAATTGTGTGTCCAATATAAAATAAATCTTGATATCTTGAATTCTGGTATCTAGATGCCTACTCAAAAGCTTAAATATACAGTACTTGTTACGTATATTTATATATATACTTGTAGATTTAACAATGAGAACAGTCATTTTATGTGGCACATGACATACACAGGTCTTAAAAAAAATGTATATACAGATTTAAGGAAATAAAGTGAGTTAAAGAGTTAAATCTGCTTTGAAAAAACTTTTCCATGATAACACTTTTACTTTTAACGCTGTATTTCAGGTGCTCTTTGTCTTTTAAAGGTTGGACTGTAGAGTTTTAATGCTTGCTTTGAGGTGGTTTGCCTAAGCCTCCGGTTCAACTGTTGGAGGCAGTTTGCAAGTCTGTGTAGAGCCTTGTAAATCCAGGGTTGATTCCTTCATAACAGAGACAGAGACAGAGATGAATTAACACTTCTTTGTGAGCCACTTTGGTAAAGTTTGCACACCCATGGGGCTTGCAGAGTTTTGTGCTCAACTGCTCATCTGCACTGTTTCTTAAAAAGTAAAATAAAATCTGCTTTTTTCAACGTGGAACATTTTCACCTGTCTGTCTGCCTTTAAATGCTGCAGGTGTCTTTTGCTCTGTCAATTTATAGCCACTGCATCAAACACACCATCGTATTCTAATGATAAATGTGTTTACTTTAGTTTTCTGCACATCTCAGCTGGAACCAGGAAGCAGACGCCTTGTTCCTGTGAATCACAGCGCTAATTAAAATGATACATAGACACAGTATTAACCTTTCTTTGACCTACTTCAGAATACTTATCTATTTCTAGTTTTACAATTTGCAGTTTTTAACAGTTATCTACATAAATATAAATCATATGCATATGTCTTTACCTAAACACTATTACAGAAGCGTGACAAGAATATGGATCCAGCACATTTTTAAAAGCTATCCACACTCTATTCATTTGCTTTAAATGCAAGTTGGTGGAGAAATTTGAATTAAAAACAAAGAGAAATAACATGCATCCTTCTAATGGCACGTGCTCTTCTGTATAATCACTTGCACTGTCGTATGGATTTCTCGTTAGATGACTTGAAATTACTAGATGGAATAATCAATAAGATACACAAAATGATCACTAGCGGCAGCTCGACTCAACACTGGATTTCCAAACGGCCACCGCTAGTTTTAGTCCAGAACCTGAGGGTAGATGGCAGTCCTTTTCCTTATTCTCCTTTATAACATTGAGATAATTGTGTAGTTTGTTGATGTGTTTGGGTTTTAGTTGCTTGGTTGCAGTCTTCTTTTTTTTTATGTTTTAGCCTTGGTTGCCGCAGTTGGTTTCCAGTTAAACCAGTTATATTGTGGTTGAGTAGCTCAAATACTTCACCCAACTCTCTCCAGCCTTCATTTAGTGTGAGTTTACCAACAGCCCAATTTCTACATTGCCAATGGCAGCGCTCTCACTCTAATGAGGAAAAGTTGATGTGGATTGAAATGATGACCTTTTGTTGCTTAGTAACAGATTTATATCCTTGGCAATGTTTGAAGCTCACACACCATGGCTCGTTGTCAGGTCTCCCCTAAAGACTTGGACACATTGACCTTTTACAAGTTAGATTTTTTTTTTTCATGTTTTGAAATAGCCTAATGGGATTGCAAAAATATATTATTTTTGAAATTGATACATTGCTTCAGTGACAATGACAATTCTAAACCATTGATACTATCTCAGATAATCAATTTGTCACTGACAATTTGTTAAATAAACACATACCCTGTAATATAAGTCATTCTTTTGAATTGAATTAAACAAAATCATGAACTTGTCACAGACTGATCTCCCAAAACATCCCAAAAGCACTTTCTCTGATGTCAGTTATGGGAACGCACATGTATACAATTTTGTCTTTTTAATACAGTTCAGACATTTGCTTTAAAATTGCTTCATATTTCTGGAAAGAAGACTTATTGGAACAGCTTAACTGCGAATTTAACTATTCTCTCTGAAGTTTTCTCTGCATCATTTGCTCCCAGTTCTGGTCTGCCTTTTATTTTTGTACTTTTTTTTTCTAATCATAGTCCATCAAGAAGAATATTCCCTCACAGTAACATGTCCCTAGAGTTTAGGAAATACGCTCCTCTCTGATCTGACACGATAATGACAATAGATGCCGAACAAAATCAATAGTGCAGTGCACCCCGAGAGCTGATCTTTGCTGATCAAACATGAGGCTTGTTTGTGCCCTTGAACATGTGAAGATGAAAAGAGGTCTTGTCCAATAATGAAGGTAGTCTGTGTTGCAGTGTTGTATAAATAATTCAAAGAAGAACGACGGATAAAACATGGTGCGATCATTGGCGTAAAGTGCAGACAGCTGAGACTAATGGCACAGTCTGCTGTTGTAAATTTCAAGTATTGATAATCTATACTCTCTTGCTTTCTGCGGCTGAAAATCTTCCATTTCTGATGCATTTCATATCACTTTATAGTTCTGAGGGCAATCAGTCAATACTGCAGTCCAGAATGTTTGTGTATGTATGTCTGAGCTGCTCATGCAGAAAGTGCTCTCAAGTTGAATTTTCTAATAAGAACTCTCAGAGGATGAAAAGCGTCAGACTAAATGATTTAAAGGGGTAAAAAAAAAGGTATTACTCTGCTGGCAAAAAGTCAAATAACCAGAAACATTAAATATTTCAAAGCAATCCACACAGCATTTTTGGGGTGTCTATTTCAATTTTGTGTTATGATAAGTTTGTTTTGGAGTGTCTAATAATAAATAAATGATGAGAAGTTATGATGTGATGCTAATTAGAGATCACTGACATCAGTGGCAGTGAAAATATGTATATAAAGAAATATGTCTGTGCCATTTGTCTGGTGATACCTCAAAATTGTCCATCAACAAAAACTAAACTACTTCCTAAACTACTGTAGCCATGCAGGGACATTTTGTTGTCTATAATAAACCCAGCAGGTGAAATGATGAGTTCACTTTCAATTCATAAATGTTATGCAAGATTGTGATTTTAAAAAAGAAAGATAAATGTGCCTGTCTCCCAGTTTGTCCACCCCGGGTACCTGTAGCACCAGAAACAGGAAGTAATGGAGCCTTCTCTATAAGCAGCTTTAAATATCTATTATTCCAGGATGGATAAATGCAAATTGTGTTATTTCTAAGGGTTTATACAGGAATAAAAATACTTTGGACTTTTGATGTGTTAAATATTTGTCAAATATATACTACACAATGCACCTTTGAAAACTAGTTTAGTTTGAGAAAAGAATGAAAATGACAGTAATGTGCTCACATATAATCAGTGTAGTTCATGTCACCGATGATTTACAAATTACAACTTTCTTATTTGATGTTAAAAACTAAATGATGCCATGCCAATTTTACAGATTCAACTTTCTGTTAGTCTGCACAAAGATAAATAATTGAAAGAAACTGTCAAAACCTTTATTTCTCAGTGCGTTAATTTCTTTTGTGTCTCTGTCTTTGTCTTCCAGAGAAAGAACGTCAACCTGCTGCTGAATGTTTTCTTCTTGGCGATGTGGGGAGTCTTCCTGTTGGCTTGTCGATTCTACTGGATGGGCAACAAACCTCCCAACTTTTCCAACTCTGACAATCCGGCAGCAGACTCCCCTTCACTTCTCACCAGGATGCTGACGTTCCTCTATCTGCCTGCTATGAATTTCTGGCTTTTGCTTTGCCCCAACACTCTCAGCTTCGATTGGTCCATGGACGCCCTGCCTTTAATACGGGGCTTTGCTGATTGGAGGAACTTACACACAGCAGTCTTTTATTGGGGATTGCTGTTGCTGGCTTGGTTTGGCTTGTTAAAGCTCAAACAAGTCAAGGGCAAAGACACAAATGGTAAAGCACACAGTTACACCAATGGACGAAATGGGAACAGTAATGGACACAGTTACCATTGCAGCAATCATGATCAAACAAACTCTCATATTAATAACAACATTAGTAGTGAAGAAAATGGTACCAAAAAGCACTATGAGAGCAGGACTCCACTGCCCACCTCTGAGAACGTGGTGGTCTTCTCTCTCGGCCTGTTGGCTATCCCTTTCCTCCCTGCGACAAACCTGTTCTTCTATGTGGGCTTTGTCAATCGCAGAGAGAGTACTGTACATTCCCAGTATGGGCTTCTGCCTGCTGATGGCAGTGGCCATGAGGTCGCTCTACATCCAACTTAGACGCAAATCTGCCAGGACTGTGTTGGTTTATTGCAGCGCAGCCCTCATTCTTCTGTTCAGTGTCAAGACTGTTTTGAGGAACAGGGACTGGGAGAATGAAGAGATGCTCTACAAGTCAGGGATTTATGTCAATCCTGCTAAAGGTAAGCTCACATGCAAGACAGAATTATAATAGCATATAAGTATTTGTGTATTAGTAAGAGTGGAAGACGACACAAATCTTTATTATTGCGCCAGACGTTTAGATTGTATTTTGAAATAGGTGTAAGTTGAGGTAAATAATAAATGTAAAAATACCAGTATACTTACTTTTTGTATAAGACCGAACGAGACTACTTCTTCTAAGCAAGACATCCTAACTGCACAATATTTCTGTGAGCTCCCAATCCCTTTGACCATCATTTTCTACTGTGTATGGCCTGTGTACTTGCTCATAAAAGACTTTCTCTCATTGTCCTAAACTTCAACTTTTCACTCATTGAGTTTACATGGATTCAAATGAATAATAACAAAATGTCTCTCAGGCTTACCACTAAATAGAAAAGTGCCTCTAAGTTGTGCCCAGCTCCTCACAGATTAAGAAGGCCTTAATTCTCAAGAACACTCCATTTTTAAAGCTCTTGAGTCAACACAGCATAGTCATATCCTCCACTTACCCACTTGTGCCCTGCATAGCATTTGTTGTCACCCGCTGCCTTTCTCATCTTGGAAGAGCATCAGAGGCGTGCCATCCTCCTGTGATTGGCACCTTCAGTGGGGGATCGAATATTCAATAGTGTGTTAATTCAAGGGCGCAGATTCTTCTTTACAGGAATAAAGCAGGGCAGGGACTCACAAGACAGCAGCGGGACACATTGCTAATTTCCCTTTCAGATGCACCAGCAGAGTAGAAGCATGACAGCTGTTTGTTTTGGCAGGCAGCATCAGTCGAACGATCCAGTATGTTGCAACCTTTCAATTCATTAAAGCAAGAGGATACATAAGAATAGGATCCTGACTGTTGAAACTAAATAAATAATTATTCTACTAAAAGTATTTTTACAAATTAAATTTGCATATTGAGACTGGGAAGTGCAAAGCATATCATCACCAAGTTAGCTAGCTGCTAATCCTAGTTCATAAAATAAAAAGTTCATAAAAAGTTCATAAAATATTACTTAAATACATATTACATATGACAATAACAAGGATACAAAAATCAAAGGATAAATAAATACAACCATTTTGGACTCGATAGGCATTATAGAGAAGGTTAGACCCCATGGTTACATAACTGTAGCCTGTTTTATTTGATATATTTGAAGCTAATGGCAGGCAGTTAGCATTCATTATGCTAAAGTTGCAGTTGATTGACTCTTTTATTTATTAATCTGCAAATGTAACTCCAGAAAATGCGTTATTTATGTAACCTTACTTTTTGAAAAGTCTTACATTGCCACTAAAAGAAACAAAAACCTGCTCCCACTGTTATTTCACATCTGCTGCATATGTTGCTCACCTCCTACATTTATTTTTCAATGTCGCACAGTCAAAAGCATTCTCTTAGCATTCACATCAGTTAGCACACCATGCCATTCAACACTAATGCCATTAGCAACGCAATAGCACTGTGGTGGTCTCCCTTTTTTCTGACACTCTGTCAATGGTATAACTGGTACAACGCCTACCCAGTGCGTCATCTCTTTTTTTCTCCCTCAATGTCTTTATGCACCGGCTGCTGAATTGTTTCTTTCACCTTACAGTTTTTTTAAATGACCTGCCACCTGCTGTTTTAATTTATGAGTTTTTTTGTTTTGTTTTGTTTTTTCAAGCAGACAGAATGTTCTTTTTCTTCTGTTTGATTGACTTCTGTTTTTGTGACCTGTCAGCATGGGGCAACCTGGGTAACGTGCTGAAGAGCCAGAGCAAGATGGAGGAGGCCGAGCAGGCATACAGGAATGCCTTGTATTACCGTAGCAACATGGCTGACATGCTGTATAACCTGTGAGTTATTACTATTATATGCAACTGAGTATTAGTTATTTTTCTGTGTTTTGTGTTCTTGTGTTACTGCTCAATATAGTAACAGTACTCTTTCTTAATGGTCTCATTTCCTATCTTGAGACAAATCATGAACAATTATCCATGGGGCACTCATAGCCACTGTTAATTTGAAACAAAAAGACAGTAATTGGCTCATACACCGAAAAAGGCTTTGATTTATTTAAAACATTCTGTCTTGTGTTTTACCTGCCATGACATCCTGCATAATTTGTTGTAACCAATAGAGTCAAAGAAAGTGCAGTAATATTGTGAAGAATAATTGTTATTTTTAGCTGATGAGAAAACAAACATGAAGATTGGGAATAAACATGCAATATCCGCACCAGCTTTTGGAAGCTGGTACCTTGTCGGCTGTACACCATGTGTCTTTGCTTACATTGAAGTCTTTTAACTCAATCCTTTTTGGGATGCTTAGTTTTCTTTTGATGCAATACCACAAGTGGCCACAGGTGTACTTTGCGACGGGGCGGGGCCAGGGGCCAGATCTTATAATACATCAGTGATCGTTATGGTAAAAAAAAGCAGTCAAACACCCATTTCAGAATTTAAAAAAAAATACTCTTAGACCTGATGTACAATATACAGGCTAAGTCATCTCGTTGGTTCCTTTTTTTGAACCTATATGTGCTGTGTGTTCCTCCTTTCGCTCACTGTTTGTGTTACACATGCTGCTCTGAGCCTCACTGTTGAACGCTTGGACAAACATACCATGCAGCATTCCTTTTGAGCCCATTGATCCTCATTGTTCCTTCAGAGGAAGTTCCATCTTGTCTCCTGTTCCCATGAGTGTTTTCCGTCTGTCAGTGTTATTAATGGTGTTCTTTTAGCCTGAGGGAAACACCAAACATCCCCAGCTATTACTTACAGCATACTCGCATGTCTGTGGTTTGCTAGGATCTACTGTATACCGCCATCTAACTTGAAACGCCTTTCCCTTTTGAGTTTGAGGCTCTAAACTGAACATATGTCATTGGTTTTTGTCTGTTCCAGCGGTTTGCTGCTACAGGAGAGCAACAAGTTCTCAGAGGCTGTTCACTACTATAAACTGGCCATTGGGAGCCGGCCAACTCTGGCATGTAAGTACAGTGCTTCTCTCTTTTTTTTATTGACAATCTCCAGCTCTTGTGGTTGTGGCTCTGCTGTGACCAGGCAACCATGAACACAGGCTGTGGTTATGTGACGCCAGAGGGGTAGGTGGCAAAGGGCACTGAGTTTACAGACTAATTAAATATTCTGATATCAAGCAGGGCTCAAACACAAATTTCCAAGTATCTTTTTTCCCTTTTAAAATTCAAAGTCCTCTTTTATTTCTGGTTTCTATAGCAACAGCATCTTCATTCAGTGAAAAATGGCACCTGTTTCACCTGATCATGCAATAAATGAGTTCCCCATTGTCTGAGGCATCCATCAATGACAGATAAACAGAGGCTCTTAAACGTCTCATCCTTTTTTCTGACGATTAATTAGAGCCCTAATCAAGATCGTGGTTGGACTAGAAAATTTCCATTCAGCATGCAATTATCCAATCTGTTACAGACGATAAAAGACTTTAATTAATTAGCCCGAGCAGCAACGAGAATCTGACGGTGAGAGCATTTACTACACAGGTTTAACCCGTTATTCTCTGTCAAACGTTTATGATGCAGCAGTAGTCAAATTTGGCACCTTTTGAGTTCTCTGATGTAGACGAGTCTTTTAAGCACTAGTTGTATTTCATTTGATGTATTTATAGGTGAACAAACAAGACATTGCTTGAGGTATAAAACTTGTGGTATGTGAAATAAACCATATCATTTTATTGTAAGATATGTTACTTTAAATGTAATATGTTTATGGTAACATAATTACTGACTATTTGAGAGATAAGACAGGTGTTAAGTAAAGTATATATAAAGTATAGCAACAGGTCATTGTTCTATCTGACTGATGGGCTCAAGTTAATTTATTCCAAAAGCCAGACCTGATGTTAGCAGAGGAAGCTCCACAGAGACCCATTACTCATCTTGTATTGATCGCACAAACGTGTCTCTGGCCTCTCAAGAAAAGTTTAACAAGCTTCTAAAGTATCCTACAGAATGCAGGTAAAGGTCAAACATAAAGCATGCAAAAGGTCAATGCTACTTCACCGAGACTGTGGACCTTATTTGCCTATATTTCCAGTTATAAAATGCATGACTGAAGGCTTTGTTTATTCTTCTCACAGCGGCGTACTTGAACACAGGCATTATTCTGATGAACCAGGGTCGACTGGACGAGGCCAAGCGCACGTTCCTAACCTGCGCTGACATCCCAGACGAGAACCTGAAGGACCCCCACGCTCATAAAAGCTCCGTCACCAGCTGCTTGTACAACCTGGGCAAGCTGCTGCACGAGCAAGGACACCAGGAGGTAACTGTCCACCTAAATATAACGTAACTGACATGCTGCAGCTAACAAGAGAATGATAATAATAGAGGAATAAGGACGTGGGAGGTGTTAGCCTTGAAAAACTTCATGGAGTTAAATGCCTTTGAAACAGCATTGTATTTTTTGTTGAAGTTGAATAGGATCAGTGGGGTTTTAAAGTTATAAAAAATACCATAGTGGCCAACTTCAAAGTTGAACAAACTCTTTTTGAGAGAATGCATTTCAGGCATGTTCTTACATTGATTTAGGTTTGTTCTCCATGTTTGACTAAATATTTCCAACTATCCAACAATAAATGCTCTAAGAAGGACACTAGAACATTGTTTGACAAAAAATAAATAAAAATAAAGACTATGCAGAGCCTTGTCCAAGGCCCCATATTCTCTCATTTATGGGTTTAGTTGAAGCCCAGCAAAGTCTCTTCCATGTAAGAAAAGGACTACAAAATTGAAATACAGCAGTTGGTTACAAATTCATTCACCTCCACAGTGTCTAAGAGTCCTACAGGTGTGGTATAAAAGCAACCTGTTGTGTTGATTCTTTATTTTAATTTTTTTATTATTTATTGAAAATCCTGAATATTAAATGAAATGGTAACTCTTTTACATAGCTGGACTCCATTAACGCTGTATTTGACTCTATGATAAAGCCCTCTTTTAAAGAATGCTTTAGGAATGAGTGTTGTACCATCTGGGAGGGGTCTCGTTGAAAGCATTTGCAAAATGGGTAGGTACTTTACTTTAAGACCTCCAATCAGAGCAGCAACATGTTGTTTACATTTGCAACGGTTAAACGGTTGCTACGAGCAGTTCAAGATACATTTGCGTGAAGTTGTAAACTCACAAATCTTGCGAGAATCCAGCTGCAGTGCAAGGTTAAGTAACTAGTATTTATTTAGCCAACAAAATGCATTACTATAAATCTTATTATACTACCTATCCTGTCTTTATACAGCACACCTATAGTAGGCCTACACTTTATTACAACATACCATAAGCAAAAACATGCAGATAACATCAGAAGAAACGTAACACAAAGTGTGTATTAAGTGTGTTGTGCATGCCATGTACAAGATATAACATGTCTGAAAATGCTTGAATGGAGGTGAAAGCGTAGGCATTTTGCAAAGGAGCCTTTGGGGAAAGCACCAGGCTTAAAATGGACAGCTTCCAAAACTGCCTCTGTCATTGGGGACACTGTGTTTTGTGACGATAATCCTCAGGCTGTTTCTAACTAAATCACTGTCTTCTATGCCCCTTAAGACCAAGCGAGTGGTCCTACAATGCCTCATATTTATACTGTACATGAAGAGCACTGACACTTAATTTAATAAACTGTCAGCATGTTGGAGAGAAAAGTGCTTCCTTTGACATTTTCTTCAAAGATAATGTAGCCTCAGCGTGTTGTATACTGAAAGGGAATATGTGACACTAGATGTGGCTCTAGTTGTCCTAACAGCCGTGACACTGAGGATAGACCCTTTCTGTCGCACTCTGTAGACACCAGCCTTCTGGCGACCCCCAATTCCACGCTGGGTATTCAGTGTCGGGGCCCGGCTGCAATGGGAGGAATGGGAGGAATGACTAGTTACCCTTCAGCCACTTTCTCTAACGGGGTCTCAGCGCTCTCTAATGCAAACATCCCCCCACCCCTCTCCCCTCTGTTTGTTTCATTCACAGGAGGCCCTCTCTGTGTTTAAAGAAGCAATACAGAAAATGCCAAGACAATTTGCACCACAGAGCCTCTACAACATGATGGGTAGGAGACGCTTTTGCACACACGCACACAGATGCTTTAGAATGTGATAGTATGGGAGAGGTGTTGTCTAAATGTTTGGATTTAGCACGGGTAGACTTTGTGATATGGGATTCGACAGCGTTTATTTGCTTTTAATTAGAACAACCTGGACTTTTGGATTACAGATGTAGAACAGCTGCTTTCACGCTCATTACCTCTTGCTTTTCTGCTTTTGCTTTTCTTCCCTTTACTTCCTGCTTTGATTTTTACACACACATCCACAAACTCAGATGTGTTTTATCTAGACCTGACGTGCGTTCTGTTAAGCCTTGTTTCTTACAAGGGCTGCAGACTACACTATGGAACAGCAATCCCTATCCTGGCTAGCTTTTATTGTGGGTTGAGTATTTCGGGTGGGGAATGTATTATACCAGCAGAGTTTATGAAGAAAAACGATAAACAAATGGAGGACATTTTATATTCTTTCATATTTCATTTTAAAATTCTATGTTCGGATGGTGCTATTATTTTGGTACCATTAACAAAAATTAACTAGAAAACATTACTTTCATAAAGGGCTTTGGGATGTTTTAATGGTTCTTTGTTAAAATAATATCCTCTTTTGGCACACCTGCTGGTATCCAAAACCATTTCACCTCACGCTGTTTGTCAGACAGACGCCAAACAGCAGCGGCTTTCGTCAGAGCAGGCCCGGGCGGTAATCCTCACCCTGCCACTGTGGCTGCCGTACTCTTGATGAGCCCTGGAATGTTCCGCTCTGAGGGGAACGTGGATTGGGTGTCGTTCCTTATTGTGCGTTGATGTTTGGGATAATCTCACATAGAGCTCTGTTGCCAGTGAGGCAAGACCAGTATTTTGGCTTCCATTTGACGAGGTCCTGTCAAAACAGACTCAAATATGTCATATCTTATAAGTTTAGGAGCCTAGCTTCACGGCAGATCTCCCCACTCTACATAATCCAATCTTTATCCGGGTACATGCAAAAGTCATAAACTGTGTGTAACGTACAAAAAGGGAAGGGAATGTTAAAATCTTCTTTGCATATTTAGTTTTTTTGCCTAAAATCTCTGCAAAGTTTTGAATTACAAAGTCACAATTTTTTTTAAAACATCTAAAATAGTTATGTAACGGGCCTATAATAAATGAGGGCCAACAATCAAACTGAGAAAAAAGGCTTTAAAGTTTGTCTGTTGTGCCAGCAAATTTGTTAAAATCCCATTAGTGGTGATGTATTTATGTCTCAAGGCCTAGAAAGAAAGAATGAATTATAAATTCAATCCATCTCTTCATATTTGACTTTTGACTTTACTTTTGGCTGCCCTTAAAAACACCAATTGATACTGCAGTTAAGATTATGGAGACAATAACCACCTGTATTGGGAAAACTGTTTATAGCTTAGTTATGCCCCAGTTCAGAGAAGTTCAGAGTCCAAATTCGGGGATTATTACACGGATTAACACAAAGACAAAGTGCAAACTGCGCTTCGGAATCATAAGAAATAGGTCCACTTTTACATGCCACAGAAAAGTCTTGTTAACCTTTATCTTGTTTTTCTGCCTTATCTATAATTTTCTTGTAGAATCTTGTCTTATTAGTCACTTATTCACAACTTGACTTGAGAAGGTGTTTTTCTGTATCAGTCACTAAAAGGCACCTGCTGCTTATCTGTATGTCTTATCAGGAAGTGATTAGGGCTAATCCTCTCAGAACTCGTGTTTTCCATTGTCTAAACAGCCCATCCCATCACCCTACAGCTCACAGAACTGAGATGGGGATTGTAATTTAGTCTGTGTGGCAAATTCTGCTGGAATGATAACACCTCGATACATCAGGTCTCCAAAGTGTCATAATAGATGATAATGTTGATTTAACTACATTGTGTTCAAGTACAGGCCAGTGTTGTTGAATTCTTATAATAATCAGAGTGTTATTGGATGACTGTGAAAGAGAGAGGTCATTGTTTTTTCAGGTGTGCAGCCAGTGGGGGAGGTATCACATGAGCTCTAACAGACTAAAATTAAATTCTCCTCTTGGACCTCAACTGAACCCAGCTAACAGTAAACATGACTCTAAAATGAAGAACTGTGGCCATACATTAATTTAAGTTTTACACTGATGGTTTATACTACCTTTTTTTATATGACACTGGACCATAGTGTGGTCCCCCTGCTGATGCTGCCTTGTTAAATGCTTTATTCTCTGAGCAGAACAATATGAGGTTGTGTGATGTGGTGACCTCTGACAAGACTGAACGCTCACTCTGCCCTCTGTCTTCTTTCACAGGGGAGGCCTACATGAGGCTGAACAAGCTGACTGAAGCTGAACACTGGTACAGAGAGTCCCTGCAGTCAAAGCCAGACCATATCCCTGCACACCTCACCTACGGCAAACTTCTCGCCATGACCGTAAGTACTTTTCTCTGTATTGTTTAGCAAGAAGTGGTTATAGTTAATACGAAGACAAGCTGAGGAATAGTTTTAATTTTGAGTTTGATTTAGAGAATTATCAGACTAAATGATCTACAGTCTATATTACTTTAGAAATCTATTTGATATTAGTGCTTGTCTGTGCATGTCATAGATATTTATATAATATACAGTATAATGTACCAAGAGCCCAAGGAAAAAGTACTCTAATGTAAGGAATGTAACATGAATGCCACTAAGGAATGTGACACCTCTTAGTACTAACCTAGCACTAAATCAAAGTACTAAAGAGTGGATAATATATTACACTTTATTAACGGGTGTTACTTGAACTATCTGCAAGATAATATCGCAATCAATAATGCACTGTGCTCAGGCAGGAAATCTATAATGATGGATGGACGTGGTCATGTGATTGAGTAGTGCAGTAGACACTATAACACAGAATTTTACTGTTAATAGAAAAGAAAATCTGTGACCCACTTTGTTTTTTCAAAAATATAACACTATATTTTTAATAAACTTTCAAGCAGCAGTTTTATTCATTGTATTTTTGAAAAAGATCCTAGGAACAGCACACATGAAGTCTTTTAGTATAAATAAACCCAATAAAGCCCCAAATTTGACTGAAGACCTGTGAAGAAAAGTACTATCACTCATTTATTTACATAAATACATGTGTAACATTTTCTCTAGAGCTACGGAAATAGAACAATCGTGCAGTATGGTAACCCCAAGAATCTGTCTGTTAAGCACTGGAAGCTATATTTTTATCCTATTAGCTAACAACTCTGCACCTGAATGGAGCAGTGTCACTAACAACTCTCCTGAGCCTAATGGACTCTCTCATCAGGATCACACTTCCCTTTCATGGCCAACGACTTTGAAACCAGAACAGCCTGGTCCATCAGGTTTGGTTTTAGGGGAAACTCCTCCCTCTAGAGATATAAGCTCAGCTCTCTTACCAGTTGATCTCAGAATTTATAAAGTCTCTTGGAATTAGAGACGAAACGTCTTCACCTTGAAAAACTGAGTCCAGATGCTTTTACTTCAACCTTTTTTTTCAAGATGTCCTGGATGACTGAGAACCTTCACATCTGACATGGTTCTCTTGTGTCTCTATGAACGTCTCTGAGGGGCTCGGTCCTACATTGCTTTAGTGGCTGGTGCAATATCTTTATCTGTCTGTGATCTCACATCATCTCTAAACTACTTCTCATTCCCACATCATCTCTGTGTTCATTCCGCTAGCTTTTTATTACGCTGCCTTTCATCACCGTAGGCTTTTCATCACTTCTTTAACTGATCATAGCCTAGTGCGCCTAGAGACTTAATCAATAGTGTGTGGCTGAAAGAAGCAGTGAAGGCATAAGAAAATGAGACCATACCTTAAGATGTCATGGAAATAGCAGCTTTTAGTGATCTATGATCTATGCTGTGGACTGGGCTGGGCTACAGAAATATAAGAGCTGTGTTGTTCTCTATTTTCCAGGGCAGTAGAGATAATATCCTTTAAGGGTCACTGACATGTCCTAGAACAAGTAAAGTCATGGTCTCCAGAGCAAATGCTGTTTCGCCGACTCCAAGTCTCTATTGTGTTTAGGTGTAAAGGTCAGACAGTCATCCACTCCAGATCAACACTAGATAGGTGTTTCTGAATTAATAAAAGTTATACAGGACAGTCAGTAAAAAAATGAAACAATTTAGAGACAGAGTTGTACAGAAGGTCAAATTAAGGGTGGGGGCAAAAGCTGACAAATCCCTAAACAAATATCTGGATTTCCACAGGAGGATGACACTCTTCCTGGACCAAGACCCGTCATTTCCCACATGGAAAAAAGCTTGGTTTATGTTGACCTTTTTATAAATTATTATAGGTTTTGACAACTGAGCCAAAAGTTATTAATTAAAGTGACATGAATCAATTGTGTGACATTGTGGGTTTGTGTGGATTGTGGTACTGTTGTATAGAGAAGATCTTCTTTGTAGTTCTGTGTGTGTCGCAATCAAAAGAACTGGCCAGACTCAGACAAGCAGTGTGCAACTGTATACAACCAATCTTAAGCGTCAGGGAAGAAAAAAAAACAATCCCCTGACACTCATATAAAGAGGTACACTATTTCTACGTGTCTGGTCAGTTGTACAGTATGCATGTATGCTCACAGACTTCTACTGCACGTAGTATACTAACAATATACAAGTGCCATATACAGTACAACCTTATTTCAAACACTTAGGTATTAAGTATAACTTAGTTTAACAAAAGACTTCACTTAACTGCAGCCAGTGGGAACACTCAAGCCGAGTGGAACAATCTGTGTGAGTTAAGACGTGTAGAGAAGTGAGTCATTTTATTTAAGAAAGGGTTATTGATTTGGGGAAAAAGTAGGGTTCAAAGCTGTTGAGATGAATCTTTGATAATGATGGATAGTTATGAAGCCTTTGTGCAGACCAAAAATTATTTGATCAGTGAAAGAACACTGTTTTTTGAACAGATCCAAAGCCTCTTTACCCATTGGTAACACACCTATTAACAGGTAATGAATGTATATTCAAAACATTTTGAATGTATATTGAAATTCATTTTTAAACAATTTGTCATATTATTTCAAATTTACTAATCATCAGGAGATCATATATTTATTTTTCAGAATTTTTAGGATAGTTACAAAAAATGGCTATTCTAGATGAAACTAAAATCAAGTACCAAGTAAATTTTAATGTGTAGGCGCACACCCAAGAGGCCAGAAGTAGGGATGCACGATAACAGTTTTTTTTACAACCAATAACTGATAACTTCCTGCTTCTTGTAACCCATACAAATATTAAATTGGTATCGACAGGTCCTACTGTCATACCTAAAGCCTGTGTGGAGGACCAGCTCTGGCCTCTGGGCCTTGTGTTGAACAGGTGTTGTCCCAGGTGTTACAGGCTACAACCCACAGCCCTGAGCATGACTCAACATGAAGCATGTTCAAAGTAAGCACCTGTTATTTAGTAAAGATTAGCTTTAAACAGCACATGAAACGTTTAGCTCTGCTTACGTTTGTCACGTTAATCCCTTCAAAGCGTTCCTCAGCAGCACCTCGTCTAAAACAGGCTGGATCTTCTTTGCAGCGCTTAAAAGCTTCTGTACTCATCCTCTCTGTCCTCCACTGGGAGTGGACAGTGTGGAGGTTACAATAAATTCACAGTACTCTCAGTACAGTTTCTGGGATGACTTGGCTCACTTTTTGGTAAACTTTGCTCGTTGATGAGCTTCATGTCCGTTCTGCGTCGTTGAGAGGAAGGATGGTGGAACGAGAGAGCAATGGAGGCAGCAGAGTGACTCAAGCGAGTAAACGTTACTGTGAACAGCTGCACACGCGACAGACAGTTTCCTCTTGGGCTCAATAACAGCCATCACTCAGACAATGTAGTTTTGACTGGGCCATATAACAACAGCACACAAATCCCACTACTTCAAGATTTCACTAGTATATGCAACCATTTTAGCCGCAGTCTAGAGCCTTGTAATATTGGAACTACTTATTCGGATGTTATAAGAATTTTTAGTTCAGATTAACCAGAGAGACAATGGTGACTGCTTACAATTTAAAATAAATGAATCAGGTTTAATTCTTGCAATAATAAAGCAAATCACACACATGTAACAATGGTACATGATAAGGTTTGCTCAATAAAAAATGTCAAAATCTTTCCCATTTTTGGGCGATGGTTATCGGCCCTCTCCAGAAGTAGTTGTATATTGCTGCAATAAACAACAATGACAATGGGCCCCAGTCATCCAACTTTTTTCTAGTCCCACTTATAAAGATTTTTGGAATTGACTTTTTTTTTAATCACTCTTTTGAAGGATAAGATTTCAGGAGATTTGTGAGAAATGATGTGAGAATGAGGCAGATTTTTTCCAGTTTATTCTTTTTTTATTGTAGTAGAAAAACCTACAAGCCTTAATGCAATGACGGTAAATGCAATGTTTGTAATTCAGAAATGAAGACCTCTGAAGACGCTGACTCTACCTTAAACAGAAACAGCTGCTGATAAAAGATGCTTGATTTGTTTGTATTAAACATTTAAAATTGTATCTTCCTGTACTGGTTGTCATGAAAACAAGACAAGTGATGTTGCTATAGTGAGGCAATTTGCAGACTAAGGAACAACAAAATGGCGTCACCCCCTGTCGCTTGGACCCCTCCATACTTTCATAGGTAGCCTCGGGGACGGGATGTGTTTAAGGCCATGTGTATACACACACACACAAGATGCAGGCAATATTGCACTCAGTCACTTCCTCGAGCTAATAGGACGCAGATTTAATAATCCTCTGGCTTTACAAAGTCAAAGGAACATCTGCACTTTATCTGCTCTTATCTACAAATGGACTGTCAGATGAACATCAATGAGTGATTAAACCATGAGGAACTTGAAGGGAGACAAAAAGTTTAAACTATAATTTGGAATAGAAACATAATAGAAACTAAATTGTAAGCATTTTTATTGAATTACCTTTGGTATTTTCATCAGTTTTTTTTTTTTTTTTTTTGTGATATTGTTGGGAAATTGGTTGGATGTATAAGGAGGTTAAAATGTTGTGGTTAGGCTTATTTTAGTCTATGCAGAGGTGACAGTGTTTTGTAGATACAGTAACACACCACCCGGGACTAGAGCATCGAGTCCTAGTGATATGGCAGTGCTTGTCTAGTCTGTGTTGTTTTATCTCTGGATCTCTTTATTTGTGTAATATTCTATCTTTAGCTTGTTTAAAGATGTTTCTTTAGCTAAATATTTAGTTGTTGTGTCTAAACCCAAGCACAAAGTCATTGAACAAATATTGATCAAAGTTGGATGTCGGTATCATATTGGTTGTAGTGAATTCTAATTTGTGAAACTTGTTCCTATAGGGCTTTGCTAAAAAAATTATGAAGTATGCAATAAGGTGAGTAAAGTGTACAGAGACTCAGCAAAACAGAAATACTAACAATTTAGCAAATCACAATCTAGACCTTCTGCTACTAAATCAGCCAGGATCTGAGTTAATGAGGCTTCTTAAGTTAAGTTAATGTAGAAGCAATTGCACAGGCTTCATTTGTGTATGGAGCACTATAAGGTCTTATATAAAAATAACATGGCAAACCACCTCACCTGGGATTAAGAAGTGCTCTTTTATTTCAAATGAGGAATGGAGAACTTGTTATTTTAATGTCCATATTTGTGTGATTGTACTCAAACAGGACTAATCCCAGACATTTATCTTCTACAACTGTGAGTCATTTGAGTGTGAAGCGTAATCCTCAGGTTTAGTGTACACAGATATGATGAATCGATCTGGTCTACAAATGTACACATTCCTGCATGCGTGAAGAGACGTATCAAAATAAAATACACACAACTGATGCTTTTTTGGAGTGGATGGATGATTGCTGCTTGGACACAGTCAGCTGTATTACACAAATACTTAGTTCTGCTCTCATTTAGCTCAGTATTAAGGGAAACTCAACTCTAGTATTTACATTAGAAAATGATGTATTTATTGCATTTACAGTCTAAGTATACAGTCATTTATACAGCTCTGCTTTAGCCTATTCTGTTAAACTAACATTAAGTCATTTGCTGTATTCAGACATTATTATTTCTGGCTTATGAAATTCTCATTTAATCTTCCATTTTATATGACACTTTCAGCTTGTTGTCCAAGTCTTTTGTGGTGTAATTCAAGTTGGGGCAGCTCCGTTATTCATGGAAAAGACATTGTGCTTAATTGCTGCATTGTTCTAGTTATAGATGAATGCACACTGTTAATTGTTGATCAGATGCCATCTGGTGCAAGTCCCAGCTGGCACTCCCATTGGACAGATGTTCAGTTGTGTTTGGGCTGTGAGTGGTTTCTTGTGGTGGTTAAAAGGCCATGAGGGACTGATGTCTGCAGAGATTCATATTAGGAAATTTTGTCTTAAACTTTAAAAAGACTAAATGCACCAGCACCAGTTTTACTAAAAAGTTATGTCTTGTCAGAAATAATTGAGATTCTCAAGGATACAGGCCAAATAAGTCAGATTGCAGGTACTTTGTTATTAATTACGGTTAAAATATTAAGTAATGGTTCTAAGGAATTGTTTTTAGTGAACTAATGGGGACAAACCTTTTGTTCTGTATTCTATGTATGTCTCCTAAATTACCATAAACAAAAAGGTTTTGCTACCAATTTAAATCAAACATCCTCCAACATAACATTGTTATTATTTTGATATTTCTGCATTAATATGAAGAACAAAATTTATTTAAGCAAACTCAACAGCAACCTGTGACTTACTGCAGATTTAATTTCTAGTCCAAAGTGTTCAAACCCAGCTTTCATACAACATAAGATGAGTAGTCACAAAGAAAATTTATATCATCTCTCACCAGTTATTACAATATTAAAACCTCACAGTCGGTATTTCAACCTCACAGTCAGTCATTCAGCTGTATTTGCTTTTTCTAACCTCTTGGTTCATAAGCTGGCTCCCTTCTTTTTCTGTCTTTTCGTTCCCATTACACCGGCTAACTTCCCGCTTCCATCTCTCTGTCTTGTCTCCCAGCGGTCGGGCCACACACACCGGTGCTCTGTGGTTATGCTCTCGAAGTGTTATTTGCACAGATAAAAGTGCGTAATGAATGAGCTTTTGGCCCAACGGCTGCGCTGAGCCAAGCATGACACTGTGTACTTTGACGGGACGACACATGAGCATGAAGGAATAACACTTGTGGTACATATGTTCCGTGTCTTTTTATTAGGATTTATTGTTGAAGTAGGCCTGTGGTTTGGACAGCGACATTAGGTATACACCGAGGTATTCTGGCTGTTGAGTGCGCTGTGGTGTTTTCATAATGACTGGTTGAAATAATAATGACATTGTGTGTAATATGTCTCTCTCAGGGGCAGAAAACAGAAGCAGAGCGGTACTTCCTGAAGGCCATCCAGCTCGATCCCACAAAAGGCAACTGTTACATGCATTATGGTAAGTGCAAATTTACTTTTTCATACTTTTGCTACCATATTAACTTGTCATCACTTCTTATAAGTTTCCTTTTTTTTATTTTTGCTCTTTTTTTCAATCACAATAAGACAGAACAAAGACAAAGCTGCTTTCAAAGCCCAATATTTTAGGCTTCTTGTATAAGTATAGTGTAAGTAACAATATTAAACCTCATAATACGATTCTTTAACATTTGTTCTCATATATATTTTAAGACATGCTGTAGAGAAATCAGCAGAGTGGTATAGAGGTCTCTTTGACATACACTGCTTTAACTCAATTACATCCCCACAATATGATCACAAATTGATATTGTGACAATTTTTCTCTTGCAATGGGGATATTGACAGTATCATTATGTCCCTAAATTGAAGTTTTAATGAAAGATACCTATAACATTTTCTACCTTTGGGCCTTTGTCCACATTCTTTTCTTTCCATCCTATTTGACAGTGTTTTTCTTATCTGTTTTATGGCGCTCTGTATTGTTGTCTTATCGTTTGTCATCTTGAGCATCTATTCCCTGTTCCAACATGAAATTCTCCCATGGGAAACATCAGAAGAAATCCTTTATTTGGAAAACCATGCTTTTTTGCAGCTCCTCATTGTTACTTTGGGTGATTATCAAGAACATGACACAGACTTGAACTTGTGGACTTGGGGTTTTAAAAGCAACAATCTCCCACCTTCAAACCAATGTATCCTTGTGTTTGTTATTAGAAGACGTGTGCACTTCCTCACATTGTTTTCTTTGACTTTTGGAACGTGACGGTGTGAGCGTTTCCCTGTCTTCCTTTCATTTATTCATTTCTTGAAGCGGCAGTTAAAGATAACAATGGAACAGCTCTGATAGTGACATTACTTTTACACGAGATGATAAGATAATTACTTTACAAGGCCTCTATCCGCCATCACTGTCAGTCTACGACAACCTTTTATGCAGAAGCGATGTGTCAGCGGCTTACGCTGCACTAGCTACAGTGACATTTTACCTGATCAATAGGTTAATAGCACATCTCTGTTTGTAACAGAGCTGTTATGTCTTGTCACATTTTTAAGTTGTTGAGATTGATTTTCAAAGACAAACGGTGCCATTGTCTTTTTGGATAACTCTTTAAAATAAGCTCTAAATCTTGGTACAAAAGCATCAAAAACATATGCATTAATCATTTTCAGTAAATACAGTAACCCAAAGCCCAAATAAAACACAATAATCTAGATTTTTAGTAGAATAGATTAAAGCTGTTTAGATCAGCTGATACGTTACAGTATCATCACATGACTCTGCAGGAAGTTAGCACTTGATACAATACTCATAAACACTGTTAATAAGATACTTAAAGGTTAAAAAAAACAAAAGTATCTTATTCATTTTAAATCAAAAGTGTAGATGTAGCCTTCATCCTTCACAGAGCACCACAGAAACTGACACATATCGACTCCATGTCTTTGCTTTGATATCCGCTAAAGCTTTCATACACTGAGTTCTTTTTTCTTTTTCAATAAACTTGAAGCTATTACACTTCAAAAGTCTTGGTTTGAATCTTCTTCTTACCTCGGGCTCATACTCAAGGTTTTGGTCTCACTTCGCTGACGTTCAGGGTAATAGCTCATCTGTTTAGTATCCTGGTACAATAGTGAGTCTGACCAAAGTCAACAGCAGAGAATAATTCCTCACTAAAGCTGTCTTTTGTAAAACGGTCCACCCTTGGTTCGTGTCCTTGTCAGGTCCTCATATTCTCCTCTGATTAGGCGGGTCCAGGCGTGGTTGAACAGCAGCCACAGTCTTAATAAGACACATATTTCCTGCGAGAGATATTTAATATTAAAATAACAGATCTAGTGTGGTTGCTTAATGTGAACAAATGGGTCTGAGAGATCGCCAGAAAGCGCTTGAACATTGCATGGCTACTACTGTAATGGGTTATACTGTAGATTGAGTGGACTAAGCTTAGCCATGGTTTAAGCCAAAGGTAATAGGCAGGATTCATGACAGCCCTGATCAGAATTATCCAGCTTTCCAGTGTTGTAAAAGACCATTTGTTCTGGTGCATGCATGTGTTACAAAAAATGGATCTGATGTCCTTTTTTATCCAGTAATTGAACACGGCCGCTGCTAACTGTTATTGTCTTTTCTGATAGAATCATTGTAAGTTGAGAACTGAGTATAACAGAACATTTATGAAAATTCTATTTTGAATACTTAACAGGTTTTTCACCTCATATTATTTAGTGTCTGAGAAACTAAATAACCATGTCATGCTCAAAGTGTTGACACATTATGGGTTATAGCCTCGGTCCAACCCCCGTTAAAGAACTTGGGGAGGAGAGTGATTATTTAGTTTTAAGACGCATTCAGTTTGTTTTCAACTTTCTTTAGTTATCTTTAGCATCTAGAATCCTTACTGTCCTGGTAAATGAAAAATCATTCTTTTTTTTCTCAGGCCTAAAACCCCAATAACACACTTTTCCCCTTGTGCTTCCAGGTCAGTTTTTGTTGGAAGAGTCTCGACTGCTAGAGGCAGCAGAGATGGCTAAGAAAGCGGCGCACCTCGACAGTGGAGAGTTTGATGTGGTCTTCAGTGCGGCCCACATGCTCAGGTGAGGCTTTTATTTATTTTTGGTGCATATGATGAGTTCCATGCGCCTGACATTGGTAATTTCTTCTTTGTGGATGAGATTGGTGGGCCTTAGTTTCCAGGGCTGGCTGTGAGAGAGGGAGGTCTTCTGTCTGCACGCTTTATCCAGGGGCTTACACTCGTCCACAGCCTGTATGATTTAGTTGGCTGTGCAGTGTAATCCTCTCCTCTCAGAGCAGTGCCAGCCTGAGCGCCTGGTTTGTCTTAGCGGTGTGTCTTCATACGCTCTGTGCCGCTCGTGGCTTGGAATTATAATAATGTGCTTCCAGAGAAGGGCAGGGTTCAGTCTGAGTGAGAATCTGTAAATATCTCAACAGTATTTGCCAACTTCCAGCATGATGCTGCACTGAGTGAAGCCACCAACAGTGCTGGGCTTTTAAACATTACATAAAAGCTTTTTAGGGGTTGTTAAAATGTGCCTATGTATGAATAATGTTTTTACAACTTGCATTACTTAAAGCTGTTGCTCTGCTTTTAGAGCTTACTAATAGTCATTTTGATATTACCTGATACACATTTCCAGCCATGACAGATCCAGTCTTCAACAAAATGCACCAAATGTACCTTGCCATCTTTATTATTCGATGTGCACTGGTTAGCTTTACTGCAAAAAAATTTGTAAATGACTCAATGGCTATTTTTCAAAGTTTTTGCTGTTTTTGCAAAATATAGAGTACAGCCTACCTAACACGGAAAATCATCCCATGTCTTTGAGCAAGCTGTGTCTAAAATAAGAGGCTATAATTAGAATAACTTCATGTTAATGGACAAGTAACCATTGTATTGCACTTACATAGCCCCTTCATTAGAGCAAGTGCAATCAGAGGCTGTTTACCACCAACAGCTCTCTCTATCCGTAGCCTTTTCGCAGGGTTCAGCCCCCTCGCTGCTCTGCAGAGCTTCAAGCAGCGTTTGGCCTAAACCCCTCTGCTCCCGCTTGGCATGGGGTCCCACTCCTCCACGGCTCATGCTCTTTATGTGTTTGTCTTGGACGTTGACGTGGAAAGGCTCTCAGCCGGCGGGGACAAAAGTGATTCTACACAAAGGGAAAAGAAGGAGATTATAAGGAGGAGCAGAGCCTCTTAGATGTGAAAATGTCTGTTATTACCCTCCCGGGTCCTTGGGTTTTCAACCATTGCTTCCAAAGTAATAATTTCCTCCTGCCTCTTCAGTACAATTTATATGTTTTTCCAAAGTTGCATGAGTTTACAGTGTAGGACAGGAAAGGCCAATCAGATGGTAAGTGGACAAGTGTGTTGAATTCAGTGCAAGTAAAATATGACTCTTGGAGGTAGGTTTATCCTTGTATAGAGGAACTCAAAATCACGCACATTCCTACACAGTCATAAATGGTTTTCTATTCGGACCACATGTTTTATATCACTACATATTTGAGATATTACTCTCAGTAAGTGGCATATCATGACGTTAGCTCTGTCAGATTCAGCATATTTAGTTCCCCTGTGGTTGCTGAATGTATAATTTGGTTTGAATTGATTGTGGGTAATAACATGAACTGGTAGCAACTCGCAATACATCAGGTGTACTCCCCCAGGCAAGAGCTCTGTGTGCAATGTTGCGAGGAAAATCTCCTAAATGTAATTCTGGGCTGGAACAGATGGGAGATGCATCTGTTGTTTAGGCACAAATATCTATGGGTTCTTATTAAAATGCAGTTTATTCCATTGTTTTAGAAGTATGTGTCCTTTTGTGGTTAACCTATCAACAAAGAGGATGTCAGAGTGAGGACCTTAGTGCCTGTCTTACTCATTTAAAATGCCATTTGTTCTCTCATGGGACTTTTTCCATTCATTCATCCTCCCACATTAAAACCCACTTGATCATTCATGTTCTTTTGTCTCGTCTCGTCTCAGACACCATAAGCCAGGGTTCTTTCGGCCGTGATGTCAGCACTGTTCAGTCCCCTCTGATAACGTGTTTATAAATGTGATAATGATATTATCCAATTAGATCGGCGCATGCATTCTTGCCCTGAAGCTTGGGCTCTCTAAATACTTTTGTTGGCAAACAAGCATATGTTTGTGGCTGGACAAGGAACCCACATTTATAATGTCTGGACAAATTCAGCAACTCAGCCCAGTGTTTGGATCTCCACTGGAATGTAAAGTAGTGTAGTGTTTAGAAAAGAGCAACTTTCACAGGAAAAATAAATTGTGGCTGTGAATCACTGATGTGTTTTTGTGGATCACTGTTGCTAATGTTTACATCTCTGTGGATATATGCATGTCCTGTGTCTATCTCCTCCACCAAACATATTATAAAATAACTTAAGTTGAGAAAGACCCAAGTGCACAGTTCAGTTGACAATGAGAGGCAAGATGTAAGCTACTAGACAACTCTAAAGCATATCTTAAAATATAAATTTGGGAGACTCAACAGACCAAACTATTTTAAATTAAAAATGTTTATAGGTAATAAATAAAACAGGGCATCCTGTTTTGGTAATGTGTGTGTATTAAAAAGTATATAAATCTGAAAAGTCCACTTGACCGAGTTTGTTCTTGGTCCCCTGACCTGTTTGCCCTTTTGAAGAAGAAAGCATTGCCTTTTATCTTGAACATATGGATGATCCCTTAATAGAGCCGGACAGCCTAAATGAAAGTGCGGCTCCAACGGGCTCACTTCCTTTGATCATTACGACTCAAGGGGCTCCACAGCCGGCTGGCGATCACTGTGTCCTTGACTTTGTCAGAGTTAAACTGTTTGCAATGAGGCGGCCTTTAGTCCAGGTAGAAAGCCTGCAGCTGCAGACCATATAATAGGTGTTTTTGTGTTTTAATAACAGGAAGTGCCACATGACAGACAGTAGGCAGCACAGTGGATTATTAAAAAAAACACTCTTGTATGACAGGTGCAGGTTTTATGTCCTCAGGATGTGTGCTTTTGTTTGTGCTTCCAGGGACTCAGGGTGCTATGCCATCTGTCAGAAAAACAGCATGTGTCGTAGAGTCGAGGTGCATTGATCCATTTAGATGAAAGTCAAATAGCAGGGTCAGCCAGTATATTGATATTCATTACAGCAAAGTCTAGAATTTGCAAACATATTATTGGTTCTGAACTTTGCCATTTGTTTTGCAATGACTTCTCATCAAGCACCAGTGTCCTGACCTTTCAATTCAATTAAAACAGCAAGTGCTTTCTACACAGTGCTCCGCTCAGATGTTGTCACACAAAAATGCTATCACACAAAAACCCCTTCAGTTACTGACTCTTTTTCTGATCTTTTCTTATTTTGTCTTGCTGGTTCCTTCTGTTTTTTTCCCAGTGACCCTTAAGCGCCGGTAAACTAAGGCCAACAGCAATGAAGATGAGTAATGACAACTTCTTTCCGTGTGTTTTCCTTTTGCAGACAAGCCAGTTTAAATGAGGCGGCCGAGAAGTATTACGGACAAGCAGCGAGTCTCCGACCTAATGTGAGTATATAACAAAAGCTTATCTCTAAATTCCAGTAATAATAAACGAGTCAGGAGCGACACAAACTTGGGTCTGCTATTAGAAAAATCCTGGGATTTGTTTGTCCATCTGTCCAAACCCTGCACCCTATTAAAAAAGGTTATAGATCACCATGTTTGACAAATCAAAGAAAAGTGTGCCAACACATATCTTCTAATGTATTCATTTATTTAATTTTATATCAAAAACATTTCTTCTTCACAATGGGTAATACTGGATATGTAAAATAGTAATAGCATCTTTGGTTTGATACAATCACAACCACATAATGAGACTCATTACTGTTTACCGTAATGGACACACTGCAATCAGAGTCTGCTGGCTTTGCAATAATCCCCTTCATATAAATGTTCTCAATGGTCCTCATTGTCAGTGGGGCAGGCAGAAAAATGAGGGCTCGTTTCTGACTAAGCTCACAGATTTGTTTGTGAAGCATCCATCACTGACTTCAAAGCTCAGGCCGGAGTGGGTAGATTGAAAAGAATAATGATAATAACCCCCTGGTCAGGAGACGCTGACAGTTTGTGAATGAATAGGCCTTGGTCCACAGAAGACTTGTTTAAGTGATGTCTGCACCAGAGGGGCAAAATGTGGTTACCATGAATCTACCATTTTTAATAAATTAGCAACATATATCCAAATACTGGTATGCTACACTCTAATGCTTGGGTTTCAGTATAGTGCATAAACAATAGTGTATAAAAAATATATGTTTTAAGATTTATGCAGAAACCAAGAGCCTCAGTTGTTTTCGTTGTGCTTGTATCACACTTTTGGCAAGAACCTGTGATTTTCTTTCTCTCTAATTAAACCCAAATGTTATAGAGTTTCACATATTTAAGTTGAAATATACATATAATTATATCCATACAGCGGTGTAAAAGAACCACAGTTTGGGACATGTTTATAAACTTCACTAAGTGGATTGAAGTAGCTTTTTACACCATCCAGTGGTACAAAATAAGTGGTAACTATACTTGATCATCTATTTATTTTATTTCACACAATTACACAAGAAGTAGTGGAAATAAAATGGCTTTCTTCACTAGGTTTTATAAAGTCTTACATTTGTTTTTTAATGATAGTGAAATCCAGTGTTGTTCTGATGTATGTATTCACTACACTTGAATGATGTGTACCATTTTGTTCAACTTTTTACTGCAACATGTCACACAATGAACCTTTAAAGCATAAAATTAGTTTCTGAGTAAATACCTGTCCTGTCCCACCAACATTAAGATTGACATTTACATTCATTTAGCTTTTTATCCAAAGCGACTTACATTGTTCTAATGTAATTACCAGTGTTACAGTCACTGGAGACAAGGTGGGTTAAGTGTCTTGCCCAAGGACACAACGACAAATGAATTGTGGGGAGAGTGGGAATCGAACCGCCTACCTTCCGGTTGAAGGACGACCACTCTACCCACTGAGCTACTAAGATGTTTGTCTTATAAACTGCAGCAAAGACAAAAATGATGTTTTTCTTTCTTCATCCTGTGGCACAAACGTGTACCAAGACTGTTACTTCTAAACAATGTATTTTTCACATAATTATAGATTATTATGTAATGTTTGTAGAAAGAATACACCATGGCTCACTAATCATACATTGAACTTTCTAAAGTAAAAACAATGTTGAAACACCAGAAGTTTATGATCCTTCTACTTCCCAACAAACTCTGTGGATGTTTGTGTTTCTCATCGTTATATTGCAGGGCCCAGATCGGTGTAATTTCCACATGACTGTTTCTTGGCTTCTGTAACTATATAAACATGCATTTTATGTCCAAATCCAAACATGGAGCCACAGTTTTACCCATTACTTGGTCACTTGGACTTGGACTTCTCTTGCTTTTTGTATTGCTTACAGCTGATGCACAATAATAATTTTTCAATCCTCATCCATCTTCTTGAGCGTTATCCTTTGTTCTCCCCAATGTGACTTGACTCGAGCCGTGTTCTCTGTCCGTCTTCATTTGTCACTTCATGCTTTACTGCAGTTTGACGCTTCAGTCAGCAAACCGTTTTTTATTAAACACATATGGCTGCTTGTGTTGAAAGAGGTACACAATTTCCCTCCATTCAACAGCCCGATTTCCATTTCAGCCAGGCCTTTGCTGGTCAGATGTGTGCTTTTTGCTTTTGTCCACCTTTGCAACCTGACTTTGGTTTGACCACTGACTATCGGGAACGTAAACAAAGCTTTACGTTTAACTCCCAACATTTTTACAGCATGTGCTTCTTTACGGTGCAGGCTAATACGTTCCACATCTGGTCATTTCCCTTCATGCCAGTTTGAGGAAGGCTAGGGAGGCAGAGAGGTTGCAGAGCAGCAGGAAATGAGGAAAAATGAAAGGCTTTGACAAGGGAATGGTTTGCGTAGTGTTGCAAAGAAAGTATGCTAGAGTTAAAGGGTATAAATCAAAAATGTTTTAGCTCTGTAGCAGGAGAAGGAGGCAAACGTGAAGAAAGGTGGGAGTGCGTTGGGTAAAACTGGAATATTCAGAGGTATATTTACACACAGATGCAAAGCACAGAATTTAGTTTTATAGGAATGTGTTCCAAGGCCTCCTGGGCAACTAAAAATAGTTTGAATAGTTTTGCAACAGAATAAAATGTTGAATAAACTTGCCTGCATCTCTTTTGGTGTATAAAATTAGTTAATGGTTTAATTTTTTTTTTTTTTAAACCACTTGTATGCAAAACTAAAAATTTTAATATACACTCAAAAAATATACACTCATATAACTAGGTAATTTTGAGAAAGCATTTCAACTTTAACCATGGGAGTGGAAACCAAATGTTGGTGAGAGCTTCTTTGAGTTGTTTCAAGAATGACGTTTGTGAGTAGCTTGATTGATTTTTACTTTAATGTTTAGCTTTAGATCTTGAAGATGCCAATAAGCAGAAGACTGCAATTTCACACCTCTTGTTATTGTTATTTTCTACATGACATGATTAGACTTATTGGAAATACTAGATAAGATAATGAATTTAATATAAAATAGAGAAACAAAATCTATTTAGGTAATAAATTTATTCAAGGCTTTATGCATTATTGTAAAAAAAAAAACTCCAGCGTTGTTTATCCACTTTGGGCAGTTGTAGCAACAGGGGCAAGAAGTAATGGAACTTCCACTGAGTTCAAGTCTATTTTATAAGATAGACTGATGCAAAAAGTGTTATTTTGAAGGTCTTGATGGTGATTAAACATATTTTCACACATCCATTTTAAATTGGAAGATATTCTGAAAAGAAAATGTCACACATCTGTTTTAGGTACAGAAGAGGCCTAATGAAGGCCTAGTGCCAAAATTGTTTGGTCTTTGAATAAATTTCATTGTTTTCAAGTTAGAAAGGTGTGCGGGAGTCTCTTAAACTTTAAATAGTAAGATATTAAAAAAGATGTTTTGTGTTCCAACCATATCAGAATAAACTAATTACATTTAATTTGCATCATCTAATTCATCTTGCACAGCAGCTGGAGCACAAACTCACAAAAATCTATCTTGTACTGCTCCAAGTAAAATATCTGGGTACTGACCAGCTGCAGCTTGCCCAATAATGTGGCAGTAAAACTGGGGTTACTCACAGATGATAAATCCAATCACTGACCAGTTAGTCATTTAAAGTATCTGCCCTTTGCAGATGGTTCAATGTCGCGGAATCTGGTGAGCCTAATCATCTAATAAGGGCCTTTAACATAAGGCCATTTGCACTAAAGGTAAATTATTGGGAAGGCGTAAAGTGTCTAAACATTGATTTTCTTAAATCCATGTTGGAGACCCAGGACTTACTATAACTTCCCCCAGTCCTCTCTCAGTAGCTCCCACTGCTTCCTGAACTGAAATCAGCTCTCGGGCGCAGACTGAGCCAAAGGGATAATTGCACTTCTCTTGACACATGATCCGGATAAAATCTACATTAAGGTTCTAATAATCACCTCTGCCTATGTGACCAGTGCAAGCTGGTGCAACATTTATATGACCCTTCCTCTACCATTTTCAATTATGTGCAAATGTATAAACACTTCCCTGACTTGTGAAAGGCCTAACTTCTAAATAGACCCCATAGTGTTATTTGCGGTGTGACCCTCAAATAGCAGGTCAAACGCAAGGTAATTTATTAGTCAAACAGCCGTAGAATTACCCTGACCATTAGAGGAAAGAACCTTGGCTTCTCATGTGACGTGAAATTGAAACACAGGCAGTTAAAATGTTCTTATTTTAGTTGGGGATTACTGTAATAGCAGAGATTTTGTATTGAGGAATGTTGATTTTTGAGGTGGTGAAAGGTACTGTTGGTCATACCGCATCAACATTTGTCCTTTGTGCCAAAAGATGAGAGAGGTATGTTTAAAAAAAAAAAAAAAGAGGTTTGGACCTATTAGAAAAAGGGTAAAATAAACTGGTGATTCTTTTCAATGATTCATTTTATGGCACAGTGAAGTCAGTGAGTTTTTACATAAATCAACTTCTCTTTCATAAAAAACTATTACAAAAAGGAAGAAACACAGTAGCTTGGTGACAGGATTAGAGGCCTCTTCCAGACTAAATGGGGATCAGATGTGGCCTCTCCCTGGTCCTGCTCACGTCATGGTCCTCCTGTGATTGTACCACAGACACTTTTCCCGTACTTAAGTCCCCATGAGTCATGGCCGTACTGATGATGACTCTGGCCCTTGGCTCCAGAAGGATATATACAGTTTGGAGCCATTGGAGCCACTTCAAAGTGCTGCCTGCTCTTTTTGACATGTGTGGTCACAAAACAGACTTAATGACACGCACACAGATTGGTTACCGAGCTCTAAACACCACACCGCAGTCAGGATGATCTGACAAACAAGAGGGAATTGCATGCCTGGAAAACCAGCATGTCTACTCATAAGGATGTCTCATTTACAGTGGCTGAATATCTGCTTATCTTATACCTGTCAGGAGAATGCATTTCTTCTATTTTCAAGAATTGCAGATTGCAATGAAACAATGTGCTATTAACAGCTTTGGTAGGCTAGATGTTGAAACATATTAATTTGAAGTTAAATATACTTTATATATTGTGGAATCTACTAATATTACAGACGTGCCAGCCTGCACGCATTTTGTGTTGCAGGCCCGCATTTTGACATCAAAGAACGGCGATACGATTTGTTGCTCTAAAAGCAGCTCCCTGCTCCCCTCCCTCTCTCAAAGCAACAGTCTAGGTGCATGTCAATCCGCCGCTCCACAAATACCGCTTTGTGATGCGCTTTTGTATCGTTCATGCTCATGTGTGATTGGCTGGAGCTGGGAGCAGTGCTTCCCAAACAAAGTTAGCGTGAGAGTACCCATCGAAGCATTGCTGCGCAGCGAGAGACAAGCTGCCATCTGCGGCAGCTAAGTCTGTCTCCGAGTTTTTTAAGTCAATAACTGCTTTATATTTGTGTGAAAGGTTGAGAGGTTTTCTGCTGAAGGTGCTCTTATAGCAAAGTGAGTGATGTCGATCGCTTTGATTACATTAGGAAAATGGCTCCTCGCTGCAAATTGCATTTTAATGTTTGCCTGTTCAGCCACAGTGTAGGGAAATGTTAAATATCTGGGAGTCATCTGGATTAGGCCATCCCATACAGCTGGCATAGTGCGGCTCAGGGATGACTGACCAACCTATCACTTGCCCAACCTCATTGACTTGTTCTTAATTAATATGATTATCCAACACGAATGAGTTGCATTTTATTTCATGTGTGCATTGGATGTCTCTGCGCTACAAGCTCTCATTGATCTTATTGAATTTAGGTTGTGGCAATCATTTTAAGGCATAATGAATGTGGGGTGTAAATAATAAGTACTTAAACGTGTGAAGAAATATTGTTTTCAAATCACACTCGACACAGAAAATGTAGGGGGAACATACAGTATGTTGGTGTATAAAGGCAAGTTTCAGTACAAGTGATGTCATGCTGTTCTGTTCTGCGGCTGCTGTCTGCAGCGGGGGCTCCTCCCTCTCTCAAAGCAACAGTCGTTCTGCCTTTCAATCAATATGTAGCAGTTACGGCAAAGTGGCCAAGTCCATCCTCTCTCCAAATACTGCTTTTGAAATGCACTTTTGTATCGTTCATGCGTGTGATTGGCTGAAGCCTGGATTGTGCTTCAACAATCAAAGTTAAGAGTTAAAGAGTACCCATCAGGTTCCATTGCGTCATTAGGCCAATATGATGCTTACTCTAAATAAGTTATGTGAGTATATCAAATGACTATATCTATAGGTAAAAATAAAATCCAGAATCCACATGAGATTTTATTCATAACTCAAACAGACACGTGTTTAATTTGCACCAAAATAATTTCAATTTAAATTTAATTGTCTTTAAAAAGACTTAAAAAGTATTTAAGTCTACTGAGGAATATATAATAGTATGGGTTACTTTATAGTCAATGTGTTTGTTTCTATAACCTGTTGTTATGATTGAGATTGGGAAGATGGCCATTTGCAAAAGGAGAGGTGCGACACCAATGTGGTACTCAAAGAAATGTCCTTGTGTTGGCATATCTAAAATGAGCATCTATTAAGACTGTCTATTTGATCTGCAGCCTCCAGACATTTCAACAAAAGTTGACTATCCAAAATTAGACCCTAACAGGGTCAGATTTACCCAAAACACTGTACCTTGTCAGTCAACGTGCTTCTGTCTGTGCCAGCACTAAAATACCCTTTTTTGTCAACAAAAGCACATTGTGGGAAAAAGCCTTCAGAGGCCTTTAGATGTCATCAAACACCCAAAGTGTCACTTTGTTATGGTTTAAAGCTTTAAATTCATTTTTCTCTTCTTTGTTTCCATTGTTAAACTGAGGAGATGTAGTTTTGTAAATATTTTAGCTGATGGGTTTCCTAATATGAAACTACTCCTGTCCTAAAATTAGTCTTTCTTGTTCCAGTATCCTGCGGCCCTGATGAACCTAGGGGCCATCCTACACCTCAACGGGAAACTACAGGAGGCTGAAGCTAATTACCTCCGAGCGCTGCAGCTGAAACCTGATGACACCATCACCCAGTCCAACTTGCGTAAGCTGTGGAACATCATGGAGAAGCAGGGCTTAAAGACTGCCAGTCCCTGAGCGGAGCCCTCAGAGCTGCCATGTGTGCACCAGACCTGGGATAAAGCAGCCCACGCTCTCATCCAGGAAGAGGATGTGTTCTCAGAGGCCAGGACTATTCCACAGCCTCCTAATGACTCCTAAGCTCTTCATACACCTCAGGCCACGAGTATTGCTCACGGTTTAGCAGGCTTCACATGTTCTTGGGACTTACAGTCTTTCTTCGTTAATAGTGCTCTCCGATGTATATTTAGAATAGGACACATGAAGTTGAAGTGAGGCAATGGTTGCATCCTTCACCCTTTGGATGAGATGGATTGGTTTTTGAAAAAGCAAAGTAATTGTGCTCTTAAAGGGTCCCATTTTCCCCGGTGCAGTGCAAGAAAAATATAATAGAGAACAACTTCTAAGGACTGCATTGTGTGCAGTTTCAATCATCATTTAGTCCAGTTCAAATGAGGTTATATTAAGAATTGAATCCAATTTTTTTAAGTAGTCATTAGCATCACATAACTGCTGGATGTTTCAGTTTGAGTCTAATGATTTTATCACCGGTTAAATTGTACCTTGAAACATTAAAATGGAAAATAATATTCAGCCTTTCTAGCACAACAATAGCCTCTAATAGCTCCAGAAAGCTTGGATTTTGCCAAGTACATTTGGCAAGAGTTTAAGCCATTGCCTTACACCTAAATGTGTGAATCCTCTTTATTAGTTTGAGAAGCAGTGTTTACCCATTACTGCTTCTTTTCAGCACAAGTAAAAAAGCCAAGTCACCATGGTAACATAATTGTCAGCAGCCATAAGGAGCTATAATGGTAAGATGAAGCTACCTTCCCATGGAAGTGACAGACAACAGAGAAGTGTGGTACATGACTGAAGCTGTTAATAACAGATGAAGGATTTGTCGAACCAAATACAAGAGCTACGCCCATGCTCATGTTCTCATCACTAAACAATGCACAAACATGGCATGCCTGAGGGAAATGTTTTATATGTGATGTGGGGAAAATGCATTCTGTTGTGTATAAATGAGTTCTAATATATTGTATGTACATATGTACAAGTATGTATGTGTACAGAAGGTCATGCAGCAAAAAAGTAGCCAGACATTAAAGGGACACTGGTAAATGTTTGTTACATGAAGTATGGCCCTGTTTTTCAGTCTTAAGCTCTTGTTTGTATATATTCTGTGTAATTAACATGCTCTCGTCGACAACCTTTGGTGACTCAGCACCTTCCCATTTATAAAATAGTGTACAGTGTTTGTGGTCAAGACATTGTCTGATTTGTTATTAGCCATAACATCTTTATGTCTTTAGTTCATTAAGTTATTTCTTTGTGTCTCCTAAACAACAGAACCAGCTGGCACTGTGTTTTTGTATAAAGAAGGAACTTAGCCCATTTGTGGTCATTGTGGAAATTAACAGGAAAAATAAATAATGTCCAAATATTTCCTCAATTCCAGTTGTAGCTCTAATACATTGGGAAAGAATTGTCACAGTCAGGATAGTGTCACACTGTTTTGTTTACTAGGAGAATATAATGTAACAAAGCGTCGGGGCGCCCACAGTCCTCAATGTGCTCACTTCTGTGTATATTCATAAAGATGATGATTTTGACTATTGCTTGAGACAAAAAATTCACTCTGTGTCTCTGCTCAGGGATCTCAGGCAGTGAGTTGTTGCTTGTACACAGAGTGTTTACTAAATTAAAAAGATTTATTTTTAAAAGGTGTTTGTATTTGTATAAATTATCAGTATTTGTAGACCTTTTTCCTCTTCTTTTGTAATACACAAAAACAACTGAACAATGTGCCAGAATACACTTTTCCCAACTTTTTCAACAATAAATTTATGGTGTTTCCGCTCTTGCTTTTGTTTCTGTGCAGCTGTTTTGGACATAGACACTGTTGAGATTTATTTATGTATTTTTAAGATTCAGACACACATGCTGTAAAAATAAGCAAGCTGGAACTGCAGTCCCATTTCCGTTTTATTCATATGGGATACCAAAGGTAATGGTGTGGTCTTGCTTGCTGCGGAACAGGTTTTACACTGCATCTCAAGACCAAAACCTTTTCTGCAAACTTGCTAAAGCGTGTCATAAAATCAACTCAAATGGATCTCCTCCACTTTGATCCACAACAACAAAGAGGGCATGTAAATATTCCCATATGGAGCGGGTAGCGCAGTGTCTACATATGGAGGCCCATTCCAGACTTTCCCCACAACTCTTCCTCTGCTGACAAGCCAGAGTCCATTCCCTGAGAGCGGCCCAGTGAGCGCTGTGATGTTTCTTACTTGTCGACATGGAAGCTCTACTCCCATGCACTGAGCGCACCGTGATGCCCAGACCGAGCTGAAATGTGTCCAGATTGTTTGCACTGTCTGGTCCATTTTGAGTTTTCTTGTCATAACACAGGTGCAACTCCGCTTCTCCTTGCCCTGCAATGATGGGAAGTGATGCAAAAGCAGTCGCTCGCTGCAGTAGGGCTGGAAGACATATAGGTATTAACTATTGTTATCAAAGTACCATTTCTTATGCTGGTAACATAAAAGCCCTTCCAGTTTAAAACCTTTGGTACTGTCAACACTTGATGTGGAAACTCTTACTTTTCTGCACTTTTGGCAACATTCCATCTCAGAAATTTCACAACTTTGGGCTTGAATTGAATTGAGCACAAGATCCAAGGACCAGTTATATGAGGTTTTAAATAATGTTTCTTAAACATAATTGAATATATTCACTCACAATACAACTGTGTACAATTGCTTTTAGTAAATAAATGAGCCGGTCTCTAAATGTCAACCTTGTGTCCTGTAAAAAAAAGCTGAAATAGATGAAGGGCCAGATAAAAATACTGCCATAAATTACATTCTTTGAGCCAACAAAAAATATATAGAGGTATATATATAGCAACCAAACAGAACATAGCACATGCACAGCAAAAATATTTGATATTTTCCTTTTATCCACCAAAATGCACAGTTTATGCCCCACTGTCCTTTTTTAAACAGATTATTTTGTTAAAAATAGACAGCTTTTAGAAACGTTTACCCCACCACACTGGATATAAGGCCACTTGTGCAGCCACCATTCAATTAACTGTTGCAGGAACCCTTCGTTTAAATAATTAATAACTAATAACTAAATCATGCACATTTGATATAAGCATATCTATAACATGGCACCATGGTGCAAAGGTATATTTTTGACAGTTGCAGTAAATTAGAATAAATTACAAACAAAACATCACCATATATTTTGCACCACAAACATATTGCCTATATTTAAAAGCTTCTACCTTTCATGACTGGACTTAGCTGCTTTATGACCTTCTGCATCCAGATGAGTTCAGACAGCTCAAGAGGAATTTCTTTTTATACTGTGATTTTGCAGGTCTGCCAGTAGTTATCAGGCGAATATGTTTTGGTATGTCGTGATGAACTATCAGAGCTTTGATCTCAAGAGCCTGAGCCAGACGCTCACTGCACACAGCCGCTGCCGGACAGTGTGCGTGTTGCTCTCCCCCTGGACTCAATGGCAATGTTATTACTTGATAAAAGTAGCATTAGATGAGGCTTTACTGGATATGAACACTGTGCTGGGTGTTATTGTGTGCTTTGATGTATAGATTGGAGTTACTTTACTGAAAATGAATACCATCAAATCTTTGTAACTTGTTGTAAGCTGACCTGAAGCCTCACAGGTTGAAGATACAATATTTGTCTTAAAGCATGTTTCTTTTAGTTTGGTTTCAAAAAGTCTCACACTTATCTTCATCAATAGCTACATCTAATTCGGTTTGCCATGTTGGCATCACAACTAATACCACCTGTGCATCCATCTTATTGAACACATTATAAAAGCAAGATTTAAACATAAACAATTAAGGTTACACCACACACTTATAATGGTACTGAATTATTGGATTTGTGCAAGATATTGGTTAAATATTCTAGTCGCTTACTTTGGGAAGCTTAAGCTTATAATCTATGAATAATATTTCAACAACAGGCATCAATGAACCACAGATTTCTAAACCATTTCACTTTATCAATCATATACACTTAATACAAATATTCACTGTGGTGACGACTCATTGGTCGAAGTGTCAGTAGCCTAAAATACATTTGCATTGTGGTGATTCATGATTAGGAATTATCTTGTATTTTTATTCCTGAAGCTTTGGATTTTAAATTGGTTGTCTCTGATTCTTGCAGTTATATCTGGTTGAACAACATATTCTGTAAGTAAACACCTGCCAAAAAGCCAAAACACATAAACTCTCTTTATTTTCTGTACATCATTTGTCTTGAAAGCTAAAACTTTAAACACTCATGCTTGGCACAGTTCTGCACTATCTCGATTTCCCTGTTTCGACAGAAAGTATCTTCCTTGCCCGCAATCCGCCTGCGTGAGATCTTACAGGGCCTGACATTGTGCTTTCGAAGGCGGTCAGTGTTGGTTTAAAATGAGGACTCGCAGACACTAGCCAGAACAATGCCTCTCCAAAATGACCGCCTATGAGCATTCTCAGACTACTGTTACCACCCAACTCAAAGCCACACTGTGGTTGAGGTATTTATTACATTATGGCAACTAAAATCCATTTACAGAGCCCCTTGTGGTTTCCCTATAGGGACACTATGAAGGTCCGCACAACATTAATCAAACAATTGAGGGGTTATGAAGGTTGCGTTGTGGTAATACTTAGCGATAAATGCATCAAAACTACTGTGCCTATGCGTATGTGCACTATAATAAAAATATGAATGAAAAAAGTATGGTTAAAGGGGGAGCTGTGGCTCAGTGGTAGAGCGGTCGTCCTTCAACCGGAAGGTAGGCGGTTCGATTCCCGCTCTCGCCACAGTTCATACTGTTGTTGTGTCCTTGGGCAAGACACTTAACCCACTTTGCCTCCAGTGGTGTTCCAGCTGTAACACTGGTGAATGGAACCTTAATGTAAGTCGCTTTGAATGAAAGTGTCAGCTAAAATGTGTAAATGTAACACTGTTGAATGTAAGTCGCTTTGGAATAAAGCGTCTGCTAAATGACTAAATATAAATGTAAGCTGTTGTTGCGTTTTTCACAATAAAATAATGAGCGTTATGAAAGACAATACATACAAACATAGGTTATTGCAACAGTGGTATTCACAGTACATAAATTAAAGCCAGTAACTTTTAGCCTAAAAATATATATTCTCAAAAACATTTTGATGGTTCTTAGACAGGAGATTGGTAAAATTGTGCCTGTTTCATTGAAACATTTAAAAAACGTTCATATAAGGAGAGATTAGTGAGTGACACGCTATATCACACTACGCTTTTACTAATAAAGAAAATAGGGCAATAGACTGGACCGTGGCAGAGTTGTATTTGTATAAAATATAGTAAAATTACCCTACTGTTTCTGAAGACATGTTCTTTCTTTCAAACTTGCCGGCTTAAACTTCTTTCCTAAACAAAGATAGCGACCATTATCAATGGGCTGCACAGAAGGAGCTGCACCTTCTTTTGTTATGTTTTGTTATTAATAAAGGCACAGTACTAAAGATAAGCTACCAAACACAAGCTAAACCTGAAGAAACAAAAGGGCATTGGCAACAACATTTAGCCTACAGCAGCTTTGTTGTGTTAGACTTTTATAGAATGTTAAAGAACACAACATTTAAGGTAAAATGCATGGCACCATCATAGTGGCCCACCACCTGCAGGAGGAACCGTAAGGGGCCGGTGCAAAGCGGCCCAATCCCCGTACACAGAATCTGGCGCTAGGGACGGGCAGGGAAGGAGCCTGACCTTGTGCGGGAGGTTGAGAGATACCGACTAGAGATAGTCGGGCTCACCACCACAGCTTGGGCTCTGGAACTCAAATCCTTGAGAGAGGTTGGTCTCTCCACTACTCTGGAGTTGCCTGGAGTGAGAGGCGGTGGGCTGGTGTGGGCTTGCTCATTGCCCCCCGGCTCAACCACCATGTGTTGGAGTTTACCCCGGTGAACGGTGAACTTCTTGGAGTCTCTGGGAGGGGTGCTGGAAAGTGCTCCGACCAGGGACTCGTTCTACTGGGGGACTTCAACGCTCATATGGGCAGCAAGAGTGACACCTGGAGGGGCGTGATTGGAAAGAACAAAATCCCGGATACAGGCGGCCGAAATGAGCTTTCCCTGCAGGGTGGTGGGGCGCTCTCTTAGAGATAAGGTGAGGAGCTTGGTCACTCGGGAGGAGCTCAAAGTAGAGCTTCTGCTCCTCCACAACGAGAGGAGCCAGCTGAGGTGGCTCGGGCATCTGTTTCGGATGCCTCCTGGACGCCTCCCTTGGGAGGTGTTCCGGGCATGTCCCACCGGGAGGAGACCTCAGGGAAGACCTAGGACACGCTGGAGGGACTATGTCTCTCGGCTGGCCTGGGAACGCCTCGGTATCCCCCCGGAAGAGCTGGAGGAAGTGTCTGGGAAGTCTGGGTGTCTCTGCTTAAGCAGCGGTAGAAGATGGATGGAGATGGATGGATGGCATTAGAGACATTTATATGCATAATTGGTAAAGTATGTACTTGGTAAAGTACTTGGTAAAATATGCGTAGGCAAATATATATGAAGGTTTTAGCTTCTTGACATTCTTTCTTCTACTGCTAATGGTAAACAATACAGTGACAATTGTACTTCAGTAGAACGGAACGGTTCAGTAGAACGGAACGGTTCTATTTTTACAAATATTGCAAAATAGAATTTCTTGTATTGTTGCTATTTGGGAGCTATTCACTACAAACATAACAGACTTTTAAATAGTTTTATTCTTTTTGGCATCATGGTCAAACACAAATTGGGCAAATTAAAGATCTTCAATTTCTGTGGCAACAGACCAAACTCTCCTATCCTCCCTGTTAGCAGGATACAGTGCGTGCATGGTATGTCTCATAGCAAACCATCATGTGATGGTGTTGTGGAGGAAGCAGGTGTGGCCAGTGTGCATCGACACGTCAGGATTGATTCGTTCCAGAGACAGATGTGAAGATCCCGTGGCGCACTGTAAACACACACAGCAGGCTTTCCACTCACACCAAGCAAGCGGTAGGAGGACAATATTTATAGGTGTGCTGTGTTCAAGTCAGCGTGGGCGCAGGAATACTCCGAACACTGCTCACTGTCATGCAATAAAACCATAAAAATAATCGAAAAGTTTGTGACCTGGGATGGGTGAACTGAGGTTGTTGCGTGGAGAAACAGCCCTCAGCTGTTTTAGTAACTGTGTCATCAAGGCACATGATGATTAAGTGCTACATTAAAGAGAAATTAACAGATTTATTTGTCTTGTGTCTTGAAAATCTAAAAGCATTTGGTAATAGAAATGATCAAGACCATAGGATGTAAGCTCAGCTTTATTATCAAGGATTTTGATAGATGAGAAAGTCTGGCGTGTGATGACAAGCTTTAGTCCATCACATCCTCCCTTTATGGATGTTTTCTTCCACTAACTGTTATCATGTTTCCACAATGCTTCAACTGTTCTGTTCTGCCAAAGAAGGCGGTCTGAGATGACAAGTTTACCTTTGTGGTAAAACTGCTCTATTACCAAGCCTCTCCCATGGAACCTCTAAAATGGTCCTCGTGTAAGGGCGCCGCCATACGGTGATTTTACAGCGAAATACAGCGATATACCTCCGTCCACCAGAGGGCAGGCTCCAAAAGCGAAAATATAAGGAGAAACCCAATGGCGACTTTACAAGAGTAAAACTCATGTTTACAGCCTGGTACAAAAGATGGCTCCGGTCTCTAGAGCTAAGTTTTTACTACATGACAACTCTGGGGGGGGGGTGAATTTTTGATTAGTATATTTGTTTATGCTATCTAAAAACTATTGATTTACTATGGAAAAAGCCAGGATGTAACGGCCATTTTATTGCCCATTCGTAATGACAATATTGGTGAATAGGGGACCAATGGGCGGATAACATCCATATTTATACTATCTATGTCTATTACCCATATTTGCAATAATATATAAGTGTGATACTGTTTAAGTGTCCCACTACACTAAACCACTCAACAACAAGCCTCTGAGTGGTCTGTATTGTCGTCAGTCTGCAGTAAGGCAAACACTTCAGACACTAATACAGCCCAAACGGAAAGAAAAAAGAAATGTCTAAGCTGTGAAAGAGCTGATATAAAATGACACAACACAGACACATTTACAATGTTCAGTGAAAAGTAGAAGTCTTGGATGTTACTGAGAAGTCCTTTGGGTATAATCATGTTCTATGATGTGGCATATGAATCTTTCAGCAAACCACAGTCTGTCTGTTTCTGTTATAAAGAACAAAATTACTTATTTACTCAACCACTAAATTTTTTTGTCACAAAGATTTGAATCACAAATAATTAGGTTTTATGTCTTTGAGTGCTTGTGTTTTCTTTGTCTTCCTATTTCAGCTGCAGACTTTGCGTCATTATAACAATGAACCAAAAGCACTTCATTCCCCATTATATAAACCTGACCCAGGTAGCGATGAGATATGTAGGCTATGTTTAGCATAGCCTACTAAATAAGACGTGAGATATGTGAGTTTTTACATAGTCACATGAGCCTTTACCATACTTCTGAACTTAAGCCAAGTCTGCATAAATTCAGAAACATTGACATGGGACCCTAGACGTACAAAACAAAGATATTAATAGGCTTTTGTTTCTCAACCATCACCATTGATTAACCTCATTATCTTCCTAAAAAGTCCCCCTTTGCTGTTTTTTGCAGGAGTATAACAGTCAGCTCTTTCTGAGCCGGACCTCCCAGAGCAGACTTGTCCAGCTTGTTATTTATCCTCACTCGGTGCAGTGGGACCAGCTGATTAAGTTCCTCGGAGACCCATTAGAGCAGGCAACTTGTCCCAGTCACACACAGCCACCATCCATCATGCAAATTTAGAACACACCGTATACAAGTCTCGCACAGTCGCCTTTATTATACCCTCATGTCAAATAGCTGTAAAAAGTCTGCTGGTAACAACTTTGGACATTTCCTTAAGAAACTGCCATAATAAGAGAAATGGGACACCGGCGTGTGAGGATGGAAGGAACAACAGGTCTCGGATCAGCACGGTTCACTTAGCCAGGTCTGACAGTGTGTCCCGTATCAATAGCTGACCTTTAGAAGCCAGGTGCCAGGCTCATGGCAGGCTGTTGTGTGGTGTTATCCTACTCCACCCTCCTGGTGAAGGAGTTCATTTGCAAATAGGATTTATAATGTTAAGCACTTTTAGTCCATAACGCCTCCTGACAGCTCTGATTGGAAAAAAAAATGTTTCAAACCTTTGGATAACCAGCCACAAGCCAGGTCAAGCAGGGGGGGAAAAGCCTGGGGCTGTTTATAATGACACAAACAAATTCATGATCAACAGCGTGATTCTAGCAAATATTCTAATGTGTATAATTAAAACAATTTATCTTGTATAGTACACAACATTCTTGCCCACTCATCTGTACTTATTCTCTAGACATTTCTTATTTCAAACTCAAAGAACTGAAAGAATAACTGTAGAGGTATGAAACCACTAAATGTTAACATGTTGATTAAAGAAGCATATTACTTTCATCGCCATTGCAACAATGTTTATTTGAATATCAAGCACTGTGAACAGCCAAAGTTTCACTAATGATTTGTCCGTTTTTTTTTCTTAAAACAAGCAGAGTCACATGCTGAGGTGACCTGACACTATTCCTATTTATGTCTTTTTTTTTACTGTAAGCCTAAAAAAGTGCAAATTACTTCTTTTAAGCAGGTTGTAAGTGATGCCTTTGACTTTGCCAACACTAGCCAGAGTAGCTCCAGGCTCAAGACCTCCATCACACGAGAAGAAAAGTCCAAAGCAGCACGCACTACTGTGTCTGTTGTGCATCAAAAGAGAAAACAAGAACAAAGCATCCTTTGATTGCAAAATCAGAGTGACTGAGCGTGTAAATTAAACACAGAAGAAGTGTCAACAATGCAGTGAAAACTCATAATTAGCATGTCGACAAATCAGACAATATGAAACATATCATTAATTTTAGTTTTTTGTGGAAAGATTTTGTTGGAGTGTGCTGTTTTTGGCCACCACTTTGACCAGGTCATTTAAAAAGTCCGTAAAGTCAGCGGATTTATCCTGATGTAAAAGGAAACCTGGAAGCAATCAGAATCTCTTTACTTTATCTGGCAAAGTGGTATTTACTTAAAACTGAATCAAGTATGTGTAAGAGGTACTACAGTCGAAGTCTTGGTATGGCCATTAGGCTGTCACTTTCAAACCTCACATATTTCTTCATTAGCGTGGATCACTACACTTCAGTGGGCTTTGAGGGAAATCTAATGAAGTGTGCTTAACTCTGGCCAGTTTTTTCTCCTCTCCTTCAACTTGTAGGTAATTGCTTTTGTGGTTCTTTTATGTTATAAAAATACGTCTGCTACCTATCCGTGACACTGTTTCTGCTCCCAACACAAATGCTGGAGCTCAGTGGTGACTCCCATAATAATTAGCCATAAAATAACACCTCTATCAAACGGTGCCGCATCCTCTGTGGTCCAGAGTTCACTCAGAAGTAGGGGTCCGTATTGGTAACCTGGCGATACAATATGTATCACAATACACATGCCACGATACAATATATCTTAATATATCACGATACTTTATTGTAAGACAATATATTGCAGCATATAATACAACATATAATATAATTTTTAGAAATACAAAAAGTGATGAAAGGTTTAAAACGTTAGTGATAAACCAGTCTCTTCAGGGTTTATCTGTACCAACCTGTGCCATGCTGATCTGGTCTCTGCTGTATTACTCAGTTGAAATGTGCCTGTGTTAGTTTTGTTTGTTCAAAACATGTAAATTATGTCAAGGGATAGACCTAATACATTTAACATATGGAGTAAAACATTGAACTTTGGATTTCTTGTTTTTGGATTTCAAAATAAACATTTGAATACAGTGGGTCTGCAGAACATACAAAATGTTTGCAGTATGAACGTAATGACCTGAACACACACCAAAACAAGACTTTCATTGTGTGACCATGGTTACTTAACAGTTTGTGCACAGAGCAGACCAAATCCTTTGATGTGATTATTTTTAAGTATGTGATCTACCATTAGGTGCCCTTTAATTATCAGTATATTAATACAAAAGCATAGTACTCCATCACTGCCACTTGATCTGAGAAAATCCTCAGAGATTTAAGGGCCACTGTCTGTGCCAGACCTCTGACCAAACACCAGTGTCCACTGAACTGTGAGCAGCTAAATATGCTCTCTGCAATTACTCAGTGGCCACAATTCCCAGAAGATGGTAAATCACAGCTGGATGAGTGCTAAAACACTTGTGCTAATACAACATCAACAACAAATGACCCTATGAATGAACATCTGGGGGCCATATTGGGCAGGGCTTGTGGTATACAAGCACAGAAAACACACTGGAAGATACTACATGGTTCACTATTGTGTTATATGTTAGCCTTTTATTTATGGTAATCAGTTTATACACTGTATGTAGTCAAGTTATATCATCACTATAGATCGAGAAAGTTTGCTATATAATATAATATATATATATATATATATAAATATAATATAATATATATAAATATAATATATATATAAAACAATATAAAAGATGATAATAAACAAACTGTATTGGGTTTTACAGCTATTTGGGTCCAGCAGATGCACAATCTATTTTTGTATTCACTAAACCATTTTTCTATACTACCAGTAACAGCATAAATCTAATGTGCAGCTTTCTTCAGAAGGACACTGTTTTTTCCAGTAGCAACAAGCCAACATGTTTAGCCATAATTAGTTTGAAGCGGCAGACAAAACTTTTAGTTCTAGTCACACCTGATGCACAGAACAAAAGCAGCATTTTATAGAGTTTATCTGCTATGCTAAAAGTACAACTGGATACTGACAGTCTGGCATAAGGTTTGTGGTATACAAAGCATTTACAGTTAAATCTGTTTCTGAGCTACTAGGGCCTACAGTTCAGTGGGTTCAGAGGTTTCTTTTTGAATCACTAAAGCAGACGAGATAGTGAGATGGCAGGTTCTCTGTTATCTCACTGTTTTATTTGTGCTATATTGTTAAGAACTGTGAGATGACCAAAAGATTTGTCCTGGTATAATTGTGAGTGAGATGATATGGCACAGCTCTAATTCCTGTGCTGATGAGAAATAGAGGAAAAGGAATTAGAGAGAAAAACATCATACTTGATATGAGCTTCAGCTGCTTCAAGTTCCAACATTCTGTCTCAGGCTGGCTATCTAGGCTGCCCACATTATTTCAGTAGCTCCCGTTTTCAGTTTCTTTCCTGCTACAACACACAATAAACAAAAAATATGAGTGCTTTGTAGCCATTTTTTGATTGCTTAAAGGCAACAGTCCCAGTCAGATTTCTTGCGCCTACAACTCAAAGATAACAAACACTCTTAAAGCAGTAGGTTGAGTCTAGTGCAGACATGCCCAAAGTCCGGCCTGGGGGCCATTCATGGCACAAGGTGAGATTTCATGTGGCCCTCTGCTTCAGAGATAAAAAATACTGTTTACGGCCCCAACAGCAGCAGCTTTATACAAAACCCATTCAAATCCAACAAAAACTGTTTAAATTTATCTAAAACCTGTTCAAATCCAACTAAAACCTGCACTTGTGGAAAAAGAATCAAAAGTCGGCCCTTGGTAATTTTCCTTTCATCAGATGCGGCCCACTTTTCAAGAAGTTTGGACACCCCTGGTCTAGTGGTTAAAAAGTGCAATTTGCCGAAAGGTGCATCTCCTTCTGTTTGAACAGTGACAGTCAGGGCAGTACGACCCAGTAGATGAGAGCAACAACAAACTGACTAAACTCCTCCAGTCTGACTTGTGTAAACATCAGAGCTGTTTGTGAGTTAGAGGCCTTTACAGTATGTCCCCAAACTGTGTGCTTTTGTGGAAACCAAACACTGCAACCAGGAAACATGATCTTTCTTCTTCTCAAGTGGCCCACATTTTGTTAGAAAGATTATAGTGTAAATATGTACAGTAAACACAGACACTGTGCAGCGCTTGCCACCTCATGCCACCCATGCGTCTTTGGCACATGATCGTTTGCTCATGAAGACACTGAAATAAATAGGAAGTACATTTGTTGAATAAACAAAAGAGACAAAATGAGGAATAAAATGTATATGTGACAAACGAGAGCAGAATTATCCAAATGTGAGTCAAAATATTTAGTGTCTGGGGTGATCAGACCTCGTACTTTAAAGTAATTGCACTAACAGCTTAATTCTTGGGAGCTTTTCTAAACAAAGGTAATGCAAGCCTGCGATTGTTTATGGTTTTCTAAGCATCTCAACATTTTGCCAGATGTGGGAGCTGGCTGAGCTCAGGAATAATGTAATAGCTGTGGTTTCTTTTCTGAGAAAGGCAAACGAAAAACATCAGTGACTTGGGTTTAGATGCTGTAGAGCTTAGTAGTAATATTATATAGATGTATATTGTTGCAAACCCAAATTTTTATTCTGTTAATTCAACACAAAATCAAACAATCAAATTCAACAAATTTACCAATTACAGTTAAGTCAGTGCCAGCGTAACGTTTCCACATAAGCCTTTTTATGCCCCAATCTGTGATGTTGGTGGGAATTTCTCTCACCAACAGCCAATCTCAGGGAGCCTTGTACCCCATTTATGTTCAACAAGTGACACAACAAAAAGGTGAGTCACTGCCCCCTTTTTATACTGCTTTCTGGCTTTCTATAAAAATGCAGCTAGCTTTTAATGACATATTATGTAAAGGCCACACAAGCTCTGTTACTACATTCCTTTGTGGGACTTCACACACCCCATGCTGATGGTGCACCTTCCTGAAAGAGATAAGATGTTTTGTCTTCATTATGTGCATTTGTATTATTATTTTAATATGTGTTTATTGTTGCTTGTGTTTTATTTTCTGTGTCCTGATTACTAATTAGACTACAGATGGTAACTTTTGTTCTAGATGTTTATCAATGTTTAACCAGTCTTTTTAAATCTTGATCTTTGTGACCCCACTTGATTTTGTTGAACTAGACAGGAGAGACGGGGTAAGTTCATCTGACTTTGCAGTAGCTACAGAGCCATGGTCTCGGATATTTATTTATGCAAGCTAGAATTCAGGCTGTTATTCACACTTTTCTAAGTGAGTTTGATGCAACAGCCCTCAGCAGAGACCTTGTTAAGACCAAACTGTAACTTAACTGGGACTTAACTTAACTGAACCCACTTACACTTGGACTAGTTTGTGGATTGCACCTTACCATGCAGGAATTAACCAGATTCATATTAGAGTCAAAAGGTTGACTTCAATCTTCTGCTAATAGCCGCTTATCAAGTGTGACTTTTGTGAGCCTTGCTGTTTGAGCCTAGAGTAGTCTTTATGGAACATGTTCAACCCTGAGTCCAATGTTTACACTAATCTGTTGCTGTATGCTGTTGAATTATGATCCACTTGTACTTTTGCCTGTACTAAAGTTATTCACATAGGTCTTTATGTTAATTCAATCAAATGTATTATTTCACTGGCTTTAGCGGAGGTCTGTCTATTATGACATCATCACTCGGACACTCTCCCATCTGTGTTTTATCCTCTCTCTGGACAGTTCCTCCTCATAATTCTCTGGATAAACAATCCTGGAGGTCGACATGGGGGAAGAGGCAGGCAAAGCATGAAATAGTTCTGTTTTAGTAATCAACCTCCAGATGGCTACAACTTTTCACCAAGAGAATCAAACATGAATGGAATTAGGGCAATAAAGGTTGCTTATCACTTAGAGATTCCCTTGTGGACAGGATGCTCCATTTCTTGTGAAGAAGTGCTTTTCATTGGCTCGAAATGCGTCCTCTATTTCCATTATCTATCATACCACAGTCTGACCGGGCTGAGTACATCTTTCTGTTTCATCACTGTGGTGTTTGCCAGCGTTTGATGGTGTCGTATCAATATGGCAGACAGTTACTGTAACAGATTTTTCTTATTGGACTTCTTGATCTTGAATATATTAAACATTATAAGATTTTACATGTGGCTGCTGGTATGTCAGACAAGGCTATACATTTATGTTTAAAATATGACAAATTCAAGCGTTAGGAAGACTGCATAATTTTTTCAGGACTCATGGTTCTGTCTTTCTAAACCACACCTGGGTGGTTACTCACTGGCACATATCCTCCTCTTGTCATTCATCATGGACTTCCCCATCCAAGACACACACACAGCCCAACCTTTTAGTGTGTTTGCTTTTCCCCAGTCCAAGGCTGCATTCCTGTGTGGGCATCATTTATTATGAATAGATTTGTGCATTTGAAATGAAACCAGCAGCCTCTCCGTTGCTTTTGATACTCAGCAGAGTGACTGTTTAACTCCCATATCAGCGCAAAAGGTCAGAGATATTTTCAAACGGGCCAGGCTGAGAACTCAAAGCTCCATTGTGTTAAAAATGCATAATGTGTGGAATGCTGTGTGTTGCTCTAAAAGAGCAAATAGCACTACATCTGACCCATTGTGGGGTTGACTGAATTATTTATCATTCATGAATAATAAAATAAACTTAACAAAACCCAATGACATTTTGAGATAGGTTGAATAGAAAGTAGCGTGTGATGATCACTATCTTATTGGTTATTTAATTAACTGAATAAAAATGTTATCAAAATCAGTTTGAAGTTATACAATTTAGCTTTGTACAGTTTAAATATTGAAACACACACACACACACACACAGATAGGGTTTAAGTGTCTTCTAATGCATGTCCTCTGAGTTCAGTAACTTTTATTTTTGACGTGGCAGCTGCATAATTATTCAAGCATTCAGGCAGTCAGCGTTCCCCATAATTGCCTTTGAAAGACTCCATTTACTTCTTAGTGAGAAACTAGCCTCCAACCAAGTTACATTAATGCTGCTAGCGTGTTTTCATTTGGAAGCCAGCAGACGTTTCAGTGCAGCCGAGCGTCTGCAGCAGGCTCATGATAATTAGCTTGTCCTTTGTCAATGCTCTGTGGGAGGAAAATAGAGAAGTGTGAACAAGACATACCCACACCACTCTTTCTGAAATGTTATAACTGTGCAACAATACTTCTATCAGATTTGTGCATATTTAACCAGACTTGTCAGCTTTGGGTTATCATGACAAAGAGTTTGGGAAGGGCAGACACTTTCAGATGAATACTGATTGGGTAGGTGAAAAACATAAAAAACCTGCTGGTGCGCAAGGTAAGCGCATACTTAACATCCCATTTAAGCACTTTGCTGTGTGAAATGAGAAAATCTGCATCTCAAAGGACACTTCCATTTGGCAACTACTACAGGTTTTTCCAATGACAATCTGCTGAAAACAACCACTATCCTCTGTCCCGAAATTTGTCTGATTGTACAAAAGAATGAGTGACAAGCTGTGACTCTGGCAGCGAGTGTCAGGAGAAGAGCTCTGGTTTACCTAGCGAACATGCAGGATGAGAGACTGCCCTGTTTAAATGAGTCTGTCTATTCCTGAACTCAGAATGAGTTGTATATTAAGAGAGGAACTACGTATATCGTCTTTCACCGTAAAACAATATAAGCATCGGACGTGACCTTCTAACAGTGTGATGTGATTTTTGTTGTCATTTTTTGGTGGACAAAAAGTGGGCTTTGTATAAATATAGTAAGTATTTTTCAAACCAAAAATATGAGTCTCAGAATTATGTGTTTTGGCAATATTTTAAATAAACAGCCACTGGGTTGGACCATGGCTCACTGTGAACAAATAGTTCTTTCCATACCACACAGCGAATGTAATCAACAACTGCAACATGGTGCAGTCCACAGAGCTTTACTAGTTTTGTCATGACTGATCAGAGGACAGTGACAGTGTTTATGGAATAAGACAATGGTTTGTTTGTGTAGCTTAATGGAGCAGTGGCACTAACGACTCTCCTGAGCCTAACGACTCTCACATCAGGAGTCACACGTCCCTTTCAGAGCCAATGACATGAGACCAGAACAGCCTGGTCCATCAGGTTTGGTTTCAGGGGAAACTCCTCCCTCTAGAGATATAAGCTCAGCTCTCTTACCAGTTGATTTTAGAATTGATCAAGTCTTTTGGAATTAGAGACAAAACGTCTTCACCTTGAAAAACTGAGTCCAGATGCTTTTACCCACACTGGGGTCCGAGGCCCCCTGGTGGGCTGTGAATGTACTGCAACCGCCAGAGCTTGTCAACATAAGTACCGGTACTCAAATAGAAATTTTGTTTGAAAATACTAAAAGCAATTAGCAAATTATAGCTAACAGCCTTTGGTTTGTTGTCTTTGAATGACATTTTCAGAGAAATACTTAAATTAGTCCTATATTGGAGTAAAAGTTTATGCACAAGATTTTCAGATTTTTAGTGGTCTCTTGACTTTGGGAATGGTTGAACTTAAACATTCATAACACTATTTATATCAAAGCTTGGTAAAAACAAAAAAGTAAAATAACAGCAGTTTACTCAGGCTATAGAAAACAACCCGATGCCGTGGTTTGCAAAGAGGCACCAACTTTTGTTCTCTTCGTTCAAGCTGAGAACCAACTTCTCAGTTTCCAAACCAAGTTATTTTTTGTGCTCAGTTCATAAACATCTTTGCAAAAACAAAAAAGAGGTAAGAGCTGCTGTGAGAAAGTGAGAAAAAATGGACTCTTACACTCTCCTGTTTATAATGATTGATGCTATTTTATTTTGAGTCCAGTCTTCTAGCAGATTAAAATAAAAAAGTCAGCAGTATGTATTTTACCCTCTTCCTTTTGTGTCCCATTTGTAATTGACATTGTTGAATCACACTCGTCCCACTCGCTAGGCTCCTCTCTGTGTTCTTATAAAGACCCAGCTCTCACACTTGTCATTCCTTTTGCCAATTCAAGATCAACCGTACTCTCCTAATTACCTCTTCATTCATCCTCTCCACACAGTCCTTTTCTGAATCACAGCACCAGCAGGCAGTAATGCTGGGGAGAGCGTCCTCATTAAAAAAGAGACACAGCAGTTTGGGAATGGTCCTAGTACAAACACGGGTCCGCTTTGGAACTCTTTACTCGCATAGATACAATCGACCTTGGAGTGTCCCTGCGGAGGAAACACTAAAGCTGAGTTATGTGGCCGAGTGTGGGAAGGAAAAGTGTAATAAGTTTCACCTGAATGGCTCCACTCTAGCGAACACCATGGGTTTGTCATTCACAGGCGTTGGACCCCCTGTATTGAGAAAAGGGGGGCCTGCAGGGAGCGAACACTAATGAGGCTGTGGGCATTGCTCTGGAAGCTGCATCCAATACCAGCTACTATTACTACCACTGAAAGAGATTCACAATTAATGATGCAATTATGCTAATGGAGTCGCCAAGCTGCTTGCCTGCCGTCCCTCTTACAAAGTATCAGTCCTGTGAAAGAATGGAAAAATGAATGTATGGTTGCACACACATTTTAGTTCAAAGTGTTGGTCACATTGAAACTACTTATTGTCACTTATTAAATATCTCTAAGACATGAAGATTGGACTGTGGCATATTCTTCATTTAAGTGAGTTTTCAAACCACAAAGACATTCATTGACATTATGACGTAACTAATGGCGTCACAGATGCAGACCACAGCATTAGTCATTCTGTCATGATGATGCATTTATCTTCTGTCAGGCAAGTTCCAACCATGTGCTTTAATACTTTCTGGAATGTCTGATTAGCTCTATTATCTTGTCATTCATAGACACAGCTATAGCTTCTCAGCAGGTTGTACGGTACACTTCTATTAACAGTCAAGGGGATAGAGTTCCACAAAGACAAATGCTCTGACATGTGAGATTCTTCTCCTGTAGTGACAAATGAGGATTAAATGTAAATAGAGTAGTAACTGTGTGCAAATATGTCGGTTAAAGTGCAGAGGTAGTGTTTTCACCGGCTGTAGTATAATGAAGATTAGTGAGTTCTAAAATTAATGCTTGATTTCATTACATACTATTTGAAACTTGTGTAAATTAACCAGTGTGCTATTTATTAACATAGTTCTGCTTGTACTGCAGTTTAAATGTTTGAAATGGACTGTTTGTCTAGTCTTGAACTTGTCCATATTCTGTTGAAAAGCAAATCAATGAAAGCAGTTTCTGAAACAATAGCATTAATATGACTCAATATTTGCTTCCTATTATTTGCTATTCTTAGGATTATGTTACAATGGACTTGTACAGATTGTGCTGACAATTAGCAGGCACATTTCTAAAGCAGCTAAACCTAAAGTATGATCAAATGCTAGCACTATGGTGGTTAGCACTATCATCTCACAGAAAGCAGTTTCTCCCTGTGCTTGGGTAAGGGTACACTGGTTTCTCCAACCAACATCAAAACATCCTGGGCGTCTCCTACAATGAATTTCCCCACAGAGATAATAAAAATTTAAAAAAGCATATTATTTGCATACCGCTTAAGGGCAATATAAAATAATATACTAGCTTTTTAGGATTCTTGCTCTATCGGCTAATGAGGTATAATTAGCCGATAGAGCTAATAATTTCTTATAATTTCTTTTCCATGACATTGTTTGTCAAATGTCAAGTTATTCAGTTTATACATTGACCTCTGTTTTATTATTTTGAGTGAGAGCCCACTAGTGTCCCAAAACAACACAGCTCTTTTATAGAATAAGACAATAGGTGTTTTAAATCATGATGGCTCTGGTGTATTTGCACATCTTTGACAGTGTACTAAAAGCCTGAATGCAACCAGCCGTGTGAACTCAAATGCAAATACAAGCAGAGGGTGAGACTCTGGGGCGGCTGTGTTTTGATTAAAACACGAACAGCAGTAATTGGAAATGTTACACCTGCTAGTCTCTGCATAATCCTATTTCTTTATTTGCCAAGATCCCTTTACTCGTCCTCATTTCATCAGAGACAAGCTGAATTTGCAGGCATGAAGACATCTGTGTGATTGTTTTGCTGCACTGCGCTTTGGCTGCTATGTAGTAATAGGTTAATTGTATTCAAGCAATGCACAAAGGAGCTGTAAAAAAAAATAGAATTAAAAGCTACGGCTAAAACTGTAAAGTGTTGTATAAGATTTACATTTGAAACTAAAACCCTTATGGCACTTCTTGTGATTTGATTACTTTGATTCAAAATGGCTGCTGTTAACAAGCTTATTCCCAGTCAGCTTCAGCGACAATAACTGTCACACTACACAACTTGCACAATGGCGTCCCCCAGACACACAATCAGCCCGTAGAAGAAAATGAATACTAACGAATGGTACAAAGTCCTGTCTATGTTTGCAGAGGTTTGTAAAGGCAGGGTTAAAGTCTGTAAGGGGTTCCCAGGAGATTTTCCCTCAAGCGAACAATAGCTCAACTGTCTGAGTGTTTGTTTCTGTCAGTCACCTGTCACATTACAACAGACAGGAAGCAGCTAATGTCAACGAGAGACTAGTAACACGGCAACAGATCTGCCCAAAATCTGCAGCAAACTATGCACAGATTAAGTGACGACAAGGCAATACAAAGAACTACACCGAATGATGTAATCCAAGTTGTTTTTGTGGTGAGGGCATTCAAAAATCATTTCTTGTCGCCTTTTTAATCACGCCACATAGTTAGTGAAAGCAAAGTTAATGGAATGAAAACAACCATTTTGAAATTGTAATAACCATAATATTTTGATAAGCAGACATGGACAGCACAGAGCACATTTCCCAAACTGTTCCTGACATTGGACCTGCACACACAATTAACGTTGTTAGTGAAGTGTGGTGTGAAGGCTCGGCACATGGAGGGAGTTCAGAGGAATATGGTCTGTCAGAGCTAATGCAGGAGATCACAGCGCACATAATAACTCCAGTGAACGGAAAAGGAGGTGAGGAAACAAACAGTGTTTTATACAGCGTTTTGTAAAGTGTGTTGAAAGCATATGGTAAATTAACAGAATATGCCTAATGAAATGTACAAACCCGATTCCAAAAAAGTTGTGACACTGTCCAAATTGTGAATAAAAACAGAATGCAATAATGTGGAAATTTGAAATTTGAATATTTTATTCAGAATTCAACATAGGTAACATATCACATGTTGAAAGTGAGACATTTTAAAATGTAATGCCAAATATTGGCTCATTTTGTATTTCATGAGAGCTACACATTCCAAAAAAGTTGGGACAGGTAGCAATAAGACGCTGGAAAAGTTAAATGTACATATAAGGAACAGCTGGGGGACCAATTTGCAACTTATTAGGTCAATTGGCAACATTGCTTGGGTATAAAAAGAGTGGCAGTGTCTCTTAGAAGTCAAGATGGTCAGAGGATCACTAAATCCCCCAGTGCTGCAGCAAAAAATAGTGGAGCAATATCAGAAAGGAATTTTTCAGAGAAAAATTGCAAAGAGTTTGAAGTTATTATCATCTACAGTGCATAATATCATCCAAAGAATTAGAGAATCTGGAACGATCTCGATGTGCGTAAGGGTCAAGGCCGTAAAACCATACTGGATGTCCGTGATCTTCGGGTCCTTAGACAGCACTGCATCACAAACAGGAATGCCACTGTAATGGAAATCATAACATGGGCTCAGGAATACTTACAGAAAACATTGTTGGTGAACACAATCCACTGTGCTATTCGGCATTGCCAACTAAAACTCTATAGGTCAAAAAAGAAGCCATATCTAAACATGATCCAGAAGCGCAGGTGTTTTCTCTGGAGCCAAGGCTCATTTAAAATGGACTGTGGCAAAGTGGAAAACTGTTCTGTGGTCAGACAAATCAAAATCTGACGTTCTTTTTGGAAAACTGGGACACCACGTCATCCGGACTAAAGAGGATAAGGACAACCCAAGTTGACCATGAGCACTCAGTTCTGAAGCCTGCATCTCTGACGGTATGGGGTTACATGAGTGCGTGCAGCCATTTGTTGTAATGAAACCAAAATATTTGCTTTTCTTATCATACAGAGTTCTGTTAATGAATTGCTAGGCTTGAGATAATCCCAAACACAACTTTAACTGACTGTAACAGTCCGAGTTGCTGGGGAAAAATACATATATAATAAATCAAGTTCAATCAGAGAGTGTATGTACTGATTATATTATTTATTATTGATATTTAATTTTAAAATAATTTAACACTTATTTAGTTTATAAAAAATAGTGGCAACTGCTTTCCTTCATTTGTTTTAGTGCTACTTAATTACTGTGTAAAAATGTGTTGCAAACTCACATACTGTACATCCCTTCCACCTTCCATAGTAAGAAAATGTCCATACATCACCGTATCAAACTGAAATACTCAAAAGACTAAAAACTGACTAACGCTGAAAGGCTGTATGCTCTTTATTACTGCTTTTAATCTCAGGAGGTTGTCATCCAAAGCACCGTAATACTGCCAATGCATGTATAAAATATACTTTTTATCTATTATGATGGAAAAATCCCTCAAGAGCCACTGTCTTCTTGGCAGCAGAACAATACATTAAGAAATGAATGTCCTTTCTCATTGAGTTTTTTTTGATCCCCTAATTTACATTTCAGTGGCAGTTCTGGGGGAAAGACTAACAGGGAGCCTTCAAAGTCTTTGCCAAGGGCTGTGTTCAGATGTGGGCTGCTGCTCGACAGATGAAATGCTGGTCAAAACCGTTTCCCATCTCTACTGAAGGAGAATGACACAGGGCTTTGGCATTCTGATGATTTGTGAAATGAGCTTCATGTCTGCAGGTGTGGTCCAGGGTCTCACTAGACTTTCAGTGGATACTGAGAGGCACAGGAAGAGTCATCAGTGGCATTTGTGATAGTATTTCTGATATACTGTACTTCTTTTCTACTCGTTAATTTTAGTTTCAGGCACAATCTGTTTGTTTCAGAGCATCAACTGGAATTTGTATCTCTGTGACATGTAGCTAACTAACTGGCCCCAGGCACTCCATATCCTTTTCCATACTTCAATAAGAGTTCATAAATGTTGTCATAGATGATGGTAAAGATCTATAAATAAAGAAATGCTGCAATAAGAATTTTTAAGAAAAAGCACCCACAATTTTGAAGTTTTTTCCCTTCAAGTTAGTTAGTGTGAGTTAGTACAGAACCTTTTTTTTTACCGCAAATACATAAGTAATATTAATATGAATAGTTTATTTGAGACTACAGATTTTAAGTCCTCTACACGTGGTCAAAAGTGGAAATCTTTCTAATGCAGGTTTTTGTTAAAAAAGAACTTATCAGACAAATCACGTTAACTTGCTGCTAGCATGCTCTTAATCTTCTCAAAAGCTAATAACAAGAACATAATTAATGTCCCTCAGCAGCCATTTATCAGTCAGTAGCCACAGGTGCACCCACAGACATGAGATGTAAAGCCTCCTCCATGTCTCTTATCACCATGTGTCCGGATTAAACGAGGGTCTTCTACTTCCTCCTCAGACGGTGACATTTCAGACGTGTCCCACCCATAACAGAATGTCAACCCCTAGTGCTGTACCCTGGCCCATTAATCTCTCTAATTGAATAAAGATGAAGAGAGAGTGCTGCAATGAGAAAGGGCAGAAGAGTGTCTGGGGTGTGATTTAATGACTCCTGTGATTTATAGCCCAGAATAACACCCCGCTAAGGACCAAGTGGGTGGTGTGTCAAAGGACAGCTCACAAAAATGCCCTTTCCACTGTTCTCACTTTGGCATGCAGGCCCAACTCCCTTGAGCATCTCAGCCTCGTAAATTTAAAAGCAACGAGAAAAACCCAATGGGGAAATGGACTAGTTTGACTCCTGGGTGGACAACAGAACCTGTTGGGTGAAGCACAAGGAAAGAAAAAAGGGCTTTGCAATATGAACTCTTAAAGCAGCATTCATTTGACAAATCAAAAGCAAACCTCAAACCGTAGAGTAGGATTTCTTTCAAGGTTCATTTGGTGTGCAAGTGCATGTTGTTGTATTTGCCATAAGACCGCTTGACTGTCAAACAGAGAAAATGCCTTTTAAATGCTTTGTTGAACTCTGAGGAAAAATACGACTAACTGCCTTCTTATAAACTACAAAAACACAAATAATAGGAAGCATATTGTAACATAAAGAAGGCTTGTTAGACAACATAAGCCAAAGTTACAACCACACAGTGTGATTAGACTGTAAAACTTTTAGCCTTACAGGCAGTTTAGTTGCATGTATCGCACCACATGCTGTTCCATGAGGTGTTGTTTCTGCTGGAGAAAGTCTTTGATTCTTTTTTTATACATTATTTGACTATTGCCCTTTTCCTCAACATCACACAAGATCACTTGAGCAAGTGCACTTGATCTGCTACCGACCAAATGGTAATATGCAGTAAGCTGTGCAATATTCCACCATTTTGTAAATGATGGAGCCTTATCAGGTGTGTGCAGGGGATTTCTGCACCTTTGAGTAACCACTGTTGGAAGTGATAACTGTAGTCTGTTCTGCCTGTTCTTATACAAAATAAATGCATGAGATCTTCTCTATTAAAAACCAATACCACTGTCACATTTTTATCACTGTTGGAGTGATAACAAATGAAGAATAAATGTTTTGATAAAAGTCAAACGTCTTTCTTCCTCTGTTGCTTGAAAAAATACTATAATTATCAATTTCTTTTTTTCTATTTATTTCTTTTCCCAACACAGAGCATGCAGACCATCCTCCTTGTCCATCATAATTTGCTCGTTTTGTAGACGCAAAAACACGTAGCCCCATAAGAAATAGAAAAAATGCATGGTCTAGTTTAATGAACTATGACTATGAGTAGAAAAGAATAATTCTATAAAGTATGAATGACTAACTTTTTATGCACAGAGTTTCTTGTAGCTGGCAAACTGCCCACCACTCCTATTGTTTGGATATTTTTAATGTGAATGTATATCGAAAGTTAGTAGCAGACTGTATTCTCCAGTTAAAAGGCACATGGTAGATTTATGGGAGGGAGCAAAGTGCACACACCTGTTTTTAAAAGGCCGGCCTCTTTCTTCCTATTGCTTTACATCTTTCAGGGAGGCTAATGGCATTCACAGACTCAATGTGATTACATGGCATGTTAACGCTCCTGAAGACAAAGTCGAGTCTCAGGCCTGGGAGGAAATGTGTTTTACAGCAGGGGCAGCATTGTCACAGATTTTATCCGGATCACAGCCATCTGCACTCTAGTGGGCGCTCTGACATCCTGCCATGTTGGTCAGATGGCTGGGTTAGCCGTCAAATCCCACGATCAAGGGGTTAGACTCCAGTGTATAAGGTTGGTTTTAAGTGGATACATAATTGACTTAGCCTTTAGAAATGCTTAACTTAAGTATATATGAGAAATGATAAATGAAACACTTTTGAAGACTGTGTTTACTGTCTGTTTCTAAATATGGTATCCTTATTAACCATTTGTTTGTTTGTTTGTTTTCTACTGTTAATTGCAGAGTACTTGCAGAATATAACTATAGTCTGTAACATTCCTAAAACAGGTCAAGGGTTTCATTTTTATTTGCCACATCAGCATTGGAATTTGACAGCATTGGGCCAGATTTATCTTTTTCTGTTCAATAAAAACAGTTCGTCTGGTCTCTGTGGATTCAAGTTGGATTTCTAGGGAGCAGAACTAATAGGCACAGAAATAAAAATGCCTTTGAAAGCAATTGGATAGACACACAGCCATCATCAGAGAACATAGGGCAGCACCAACATATGCAGAATAAAGCACGATCTACACAATCTAAAAAACTAAATATAGAACCAACCACTCAGAGAAATGAAGCATTGCATAAAGTCCCACTCCATTTCATTAAACGATCCCAAATAGATCTTGGAAATTGTTGCTAACCCAGTGAAGTGAATGGGTCTGGCTGGCCAGGCTACTGTTCCAGATTTACAAAAGGTCCATAGTATTAGACCTAACCCTTGAACCAGCCCAGGTGATTTTGTAACGAGACTAAATTTATGCTGTGCCCCATAGTTTTTAACAGTGGAATTATCAGCCTAAATTTGGATTCGATTGAGCAGGCTATGGTTCCCAAACATGGGGTCAGGACACAAAAGTGGGTTGCAAGAGATTTTATGTGGGTTGCTAAAATATTCTAATTATGTAATTGTGAAAGTCAATGGGCATTTAATGTAAATATATCAGCTTTTGAAAATTGGAAATGGCCTAGATCAGCGGTCCCCAACCTTTTAAGCGCCACGGACAGGTTCAATGTTAGACAATATTTTCACGGACAGGTCTTTAAGGTGTGGCGGATAAATACACAAAATAAAATGATACAAGCAACATAAAAACTGTAATATTTTCTAAATATCTTAATAAACCTGTCTTTTAATGCAGAATGCTTGGTCTCCAAGTGGCGAAGCAGTTTTGAAGTCTTCATTGCCAAATAAGAGAGCCGGCCGCCGCATATTGTGCAGAGCGGGCTTGGTGCGCGGGAATCACCTGTCGCTATAAATTCATATTTTAAGTAGGACTCTTGGTATTGTCTGTTAAATGCAGCTTACTTTGTCTTGGAAGTCATATGGTCTTCTTCTGTCTCCTCACTTAGTCTTTTCCCCTTTGCGAAAAACTTTCCAAAGACGTTTGTTTTTACTCTTTTCTAGCTTGAAGGTTCAATTTTAGCGGCAACGTATTACGTGACCGGGTCAAGCGTCAAGAGTGAGTCATAGACGGATGTAATAGAGGGAATCCGGTCATTTTTCAAAATAAAACATCGTTCAGACTCAGATAATAAATAAAACGGAAATAATGTAAGTTATTTATTCTTTCTCTGTGGCCCGGTATCAAATGACCCACGGACCGGTACCAGTCCGCGGGCCGGGGGTTGGGGACCCCTGGCCTAGATTGACACTTTGCTAAGAATAATTAAATGGCAGTAGAAATTTACATTTAGTCATTTAGTTAAGGCTTTTATCCAAAGCGACTTACATTAAGGTTCCATTCACCAGTGTTACAGCTGGAACACCACTGTAGGCAAGGTGGGTTAAATGTCTTGCCCAAGTACACAACGACAGTATGAACTGTGGGGAGAGCGGGAATTGAACCACCTACCTTCCGGTTGAAGGACGACCACTCTACCACTGAGCCACTGCGCCCCAAGGAAATGAAACGAAGAAAACTATATCCAAAACAAAATAATTGACCAAAATCACACTAAAACAGACAATGGAAAAAAAAAGAAAGCTCAGATTTGATCTAATGGACAATAAAGCTAAACTATATGTGGAAGTTTAAGAGAGCAAAAATGACTCCCTGGCAGTTACAGATTTATATGAGCTTTTTTCCCCTTTTTCCGACATTCTTTCAATATGTATAGATTAGTATAAAAATCTTATCTGAAAGCTCAGTTAGAGACTTAATGTGTCGCTTTTTTGTCATTTGTATGCTGCACTCTATCACCCTAAACTCAATGACTGCAGGTTGGTGATTAATGAGCTTTTCAACATGTCTGTGCCCCCGGCTGCTATCACAGAGCATGTGCGGCTGTAATATTAGATTTTCAAATACAGCAGTAAGTGTCTTGCCTGTGTTTTTTAAATAAGCCCCAGGCTGTCTATGCGGGCTTGTTTCAATATCTGTGAATTTGCCTTTAATTCATTTATTGTTCTCTTTGTTCCAACCTCAAGACATCTGGGTTCAACCAGAGACGCTGACTACACAGGACTCCGTAGAGTTTAGGGGTATATTTCAAACTTCACTTTCTTCAACGTGCACAAAAACAGTTTGAAAGCAGAGTCTGGCAGCCTCACTGCAGACACTCAGTGCCAGCCGAGGATTAAGGACCCAGGATGTAGCCGAGGTTCACTGCTGTGGCAAAGCTGACAGAATACGAAGAAGAAGAAATAAGCAACAGCTGTGACATTAAGCAGAGAGGGGCGCACTGTTCTCGGATGACTGGCACCAGCAGCACAGTCAGCTCATGTGGAGAGTTCGAAAGAAGAGCGCAGTGATTTCAGATTTCAGCAGAGCGGGATGTAATGAATGCAGAAGAAGACGGCTGGATGGAAACAAATGAAGCAAACCTTCTGTGTAACTTCATCTCCCTCATTAGAGCTGTGTTCCTCATGAATGTATGACAAAAGCAGAGGAGGCTGATGCTTAAAAAGTCTTGAGTTTTTCATGTTTTATGGAAACTCTCACAATATACATGTCAATGTTAGCAACCATTTTCATTTCACATTGTCTCTCTGAAATGTTTCTGTCCTGCAAATACTTTTGGTTTTTATATGTTATACATTTAGGCCACATTTAGGGTCTCTAAACTTCAAAAAATGCAAACTCTGGTTAAAAACTCTGGTCTGTCCTTTGGTTCTTTGTACTCATCTTATTTAGTAACATGGTGTTTTATCAAATTTCCATCGCAGTTTCTTTTTTTAAGTCAAATGAATTTAAGCCCCTCAAACATAAACAGTGCTGGATTCTCCAAACTGTGGATAACGAATGTTTAGTGAATTTCACATAGTTTTTATAAACAATGCTGGCATTATGTTTACACAGCGTGTCTCCTACAGGATTTCTGCACATGTATAAATATTTAAATAAGGCTGACTGTGAGATCAGGAGCACAGAACTTCATCCATCTCATTTGCCGTGTTGAAAAAAATGTAAGACACATGAGTAGGATACAATGAGTTTCAACAGGGCTCTTAACATGAGAATATCATGGGTGAATGGGAGTAGGTCCAAGCAATACATGTATGTGTGAATTAGGGCAAACTGAAATTGCCCATAGTGGATGAATGTGAGTGCGATTGACTGGAAGTCATCAGGGTGTTCCAGCCTCCTGCAACACCTAATGAGCCGACCCATAAGAAAGGTCACACTCTGGACCTGGTCATTACTAAAGGTGTTCATATTTCAGATGTCACTGTGATTGATGTTGCTCTATCTGATCATTTTTGTGTCTTTTTTCATCTGTCCATAATTCCAAACGTTGCAGCTGGACCGACCATTGTTCAGAAGAGACACATTAATAAAAACACCAGGACAGAGTTTATGGAGGCAATCAGGTTTGAAAATGCCTCATCAGGTCAAGTTGATGATTTGTTGAATTGTTATACTTCAGGTGTTTTAAATGTTCTGGACACCATTGCTCCTGTTAAGGTTAAAGTAATTAGGAAGAGGCAGAAGGCTTCGTAGAGCAATGCTCACTCTGTCAGGGCACAGAAAAGGGAAGGCCGAAAAGCCGAAAGAAAATTACATAAATTGAAACTTTTAATTTATTATGTGGTATGCAAAGAAAATTTGCATGTTTTCAATCAAACTTTGCAAAAAGCAAGAGAAATATTCTTCTCAGAGATCATCACCAACAACAGTAACAACCTGCGTGTCCTGTTTGCTACAGTGAACAGATTAACAAACCCCCAGCTCCATTTCCACCAGAATTAGTTTCCACCACTAAATGCAATGAGTTTGCATTGTTTTTCAACGACAAGGTTCAAGGCATTAAACATGTTACAGTCCAAGGGGCATTAAACTGCACTGCAGCCACCTAGGAGACACTTGGTTGGGTTAACACATTTTACACTCATTAATGATGATGACGATGTTTAACCCACTAGATTTCTAAAATCAGTACTAAGCAGTTTGTTACCACAACTCACTGATATAGTCAATAATTCCTTACAGTCTGGAACATTTCCAAGGGCCTTAAAAACTGCTGTCATCAAGCCTCTCCTAAAGAAGAGCAGTCTTGATGCTACAGTGCTCAACAACTATCAGCCCATATCAAACCTGCCATTTTTAGGGAAATTCATCAAAAAAGTCATATATCAGCAACTTAAAGCTTTTTATTACTTAACAACTGCTTTGATTCTTTTCAGTCAGGATTCAGGCCCCATCACAGACTGAGACTGCACTTATCAAAGTCACAAATGACATCCGTCTGAACACTGACGCGGGCAAAGTCTCTGTCTTAGTTCTGTTGGACTTGAGTGCTGCATTTGATACAGTGGACCATGAAATCCTGACACAAAGATTAGAGGAATGGATAGGCATCTCTGGAACTGCCCTTAAATGGTTTCAGTCCTATCTTGAAGACAGGAAGTACTTTGTTTCGGTTGGTAACAGTGTATCAGACCAAATGGCCCTGACATGTGGGGTTCCACAGGGGTCTATCTTGGGATCACACTTGAATTTCCACAGTCACATTAAGTTAAACACATCATCTGCATTTTATCACCTTAAAAAAAATCCAAAGTCAGAGAGCAGGCCGTTACAGTAATTTAACCATGCTTTTATCTCCAGCAGGTTAGATTACTGTAACATGTAACTGCTCACTGGTCTCTCAAAACGAGGGTTAAAACAGCTGCAGCTTATTCAGAACGCTGCTGCTCGGGTTCTAACTAAAACCAGGAAGTACAACCGCATCACGCCAGTTTTAAAATCTCTGCACTGGCTTCCTGTTGATCAGAGAATAGACTTTAAAACAGCACTGCTGGTTTATAAGTCTCTTAAGGGTTTAGCACCAGAATATACAGTATTTCTGACATGCTAGTTGCTTATGAACCTCCTCAGACTCTGAGAACATCTGGGACAGGCCTTCTGCTCGTGCCCAGAGTTAGAACTAAACAGGGTGAAGCAGCATTTAAGTTTCATGCAGCAAAAATCTGGAACAGCCTCCCAGATGAACTAAAACAAGCCTCAACTTTAACAATGTTCAAGGAGAGGTTAAAAACCTTCCTCTATAGCTCTGCCTACACTACAACTTAAAGTGTTTTTATCTGCACTCTTCTTTTAAAATGTTTACATTTTTCTTATGTTTCTTAAATGTTTCTAAATCTTGTAAATTGTCTTTTATTCCTGTAAAGCACTTTGAGTTACTCAGTGTATGAATTGTGGAAGATGAATGAAAATTAAAATGCTGATGTAATTAGCATTTTAATTTTCATTTACATAAACTGGCTCATGCAAGTTCATTCTAACCCTTTTTACTGTAAAAAACAGATCAAGCTGTGGCAATACCCTAAACATCTCTTGTCTAGCATTACATAATGAAGTGTTCGTGACTCTGTAAAAGCCAAATATCTTTGGGACCTCACTCTGGGATCCCCACACAGCTCCCCTTTGGCTAAATATCTAAACTCAATATTGTTTCTTGCTTAAATGTTTGTGCTCCTGTGGGAATGAGCTACATTGTCAGTGCACAAAGATTTGACAGAAACAAACCATGTGTTGGGCACAAACAGTCACTACTACTTTTCCAGACCTCAACTGCTCCTCATGACTTAAAAACATCATTTTGTAATGAATAATTTTTTGCATATGCTGCTGTGGCAGTAGGACTTGTATCCCACACCAAATCAAGTAAAAGGCAGGATGTTCCATGTTGTAATCTGGTCTGACATTTTTCATGCTTATCCCTGGTCGTCACGCTCATTCAGTCAGACTTGAAATATTAGGAAGAGTGAAATAGTCAACAGCATGACAACACATAATCCAAGTTTCCACTTGCACCAAAGCATCACCCATAATAATCCTTAATAATCCATAATGCTGCTTCTGATGATGAGTCATTATGTGTTGAATTATGTATTAGTGCATACAGTATATGTCAGAGATTGCTGTTATTGTGCTATTGTTACTAAGGCCTCAGAATGCAAGAATGTAAACTAGTGCATGTTTTTACTTTATCCGTGTTTTAGCATTTTTTACATAATGTTAGTATGCATGTATCTAAGATCTTTGTTTCAGGTTGACTGTGCTTTATATTTATTTTACCATCAAAAAGCTATAGGAAAACACATGAAAATGAGCTTCTTTGACTAAATATGGTACACGCACATGATGGACTGATGTCCTCAAGTTGAGGACATCAGTCCATCATGTGCGTGCATTTATGTTGAGGACCTCAACATAAATGCAGTGTTAAGATAATATAGACATATTAAAAAAACAGAATATAAGATCATAATTTCTCCATCAAATATTTGATCGTAGATTGTAAAATGGATTGAGACAATTTGTAAACAGAAGAACATTTGTTGAATAAAGTTTATAATGAAAAAAAAAGGAGTGGTATGGCATAGTAAAGACAGTCCTGGTTCTACAACAAAATGACTGTGGGTGCATGTGAAATTCAAGAGCCACCAGTGACCAGTGTTGTAGTGATGGGTCGTTCACGAATGAGTCGGCTCTAAGAGCCGGCTCTTTTAGGTGAACAATGGGAGCCGACTTCATTTTTAAAATATAGCCTATAGTAGTTATAGTAGTCATTATGTAATAATAAAATAATTAATTATTTAAATTTAATTTAAAAAATTACTAATAATTAAAAATATAATGATATAAGCCTCGGCGCACACACTCATTTGTTTCAACTGTCTGTTCCTGTCAATCATACACGCGGTGTCAACCAATTATATTAGGAGGGAGGGCTAAACGCGCGCCTACGTGCACACACACACACACACACGCACACACGCACACACGCACACACACACACGCACTCACACGCACGCACACACGCACTCACACGCACGCGCACACACACACGCACACACAATTGGCCAAAACAAAATATTATATAAAGCCTGTTCTACGCACAACCTACACTGGTTTATGCAAACTGTGCACCCAACTGTGAAGCTAGCGGAGCTTCGAGAAACTAGTGAAGGTGATGGAGCACCTGGAGCCAGCACCTCCACAGTTGTATTCACTCAGTCAAGTAGGCCTACTCCGCAACCCACAGCAACGCAGTCTTCTATAATGGACCAGTTTATGCAAAAAAAGGCCAAATTGATATTGCATTGGCAAAAATGTTTACATGCAAATGTTTAATAGTATTCTTTTTTTATATATAACAAATCAATGCATTTTTAAAGAAATGTTTGCGTTTTGGCCGTGGCCCACAGACAATTCTCCGTTTTGGCCCTCTGAAGAAGAACCTTTGGGCAACTCTGCTTAGATCAATTATTTTTGTCACATTCAGAATCACATTTCTCAATATACAGTATAGTGATTAGGGGTTTGGACACCTATTGTAAACATTAATATTGCTGGTAACACTTTAGAGTAGGGGGCACCTTTTATCATGAACTATGCGTGCTATTGAACTATTAACCTTAAAGGATACCAAAACCTCATGGAAGAGGTACAGGTGTTGCATGTTTTGAGAAGTGTCCAGAAATTACAATATAACTGTGACATACTGCAGATGTAATCACTAAAAGGTAAATACACATATACATATATATATATATATATATATATATATATATATATATATATATATATATATAGTTTTTTCATCCTTGAATTAACTGAACACTAAACACGATTGTATGTGCCTGCTCTAACACATGAAAATAGCAGAAAACCATGTCCTCTGTTTTTTGTGTCCAGCCTCCTTCCTGTCCCCGACCCCAGAGGTCACGGCGGCATAATGAGCACATTCTCCAGTTACACACTTTTTTTCTCTGTGCTTTGGACTGTCCTTTTATAAAATACCACTCCTTTATATATGTGGAGCTTAACAGTGCCCTGTTAGACCTTGCTGAGAGAGATTTTTCTTTGTATATTTAGGGACCAATGCTGCATGTAAGCAATGACAGTGACTTATGGCAAAGGGGAAGCAGGACGTGGTGCAAACATATCATTGATTATGATCAGCATAAACACACAGCTTAGCCTTAGCCAAAGCACTGCTAAAACATTCATACATCACTGCCTGTGGACCGAATGTACAGTATACTTTGTGGCTGCAATAATTTGAACTTCAAGAACTCCTTCAAGAAACCATAAATAGTAAAAAATTTCACTAAAAATGCTAAATGATGTTTCATAAAAAGAAATGTGTCTGTTCTGGATTTGAGTTAGATTTTTTGGGGACAGAACTAACCTCTTGACACAATTGGATAGACATACAAGCAATCAGAGAAATGAGGCATTGCATAAAGCCCGCCCGAATAGATATTATTATTAGTTTGACAGGATTTATACGGAGGGAAATTGGGACCTTTTCACTTAGTGAAGGGGAAGAGAGCTGGCAGGCCAGGCTACTGATGTAATGTAATTACAGCCCTGGATCAATTAGAGTTTGACAGAGCTGAAATTAACAATCAGTTATAACCAAAGTATGTATTCATGTTGTTTGAGGAACACCACAATCCCATTGAACAGTTCCTCAGTTATAGTGAAAAGCCTCAAGCCGGACTATAAAAGGCACTCGGTCAATAAAGTATTTATTTGACTGCAGTGGGCTGTCAGCAGGTTCTATATGCTGTTTTCCCCAAAGTCACTTTTGATTCCACTTACAATCCATTTCAATGCAGCGACAAATGCGGACAAAGAAAGATCAGGTTTTAAGACAAATGAATGTAGTGAAAGCACCAAATTAGATTTGGCAGCACTTTAATGTGAGCTGTTAATGTCTCTGGCTTTAATTTGTCTCCAAACCAGAGTGGTGTGAGAGTTGAAAATGTCATTTTTAGAGTGAATTCCAGCTGTCATTGGGAACATGTCAGAGCAATCAAAGGAATCGCTGCTCACATAGAGAAAGATGAAACCTTGAGGGGAAAGATCAGCGGTTTCCATGGCGATGCATGCACACATCTGGTATGTGTGCGTGTGTCCCATAAGGCTGCGGTTCTTCATGGCAGAGAAACATTTTAGTCTGTCAGCGCCTTTGCAGGCCTGCTCATATGGCCTACCACCATTTTATTCTGAAGTCTCTTTGGTTTTGGCAAAATCTTAAAGCGCCATCCGTGGCTGCTCTACTCATCACATGCTGCGAACTTCATCAAGATAACTGATTAGGACACCAGTGGATGCACAGCTGCTGGTGTCTACAGGAACCATAACAAGTTGTGGCAAAGTCTTTGAGGATTTTTGTTAATATTTTGCAAATCTAGTATTTAGATATACTGTAGTTAGAAGAATGTGTTTAATTTTTTGTTTTAAAATAACCCTGTAAACCACAAAGAAAAGGAAAAATGGGCATATTTTCTTTAGCGCAAGAACAGCATAGCACACTACTGTTCAGCTTTGTACTGTAGTGATTGACAGATATGTAAGACCCGCCCCCTTGGTATCGGCGCTATTAAGGCTAAGAAATTAGCCCAGAGGCCTGGATTTCGGCCAATAATAAAGCATGTTCAGTAGCCCAGTGTACATAGGCTTTACAGTGACAAAGGCAGGGGCCAAACTTTTAAAAGGACATGGCGGTAAATGTAGTTAGCATTAGCTAGTAAGTATGTTTGGTAGAAATTCAATATGATGCTAACGGTGGATGTAAGAAGACATTAATGAAGTTTGTGAGGGTTTCATAAAATGACTTAGTCTATTATAGGAAGAGACTAAATTGTGATTAGCCAAGGGACTACTGCAGAAGGATTTCTACAGTATTTTCAGGTAGTGATTGGGACAGTGACCCTGGACATGACAGGAAGATTATGTTGTTGATTTATTGTTTAGGATTAATTTGCTTTTTATTTACGGGGATCTGGGTTTTATTTGCTGGTAGGCTACATGCTTTGCAAACATGCTATGTTCTCAAGAAGTGTGACAGTTGGCTGTGGTGCACGGTGTCTCTGCGGTAGCTCGGCTCTCTTTTGGCAAGCGCCAGAGCACAGTCAGGCCCAGCTCATAGTGCACTGATCTCCGACAGTTTGTGTGCAGCCAACGGTTTTTAAACAGCTTCACTTTAGCTGCTTCAGAGTAAAAGTTACAGCTTCAACTTGTTCAGCCTCAGTGTGATCTTATTTGTCTTCCAGCTACAAATGCTAATAGAATGAAACACCGGCAATGTCAGAAGGTAATGTTCTGATCGGACATATAGTATATAAGCTGCATTCATTACTGATTATTAATTAGGCTAATAGTAGCACGCTTAATATGTTTGCTAATATATATACAATGCAAGCGGTTATGTGTAACAATTTGTCATTAAATCCTAAAATGTGATGCTGCTGTTACTGCAGTGTGTGCTACTAAATATAACAATACATCTATTAGCCCCTCCGCCCAACATCACGACCTGCCACTACTGCTTGTAGGCCTACATGACATTTTCCTTGTTTTGTCATTTCGTCATCAGAGTTCAAAAACCACTGACATATAGCAAAAGTAAAGATTTTAATATTCTTTTATACTGTAGATGTATTGTTCTTTAAAATTACTGCACACCTAATTTAATATAATTATTTGATGGAAAGCTTCCTAAAATTACATAAATGAGTGATTGACAGCCTGCGGCCTGGTGCTAGCATACCTATAAGCTATGAGCACCCTGTAGGGGGTGCAGTGGCTCAGTGGTAGAGTGGTCGTCCTATAACCGGAAAGTTGGCAGATCGATTACCGCTCTCCCCACAGTTCATACTGTCATAGTGTTGGGGAAGACATTAACCCACCTCCCAGTGGTGTTTTAGCTGTAACACTGGTGAAAGGGAGCTTAATGTGAGTCGCTTTGGATAAAAGCATCTGCTAAATGACTAAATGTAAATGTTCCACTAGACCTTAAGGTAAACACATTTGTTTCATTATGATCACAACAAGGTCAAAAACCCACTGGGGCGGCAGTAGCTCAGTGGGTAGAGTGGTCGTCTTTCAACCGGAAGGTTGGCAGTTCGATTCCCACTCTCCCCACAGTTCATACTGTCGTTGTGTCCTTGGGCAAGACACTTAACCCACCTTGCCTCCAGTGGCTGTAACACTGGTAATTACATTAGAACAATGTAAGTCGCTTTGGATAAAAGCGTCAGCTAAATGAATACATGTAAATGTAAAAAAGACAAAGAGCACACACAAAAGCCTAATTTTATTTGCATAGTTTGCTGAACTGCTACTGGAATAATCAGAAAGCCAACGGCAGCCCACAATGTTGTTACCCAGCCAACATGTATATTTTTATTTCACAGTTTCTCTGCAACAGATATAATTATTTGTTACATTCTTTTCTTTATTTACCTTTTACAATTTCAAACATCCACCTTGTAATTTGAAACGTCACAATAAAGGGTTTTTATTCTTTAAAGAATGTTAAAAATTTTATGTTAACATTAAAGACACTTAAGTTCTATCATGACTGGTCTGCTGATTAGTATCTGTACAATGTGTTTCACCAATTTTATATTAACTTTATTTGGTATATTTCTTTCCGTTTGCATTTGCTGCTAAAAATAGCTTATCACCTGTGCTTGACTCTTTCTAAATCTCAAATAGGTCTATTTACCTTAATACGCAGATGACAAAGTGCTCTTGAATTTGTTATTTTTGCAGTGTAGTGCGTGCTGGCAGGGAAAACATACAACTGGTTTGCATTTTACCCTCATCAAGGAGTGCTAGTGCTCTGTTTGTAACCCTTGCTGGTGGCACATCCGCAAAGAGCTAAATCAAAAGCAGACCTTGGGAACAGGGACTGACATTTTTTTTTCCTTTTCCAAAATGATCAATTGGCACTTTGAGTTCCTTGTCTGCACTTTGTATCTCATCTCACTCTTTAGCTGGATGTGGCTGGCTCTGGCATCAGACGTCCTGATAATGAGGAGAAAATGAGACGGGAGGAAGACGTGAAAGGAAATATCCCACCGTTGACTTTCCCTGTGTGTCCCCGCTCCAACCTCTTCTATTCCCAAAAGGAGTCCTCTGTGGAGAGCAGGAAGCTGGGACTGGGAACTGAGAGCCTGTCTCCACGCCAAGGCTCTGAGGAGGAGATGTGTGCCACTTTCCCTGCTGTGAGCCAGAGTCAAACTGACAGCCATGTTGGAGAGGGCACCGGTAAATCACAGAGTCCTGAAAACCTGATAGCATGTGGGGGCCTGCATGAAAGCCGGCCCCCAATGGAGGAGGATAATAACACACACTGTCCACAATTATCCATTCAGATGGGAAATAATTAAACAAATCTCTGCCTGGCACACACAGAGCATTCTAAAAAAGTGTATGTGTCTTTGGTCAACCACATTCTGGAGTGGTTTAAGTATCTTTTAGAATGTCACCAAGCTCAATCCGCCGTCCTTATCCCGATGATTATGGATATGAAATGCAAAGTTTTGAAGAATGACTGTGAGACAAATCTATGGTGCCATGTTCAATTAGACTTTCCAATACTTCTAAAGGTGATGTACTTGAATCCAATTTCCCATCTTCTGCTTTCCCAGCACCACCAAAAATAGTAATAATAACCATGGTTGATTTTGAGATTTTTCAGAAGTCATGTTTGGCCCTAAGAATGATGGCCTTAGAACGCTAACTCCCATTCAGTCATCCAAAAATATGTTTTATTGCACACTGTTTGTTACTGTTTGTTTGTTTGTTACTACATTTTAAGATGAATAACAGGCCAATCTTTTGAATGCAAATATGGATTATGTTGAACTAACGCTGTTTAAAAAAAAGAAATAAATAAATAAAAAACAGTGACTAAACCCTAGTTTATTTTGTGACAGTCATACACACTTTTTGATGTCTGCCCTTTTCCCAAAAACTAAATTCATGTGTCACTTCTGACTCTATAAACAATCACGACCTTGGTCTATTAGTCCAGTATTCTTACACTGTCTTTGTCAATATCTTTTGAATTTCCTTTAACTTTCATTAGTTGTCTGATTGCTTCCTGATTTGGCGCCTGAAGAATGGCAGCCCATCAAATTTGCCACTGTCATTCCCTTCACCAAATGGTGTGGCAGAATTACAGTGACTGTCATACTCCAGGGCAGAGTCCTTAATTGTTACTGTGGAATTTTCTTTGTGCATCCCACAAACATGCTCCATTTTTTAAGGAAATATTCTATTTTCTAAAGTAATTTGATGTGAAAATGAGAATCCTGTGACAAGTCAAACAAAAAGCAGATCTAAAAAGCAAAAGATCTAAATGAAGCCATATAATTGAAAACACAGCGTTCCTGGGCATTCTTTGTGGCTGTTTTTTAAGACCTCTCTTATTTTGTCCTGTGTGTGTCATAGCAGAATTACAGAGGACAAATAAGATTTAACGTCCCTTCTGTGTTTTCACCTTGTGAGTTCCGTGCATTTAAGATGTTTTTAACCACATCACCATTGAGATTGTCTCAGACATTAGTTAAGTACTAAGGAATTGCTTTTTAAGTGGCACACAGAGCTCCTCACAGGGTCTGGTCCATGTGGTGTCATAAAACCTCTGGATTTCAGTTATAATTATAAATTGAGCATCTGTGAGACTGTAACAATAATTTAGAAATAGACATTTAGTGTATTGAGTTGGATTTAAAATAAAGCATAAACAGAGATGTCATAAAGTACATAGCACTGATCCAAAACCACACATAAACTTAATTTTAAAGGGTCAGTTCACAGAGAGGACATGTTCCATATGTTGCTTGATCATATGTAAAGAGCAATCATGTCTTTAATAAGTGGTCATTCAGAGGTCATGTCAATTTAATTTCTCGGTTTCAGCATCAAGTCTTTATAACTTTTCTAAATTGATAAGCATGATGCTGAATACAATACTCACTAACACATGGGTGGCATCCGGAGTGCTGATTCCTGGGCCGGACGGGCTGTGTGGAGTTCTCCTTGTGCTCTGGTGGGTTTTCTCCAGGTATTCCAGTTTTCCCAACAACATCAAGCATGGAGGCTGCTGACAATGAATATTTCTCCATAGTTAAAGGATGGTATTATATATATATATATATATATATATATATATATATATATATATATATATATATATATATATATAATACTGTATATAACCATTTTATTGAAATGCTTTGTTTTTATATTTTAACAAGGGGGAGCTGTAATGCAAAGATAACTGTATGCTACTGTTTGAGATTTGTTCTTTGATGGCTTAACAAATACCACATTACTAATTATTACATCACTACAAACACTGTTGAGCTTGTGCGTCATCATTTAAAAGTATCTCCTGTAGTAGTGGTTTTACTGGAGTAGTAGGCTGTTACACTCTAGTCCTGTGAGAAGTGACAGCTGCCCTCTCGGCCCCTCAGCGGCCCCACTAACCACTGCACACTAATACTTTCTGACTGACCATATCTGTAACTAGTGGAGGCTGAGGCCAGAGAGTCCCACTTGTGTTATGACAAAGATATTAAAGACATTTGTCTTCATCTTTATCTTTGGAGAGTTCTCTCTTCTGAACCAGAAGGAGTAGGAGACAGTTACTGGCAGGCTGCACACATGAAAGACAAAAAGATGGTTGTTTAATAAACTCCCTTATTGGATTTAGTCATTTGTGTTATGAATTAGCACTGTTCTGATGTTAGTTAATTAGCTTTTTCTCATTATATTTACCATTGCATTGTATGTAGAGACAGGTTAATTTAAAATGTCTCAAAAGAGAATATTGTCTGCAATCTCTGTCAGAGGACCATTATTGACACGAGCAGGGAACATGGTGGAACCTGTCATAATATAGTCTGGATACGGAGCACTGTAGCTATAATAAAGGTCTAGTAGTTGGTTTACTTTAACTGAATAAATGAATTGTTTTTATTAAACATTTGACTAAAAATGACTTACTTAATAAATGTATATGTAAGTATTTGAGTAAATCAGATTTGAACTGACAAAATATCCAAGTAAAATTGATTCACTTTTGTTAAAAGGTTTTTAAATTACACTTAAATGTGAAAGACAGGAAATCCTATCCAATCCATAAAATCAGATGTCACTTTGTTACCTCAATTTCTTTAAGCCTAATTCAATGTACCATTTGTGTGAAATTTACAATAACAGAATCATAATAAATGAACATTAAAATGTATTATTTGCAAATATTATAACATTTTACAGTGATAGTAAGCACACTTTACAATTTAAATTTTAAAACCAATAAAACAGGCATTGTTTTTGCAACAACTGGTGACAGAGCATAATGCTTTCCATCATTTGTCAGGGGCAGCCTTACCCTCCCCAAGGTCAGGGAACTGTAATAATCCAGTCACAATGCATTTACTGTATATGTGAAAATAATATACTTGATTTGTATTTATCAGTTATTTCTTGTTGGTATTTGAAGCTGGAGATCAGTGGACTGTAGATTATGCTCTTTTTTAGTATAACCATAAATAAAAATAAAATAAACAAATGTCCATCAAATTAAATTTCTGCTTTGCTTTGATAAACTGAACAGATATTTAAAATCATAAATGCATTTGTGTAGTGTCATACTCTGTGTGAGCTCAATAAACATCTCTTTCCCAAAGCCTGCCGGTATGTTTGAGGCAAAGATTTACAGCCTCTGAAAAATCCCATCGGTTTGTCCAATAAAAGTTTTTTTATTGCCACAGTTGAGAATAAATGGATGTAAACCGGTTGCACCTCCCGTGAGGCCAAGCAAACAAACCATTAAAAGTGATGAAACCTTACTGTATAGACATAAACCACAAGGGAGGAGGAGGAGGAGGGGGAAGAGAAGGAAAGGGAGAGACAATGCATTCTAAGAAGACGCTTTAGTGTAATTAAGAGTAATGGGCAGAGGGTCGGGCTCGTCATGTTTGGGGACAACGAATGCAGTGTTTCAGAGCCTTGTGAGGTCCTGAAGCGCGGGCCGATCTAATGAACTGCCTTGTACCTGCAGTGATGATTTGTTTTAACAACTGTGGAACATACAGCTGCTGGAGAAGGGCAGCTGTTGCACTCGAGGAGAATTAGGACTTGTCTGAAGAGCTAATGGGATTATGCTCAGACACCTAGTGCAGATTTGGGGCTCTCTCTTGTATCACTCAGAAAACAAAATATATTTGGAGGCAGTGAGAAAAGATTTGTATCTTTGTACTTCCCAACTCCCCAACACATCAGACAGAAAAACTTTGGTGTTAATTGGGTCTGTTTTTAGAATAAGGACCAATTTTTATCATTTATGTAAAAGTTGTCAGCTTTATGCAGTGCTTAAAATACTGTGCCAATAAGCTCACAATCATAGATGCAATTTAATTTAGGCCCATTAAGTCTAACCCTGTAATCCGACTCAGAAGGTCTAAAGTGACTTTTGACCACAGTGTCTTAGATAAAGCATTATGATGAGTCCAACTTGAATTTCTGCTTCACTTTCTAAACTGAGTTGGTATGGCAAGTCAGGCTAACACTTTTCAATAAATGCTTACTGAATACTTTGCATATGCATAGTTCTAAAAAGTCCATAAAGCAGCACTATGCAACATTTTTCTGTAAAATACAGAGCTACAAATTAAATGGTTCTAACATGAAAGGAACTCCTTTTTTATTCACACAATGCACCAAACTCAACAGAACCTAACACTATGTGAGTACCATCTTGTGTTTCTCAACAGATCAACGTGACACTCGTACATCTTTTACATTTAAGATTCTCGACAACAGAACTATGTCATTTTGCAGAGGTACCATGGCAGATGGGAAGAAAGCCTCACATAGAAAATTACGAGGCTGTCTATTGTTGCCTCTCATCCCAGATTTAGATGTCCATTCCACTTTTTAATTTGAAGATGTGAAAATATGAAACCCAACAGAGTGCTTGGGCACAGAGCCATAATCCCGCTGTAATTACCATGATAAGAAGTTTCCTGTGGTAAAACGAAATGGACTGCACCAACAACCAATTATGTTTATTATTATGTTATGGTTATTATTACTCGAAGCAGTACTGATTGCTGGCTGGGGTTAAACAAAAAGCTTCATTAAGAGCCACCAAGCATCTGTTGGCAGACCTTGTGTTATACAAAATGAGGTCTCTACGTCATTGCCAAAGTGTGTCCCTCAGCTTCTGTGATAAAATGTAATTGTTTGTGGTCCTAGCATTAAGACACAAAATACAATTTCTAATTAAATCAAGTCCATCTTAAACATGTTCCAATCCAAATAAAACCTGTTCAAATCCAACTAAAACCTGATTTAATCCATCTAAACCTGGTTGAATCCAGCTAAAAACTGTACTTGTGGAATAAGAATTAAATTATTAAAGACTGTTGGCCCATTCAAATTAACCTCAAATCAAATGTGGCCCTTTTTTAAATAAGTTTTGGCACCCCTGCTCTACACACTGGTACACACCGGTAGTCTATATATAAACCAGCACATATTCAATACATTCTCATAGCATGTGACTTTGACCAGTGCTGTTTTCAGTGCACTGAGGTCAGAGCCCACAAAAACTAAAACTTTATACGGAAAAGTATTTGGTTTACTTGTTCATTTTCTAACCACATTTAAACAGTATGTGGCTGTGTCTTTTATTGCTGTCTGTGTCTTAACAATGGAACTTACATAACTCTTTCACGGAACAAATTCATTTATAATTTGTGATGGGAAAAAAAGGCAATAACATGGGAAGCAATTACATGACACAGTCATTAATCAAGAGCATTGTGAAATAAATGTCATCGTAACAAATAGAGACATTTAATAATCAAGGCAAAAGCAATCAAGCAGCAGCCAAGTACTATGTTGCAATGTGCATTTTCATACTTCCTCTGTTGTCAGAGCTCATCCTTCGTCCTGCCACCAGATTAATAATGATAAAGCCATAGGAGAAATGATACTTACCCCATCTCTAACAAAGCATGCACCTTTAGCCACTGCTCAAATAATGAAATTTATCATAGATGTAAAACAAGTAATTGCATTCAATGTTCTCATCAATCACTCGCATTGTTCTGTCAAATCAAGACAAAATACTTAGCTCCATTTGATATTCTTATCCGTAATCAGCCAACAGCATTATGCACTACTTATAACAGCATGTAATCTTCATCATTACTGTAGTCTAGCCTTTGTTCCATTGTGCATTTTATTTTTGAATCATTATTCTGAGTGGTCCACCCACTGGCAACGTGTCCAAGTGTCTGATTAATGTACTTGTTACCCATTACGGTATTCATTGCGCAAGTAATTACTGAATGTCTTTATGTTCTTTTGTCCAGTTCATATTACTTAACATGTTACTTCAGTCTCTTTACATAATGTAGGTCTATATTTCCTAAAATGGTATTGCACACTAACCTTGGGATGCAGCTGGATTCTCACGAGATTTGTGAGTTATCAAACTCACGCATATCCATCTTGAACTGCTCCAAGCAAAGTATTCACGGTTCAAACCCTGGCCTTCCATAGGTTTGTGACTATTAATGTGGCAGTACTGACAGGTCTGGGCGTGTTTAAAGTTTGAAGACGTAGCAACCATTTTAACGCTATGAACGTAAACAACATTGTGCTTGTGGATAAAACTGCATTTGATAAATCCAATCGGCGACCACATATTTATTTAAAGTACCGGTTTGCCTGTTTGCAAACGCTTTGCACTGGCAGAGTAAGGTTAATTGTACACCATCAGTCAGAAAAGATCTGCTTCATCTCACTGTTCCATTTTCCGTCAGTATATTGCTCATTTCCTTTAAAGCCCAACAAAAATATAACAAAATAGTGATAGTTTAGTGACAGATCAGATCTAATGTGGCTAGACTGGTGTGAATGGGCTAAAAGGGCTGTTAACATGTCCTGAATGTGTTCTGAGAAATCGGATTGAGAGACATATTTTGAGGTGGCCTTGGTCACATGTATATGTTGTTTTAAAATGTATATCTCTCAATTGTACTATAGCGAGTAGTAAAGATAGTAAGGAAAAAACAGTTTAAACAGAAATTTGTGTTATTTTGCATCTGAAGTGGAAAAGTAAGACCAGTTCTATTGAAAACTCAAGCCAAATGTAGTAACCAGGCATGAGTCTGAGTCGAGCTGGCCACATGTATCTGAATAAAGAGAACACAGGTTTGAAGGTGGCCTGAAACTACAATTTCAGTGTAGAGAAATACTTTCGATGGAAGTTAATAAGAGACAGCTTTTCTGGGGCCAACTTCACTTCCATGAGTCCACATGTCTACGTCTATTGGCCGAATGACTCCTAACCCCTACTTAGTGATGAACGTCCTGTAAAATGTAAGAACAGATATTTTCCACTGGTACATTGCTGGCTGTCTTGGAAAGTGAGTATTCCCGAGGTTCTGAACACACAGTGGGTTTCTTAAGACTCTCTTTCAGTAAATCCACTTAAGAAGTAAATACCTGCTACAAACTTAGCCAAAGCCTCTTTTTAGCTCCAGTGACATGGTTTGTGGTCGGAGTGCGTGGGCCATTCACTTTCTCTTGATTGGATTGAAATAGTGTTGCATGTGACTGAGGAATTATGCCTAAGAGTATAATCATGATTCCAGTAAAGCCATGTTTCCTGCAAAGAGTTTAGTCATCCATCAGCACTCTCATTATTACTCATCTTGCAATAAAAGCTATTGGTTTGAATTGTATTGTAAACTGTCTGCTAGTCATTTCTGAAATGGGACAGTTTGCAGAGGAATGTATTGTACAGCTACGTATGTCAACTCTCTGCATCCCTGCTTTTAGCACAGCCCAGCTCTATGATTTCATTACACAGGCTTGATTCAATATATCGACTTGGATAGCTTTAAGTCAATAACTCAATGACAGCGCCGCAGGGCAACACCATCAATCAAACACCACTAACCTTCATCCTGTCCTGTTCAGAGTAACCCTTCCGCCTCCCTTAGGTATAAGACATAATATTCGGTCGAAGGCTAGAGGATTGGAGCCAAGTGTGCAGCTGTGAAAGCATTCAGTTCAGGTATATTTCCCTATTTGGCAGGTTTAAGGACATTGGGAGGCCAGGTTTTGTGCTTTAACTGGCTTCTTTAAGATAGGAAGACATTTGATTGGCAAGATACAGTTAGTGAATAATCAGTCTAGAACAGGTCAATAAGTGTAGGTAGTGCTGAATGTAGGCATTACAAATAAGGCTATTAAACAGGTGTGTTGAGAAGCCTTTAAAGAGCTTGTATAGAGGGTCAATAACCTCAGCTTCGGCAGAGTTCATTAAAATATCGAAGCAACTCTGATTAGTCATATTGGCATTTATTGATTAACTTGGAGTTTAATGCACAAGCTCTGACAAATTCTGCATTCTAGTGAGGAATTTCTCATGAGAAAGATGGCTGGCAGACTGGCTTTTACATTGAAAGACAAGAAGGCTTATGCTGTTCTAGTGAGTAAAGTGAAACACAGACACTTCTAGCTGCCAGCAGGACCTGCAGTTATCCCAGAGCTAATGGGCCTGAACTACAGGAGTCTAGTGGTCACTTGCACATGCTATTGAGCACAGTGTTGGCTAAACTACAACAGCCAAGTGGAACCAAAAGCTGGCTGTAACTAAAGTGGCCAGTGCATCATTATGTTAAATCTATGAATCTGTTTATGCTGTTTTAATTCTGTTAAGCTTAACGGTGTAACAATAATAATTCAACACAACTTCTAATAACAGTATGCATAAGGGTCAAAATTGGAAAACAAGAATTGGATATGGCCTACGTCCATGTCATAGATGGACAACATTAAGATCAAGCCTAATAACACAGATATATTTAGAAAGGAGTTTTGAATACAGATTGTGTTGTGTGACCATAAAAGGACAAGAGACACATTGTACAGAATGTAACAAAACTTCATCCTCGAGGCCTTGACCCTGCAGCATCTGTCCTCACTCAGCAGACAGTTCAGTTCAGTGTCTGTGTCTGTAGGCTGGCCTTCAGCACTGAAATCTAAATAGCCATCTAAAAATAAAATGAGAAGAGCGATACTTTTAACTTTAATTGTAAAAAGAAAACATTGCATGTAACATTGAACCCTTAATGAGCTCTTGAAATCAAGCATCAATATGCAAATAAATTGGCTAAGTAAATTTGAAAAATACAAATTGGTTTGTATCCTCATTTAAGATTATGTTATGGTTATGCATTTAAATGCAATGCATTGAATCAATTACTAGAGTACACACTCCACAGAATACATTGGTGTGTGTTAGTTCGCCCTTTGATACTGGAAATAGAGTCATCTCCAACTGAATATTTGCTGCAAAAAGACCGGTCATTTGTTAAATTCACAGTAATTGTGTGGAGCCCAGACTCCACAGTTTATTCCCACAATGCTATTTTGGGTGGCATTTCGGATGCAGTCTGCCTCCCAAAGTCACATTCTGCTGGGATTTCTTACTTCCCCGTGCAGCTAATTACAGTCATTCCTATGCGCGTTTTGAGTCAATGAGGAACAGATGGACAATATATTTGTCAGTCAGAGTCATCGGCCAAAGATCTGCTGGGGAAAATATATAGCAAAGTCACAAATGATGAGGAGTTAGTGTCATTTTAAAAACAGGAGGGTGGCTATACGTATCATAAAGTGGGTTTGGCCTGGAGACAATAGACAGGAGCACACAATATAAATGCACAGTGATGGCACATGATGTGTGAGGAATCTGTGATGTCTGCAGAAACCAGGCTGTAGTCACAGTGTCCATACCAAAAACCAATGCTGATGTGTTTAAATAAAGTGTACAAAATACTATCTGTGCACAGAGATACAATCTTAGTAATCAGATTTGAGTGATGTGCTCTGAAATTTAATTTAGGTTATTATGCAAAAATATATAACATCACTATTTCAAAGTGTTGTTATTGTTAAAGTAAAGTAGACGAAAGCTGAGTGTTTTGTGTATATCTGGCACCATCATGTGGCTAGCTGGGGATATTACATTTTAGATTTACAGATTACATTAGATTAGATTAAAGCAGAACAAAATAAGAGTTGCGCAGATCCCCTACAGTTTCTTTCAGTGAATCACACTGTTGTGAGGAAACTAGTCCATCTTATTGATTATTATTATATTAGTACCTTTACAACAGACACAGCAGCTCCACCCCTCCATCTCCTGAGAATGGTCTGGTCCACTTTCCCTGCCCCTGTCCCAGTCACTCTCAAGCTCTCCTCTAGGCGCTGCTCAGCACTGACAGAGGCAGAAGTGTTTAGACGTGATTGTAGTAAGTAGTTAAATCAAACACATGTTGGACTGTAATACTTAGTGGCTCAAATTCAACATCCCATAACTATCACCAGTCTGACACAGACCACTATTTATGACGGTACAGGCTTTACAGACATTTTATATATGCGTTAGCTAACTTAACCCTATGAGTTTTCACTACAGCTCTCACTGTCCACTCTTACAGAAAGGGTGGGCTGATACCAATTGGTATCAGCCCACCCTAATGCAACAAGCTAGAACTGGCCATGAAGCTGACGCTATGTAAACAGTATTCAGGTCATTTAGTATAATATTGAAACTACCGATTGAACTGTTATCTCACATAACATTTACATTTTCCATTTAGTCATTTAGCAGACGTTTTTATCCAAAGCGAATTACATGAAGCTTCATTCACCAGCATTACATTTACATTTTTAGTTGACGCTTTCATTCAAAGTGACTTACATTAAGCTTCCATTCACCAGTGTTACAGCTGGAACACCACTGGAGGCAAGGTGGATTAAGTGTCTTTCCCAAGGACACAATGACAGTATGAACTATGGGGAGAGCGGGAATCGAACTGCCTACCTTCCGGTTGAAGGACAACCGATCTACCACTGAGCCACCATAAAAGTATCTTACAAGTTCAACAACATAAAAGCCACATCTCGAGATAACAACTTCATTTTCCTGATTTTTTTCTAGACATAACGACTTTAATTTTCTTATAACGTAAAAAAGCAATGCACTTAATTTTCCCATTATAACATGAAAACAAAAGTTGTTATCTCAGTATAACCACTTAATGTGCACTTAAGGAACTGCCGCACTTTAGGTCTGGGCTATAGTTCAAAAAACAAAAGCTGTTAAGTCTTTAAAATTACCTCACAGATTTATTTAATAGGCTTGATTGTGCTCTTAAAACTTCAAAATAAAAAAATGTCTCTGAGGTGACTATGGACCGAATAACAATAATAGTCTCAGAATCCATATCATGTTTTTTGCTCTATTGCCTAATAGGCTATCACAATTTCATTTTATGTATACAATAATATTACCCGAACCTCAAGATGGCACCATCAAGTCAATTGACTCAAAGAAATGGTCAGCCATGCATCTTTTCTGTGGAAAGTGGAGCTTTCCACAGAAAAGATGAAAGAATGTTTTTGCATGGAGCCGTACTGTGGAGACCAACAGGAGGAGACTGGAATGAGGAATGTCTATATTGTGCTACAGTGGAAGAATCACAGTTTGGAAAATGTTTTACTTTTATTGTTTCTATGTGAAAGGTCAGCTCTGTGTGTTAAGCTCCTAATATTTAAATTTCCATACAGTTCCCTTAAACAATCTCTTCCTTCTCTATTTCTTCATTTTACATCTGCCTCAAAGCAACTCTTACTTACTTGTTGTTTTGGTAGAAAACACTTGGGTGTTCATGATGCATTTGTTCCATATGAGTGTATAGAGCCTTGTGAGTAGAAGTATTCATAGTATTAAAAATGACTGTAGTGGCACCTTCCCGGAAGACAGCCATAATGCCATTAGCCACAACTGTACTGTATGTGTTATTGTGGAGAGCAAAACAATAATCCCCTCTGCAAATTCAGCCTGTTTCAAGAATAGTATTTTACAGATACACTATACATATGGATTTAAAAAAAGTATTAAGATTACCTAAACAAACATAGGAAAATGTGGATCCCAAAAATACAACAAATGCAAACAAAAGAGCAAACATATTGCAAACAAGAAGAAAGCGGCCACATTTTAGAAAAACACAAACAAAACATTTCATACAAAACATGACAGATCAAAGTCCTCAATTTTTGCAATCTGTCTTGCCCTCTGGCCAGTTTGTTTGAATGAATATGAAAATAATACAACTAAAACACCCCAATTAATTATTTTCTTTCAAGATAGAGAAATGCACATGTGTTATTTTAATGTCATTATGTAGTTTTAAAAAGACAGAAACAAACTAGAAACAAACTTGTCTGTTCACAAATAAACAAAAAATACAAACTTGTGTCAAACAATAATTTTATTAATGAATTTAAATCACCTTTGCCACTGCCCCTGGGCACTGTTGCAACCGTCCCCTCATGTGGGGTCAGCTGCAACATTTATTAAGTCCAAAATTGTATATAATATAATATATTGTATATATTATTATATATACAGCAATATTCTTGATTCCTTATTCTAATTGTGCTTGGCAAGACAGTCTTACTATAGTCTATACATACAGTGTGTTTTATTATTGCATAATGTAATGTAGTTGTAATACAAATGCAATGACATTGCCAATTTATTCTTGCTCTGAGCACAGATAGTAACACACATGTAACGTTCTGTATAAACCAATTGAGGGAGCCATTTTAGTTCAAGTTCTTACAATTGCCTAAGGTGGACAAACCGAACACTGCTGGAGAAGAAACACACTTTTGAGCACAAATACTTGCATGAAGGGTTTTAGACTTTAGAAACTGATGATCTATTTTGTTTTATGCATTTTATTTCATCATCAGAACTATTTCCTTGGGTTTGATAGACAACATGTCCCAACAGGGCTTGCAATCTGTCACAGAAAAGGTACACTAATTATGAACCATTAAGGCAGACAGAGAAAATGTTATTACAGCCCACAATTAAAACACTAATAACTGTCTCTAAAGTAAAATACAGGTTGTTGAACAATCTTTTTTTATTGAGAAATAACACATTGTAACTACATATAACATTTATAAATTAGAAAAGGTTAAATCTCTTTTACCTTATAATGAAAGAAAAAGAAAAAGGAAAAAAAAAAGAAAAAAAAAATAGAAAACTATATATACATACATATACATAAACAAAATTTAAAAAAAAGAAACACCAAGGCACAGGTTAATTCAGACAGTTGCACAATAAGAATGGTATAAAACAACCATACATATAAGATGCACGTGGTATAGAAGAGAGATCATAATTAGTCAAATACAGGTTGTTAGGAAGCCAGACTGCACTGCCCTGTGATGTATACACCTATAAAAGCATATTGTTTTCATTTTATACTTTTCACTATGCATATACGATACAGACTCAAAAATCATCTGGCGTCAACTATTTTTGTCCTTTCCTTTTCAGATGTGAATTAAGTGCAGTCAGTGCACAGGCATGTCCTGTCTGCAATTCTCTGCAGATGTCTGTCCTTCTTCCACATTTTTCAAATTGCAGTCTGTATAAACTATTACACAGAGCAAGTATCACTGATTAAAACGACTAAAAACCTAGTTACGTCCAACTCTGAGTCACTTACTAAATGAAGGAAAGGAAACAATTCTGGGTGCAGTGAATAACATTTTCCTTTCATTTGCCCGTAGAAAGTTTTTGAGAGGTAATGTTGGATCTTATACAGCGACTATACTTCTATTATTACCAACATTAGAAAAGCAACACTTCATCAAACACATCAGTTATAGAAATATTAAGTAAAAAATGTTGGCCCTAGGCTTATGTGCATTAACAAAAATGACTTGTACATGTAGTGTTGAAGCAAATAATGGCATTTTACATCATTATATTCTATATATACGTGTCCCTAAGGCTATTGGGAGGTAAGCTGTGCCAAGCAGTGAACAAAGTCTCTCTTTGTGATTTCTGCTCATGTTTAGTGACCAAAAACATAAGGCGTCATTGTATAAAAATGCTCACTCTCACCAGTTTGGGGTTTATAGTTTGACCTTAAATAACACCCAGAATACACTGCAGAACACATACGTCTGAGTGTTACAGCCAGATGAACACAAAAATATGTTAGTTACTATTATATAATACGTGCTTTTACATCCCAGCATTTCCGTGTCCGCCATTGATGTTGTTGTTGATTATACAGAGTATCAATAGATACAAATAAACATAACTAATCAAATCTAAAAAATAAAAAATAAATGCTGTTTTTAACACAATATCAAAAAATATGAAGATCCTGATAATCTCAGGAAAGTAGGATTTGTGTTATTAAAGGTCTTTTTTGAAATACCTGAATGATTTATGATACGAGTAAGTGCATGAAGCTGATGACAACCAGCTGAGGACTTTAAAACGCCCAGACTCAGCTCGTGAGGCAGAGGTGGATCAGACGTGGTATAAGGAGGGGAGACAGCAGTATTTGGGAAAGATGAACGGTGTGCACTAGACTTCACAGAGAGGAGTCTGATCGGTTTAATGAAATGCAGGAGTCGAGAAGTTGAGGTTCTACCTGGAAAAGAAAAAGACGACCATGGAGGATAGGATGATGATTCAAAGGGTGTTGGTTGTTTGTCTTCTCTACTGCTTTGTCAGAACAGGAACCGCAAGGTGTCGGAGTAAAGGTAAGACTCTGGATGGGGGAGTATTGTAAACTCAGTTGCAAATGTTTGTAGATTTGTAGATGGAAATACTGAACTGACTTTTTCTAGTCCTATAGCTTTCCAAGAAACACTTACAATATGTAGACATGCATATATATACAGTAGGAGATTAGAACATATAATCTGCACCTGTTTCTAATAAAAGCATAGTAAATGTACCAAACTGATTCATTACATATCATTGCACTTTTTTCAGAGTATGACTGGTGCACTTTTCCTCAGTGTGTTAATAAAGTATGTTTGTTTCTATAAGCTCTTTAGAGCTGTCACTTACAATTTTTAAAGTTAGAGCCTTCTTGTATTTTTTTTTGTACCTGGCCATGCTTTCTACCCTTAAATAATAAAATACCTGTGTTTCTGGTTTGACACCATAAAAAACAGCCAGTGAGGAATGCTGGCACTACTTGAGCAGAGGTGGGGAAACACATATTGTATTGCACTTATTGGAGAGTGAGTTGAAACAGTGGTTGCCTAAGTGTGCATTTGGTTGTGCTAAATTGTATTTTGTATTAGGGCTTTATGTTAATGCCCAGATCTGTTAAATAACAGCTTATTCCTAGAGAAAATGAGGCTAATGCTAAGCACATACAGAATTTCAAAACTCATCTGGGGATTGTTGTATAATCCATATGTTACTCAGCCCTTGATTCCTCTTTTGAAGATTACGGTCATGTGTTATCCTCTGCAAATACAAGTCTTATGTTTGGTCAAAGGTGATGAAGGTATTGGGGGCACATAGTACATAAATCAACATCATGGACAGTAAAGTTTATCAAGATTGCTATGCTGTAACACATCCCATCTTTACACTGTCTCTGTCCTTTTGACTCTAAGCCCTGTTCCCAGCTGCAAATAGTCGACTGAGAAAAAGTCTTCCTTTTGTGACTGATCCCACCTTCCACCATTCCTTTAAAGATGCTCATCTCCTGTTTGAGGTGAGAAAATATATTTGGACTTGCCCATGTCTTTAATCCATTGGGTCTAATAGTTTACCTTTTGTAATTTCTAGATCCTGCTGGGTGGGATACATTTTCCAGAATCCAGTGGAGAGTTTTCAGTCGATGACAGCGAGCTAGCTTCTCTCGAAAAGACAAGAAAATTGGAGGTCATCTGTGAGGAGATCATTCCCAGGAATCTATCAGACATACTGAGGCTACTTTCCAACATTTTAAAAAACAAAGGACATCTGCATCAGGATGACTTTGAGCGCACCCTGTTGACTTTGGTTTACACCACCCAGAGGATGGTGAACTCCACCAGCAAATATCAAAGAGAAGCATGGGCCGAGTCTTTTGTTCGTTTATATAAAGCTATCAAGCAAGACCTGATGACCTGACCAGTAATAACAAACTGAATTTAAAACACCCAGGAGGCCATCTGTCCAGCCAGACAAGTCCATTTGTTATTATTAATATTATTATTAAAATATTAAAATATTATCACAAAAAAACAAAAAATTAGAGCAGAGGTACAGTAAATATATTAAATTATACAATTGAGTACTGAGTGGACTATGGCACTGAATCTCATGGATCTTACATTCAAATGTCTTTGTGCTTTTTGTTCTGTAGCACCTTGGTTTGGTTCATAAATAAACAGTTCGGCAATAAATGTACAAAACAATTATTTTACAGTATGACAAATTAATGGACAGAAGAAAATATATGTTTTATAATGTTTTCTCTTAGATTTCATAAAAGAAAACACAAAAATTATAACTGACTTTTGACATACCTTACCACCAGTAAGGAAAAGGGCATTATGAAATACTTGCACCACATTGATACAGTACAGTGTCTTTGACAAAGGTCCGACTTAAGCTGCCTTCTATCTAACTAATGTACAATCGCTAGAGTAGCAGCTCACAAAGTAACTCCCATAATGATGGGTGAAGGCTGGGGTAGTTTCAGAGACTGCTTGGGCTCCAGGGCGTTCATGTCTGCCCCACTTCCTTCCAGGGAGCTGGGTACATTGGGAGGACAGAAGGGCAGGTAGTGCAGCCAGAATAAGTAACTGTTAAGGCCAAAGGGAAGGTTGTAGACCTCTCCACTCTCCAGGGTGTTGCTACAGTCGTCTTCATGAGCCTTATTCCAGGCCAGGATGCCTCGTTCTTGTTTTGATCCTGTTGGGCACATACTATCATGTTTACCTTTATGGAAATTTCAATATACATAATTTTATTTATTATGACTCTTTACATAGGATTCTTTTAATGGGTTTTCTTTCTAAACATCCCTGTTTACACTAATCTAATAGCTACAGCAAGGCATTTCAGTTCTTGTGTTTTATTTCATATTTTAGCTGTATTGTAGTAGGACACCTTGAAATATTCCAATCAACCTTGTTTACATGAATCCTTCCGAGTGTGCATTCATTTGGCTTTCATTTCCCATTTTATTTGTCCTACTTTCACAAATCTATTTAGCGCTATTTCAAACATTAACTTCTATTGCCTTTATCATATTGAGTTGATTTTGCCACTATAAGCCACTAGACCTTTCAAAGTAAGAGTCTTTTACTTCTACTCTTCTACTGATGTATGATTAACCATTTTAGAACTGAAAAAGTCCACAGTACAACTTTTACTATTTTCTGCCAGTAAAGGGACTCATTAAAAGGCACATATGTCCTGACACCAGAGCTTTAACTACAGGGACAACTCCTAGCTAAGCTAATAGCTAAGCTATTAAACTATAAAAAAGAAAAACACTATTAAAGTAAATCTTATAGACAAAATTAATTACTCCATACCTGGAATTGTGTTGTCAAGTATGAAGCCAAGGAATCCTCCCACAAACATGCTGGTTGTTAGAAGTACCTGAAGCACTTGGTCCAGTTCTACAACGCCTGAACACAACACAAACACATATTATTCTTAAAGGTTTGTTATTGAAAATAAAATACACACATTTTAATTTGTCTATGATACCTGTAGAGATTGTTTTAGGATTCTTCAGTACCCAGTTAGGTATTACCAAACCAGAAAACATGGAGAAGCCGAAGATAAAAATGTTTCTGGATGAATTCATATCTGCATACTAAAAAGAAACAAACAGTTAAATAAAGAAGCTCTTTTAGATATACATAAATCAACAGAACACTTACCTGCAGATTTGAAACTCCTGCAGCAGAAATGACTCCAAACATCACCAAAAACATTCCTCCAACTACAGGAGATGGGATGGTTGTAAATATAGCACCTACTTTTCCAAACACTCCCATAATAACCATTAAGACTCCACTGGCTACTATCACCATGCGACTGCCAACCTGCAAAAAGTCTCTAATTATTATAGGAAAAACAGTAAATTTGGTTTTCAGAAAACCCTGAGACTTTATCATAGTAGGTACCTTGGTAATACCGAGGGCTCCTACATTTTCGCTGTATGATGTGGTACCATTCCCTGTGCCCCAGGCTCCAGCCAGCAGACAACCCAATCCCTCGATGCCGATACCCCTGTTGATGGCATGTTTAGGGGGAGGTGGAGCCCCAGACAACCTGGCACAAGCATGGTAGTCCCCAACCGACTCTATCATGGAGGAAATAACACCTGCTAAGATGCCAACCACCCCGGCCAGGCTCACGGTGGGCATGCCCCACTGGCCTGGGTATGGGAAACTGATCCATGGAGCCTGGCTGATGACATCACCCTTTAAATCAGTACGGGCCAGGTAACCGTACTGGTCCGGGTCAGAGGGAAGAACGTTGTAATTGGTCAAAATGTAGCAGATGAGCCAAGACAATGTAATTCCAAGCAAAACCTGAAAACACAAAAAGATACAATGTAGTTTATATTAACATTCTTGTGATTATCCTATTTGTAGTATTCTTCTGTTATTTAAAAGTGCTTTGTACACACAGGCAAAATCTGAAAGACATAGACCCGGGTTGCGTGAAGCTTTTTATCTTTACTGTATGAGGGAAAAGGCACAGCTATGTGGCGCAGGTACTGTGAGAACAGAATGATCAGAGATGTTGTCCTGGAAGAGGGACATAAAGAAAATTTACATTAGTTTTAAAATATGCACATCAGAAAATTTCTTCAGAAATCATTTTTTACCCACATGGCAGAGATACCCCAGTGATTGCCTGCGCTGACGCCGGCTGAGTCAAACAGGGACAGTCCAATGAGAGAAATAGTGGGAGCAATGGTGAGCGGTCCAATAAAGCGCATGAAGAGGCCAATGAGACCAGAAAAGCCAACGAACACCTGGAAGAGTGATCCCACCATAATGGACCCCTGGAGCTATAGAAAGACAAACAAAACTTGAATAACAATAGATCAAAAATAGCAACAAGTTACATTCATAGAAAATGATAATTAGTTTAGGAAAAGTTTAGAAAGGGATGCACTAATTATGTTGAGACAAACTCTGTCTAAAAACACCTTGCAATAGAAAAGGGGAACACTATAGTGGCTAATCTTGCAACAAACCATTTAAAAGTTACATGTTAGCATAAAACAGTCACGGATAATATTACCAGAACACAGACAGTAAACAGTGACTACTGCTGTCTGTATTCACAAAAATGCAAATTAGTTATAGTCATCATAGGATTTTATTGTTTCACAGTAATGGATATATAAATTACATCAGCAACTACTTCTGCAAATTGTGAAAAGCGACCTCAGAAGACTTTATTTTAACACTGCCAGGCAGCCTTGTGTGTTTAAAACGAATAGTGAAAATGCAATTAAAGAGCATTTCCTTGGAGGTCACTCTATCAAATGGGATTAGAAATGTCATCTGGATGCAATTTACTTACTGCTCTCATTCGACTTTGCCACACCTCGATAAATTCTGTGGATGAGGTGTTGACTAGACTGGCGTTCTGAGTCCAAGCAGGGCAGGTCCACTCTGGCATAGATAGCATTGCCATTGAGGGTGCTAACAATGTAAATGTGCCACCTTGAAGTATTGGAAGTCTGGAAGAAAGAAACAAAATAGTCAAACTTCTCTTCTACACTTTCTCAGTGTCTTCTGTATCTCAGTAGTAACATATGATCAGTTGATGTAACTCATGTGAGGTAGGGAGAGTCTCTTATTAGACAAAGTAGGAAAGGGGTTAAGTAAATCACAGTTATCTGCTACACAGGAGTGACTGGTGTCAATGGGCTGGGCTAAGCCTCTCCTGTCATCTAGGCCAGAAAACACATAAATAAATTATAGACACATTTTGTACCAAAGTAACTCAATGTGGTTTGCAGAATTAACACAAAAGTTGTAGCAAAGAACAAACTTAAAATTAATAAACTAAATAAATAATAGCAAAAATAAATGAACAGATTCTAGAACATAGTGTTTATAGTCTTAATGGCAATGAATATGTCTAAACTACCACAAAAATAAGAAAAGGGGCTTATTTTTTTACAGACCAATCACAGATGTGAAAGCCTGCCCTTTGAATTACCCATTATTGGGGCTAAATGTATTCTGTCCAGAGACTTGAATTTGATTGAAACCAGGTTCGAATCTCAGCCTTTTCCCCAAAGTTCCCAGATCTAGGCAAATAGTTCCTGGAACACACCATGTCAAAATATGAGAGTTCACAGATCCTGTTCCATAAAGTTAACCAATGTCCAAATGTGATTGTATTTATTAGCCCACTTATCAAATATTACCACCAGCCGCCACTGTTGCTATGCAATAATGTGGCTTCCTTGTACACAGATGACATCAGATTCATAGCAGGTACAGAATATTTAGTCTTTGTTAATTGTTTCCTTTCATCTGATACTCAGGTTTGTGGAGAGGGACAAGAGAACGTCAGTGGTGTTAAGCCAAGGTAGTGTGGATTTAGCTAGCACTAGATTCCAAACATAATAAGAGAGAAATTCCTCCCATAATCCTTCTGTGACACAAATATTAAGTCAGACTGAGTCTGCAAAAGCAATGAACAAGTTTAGAGTGACATAGTTAAGATGCATTTTCCCCTAAAAACAAAATCAGCAGTGACATCTCTTGCAGCTGTGTTAATGCACCAATCGCTGGTAAAAAATTATGTTACACTTTTTCTTTTGTTACACTTTTCTTATTGTTTTTGAAGCCCTTTTAATAGTATTACATTTTTTCTAATAGGAAAATATTACTTTGTGTGTTTTTTCTGTATCTCCCTGACATTTTATTCTTTAAAGCTAGGTCAGCTCATTTTGGCAGGCCTCACTGTTCATAGGTTGAGTAGTAAAGCTGCATATTCTGTTCTAGCTTAATCACTGGAGCACACTAAATCCCACTTTAGTGCAACCCACTGCTCAACAGGATTTTAGGGCAGAAACTAAAACATAACTAAAAACTTTGTTTTTCTAATAAGAGATTCCAAAAACCTGTTGATTAAATTAGCCTTTATGTTCCCAGCCTCAAAAAGAGCACACTAGTCCCATCTTTATCCTCTTCCTTACCTGATGCCAAATGTGACTTGCAGTAATGTGCAGATCCCAGAGACAAAAAAGATGGTACTAATGAGGTGGCTTTGTGTAAGACCATCATGTTGAAGACACAAGCCTTGAGACAGAATCATGGGGATGGCAATGATGCCTCCAAATGCAGTCAAACAATGCTAGAGCAGGGACAAACAAGAAAAAACTAAATACATCAAAATAATATGTTTATAATTTCACTACATTGACAAAACCTAACTCAAATATCTATGCATATATGTTTTGTTACTTTGAGGCAGTCTAAAGAAAAAAAGGAAGCTGTTATCACAGTTACTTGGTTAAGTGTCCACTGTATGCATGTCTTTCACCTCTGAATGTATAATCAGGCTTTTTACCAAATGTATCAAATTAAATCCAACCAAGGATAGGCACATCTTGGAAAAGAGGCAGTCATAGGTCAATATAATCAATTTAATATAACAGCAGAGCAAATGGAGTGTAGCTAAGATAACCATTTGTTACCGTGACCTGAAAATGTTCATGTTGACGTACCTGAATGCCTAGAATAATGCACAAGTACCAAGGAGGCACGTCTGTCACACAGTAGGCCAGCTTGTTGTTGTTGTTGTTGTTCTCCTTTATCGAGCTGTCCACTTCTTCACCATGTTGTGTCCCAGACAGATCACAAAAACATCCTTCAAGCTTAAATAGCCAAGAGATGTCAGTCACATGAAGAGTAAACATTCAAAAAAGCAAGAGACTATGGCTGTTGTATTATTATGATTGCTCTCCCATACAATACTGCTACTAAATGTTCATCCTAAACATTTTATACAGCAAATGTACATTTTAGAATTATTTTGTATCACCAAAATGCTGTCAGTGTTGGTTAGGAAATCTCCATACACACTCAATACATTAACAACGTGCATTATTTGCAACCTTAAATCATTTTTTTATTTTGTGTTTAGTCCATCACAAAAGACTCACAAAAGATTTTAATACATTCTGCTGCTGCCTGTCGAGATCTTTGTGGTTTGTCGTTTCAATAATGTAATTAAGAGCATGGAGGAGCAGGAATGTAAACAAGTACATTCTTATGTATCCATGACTCTCAAGAGATTGAAAACAGACTTAATATTTATTTTGTATTGTTGTGCGACGCTATACACAGTGGTAGTTATAATTCATTTTAGTATGTTTACCTATTATTACTAAATATATTATGCAACTACATAAAAAGTAAATTGTTTCACTCATATTCCAGGTATATTTTAACCACTGCTTTATTTGTAAAATATGATTATAAAATATTTAGTTTACTTAACTTTACACAATGCCACAATAATATGGAAGGTATATATTTAGTGTTAAATTAAGTAGTTTTGTTAAGTTATAAAGTATAAGTATAAGTTATAAATAAATGATACTCACTGCAAAAGCATAGTTGTCAAGTCCGTTGCTGTCCTTCTCTGGAGCCATGTCAGGATGATCCTACAACGTCAGGTGGAAGTCTTCTGGGTCTAGTAAAACCGCCGCAGACTGAAACCACATCAGTGAGCGTCACAGAGGAAACAGTAAGAGTAGAAAGCTGGGAGCTAGGGGAGGGTGTGTGTGTGTGTGTGTGTGTGTGTGTGTGTGTGTCACAGAGCAAAGTTTAAACACGAGACTGCTTTGTTAAGTCCCACCAGCAGTTCATGTGAACCCAATTATAACAGTAACAAACGCAGGCCAAATGCCCTTTTTAACACCGTCTTCTCTCCTCTGCCATTCTATTTTAATATGAGTATAATATCAAAATATTACAAAAACAATTAAAAACCTGCCAGGCTTTCTTTTTTTAATTTTTAGACCAAATATTTGAGGGCAAACCTCCATGACTATCACATGTTGCTGGTAGAATCACATGGTACACAGAAGTCACTGGTGATGAGTAAATGTTCAGTGAATGTTCACTTTGTTTCCTAATTTGTATTTCCCCTCAAATGATATTACACTAGAAAGAAATTACATTATTAGCATAGAGACTTTGATAACTGGCCTCAGCTACTTAATTACAGAAAGTGGGTCTCAAAAGGAGATGACATTGAAAGGTAGGGGCATTATCAAATTGAAGATTTAGTTAACTGCAAGTGCACCAAAATCTGGGCTGTGTCACGGGTAAGTCATGTCTGGTAAAATATTTATATTTTTAAGTAACAAAACATATTCAGAGGGATTGGCTACAGTTACCCACAACACCTAACGGGACAAGCAGAAGAGAATGACTAAATGAATTTATTCAGAATGCCCTGCTCTGTTTGTTGTGTTTAGGAAGAAACCTGGAGAAAATGTCTCAAACAGAAAATAGTTGTAGGGAAATTGGTCTCACATGAATCTTGCAGAGCAGAGAGTTGCAGCTGGGGCATCATGAGTTCTTCTGCTCTGCATGTGACTGTGCGCAGTGTATAAGGATCCATCACATGTCAGGTAGGGATTGAATTCGGATCACCGCCAACAGTCTGTAAAAGGAGAAAGAAATCTTAACAAAGCATTTAACATAGTGGTTTTGAAATAATGAATTTAAACACGAGTTTAAACTTTTGTACATGACTACTTTTGATGATGACAATTCTGTTTACTCATGAGTCATGTTTCTTAATGTATGTTCAATCGCTAAAGCATAGCTAAAGACCTGGGAAAATTGTCCTTTGTGATTTCATTTGCACTGGTCTCACTGAACCAGAAGCCACTGTTGATCCTGCCATTTACACCATTTACGTCAAGCATTATCTTGGAGTCGCATGATCACGTTTACACTTAGAGGTGGTAAGCTTTTAACTGTGGGTGCCACAGACCATTCACTAATGTAATTAGGTTTAGACAGTCACTTGGCTTAAGCAGAGGGAGTAATGCATTGCATATGTTCTTCTCAGATAAGTACAATGTAACAAAAAGATTATGAGTAAAAATGCTTTACAAATGCTTTAGAATTAACTCTTTGTATTCCATTTTCCTTACTTTTTATTTATAGTAAAAACTAAAGTCTGGTCTTTTTGTTTTTCACTAAGTAAAAGTGTATTGTTCTAAATAAAGGCAGCTGTAACAGCAAGCCTCTATTGTTGAAGAATATCCTGTAGAGCTGGTCATTGGGACTTTGTTCTACTTGCCAATTCCAAAGACGTACAGACGCTGAGGATTAAATCAAGGTGCTTAAAGAGCATGATTATTGCACAGGTGTGCCTTAGGCTGGCCACAATAAAAGACCACTCTAAAATGTGCAGTTTTATCACACAGCGCAATGTCACAGATGTTTTGAGGGAGCGTGCAGTTGGCATGCTGACTGCACGAATGTCAACCAGGCGTTTCAGAGATTTTGGCAGTACATCCAACTGGCCTCACAACCGCAAACCACGTGTAACCACACCAGCCCAGGACCTCCACATCCAGCATCTTCACCTCCAAGTTCCTCTGAGACCAGCCACCCGGACAGCTGCTGCAACAATCGGTTTGCATAACCAAAGAATTTCTGCAAATCTGTCAGAAACCGTTTCAGGGAAGCTCATCTGCATGCTTGTCGTCCTCATCGGGGTCTCGTGCTTACTGCAGTTTGTTGTTGTAACTGACTAGAGTAGGCAAATGCTCACATTCGATGGCGTTTGGCACTTTAGAGTAGTGTACTGTAAAATTGCTTATTTTAGAGAGGCCCATTATTGTGGCCAGCCTAAGGCACACGTGCATCATGCTTGCTTGATATGCCACACCTGTTCTGTGATGATTATCTTTGTCAAAGGAGAAGTGCTCTCTAACACAGGTTTTGAAAGATTTGTGATTGGGAACAAAATTTGAGATAAATAGGCCTTTTGTTTACATAGAAAAAGTATTAGATTTTGGAGTTCAGCTCATGAAAAGTGGGGTCAAAAACAAACTTTTTGTTCAGTATAGTTTGACATTGTGTCCTGAAACAACCACAAGATGGAGACATTTCTATCCTCCACCACTAGGAGTCTCAATTAACCAGCGTCCTCTGAATTAACTATTATGAGAGGTCATACTAAGGCCAGGGAGATAAAAGTACCAATAAATTTACAGATATGAGAGGCAACAATAAAGAACATGTTTAATATTCAAACACTGTGGAATTTTGACTTAAACTACAAAAGTACTAGATGGCTTTGAGCCTAGCTTTAGAAGAGTGCTTATATTTGTTAGGCTGAAGAAACACTGCTTTTTACTATAAGTAGACAGACATGACAGCAAGATAAAACATAATCACTGCATACAGATTACACACACAATGAAACACAAATGGCAAACATGGATGACGATTACCTAGGAAATTTCCTAGAAGTATGCCGTTACACACTTGCTCCTCCTCCATGAGGCCCATGTGATGAAGGTTAAACACCACAGTACAACCTACTTGACCTAATCTTGTACACGGTACACAGCAGGAGAGGATTCTATTCAAAATTTCTGATACCTAGGGGACAACTGTCAACAAAAGATGCTAATGGCAGGAGAGAAGCTTTTAGAAACATGGAGCAGAGAAAATACAGTTACAGAGACCTGCATAGATGAACAAAGAGAACCGCAACAACCTAAAAAATTATCACATTCAATTGAAGAGATTCTGAAAAGACCTGTGTGTCATAGAAAAGACAAACTCTCTCATCATAACATAACAGTAATAATGGAAACCAGCAGGACGTCAAACCAGTTTTCACATGCAGGTGAGGGTGCTGCCCCTTTAGCTTAAATGTAATCTTAAATTTCAATGTATGTTGTTATGTATTATCTTTGTAATTGTAAGTGTAATGTTGGCAGTTATTCTCTCTTTTTAGAATCATCATTACAATGTGAGTCACAAAAAGCAATAGAGAGCTGTACAGGTAAGCACTGTTTTGTTATAAATAAAAACGAAATTCAAAATTGCTAGATTGTGAAAATATGTATATTAGGAAAATGTTGGAAATGTGGCTTTTAGGCTTGAGGAAGAGGAGACAAACAAGGATCACTTTTACACCTTTCCAGCTGCGGGAGCTGGAGCGGGTTTTTCAGCAAACTCACTACCCAGATGTGAACACCAGAGAGCAGTTAGCCTCCAGTCTGCAGCTCACTGAGGCACGGATACAGGTATTGGGATTTTGTTATATGTTGTGTCTAAAGTTAAATTTTACTGCTTTTATGCTCAAGACTCCTGATACTATGTGGCATTCTGTGAAGTTTTTAAATACATAAAATGAAACATAATAAACATGGGAAGAATATTATTAGTGACCTTGAATTTCAAATACAGATAAACCATACATGTGAGACATAAAATACACAAATAATGATCACAAGGACAGACTGCTGTCTAATATTAATTTAACAAGGTCCCAATTATGTCATAATTAGGTTGAAACCCATCTTTGAATAAAATGGTACATTAGCACTTTGTCTGTCATGACTGTGTTTATTTTATTGATTTATTTTGCTTCAATATTCTCAGATTTGGTTTCAGAACCGCAGAGCCAAATGGAGAAAGGTGGAAACACTAAACAATATAGAACTTGTGGCCCAACAGCCAACAACCTTAACAACTCAGCGCCTGGTTTATTATGAGGTAAATAAAGGCCTTTTACACTGACAAAGATTTTAAAACAAGACCTTGAATTGATGAGCTATTAAAGATGTTAATCTGTTGCTTGCCCTGATAAGTTGTATACACATACACTCTGCAATTACAGAAGCACCAGCTGCACGCAGTGTGCTGGCTCCGTTGCTGCTTTCCTGAACTGCTTCAGTCTCGTCTGGTTTCACCAAATTTGAACCCTCTTACCTTTACCAACATGAACTTCCTCCATCACAGGGCACTGAATTTTGACCCATTACAGACAGAAAGATAACTTGTTATTAGTGTTTTGTTTGTTTGGTTTTTTTTACATTTTATCAAATACTTATGCTCAAGCTCCTGTCATTGAACATTTTAACATGTATCAATTAACATTTGTTGTATTGATATATTTTTATGTATCAATAAAACATTGTTTTTATTCTAAACCTTAATGTTTGTGCTATGGTCAATAAAATCAATTCAGAAAGCTTTCTTAAAGTTGTAAGAACTTCAACTTTTAAGACAGGACATTGCTTTGTTCCACAAAAAAGTCAGGTTTGTTTTGTACTATAAATACAACTGCACAAGCGCCTTATTCATGACACCTCACTTCCTTGTCAGAAGTAGATATGGTGTGTGCAATAAACAGTTTATCAGCTTGACTCTTTCACAACCTGTGCTTATCTTAATTTGCACTTGTAATATTAGGGTTATTGGCAGGTCAGTCCCAGGAAATTTTCTAAAATGATCAAAGACACTGTATCTGCAAAAGCTAAAACATATACAATGCCAATTTGTCAAGAGATATGTTGCATTGATGTTTGAATGATCGATTTGATTCACAAAATGGTCTGTTTCTATTATGGAAACATAAAATATCATTCTGTAAAATAAAAGAACATGCTTGTGTTTTCTGAGAACACACAGTTACACAGAGTTACACACAGAGTTTACCCAATTAAAGTGCAGATTACGCAATAAGATTGTTCTTATCTCTATAACTGATAGCTGATTAATTAAAGAAACACTGAGTTCAGTCTAACATTTAACCCTGACCTTGTCAATTGGTAAAAAAAAATTTAGATAAATGGTACTCCTGGATACAAGGTAAGTTTGTTAAAGAATGGAATAAGTCAATCTGTATATGTATATATCATATGTGTGTTTACAGCATTTTCTTAAAACAAGTAGAATTATTACTTGATGAAAATTTGTATTTGAATAAAGTGGATAGATTAATGAGAATTTGGAATTGGTACTTGTTTCTTCGGCTTTCACACAAGTTTTGTTTCTCACAAATTTAAACAAACATCAACAGTGAACAATAAAAGTCAGGTTTAAAACACTGTGGCTCTAGAGCAGTATCTTTTACAAACTGTGGCTTATGCTGATATTTATAGAAGAGTGTAATGGTTGATGCAGAGTCACTTCAAACTCATCACAAACTGATCCAAACAGATGGATACTTCAACTTATTATTAGTCCTAAAAATAATGTGTGTCAAAAAATTGTCAACGCAATGTTTTAAACAAACCCCGTAAGCTATTGAACTCGCCATGTCTTAAAGAAGACAACAGGTGGCGCCATCGGATGCATGAATAAGCAGAATCGATGCTGTAGCTATATTTTGCTATAGTCACACTGAAGGCAGCACTGACCTAATTCTGTCGCAGGGGTTCGGTGGTTATGGCTGTGTCCATCTTCTGTCAAGTGTTAATGACTTTAACCTGAAGGAAAATGGGTATCTTTTGTAGCCTCCCGAAGCGCCTTTCTACAGGGGGGCGGATATCCTAAGCATCTCGCAGCCTCCGCCCGCCTGTGTGGCTCAGAGGAGAGGCAGGGGAACTGCAGACCGACGGGGGACACCGATAACAAGAGAGAGGCGATGGCCGCGGATGGAGGATGCGGGGAATCGGTGGATCACTACCGGGCCGAGGTGGAGCGGCTCACGCAGGAACTGGCTGAGGCAAACCGGGAGAAGATAAGGGCAGCAGAGTGCGGTCTAGTCGTGCTGGAGGAGAATCAGGCACTTAAACAAAAGTATGCAGACCTGGAAAGCGAGCAAGAGAGTCTCAGGAAGGAGTTGGAGCAGTTACAGGAGGTAAAGGGATACACTGTGAGACACTGTGGCGTGGCTGAAGCACTGCAGTCAAGTACTCCCTCCTAAATTAGCCAAGTCTATGTTGATGTTAGGACTAGTGTGTTTTCAGTGGTGCTTTCTGTAGACTAGTACAGTCCAATACAATCAGCCATGGTCTTTTGGGTTACTTACACAATGTTTCCCCTAATTCCCCTGAATTCTCCATAAAGTTTATCAGGATAAGAAACATACTGTCAAGCTTCAATCTATGCAAATGCCTTTATAACATTTTGACATTTGTATCCCATTATACTGACAGCAGTCCACATTTTCTTGATACTCTTTCTGCATGGCAACAGTCTTTGCTTGCAGGTCAGACTACAGGCTGGGAGTACTTATGCAGTTCCTGTTTGGCCAAAATATCCATTTGTTTCTTATTAAACCAAGTATCATTCCTGATAATCAGAGATGCACTCCACAGTTTGCATGGCACCTGTCAGTTTTCTAATGATGTAAAGCTGAATGTAAAGTATAGTTCTGGACAGACACAAAGACATTAAGACATTTGTGCAGTCAACTCTAAAATCTAAGCTTCTGTATCGTTTATAACAATGTAAGGCATACATTTATAAATGCTATTTAGTCCAGCCTGGCACTGTATATTCTATCATTAGTGCATAGATGCACATAAGAGGTGGCTGCTGACAGGGCTCAGGGCTCAAGGTCGTTTATAGAGTTGCTCAGACCAAAAGGGCACATGAAGGGAACAGCTGAAGACTGCATTTTTAGCAGAATAAGACACAAGGGAGTGTTTGCTCTTTGTTGCCAACTCAGGAAGCCTTGTCATACTACTATTGTTATCAGTGAGTCTGAGTGATGTAGTTTGACACAACCTTAACTGTCATGTAATGAAAGTAAAATAAGTTAGATTAACATCAGTTTATTGAGAGAGAGCTTCTTTTTTTTTTTTTTTTTACATATTTTAAATATGATATTGTATCATTGTAAGAATTAATTTTTATTTAATTAATTATTTGGGTATTGATCACCTGGCTCCTCATTGCAATAAATAACCCATGATGATATCACATGCTCAGTATAAGGGGCAGCACTTAACACATTACATTATGCATGTGCAGTTTTATACTCACATCTCCCACTTTCTTTCTTGTGCCCTTTAAATTTATGGCTGAATAGTTGAGTACTTTCAAAATATGTTTGCAGCACGTTGCCAGCCTGTGAGGCGCTGTCGGCACAATGTCTCACAGTTGATTGATTATTCAATGATACATGACACTGTGGATGAATGAAAATTTGCAACAAAAAGAAACAACCTTTTGGATTAAACTGCCCACATTGTTTCTAGGGTATATTGTGTTTATCATCTACTATTCAGATTGATTGGTGCATCCTTTGTGCATTTGCCTTGTACTTGTATGTTTGTCTGTCTGCTATGAATGTCCCTCTGAGCCTACCACACACTTCTATGACTATATTAACTTTGAATTTGCCCTTACAATAATGCCACAGTCTATTCAGTTTTCTCAGGAGTGCTGGGTATTATAAAAGGCAAGGGATATAGAAATTGGAATTGCTTTTAGGGCTAAGGCTTTACTTACATTTATGAATGACATCTAGAAATATAAATTGATAGACTTTTTGCCATAGATCATATTTTTTTCCTCCTTAACACCCAATTGAAATTGGTTGTTCATAGAAATTTAGAATTAGATTGATGCTGTAAAATGTGAAAATGCATTGACATTTTTTTGTTTTTGCTGTAAATAAGAGGCCCCACAGTGTATGCCATTGTGCAAACTGGTCAGATTTCCATCCGTTTGTATAGGGTTGTTTGCAGCATATGGCAGGTCCTACATTCCACTTTCGTCCAGTTCCCAGCTGGAGGAGAGAGTGCCACCAGGAAACTCCACCTATTAGAGTATACTGTGATACAAACCGGGTGAGATTTTTAAATTTGATACATTTAATCTGATACATTCGACTTTAACTCAACAGACTGGTGCAGGTGCACAGTATAGTTAGATAAACTGATCTGTACATGTCTTGTTGGAAATTGGGCTTATATACTACTTTCACTCATGCTTCAGTGCAACTTGTGCTTTTGCAGTCTCAACTGTTACTGGATGGCCTTGTGCAATATCCATGGTTTACACTTGGTCAGACTTGGGTACCTAGGTAGAGTCAGCACAGTACAGATGTAATTGTAATTCATATTTATGTTTTAGTTCTGTCTCTTTCTCTATTTATTATTGTTTCTTTGTCTCAAATGATATTGTCTTTGATGTTTTGGGGTGTTTGTATTTGTCCTTATTGTGTTTCTTTGTGTTATTGTGTTTCTTCTTTTCTTTCTTTCCTTTTTGTGTAACATCTACCTGCAGATGGAAATTAGCCTGGGGCTATAATCTGATCATTGATTTAGCTATTTCCTTAGATCTGGACTCTGAATTAATTACACAAGAGTATTTACTTTTGCAAAGATGACAAATCTAGACTTTACAGCTTGTAAGTGAAAACCATTCTATCATTAAAACTGACAAAGATATATTTGTGATTGTGAATGTTTGTGAATGTAATGTTTGTTGTATGCGGGTCATGGCAGTAACTTTTGTTGCCCAAAGTGAAAGAGTTTTTTTCTCTCATCTCTCATTTTTTATCATCCCTCTCTTTTACTCACTCCATTCCTCTTATTTCTTTTTCCAGCCTTTAGCATTGTCACTCTTCCACATCCGTCTGAGTACGTAATGTAGTGTATCTCTCAGGAGCACTGCTTCGAGATACTCAGAAGTATCTCGAAGCAGTGCTGGAGACAATATTACTCTGTGGTCGTGGCTTGTTAGCACGGTCTCTGGGCAGATAAACCTCTGCTACAATATTGTGCTGAAGGATGCTGCAGCTGTAGAGTGGGATGGACACTGTTCAAATGGCTCCGAGTGTGTCTTCATAGTATGGCTAATATCATCCACTCTGGCAGAACAGCAGAGTTGTTTGAGTTATTCTTAGTAGTTGTCTTTCTTTTTATTATTATTAACATTATTAAATAATGTTAAAATAGTTATTAGGTTCAGCAAGAATTGAGATGACGGAGACAGCTCCACCTGGAATTTGGAAAGGATGGTCACAGTTTATTATCTTGCAAGAGGAACACTTCATACAGCATTTGGTAGTGACCAGCATGAAATGGTTCAATGCGCATTACATACAGACAGTTTCATACAGTTTTTATATGATTGTGGACGCCCCTGTTGGAAAACAGAGAATCCTTGAAGAGTGGTTTAAGTGTCGTGGCACTGATTAGCCTGTCGCCAACAAAGAATATGTCTGAATTTATCTGGTGTCTGACCCAGCTTGATCAACACAATGTCACATAAGGATGTTACAGTGTCTTTATTCTCATAACAGTCAGTCATTTATAATTAAAAAAGCTATGTATATCTTTGTTTTGCTTAGTTATTTCAGATAAGATTTTGATGCTTTCATTAGAAAAAAAAATACCACTGTTCACTTGACAAGGGTTGACAAGGGTCTCACTATTCCTGCATTTTCCCAGTGAATGTCATGTGACTGCACCGTCATCAGAACCAGTGGAGAAGGTGTAAAACTGCTGTTTGGCTTCACCTCCTTTAAAATAATGAGTATGGTGTCCAGTGAAGGGCGTGTTTAAAGTCACACTGGGTTTACAACCTTTGTGTATATATCTTCTGTATGTAACCACTGTTTTAACAATATTTGTTGAACACGGCATGGTCTGGTCTATTGTGTGCTCAAAATCTCATTGAACAATTAAACCTTGTCTAAATCTAATGTCAAATCCAGAATTAGCAAAACGTGAATGCTAATTAGCATTTGTTAACCCTGGTGAATTTGTCCTCTGACAGCCTAAAGAGAGGGTGGCTGTGGTTGTAAATGCCCTGACTGAGGATTAATTACAGATTTTTCATCTCCTCCTTTGCCCCTTTCTGCGTCCATGTGAGGACAGTAACCATGTAAAGAAAGGATGGATCAATATTTGAGGGGATGACGTGTTTCTTTCCATCATCGGCCCACCATCCCCCTGCTCATCTAGGCTGTCTGTCTTCTTTCTCCTTCTGATGTGAGATGGGAACTATGCATTGATTTGCGATAGGGAAAGTGGTCAGACCAGACTGTACACCATTGCGTACTGCTTTGTGTTGACAGGTTCCATGTAATTTGGACAATGTGGACAATGACTCAACATCAAGTCATTTGTATTTACCAGGTTTTCTATAATAGAAATGAGTCAGGAGAGAACACAAATCCAAGCCATATCCCTTAAGACCTGCAGTTCTGTCTTGAGGTTTGCTGAGGTCGACCTGTGACCCTCGCAACAGGTGACAGACGCTTTTGAGCATACAAATAAAGACATGTCTGTCCTTGTGTTTGGCTCAGGCTGGTGTGTGTTTTGTTAAACCTGCGGGGAAGGTCGTTTGTCTTTGAGTCGCTCACAGCCACAGCATGAGTGTGTTCTGTGTTTCTCTTTCCTGTGCAGTGGGTGCACCGTGCAGATGTAGTAATTGTGTGCTGGTGAGTGACTAAGCCATTCACTGGTGCTCTTGTTGTTTCAGGTTTTCATGGCTGTGTTGACTCAATGGCTCTGTGTATATGATGAGAATGGATGGGTGTTTCCTACCAGCAGCAGTGGGCTTTATAAAAAAAAAACTACACCTCCAGAGGTCTATTAATGTTTTATCTATGTTTTTCTTTTCTTTTTTTCATTTAACTCAACCCATTTTCCTTTTTCTGCAGCTGTGGTTAACGTCATGAACCTCTCTTCTTGGCGTAGACACAATAATATTTATAAAAAGCTGGCCTCTGCTGCAGTGAGATACAGTAGACGATAAGAAGCAATAGGACTCCCCTGCCCACAGGCTGTCGTATTGATTGGTCGTCTGCTTTAGCTGTGTGTGCTGCAAAGTCTGAAAGCCAAGCAAAAAGCACATTCTAAGGGAACTTGTGTTTGCGCCTCCAGCCTTACTTAGTTGCTACTTCCATACCTCTTTCTCTATTACAGTGAATTAATAGTCATGTCTTGAAGAAGCCATTTGATTGTTTCGGTTCTTTTTTGTGTGTCATGGAGGATGGAAAAGCATCCTATCTAGTTGACCGGAGGCTATTGTATTATATGAGCATTCATCTTTCTGAGTCTGATCCTCTGAAGTACTCCACACACAGACTTGCATACCCAAACAAGAACTGTTCATGTGTATGCTTCTCAGAATAGGGTCAGCATATCTGTCTCTGTCATCATGTGTGTCTATTTAGAAGATAGGGTTAGACATGCACAAAATCAAACTCTAGTTAACCCATTTATTTTAGCCTCTTCCCATAACTTCAGATCGCCAGTGTTAGGTTAGGTCAGGAAACTGAAAGGAACTTAGATTTAGGCTAAGATTCAATCAAAACTATGTCACTTTTCAGATTTTGTCTACTACCATTCTAGGTTAATCAACTCACCTGACTCGCGCACTCTCTTTAGAACCTTTTCCGCCCTCCTTTGTCCGCCTGCTCCCCCACCTTCATCGGATCTAACAGCTGATGATTTTGCGTCTTTCTTTGTAAAGAAAACGACCGCCATCAGCAGTCAGTTCTCTGCGCCACCACCTGTCGAGCTCATTCAGACCCCTGATATGTGTTTGCTCACTTCCTTCTCTCCTCTAACTGAAGCAGACGTTTCCAAGGTCATTAGTTCTAACCACCCTACTACCTGCCCGCTGGATCCCATCCCCACACATCTCCTTCAGGCCATCTCTCCATCTGTCGTGCCTGCTCTCACCCACATCATCAACTCATCTCTTTCCACTGGGTCCTTCCCACAGCTTTCAAAGAGGCCCGCATCACACCACTACTGAAGAAACCCACTCTTAACCCTACTCTGCTTGAAAACTACAGACCGGTTTCCCTCCTTCCCTTCATTGCCAAAGCTCTGGAGCGGGTTGTGTTTACTCAGCTCTCATCCTTTCTCACACGGAACAACCTCCTGGACCAGAACCAGTCTGGGTTCAAGAGCGGTCATTCCACGAAACTGCCCTGCTCTCAGTCATCGAAGCTCTGAGACTGGCAAAGGCAACATCCAAGTCATCTGTACTCATCTTACTGGATCTGTCTGCTGCTTTTGACACTGTTAATCATCACATCCTCCTGTCCTCTCTCAGGGCGATGGGTGTCTCTGGAATGGCGTTGCAATGGTTCAAGTCTTACCTCTCGGATAGATCATTCAGAGTATCCTGGAGAAATGAGGTCTCTGAGTCCCAACATCTCAATACAGGGGTGCCACAGGGCTCAGTGCTCGGACCGCTACTCTTTTCCATATACATGACATCCCTTGGCTCTGTCATCCAGAAGCATGGCTTTTCCTATCACTGCTATGCAGATGACACTCAACTCCACCTGTCATTTCATCCTGACGATCCGACGGTCTCTGCTCGCGTCTCGGCATGTCTGAGCGACATCTCACTTTGGATGAAGGAGCATCACCTGCAGCTGAACCTTGCAAAAACAGAACTGCTTGTGATTCCGGCCCATCCAAAGACCCACCACAACCTCTCCATTCAACTAGGCCCATCAACCATTACACCGTCCAGCACTGCCAGAAATCTGGGAGTGGTAATTGATGATCAGCTAGACTTCACAAGTCATGTCGCCAGCACCACCCGGTCCTGTAGATTCATCCTCTACAACATTAGAAAAATTAGACCTTTCCTATCAGAGCACTCCACGCAAATTCTAGTCCAGGCTCTTGTCTTGTCCAAACTGGACTATTGCAATGCCCTACTGGCTGGACTCCCGCCTGCACAACCAAACCTCTGCAGCTGATCCAGAATGCAGCAGCAAGAGTGGTCTTTAATGAACCAAAGAGAGCGCCACGTATCTCCTCTATTCATTAGGTTACACTGGCTCCCGGTTGACGCCCGCATCAAGTTCAACGCTATGCTCTTGGCCTACAAAACCACCTCTGGTTCTGCACCCCCATACCTCCACTCACTAATACAGACCTACGTTCCTACCAGATCCCTGCGCTCTGCAAATGAACAACGCCTGGTGGTACCGCCCCAAAAGGTACAAAATCACTCTCACGCATACCTTCTCTGGATCTGTTCCACATTGGTGGAATGATCTACCCGCTGCTACAAGATCAGCAGACTCTGTAGCCATCTTTAAAAACACCTGAAAACACATCTCTTCCGTCAACACCTGACTGACAAACACTGAGCCCTACTTCCTTTCTATCGATTCCTTTCAAAAAAAAAAAAAAAAAAAAAAATTTCTCTTATCCTTAGCATCGTATACTGCGCTGGGTTTAAACTGACTAGTTTTTGTGCACTTATGCTTTTTGTACCTTGTGTTGTTAAAGTTGCTTCCATTGTTATCCTCACTTGTAAGTCGCTTTGGATAAAAGCGTCTGCTAAATGACTAAATGTAAATGTAAATGTAAATTTTATACTCACACATGAACTAAAGAAGCGTCTTGCCCAAGGACACAATCACAGTATGAACTGTGGGGAGAGCGGGAATCAAACCGCCTACCTCCTAGTTGAAGGACAGCCGCTCTACCACTGAGCCACTGCACCCATTTTAGATGGTCAAAGGAAACAGGAGTGGTTATGTGGTTCTCAATCGGAAAATGGTGATGGGAAAAGAGCTTTAAAAGAGCTTTTAAAGACAACAACACACAACAACTGCTTAAATATTGGTATGGCTCACCAACAGCTCTACATAAAACTGGAGAGAGTAGGATGCATCCAGGCCGGCTATCTCTTTGTCTGTGTCGCTTACAGAGACATCATCAAAGACTAAGTGGATCCAGAGAGACAATCTAATCATTTCAATCTGTCTGCTGTCTCTCACTCTACTGTCTACTTCTGGTGCCTCCGGTCCTTTTTACCCGCACTGTTACTGTCCAATCTGATAACATAGCTTGTAATGTTTTGCTACTTAAGACACTCTGGATCTTACTCATCAGAATTTCCCCTTCAAAGCTCGTTCTATGGAATAAATCTAAGTGGGCCAAAGGTCAAAGTGATGAGGCGCTGTGCAGGAAGGTGGAGATAGGGTGGTTTGATCTCCACACTTCTGCATTAGTGCTGTACTACTTCTTACCCCAAGGAAGTTCATGATCATTAAGTGACTGAAGCCACAGAGTACTTTAGTGGAGAATTATTTATGCTGATCAATTAGTTCAAGTTTACAGAGAGCGAAACCATATCCAAATGGAACCTATTATTCAATCATTTTATTTGAGAGAAATATTGGATTCTATAACCATCATTAAAGAAAACAATGCTTTTATTTTCCCTCTCGTTAAGATGTCTCTTTTCTGCACAAAAAAATACCAGCGCAGTCCATGTTAAAGTGCGCCTCTAGCCATTTGTATTTTTTAATACATGTATTATTTGTGTGCTGGAGATATTCAAAGGGTAGACCATGTTTTTTTTTTTTTGCTTGACTCGCTGAATATGTGCTATGGGGCATGACCAAGCAAAGAGAAAGCTCTGACAAATATAATACTGCCATCTTTATGCAGTTTTTCCCTCCCATGTCTCTTATATTTATTTTTGCAAAAGTTGAAGTTGCATCCACCTGGACTATCTCTGCAAATGCAATCTTCTTTGTGAAAAAATCCATTGCACTCTTTCTTCCAGCTGCCCCTTTATATTACTTAAGCAGACATTCAGCAAGACCGAGCGCATAAGTGACAGGCATTCTGGGAAATAATCCAGATTCTCACTCATCATGAGGTGACTTGAGCCAAATTGAATCACTTTAATAGGACACGTCTTTTTAACTGAACCCAGTATATCCTCTGGCAGACCTTCACAGAGTGTGTAGACATCGTGTTGGTGACAAAGTGGCAGATGGGGCACTATTGTGGGTCTGCGCTACCCGGCATGGATTTGTCACTGTGAAGCACATAAAAGGCATTTTTGTTATCTGGCATTATGGATGGTTTCCTGGAGTGTCAGCACAATGGCATATTATCTTCAGAGGAATGGGCTTTATCGGGCTAAATAGCATTCAAGGAGCAGAACGCCAGGCAATTCATTTTCTTATTGTGTTGTACTGTCATCCTATAAAACAGTCATCTCACATTGATTCATGAATGGAAGGCTCAATACCAACAAGGAAATGAAGGCAGGAGATTTAAATGGTGCAGTTGAGGATGTCTGAGCAATAAGCCTTAAAATAATAACCATAAGCATCCCTTTGGCATGTCTTCTTTCAGCTTATAGACATATGTCTGGCTGCATTTATTTTGTTGATTTTGTAATTTGTTGAAAATATTTTTGAGTGTGACTGACCTCTGTACTCGCTGGCAGCCTTCTCCTCTTGTGAAAAATGTGCTTGTGCGTTGTTGTTTTTTTTTCATAGCTGACAGATCTTTTGACTTGGCACATTTCTCCGTGGCTGAGAGGAACATGAGGACATTTCTGTGTCCTTGTAAGATAGCATGTCAGGGCATCCTTTCCTATAAATCCCATAATATCCCTCATAAACAACATAGCCTCTGTAAACTTGTAAATAATATCTTATTGTTTGTTCAAAACCTACACAAGTCCCTTTGTTGAACACCATCTTTATAAATAAATATGTGTGTGGGTTTTGTCTAATACTCCCGCTGTCACATATAGCAACTTGTCAAATCAGAGCATGAGATGGTGTGGCAAAATGTCTTTTTGATTAACATTTAGGTCAGTCACATTCTACTGTATGCCTCCGTTTTACCAACAGTTGACTAAAATAAAAACCAGTAATGGTTAACTGAAGTTTAATGTGTCGTGGTCAAATTAAGTTAAGCAACAGAAAAGCAAAGATGTGGTCTGATACAGTGTTCACATAGCCGTATTGGAAAATGAATTAATAGATGTTAATGAAGCTTTGTTTTTGTACACTCTCACACTGTCAGGTCATCACCAGAGGTATTGTGCCTTGAGCTTTGATACTAATCTAAAATACCTTCTCCTTTTATACCGAGCCTTATCTGCAAAGAATTAGCTTGGATTTATATACAACCAATCAGAGAAGCCTCACACTGATAGACTAGTTTTGTGTGTGTTAGAGCTAGCTTAACTCTTAATTAAAGTTTAAAGGTTGTTAGCTGTTACAGTTGTGTGCTAAATAAAAGGTCCGGCTGTGTAGAGAATCTTGGCGCCTCCAGCTGTCCCATGACTCCTCATTAGAGCCCCAGCAGTAAACGAAGGGCTCCTCTCCTTACCAAAGTGCAGAGGCTGGTTTGTTTTCTGTCTGCCTCTCCTTTTTGTGGCCCCAGGGATGAATATCTGTGGAGGGAACGCAATTGTCTGGACTGAGCCACAGAAGGCCTTGAGCCTGAAGGTTGAATGAATTATGGAGTTTTTTTTTTTTAGGACAAAGAGCTGAAAAGGCTGCCAGTCAAGGGTTCCAAATGAACTGCATCCCAGAAAACAGTGTTAAACTTTAATGTCACATAAATTATTTTTTTGCATCACGTGGTTTGTTAAAATTAGGTATTTTTAGCCACCTGAAGCCACCGTGAAGCAGCAACAGAAGGCCACTGCAGACTGGGAGATTTTATGTGTAAACACCAAGGCCCAGGCATCAGCATCGCACTTCACTGTGTCACTGTAATGTCTTTGTGGAGGAGTAGCAGGCAGACGGAGCAGGCCAGCAGCAGAGAGAGGTGGGATGTGATGAAACCATCTGCTTTGCACAAAAAAATCAGTTTCTTTTTTTAGGTGATGAGGTGTTTTCTGATTCACTGCTTTCAAACAAGGCCCCTTTCTGTTTTTTTCAGACTATTCAGCAAGCCTGACCAGTCAAACACACTTGAATAGAGAAAATAAATGACAATTGCTTGCCAATCTACCAACATTAATGCAGTTCAGGTGTGTATACTGCACATGTTGAGATTGCCATGATGATATAATTGTATAGGTTTTGTAGCTTTGCCAATTGGTTTGTAAAAGTCTTTGCCAGGTTATTGTGATGTCGCGCAGATGTTCACAAGAGGCCTGCTCGGACGTTGGCAGCCTCTCATCTAAAGTGAGAACGGTTGTCTGTTCACCCCACATTGTGCTCACCATTAATCACCACTTTTATTCCACAGGCCCTCCTTTTTACACACTCGCCACAATCAAACTGTGCCTCCAGAGATTTGGAGGGTAACGGGCCCAAAGCACAAGATGGGTGAAATAGTGAACGGACAATAAAGAAAGAACTCCATGGACACGTTAGTAGTGCTTACACAATTGTTGAGGTACATACTCGGATGGGTTGTTGTTATTTCTGGGCTCATTATAGTAATTTTAAGTGGGCTCGTTTCATATGCCAAGTTACAGCTCTAATGTCAGTGAAAAACAAAAGCTCCCACTCCATTATAACAAATATGTTCAACAGCGAGAGCGCACCACCAGGAATGTAACTCTTGTACATATATAATATTTTTCCCCTCGGAGATTCAAAGAAGTAGTGTTGTTTAATATTTATACACTCTCCAGGACAGTGTAGCACAATAAATAGAAACAATTAGTGCATTTTCTTGACTGCTATTTCTGTTTATCCCTCATTGTTGTCACAATGTTGCCAAACTGTACTTAAGCTCACAGAAAAAAGGAAAGTGACCAGGCAGTAAATGCTCATTTATCTAATGTCTGTAGATTATAAATGATTAATGGGAAATGTTGACATAATGATGAGATGGAATGGCTGAATTATTAATACACTGGACACATTAGATATCTCTTTTAGGATTTTGTCAGTTTCGGTTGAGAGACCATGGACACTATGTCTTGCCCTATTGTTCTATATGGCCAGTGCAAACAATAGCTTATATTTCAGTGAGGGGTGTATAGATTCATTATCTCTGGGACACTGTGTAGACCATAGGGTGCTCATTTTTCATACTGATCAGCAAAGCTAGTGAATGCATGGTGTGTACTGAATAACTAAAGCTGCAGAGGAACCTAACTGAACTGACTTCAAAGTTAAAAAAATAAAATAAAATAAATAGAAAAAGGTATGTTCTCAATTTCTAAAATGTCACCACACCAGACATTGTTTGCGTGGCCTGTTTTGTTGATTTTCTCAATCAAAGCCACGGCCTCATTATCAAGACAAGTCAGCTCTTACGGCTGTGAAAACCTGTGTCAGGAATTAGGAACAGTGATTTTATTGATCACATTGAAACCTCAACCCTCATAGGTATCCTTAAGGGACGGTCGCTGCAACTCTGCTGGCAGTGGCAATGTTCCATTAGCAAGCTCTGATACACATGCAAGTTTGATTTGGTAGTTTTGTCTCTCTTTTCCTTCACAATGTCTGATCCCGATTATCTCTCTTGTTCTGTGTCCACAGGCATTTGGCCAGGCTTATACCAACCAGCGTAAGGTGGCAGAGGATGGAGAGACCAATGAGGAGACGTTGCTTCAGGAGTCTGCTTCCAAAGAGGCCTACTACATGAGCCGTCTGCTGGAGCTGCAGACCGATCTAACACTGAGCCGATCTGTAGCCTCCAATGCCCAGGCCGAGACCGAGAGGCTCAACATACTTCTGCAGGAGCTACGGGAGGTAAGCTTTTACAATAACACACACAAAATCCTAACTTCAAAATTGGGAGATGCATGATATGATGATTTATGATTTATGATGACAAATGGCATGTTTTGAAAGTCAGGCTAACCAGCACATGTGGGTTTATAACACTGTAGTGGATCCATAAGGGCCAATTGAGTGACACAAAAAGGTCAGAGCACCCGCGTATGTGCATACGTGCAGAAAGGGTGGAGTAACGCATGCATGTCTACTGGCAGGCAGCCCTGGAGTTCAAGCCCGGGTCAGACACTGTGGCCACGACCCCATTGTAGGGGCCAAATCCGGTGCTAAGCTGGGGGCTAAGTGAAATGCCCTGAGCTCGGCACATGTGGAGGGGCAGAGGGAGCTGTCATTACAACACCACACTAAAAAAAACACACTGTCATTTATGATTATCAGTCAGTCAGTAGAATGTATCTAACAGAATATTGTATTTCTCAACATATTTACAATAATTTTGGGAATGCTATGTCAAGTATATGCATTTAATACGGATTTGTCAGTGATCGATTGAATGCATTGCATACTAATGTCACATCATGGGTTTACTTGGATCTCTTGGTCTCCAATAAGTATGCAGACGGCAGGCACTCTTGAGAGTTCTTTTTTCTTCCACCTGTTAACAGTGTTACTACGGCTCTTTGAAGCTCAACACATTCTCTTTGATTCTGTTTCAAACACTGAATCACAAGGGCCTCTAACAGCATTCACAGTCACATATTATTACTGTAACACATGTTTTATACCAAATAGTAATAATTAAATGACAAAACAATAAATATATTTTCTTTTTTTATTTATTTATTTATTTTTTTGCAGTTAGCAGCAGTAAGCAGTTATTAAAAAATAACATAAGTGCTGTAAACCCAGGTCGGCGGATGATGCCCTGTGGCAGGCTCTGTGCCAGTGCTGTGTAACGCACTGTCCCTGACCTCGGCCCGGCCTGGATCACACATACCTCTATAGAGCCACTCTCACTGTTTATTGTCCTCTAATCCTGGGCACTTCATACTCAGCTCATGAGTTATCTTATGTTCTTATGAATATTTATTTGAACAATGTAGATCTATTATAATACAGCATCCCTCCAGAAATGTGTTCTTGTATAAATGAATAAACTGATGTGATTTAAGACATTGTGATCAGGTTTTGTCCCCAATTTACTTGAATCTAGCTGTCAGTGAGACAGCTATGCTACTCTCTACTCTGATTCATTAGCTTCAAGAGAATAGGAGCTGCTGTCAGCCATTGTAATCATCAAAAGATTTCCTTTATCATAACAGTCTTCAGTTTCAGTTTAGTTACCTAAAACACAAAATGCCATTTGTTTAAAATAAAAATAAAAAGGTTATGGAGGTTCAAACTCAGAACAGACCTAATGTGTCTCCTTATCTGGTTTTCTCCCACCTACTCCTGACACTCTTGTCTCTGGGTCAGCACTTCTACCATATGTACAGCGCGCCGCAGGGAAGCTGCAGAATGCTCTGCAGTAAAACTAGCACACACATGCGCACAGACAGTGGGGTACTGTTTTTGTGTTCTATATTTAGTATATGCAGTAAATCTATTGGACCCTGTGGGTAAAAATAGTAACATACAGTATGCAGACAGAGAATGTTTACACTGCAGTATTGTAGAATTTATTATTATAAGTACTATTCTCTTGTACCTAAAAGTAGTCCCTCCGGATTTTCAGAATTTATTTTAGGTAGATAGTACTGTTTTCCTTTAAGAAGATGGTAACTGACATTACTCTTTTTAACAAGCAGTATGCAAAATCACACGGGGAAGTTAGTCATGTGCAAGGATGTGCATTTGACTATAGACCTAATTTTAGAAAATAACTTCTCATTAATAGTTGCTGCCGCGTCAATGATTTTGCTGACATTTTGGTGTGTTCACACTGCTGCAAGCTACCAGCTTTCAGGATTCATAACTTTGGTTCTTGCATTCCCACATTGACAGTTTATCTTGACCCTCATATGCACAATTTTAATCATTCCAGGAGCGGAGATATGCTGACTTATCCACAAACCTGGAAATGTATGTTTTCAAAGAAAAATGTAAAGATATACTGCTGTATGTGTTGTGGATTGGAAATGTTTTGAGTTGTGTGTGCTTTTCATTCAGGCCAATGAGATGCTGGAGCTAGAGAGGAGTCGGATGAGGGAAGAAATCAAAGAGTACAAGTTCAGGGAGACCAGGCTCCTTCAGGATTACACCGAACTAGAGGAGGAGAATATTACTCTGCAGAAACTGGTCTCAACGCTCAAGCAGAGCCAGGTCAGTGTGAAGACTTATAATCTATGAATAGACCAGTAGCACCACAGTTAATGGTGACAATGTAAGGACATCTCTGATAAAACATTAATGAATCACACTCAGTTTCTCAGTTGTGTTTCAAATTGCCTTCCTGGAAGTGTTGGATCACAAAATGCTGGGATTCATCTTGTCTAGAATAAAGTAGGAGTTTATAAATTGTACTGCAGTTGCCAAATGCTTTACAAAAATGTCTAGAAAAACCGTCAGAACATTATTTAACAATTAGCCCTGAACTTGTATACACCCACTTTTGAAAAGGCAAGCACAAAAAAACATAATAAAAGCAAAACAGTTCAGCTGTAAACGCATTAACTACAAGTAGTTGTCTGGAAGTTCATTCAAATGCATTAATATTGTTTAATTAATTTAGATATAGTTTAATTTATTTCAGTATGTCACATTATTCTTTATGAGCGAGTGTGTAAGACATAGTAAAATATATACAAATGATTTTTGGAAATATTGAAACAATACTTGTTTGTGTTGTTAGCTACAACTATTTTTTTTTTTTTATTATCATGATTCTCACTTTTGTCTTTTTAGGTGGAATATGAGGGTCTGAAACATGAAATTAAGGTTCTGGAGGAGGAAACGGTTCTCCTCAACAGCCAGCTGGAAGACGCGCTGCGCTTGAAGGACATCTCACAGGGTCAGCTGGAAGAGGCTCTGGATGCTTTAAAGAGTGAGCGTGAACAGAAGAACAACCTCCGAAAAGAACTGGCCCACCACCTCAGCCTGAGTGACAGCGTCTATGGAGCAGGGGCCCATCTGGCTCTCACTGTAACCGGTGTCGAGGGCCTCAAGTTCCCCGAAGAAGCCAATGGCACCAACGGTTGTATTGTCCCCAGTGCAAATGGAAACAATGAAGACAGCAACAGGCGTAACAGCCACCTCCACGGAAGCTCCGGATTGGCTAAGATGAACGGAGAGTACCGCCCAGGACGAAAGGGAGACGGACTACACCCTGTGCCAGATCTGTTCAGTGAGCTCAACCTGTCGGAGATGCAAAAGCTCAAACAGCAGCTTCTGCAGGTAAGTTCAGGGTTCCCACGGGTGCTTCATATCAGTGAAAATATTTACATTTTAAAGGTGAGGGGTGTAGATAGCAATTTCTTTTTTAGACAATGTCAACAGTTGTAGTGGCCCAGAGTGAGCTAGAGTTTACTTTATATTTCACAGTATGATTCATCTAACAGTCAATAATTCACTTTTTGTATGTTGTTTTTATTTTAGTAATATGATGCATGAGAGGTGTATCCAGCATACTAATGATAAAAATGTAGGTGAATTAGATGGATGCAAAAATTGAATTAGGTAATCACTGTGGATTTTTTTCCTGAGCTGAGTTCTATTGGGAATAGGAAAATTAGATTAGTGGCCACTGTATTAGCAGTGGGTCTTACACTGTAAACAGAATTACTCACTAATCAGTTCTTTTCAGAGCATTATTCTGGGAACCACATCAACACCAGCAGCAAGTGCTTTCTCTGGTTACATCTCTCAAATTTTCATTTTCTTCGCTTTACTTGTGTTTAATATGAATGCGTAGTGTGTATAATTCACTCTTCTGCCTTATAAGGGTACACACACTTGAATGAGAAAAATTAGTTCTTATTTACATATTAACTGTTGTTTTCAATAATGTCCAACAACTTTGATACACTTAAAAATCATAAAGTATTGTCTAAATCTCAAATTTATCTTTATTGGGCCCTCAGTCTAATACAGTTGTAGCAAGTTGTACTAGCTGTTCTTAAGCTTTTGTTGGCAGCTTCTGAAATAAAGTTTATTGAAATGAAATGTTTAACAGTAGTTTAAACTTAAAGTGTGTCCAGCTGATATTTTAACTTAATGGAATAAACACTTAAACCTGTCTTGTTTGCTTTTGATTCTTTTAGTGTGTTTTCCCTTCACTTTGCAGGTGGAACGTGAGAAGGCCGCTCTGCTCAGGACTCTTCAGGAGTCCCAGATTCAACTGCAGCACACCCAGGGCGCCCTGACCGAGCAGAATGAGCGAGTACACCGCCTCACAGAACATGTCAATGCAATGAAGCAGCTCAATGGAGACAAAGAACTGGCTGACCCACAGGAGAGTGAGAAGCCAGACGGAGGTCTAGGGTCTCCACCGACCAATGGTCACCATGATGACGACATTCATGGCATTGAAATCTTGGAGTGTAAGTATAAAGTGGCAGTGACTGAGGTGATTGACCTGAAAGCAGAGCTAAAGGCACTGAAGGAGAAGTACAACCAGGCAGTGGAGGGCCAGGGAGACAGCCACTCTGACGACAGGGTCCAAGCTCTCAGTGAACAGGTTTGTCCCTCCAACAGGTGCACATGTATGCGGCTTTTAAAGGGAGTAATCTAACACATTTTTTTCTTTCAGGTCACTCTTTTGGAGCGCAGTTGTCGTGATGGCAGGGACAGGATTACAGCACTGGAAGCAGAGCTGCGAGCAGTAACAGTCACAACCACAGAAAGCCAGAGCATGCTGAACGCGCAGGATGAGCTAGTGACTTTCAGTGAGGAGCTGGCCCAGCTCTACCACCATGTCTGTCTGTGCAACAACGAGACGCCAAACAGAGTCATGCTGGACTACTACCGGCAGAGCCGTGTCACACGCAACGGTAGTCTCAAAGGCTCAGATGACCCACGGGCCTTACTGTCACCTCGCTTGGCCAGACGCCTGGCAGCTATCTCTGCTGCCTGCTCCTCAGAACCTCCTCGCAGCCCCATGGACTCCCCCTCCAAGGACACCAGTCACAGTGAGTCCACTTCTGGTGTAGACTCTCCAGCGTACCATGGCAGCCCCAACCGCACAGTTAGCAGCCTGTCTCCATGTCCATCCCCAGTGCCCTCAGAGGCAGGGGACCTGCGCAAAGAGCCCATGAATATTTACAACTTGAACGCCATCATTAGAGACCAGATCAAACACCTCCAGAGGGCTGTGGACCGCTCTCTACAGCTGTCCCGGCAGCGGGCTGCTGCCAGGGAGCTAGCCCCTATGCTGGACAAGGACAAAGAGTCCTGCATGGAAGAAATACTCAAGCTCAAATCCCTGCTCAGCACCAAAAGAGAGCAGATAGCTACACTCAGGCTGGTGCTCAAGGCCAATAAACAGGTAAAAAGTTCTTTCATTTATTGTCGACACTGTCACTATTATCAGAAAATTTGCTGTTAATATTCTGAGCAATCAAACATAATGTAATGTAAGTAAATGCTAACTTTTTATGCAGACTGCAGAGGTTGCTCTGGCAAATTTAAAAAGCAAATATGAGAATGAAAAGGCCATGGTGACTGAGACCATGATGAAGCTAAGGAACGAGCTAAAGGCTTTGAAAGAAGATGCTGCAACATTCTCATCTCTCAGAGCTATGTTTGCTACTAGGTAACAATATAAAACCTTTAATATGTAGGAAAAAATTGTCTCTATTTTGTGTAAAGTTGTTGTATTTTTTGTCTCTGTAGATGTGATGAGTATGTTACTCAACTGATGAGATGCAGAGGCAGCTGGCAGCTGCAGAGGATGAGAAAAAGACACTGAACTCTCTCCTCCGAATGGCTATCCAGCAGAAACTTGCTTTGACGCAACGCCTGGAAGATCTTGAGTTTGACCATGAGCAGACACACCGAGGCCGTGGCGCTAAAGTGCCCAAGATTAGAAGCAGTCCTCCCAAAGTAAGTGGAAGGGCTGCCTGGACAGCTCCCCCCAGCCCCACCAGACTCCACAGTCTCTCTGTTCTTACCACCCACAACCTGAACTCCCCTCTGAGGCTTAGTAGTCCTACCTCTTTAAAGCCAGCAGCCTGTCCAGCCATGCCTACTTGGAACTCAAACCCACTTTATGAAACAGCCCAGACCTTAGCTTCAGAACTGCCCAAATCAGGTCACTCCAGTTTTTTGTGGGCACTGAGCCTGTCGTTATAAATCCAGACTGGCTCACAGTAGAGATCAGACGACATGTTTATGCAAAGCCAGATATGGGGCAATTGTCCCCATCCCCAAGATCTAGTCCTTGTAACTCCACCTCAGTGTCTCCTCAGCTTCGACGGAGGAGATGACTTATTATGGGAAATATAAACTGTGAACTCCTGGATATGTCCCTGCCCCACTTCAGTATGCACTGTGTACACAGTCTGTGGATTAGGTGGGATACAGAGAGGAGAATTGTTTTTTTTTGTTGACCCACAATAGTTAGAACACGCAGCAACAGAAAGTACTACTAGACTAATGAAACAGCTGAATATTTGATGAGCTTGACTTCTTATTCTTTTATAGATGGAAAAATAATAATTACAGCCTCATATAAACTGGAAAGTTTTCTTGCAGGATTCTGTGACTCACCCAGTGGCTGACTCACTAATGTGCATCTTTCTATTGTATTTTTATCAGCATGCAAAATGTTTAGCAATACAAGATTACTTTTAGAATGTTCATATTTTAATATGTATTAACCTAATACTGTATATCGTCCAGTTTACTAATGCATGCTTAGGTTTCATAAGCACTGTCATTGGGCATTTGACAGGCGTAAAACTATTAATGATGATTATGAGGAAAAATTGAATTTGGAAAACTGTCAGCCTCCTCTCTGTACCTCACCCTACTACTTCCACATACTGAAATTGAATAGGGGCCAAAGCTGTCTTTACTGAAAATTAACCCCTCTTTATGCATCAATGACCACTAGATGGCAGACTCTGGCTATTATTAAATTGTTTTCAGGCGCCCTGTCAAATTCTTTTTGACTTGTTTGTAGCATATTCCACCCTCGACAATAATAGCAAAACAATGTATTTAAAATATTCATATAAAGTAATTGTTAGCTTACCAAAATATGTAAAATGCGAAAAAAAAAATACAATAACCCTGAGCGGTAGGTTTGAAAAGAATGAAATTGTTTAATATTATCCCCAATATACACTCTGTGTTTTGTGTTACACAAATCAATACACTATTGGATTTGTCAGTTTGTCTGTCTGTGTGTTAATGTGGGTGCCTGTCGGTCTGCTTTGTGTTTTCTTTTTGCTGATTGGTTTAGTCTCTCTGTGAACATGTGAGAGAGGCTGCTTTCCATTGTTAGATACTTTCACAAACATGCACATTCACACCAAATGACATTTATTCCTTAGGGTTCAGTTAAACTCCCTACATCTCTATTTTTTTACAATCCTATGACTTTCATTTTAGATAAACGTAATTAAAGTATAACAGGGTGAGGAACAATTAGAAAAACAGGTCCCCTGTCCTTTGTTGTTGGTCCCATCGTCAAACCCCAAGTGTCACCACTCTGTATATCTGTCTAATTTGTCAGTTTCTTGTAGATTGTCAGCAGCCTGCTGCCTCAGTATCGTCACTCTCCCCACAACTAAGGCAAGGGAGAGCCTTTCTCACCCACAGGTAACGAGGTGAAAATCCTGCTGGTACTAGTCGTAGTATCGTTCTTTTCATCAATAACTCACAGCCACTTGATTAAACAATAGATATGCACCGGGGGTGTGGTGCACTTGCATGCGCTTTCTCCTCAGTTTTTGTTAATGTAACGTGACACAGTTTATGGTTCAGTTAATTCTTCTCTGTAGATAGATGGAGAGTTTGCATGCACAGCTTTGCATGGTACATTAGTTTAGCAATTTTATACTTTGACTATGTTATGCTTTTGGTTGTAGAATACTTTTTCTGTCAAAACTTAAAACTAGCAGTAAGCTGCAAATAAACTAATTATATGTATATGTGTAAGTGTACTGCATATTCAGTGTACTATGAAAAAGAGAAATTTGTATAAATAATGCTTTCAGTCGTAGGATTATGACAATATAAATAAGTATATAGTGTACTGTTAGCAAGAGTTTCCTGAGCACACTATGACAGACATACACGACTGGAGAAAGCTGCCATTCGAATAAGGAACACCTATTACCACCTGTTGTATATTCTAATTAAGATGTGCAACAGTGTTCAAGGTCTCGTCACTGTAGATACAGCTCCTGCAACAGTTTGATGCACACAGATGAGTACTACTGTACAACACTGAGGCCTTCAAGGCACTTAGGAAGCTGCCACTACAGTTTTTGGGTTACGTTCTGTTATTTTCTCCTATGTCGGTGCCATATGAACAGTACATATGTCATCTCTTTGGTTTTTAGTGTCTGTCACATTTTTACACCCGGTTCTCCTCCTGTGACACCTAATATTTACTAAACTCATTCTTTTGCTCTGCCCTTTTATCATTTCAGTCCTAGATCTGCTGCAGACTTCCAGGAACAGTGGTCTTCTCTCCCATGTGACCCTCGTACCTGCCTATCCTATGAGCCCGACCAGTCGTCTGGCACCTAAACACCGCTCAGCCTGGAGTGTACTGGACTCTGCCCTCCCAGCTCCATCTGACCCCGTCCCTTCCAATACCTGGGTTGCAGGACCATCTTTTCTCCACAGTCATCATAAATGAACTGCAGTGCAGACGTTGTATTTTATTTATTTATTTATTCTGTTGTGATTCTGATTTTTTTACTAAAATATTTATTACTGGAATGTTTCAATGTATCTCTAATACGTCTCACCGCTTGGATCAAGACTTGATTACATAGGACGGCACACAACAACTTTGACTCAGCATAAGATCTGCATTAAAGCAAAACTCCTTAACAACAGTTTGGTGAGGTTTTTGAGGTTTTGCTTTGGTGAAAAGGTTGGAATTCTTGCCTAACTAAACAATAGAGCCATAGCATTTCTGGATCCTATGGTATGGACTTTCAACAAACTAATGAAAGTTCGATTGTTGCAGTGAGGAATGGTGGATATTTTTTTATTGCAAAACCATGCATGTTACAACCCTTTAATTATATTCATTTTCACATAATTTCCTATTTATGTAGTTGCATCAGTTACAATACTCAGGCTATTTGCTTTTTTGAGTTAGCTGGGATTTTTGCCTTTTGAATTGCACAGGTTTAAGTGGCCATGACGTGAACTGACCTTTAAGAGTACGTATTCCAAATGAGTACACGTTGCTGCACTTTTTGTGAAGTTCATATCATAATCTTCTTCATTGTTCTTCCACTGCCCAGACATCTCTTTTCTTTTTCTCAATACAACAATTATCCAGTGTTTTTAAATGCAGATTCTTTAAACAATATGCAATATATTGTCCAAGCACAATGTATCTCTCATTATAGCAATACAATAGTATTATTCACACACATTTCGTTTTGACTTTCAGTCCCTGCAAACATCCTGCTGCATCCACGTCCACAAAAACAGTGTGGACATGGATGCAGCTTTGTTTTTTCAGTGGAAAGTTTTCTGGAAATGAAAATGGTTGCCTGAGATGGATGTAATTTGTACTTTTGTCTGTCAAATGATTGATTTCATGTCTCTCAATTTTCTCATGTCTTTCTGAATGTCATTAATTTAGTTTCCCTCACTGCACTTACAGTGCTTTCACTTTCATTGTAAGTGCATTAATTTTAACTAAAAACAGAAAGCCAGAACAGTGTTGTAATGACTTTTGTGTTACTGCGTTGAATGATGAGAAAATCTCTCTCTTCTCTTCTTTCGTCTGTGCACTTATTTTGTGATCACTGACAGATGAACTCTTAATTATTTGTGGTCAAACTCCTGTTTCCACACAGGGGGCCTACGTTCCTGGATTTGTTTGCACAAAATGAAAGTACTGAGTGGAGAGGGACTAATCCACTGAGAGAAAAACAAGAGGATTATGCTGTACTACTATTGTGAGTTTTACAGTGTGCCCTACAATTTACTAGTGGCCGGTGTCATAGTCAATAAAAGATCTGTCCTTGGAATTGTGTCTGACTTGATGATTGTCTCTGATGACAGGTTACCATGAAAACATGGCTACAACAAATAAATGGGGAATGGAGATGGAAAAACAACGTGCATTGCGTTTATTATATCTGACTACTTCTCTCAAGTGTAAGATAATTGTGAGCATTAATTCCCCCGAGGAGGGAAATAATAACTGACTTTGACAAACGAGTTTCTTGATAGCAGAGTTGAGACTAGTGCATTCCCCAGAGCTCGCAGGGAAACTGGGCGGGGCTTATGCAACTCCCACCACCAGAGTGACATTGGAACACCGCTGAACTAATGGATACAACGGTGTCATAAAATATAGCCTAGTGGGTATTACACTATAGTACATCCAGCTAGACTATTCCGGACTATTGCTTTTCTGAGGTCACGTGTTGACCTCTTGTCCCGTTTCTTTCACTCGTAGTCGGACTGGACGCTGATCTTCGGACTGGACGCGCAGGGTAGTTCTCTGATGTTTTGGAGCACTTTTGGTCGTATGTAATAAATCCTAATGCTGGTGCAGTCGGTGGCGCACAAGAGAATGGACGGCTTCAACAGAGTGGCTTTTCGGAGGAAACCGACAAGTATGGAGTCAAGTGAAGAGTCAGACGAAGCAGGTGGGTGGAAAACAAAAACCTCACGCAAAATATTGAACTCAAATTTTCAGCAGTTGCAAATTAAATCTCAGCCTCTTGTATATATTTTGTTGCCCGACAAAGGGCAAACTGAGCACAGAGGACAAGCTGTACAAAACATGCCTAATAAAATATGTTCTTTAATAATGTATACAATAGTAATTTTAGCCATATGGGGCTGCCATAATAAAACTAGCTACGCAAGCCTAACTCTTTAGATTTCACACATGCTAGTTCCAAATGTTAGTAGCTAAGTTGCTGTTTAAAATGATATGGCTCAACATTTCCTCACATGAACACATTATAGAAGAAATGGTCCAATGTGGCTGCTTTTTCCCCGATAGGAAGTTCAACTTACTAAACATGTGTTGAATGAATATCGTTGTCATAGCTCATTTCTCATTTGAGTTATTAGCAATGTTGCAACTCACTCACGCTCTCCCCTCCTGTATATTTACACAACACGCACTGATAGAGGCTGCTGCTCCACAGGTATGAGACGTTCTGTGGCACGTCTTAGCATGTTATATTTAAGCCGCAAGACATATTTTTCACTTCAGAAGTTGGGATTTGATAGGAAAAAGAACTATAACATACCCCTTGGTATTTTGACTTTACTGAAAACAGGCTCAAATGTGTGTGCCCCAGATGGGAAAAAGAAGGTCTAGGCTTAGCAACTGAAACTAAAAAGTCCATCTGCAGGTTTTAGGCTACTCTTTCTCAAAACCCTCATCTATATTCAGTGCATGTCAGCACTCCTTACTGTGCTGTCTGGGCACGAGCTCATGCTTCAGTATTATCTTGCAGCTTCACTTCTTGAGCTTGTGCAAACATGCAGTAAGTCATATGCTGCCAAATCCCTTAAAGCAGTAGAGCATGTGGACTTTGCTCTGGGAATAAGTGTCACATTGGAGGCAAAGTAACAGCATAAGGAGCGGGAGACAGTCTAAGGCAGGTATTAAGGGTTATGTCAGGAAATTAGGTAAACACCTGAGTGGCTGGTGACTCACAGGGACAATACCGCTTGTGCTGCAATAATAGAGCTGTACAAGCTCCATTATAATCAACATATTTCCCCTCAGTTGCTCAAACAGCTTATTGTATAATCATCATACCATAGCCCATTAACAATATTTTAAAATATTACGTGTCAAAGCAATTATCATAATAATTTGTAAAAAATGTAAAAGAAAATTTAGACGACCTAAATTAAATTCAGGGTCATATCTAGTAGGACTCCTTATGATAAGTTTGAATAAAAAGCACCAAAGCGACTTCCTATAATGATCTGTTTTGTTCAGTCCAACTTCACTTGAAAAGCAAACTGTATGTGCCTATTACTGGCGTACCATTATTTTTGTCCTGGATATACCTTTAAATGCATTTTGCCTTATATTCAACCTATTTATAAAAGTTGTATGGTCTTTCTGTAATTACATTATGCATGTGTTGCCAAGTCTGAATGGAATATGGTAATAGTTTTTTTGTAAGAGTCATGCATCTGGTAAGAGGGTTTTGACCTGAAAACTAACTCTGATTGGACCAGGCCGTTCTGGTGGGAGAGTTGTTATGCTCACACACGGGCAGTTTGTGTCCTGATGGTTTAGCAGAACCATTAGCAGAACTGCTCCCTTCGGGGGGTAATGTCCTTCTAGAGAGAAACCAGTTTGATTTTGGTTTCAAAACACTGTTGTAGATAAAATGGAAACATAATTCTTACTGTATAACATTTATGTTTATGGTGTGAGTGTTAGACTGGTCTGTTGTTATTGAAGGCAGCTGTTGTAACAATACAGCCCACTGTGAACCTCTGTGTGTGAACAGAGGCAGTGGGACTGTATGAATCATGCTGTGTTTCCTGTTGCCGATGCTATTGTCCCACAGCACTAATGGTCATTCACTTGTGTCCTCTGCTCACTCTCTTACTGGGGAAACACCATGAGTTAATTGTGCCTTACACATAATTACCGTTTATGTGCCATAAATGCGCTGTGCCACAACTATAGCTTGTGTCTCTCTGAGCCTTTTACAGATTACAACTGTATAAAGGCCTATGTACTAGCTATATGTACTAGCTATAGGTACTAGCTATATGTTAACTACTTAACTACTACTTCCTCTACTTATCTCCCACGCTCACTCAACAAATATTTTACAAAGGTGTGACACTGAACTATTACAACTAAGCACTTTACAGTAGTTGTGTGCTGCTCAAAAGGTGTGGTTTTACTTAAAAAAAAAATACAACCAGGTGAAGTTTCTTTTGTTAAAGTGGAAGGCTTACTACCAGAGATCTATCATCGTAAAACTGTCTGTATTTATTTTCTTAAATTGTATTGAGTTAACATTTTATCAAGTGAGGTGCCCGTTGGTTAGCACTCTTGCCTCAGAGCAGGTTGGAAGGTTGTGGGATCAGTTTCTGTGTTGGCAGACAATAGGCTTTCCTTGGAAATCTCCTTGGTTTCTTTGTGGGTACTTCAATTTTCTCCCACGGTCCAAAGACATGCATGTCTAGGTGGACTGGTGAATCTAAATTGGCCATAAATTCTTATGCTATAGGTCACTCACTCAATGCACACCCTTTGCAATCATTTATAGCAGCTTCTTTAAAAAGTCAAAGTCCACAGTGTACTCTTTACTACTAAGGGAGAATCGGTATTATGTCTTTGCCACAAAGTATATGAACCTTTTGGAATTTCATGGTTTTCTGAATAAACATGTGATCTGATCTTCTTCAAGGGTAACATAATGTGTCTGAAAATAATTACACAAAAAAACTCTGATCTTTCATTACATTACATTTACATTTGACGCTTTCATTCAAAGCGACTTAAATTAAGGTTCCATTCACCAGTGTTACAGCTCCGGAAGGTCTGTAACACTGGTTACGGTTGTCCTTGAAGGACAACCGCTCTACCACTGAGCCACTGCACCCGGACTACAGCCACCTGGACTAATAAAAAACCCTAAAACTTTTGGAGTTTGCTCTGCACAAGAAGAATACACTTATGTGAGCCATGCCTTGCCAAAAAGAGCTTTCAGAGGAGCTACAATCAAGAATTGTTGCTTAACATAAAGCTGGAAAGGGTTACAAAGTTGTTTCCTTTAGAAATTCACCAGTCTACAGTTAGGCAAACAATCTACAAATGGAGACGCTTTGGGACTGTTGCTGCTCTACCAAGAAGTGGGCACCCAGTCAAAATGACACCAAGAGCACAACAAAGACTCATCAATGAGGTAAAGAAACAACTCGAATGACAGCCAAAGATCTAAAAGCATCATTTGAACTTGCTAACATCTCTGTTCATGAGTCTACAATATGTAAAACAGTAAACAAGCAGGGTATCCACAGCAGGACACCACGAAGGAAGCCACTGCTTAATTAAATGGACATTGCTGCACGCCTGAAAAAGAGGACATTGACACTCCACAGCGGTATTGGCAAAATGTTTTGTGGACTGATGAAACTAAGGAAACATCAGGATTTGGACCTGCTTTGCTCGCTTAAAAGGAAGCGAAGAATCGCTTCCTGCTTCTGAAGAGTGCAGACCTCCTCTGCTTGCTCATGCCTGCTTTACTTTTCTTTTTAGATATCTCTACATTTAGCCAATGATTTTATGATCAACTTTTTTACATTACTTTTTACTTTCTTTTAACTGGATTTTTATGTTTTTACTTGTTTTTTACTTTTTAAACAACACGTTGGACCCGCTGAGCGACTGGAGCCTTGGTATCTATTTTTCAACATGTCTGGGGTAAAAACAACTACTACAAACTCTTTCTGCCAAAATTGCTGGAAATATCAACAGGAAATCAGTGTGCTATAAACAAAGATTTTTGCTTTGGAATCTGAAAGAGGACTTCAGGAGACAATACCGATCACACAATGTGGTAAGACTGTGAATTTAAATTTGGATGATACAGTGTCATTAACAAAACTGAGCAAAGCAAAGGGATTTAAACAAAATGATGGCCATAATGGCATAAACGATGATGCCACCTGGCATAAACTTGGTGCCCAGCCAAAGCAGCACTGGATTAGAAAAAAGAATGCTGTCATCACAAGAGCATATGTAGCATCACCAGACATCCAGCTAAAAAACAGATTCCAACCACTAACTGAGCTAAAGATTAATGAACCAGAAAACTCTGCTGTAAATGAAAAACATGGAGTAAATCAAGCTTATTCTATGGAGAACAGGAGACATGAATCTGTGGAAAAGCACCAGGCAAACAGAGACAGAGAATCTATGTCAAAAGTCAAGGACAGATATATCCTGCTGCTTGGAGATGATGCTATCAGAGACATAAACAACAATAGATTTGCTACATGCAGCTTTCCAAGTGCTACAGTCACTGATATAACAGCACTTCTCCCCAAAGTCATGTCCAAACACACAGGAATTAAACAGCTGATGTTACACATGGGTGCAGTTGACACCAGGAAGGGGGAATCAGAAGTTTTAAAAAAGGATTTCTCCAGGCTTTTAGATAAACCTGAAAACCTGGAAGTGCAATCCTTTATCAGTGGACCACTCCCAAACATCGACAGGCGGATTAATAAACTGCAGTGAATACATGGCTGTCCAAGGCCTGTGAGACAAGAGGAGTACACTTCATTGATAACTTTAACTTGTTTTGGCAACGTGTAGACCTGTTCAAAGGAAAGGGCCCACATCTAAACAGGGGAGGAGTCAGGAGGCTAACGGGTAATCTCCTGCACTCCCTGAGACACCTAAATGGTTCCTGGCGCCCTCTTGAACAAAGAAAGAGTCCTCTAAGAAGCTATCAGCCACTGAATGGAAAAAGCACTCCTGCCTCACCAGCCAAGGATCCTCCTCTGACTGTACCACCATCAACACCTCCACCACTGAAATGGACCCCCCCAATAGGACCATGGACCCCCCAGTAACATCAACACCTTCTGCGGACCTCAGCATCTCTGTCCCATCCCCGGATTCACCAATGGGATTTCCAGATCACCTGGAAATTTTAGTAAAATCTGGAATTAAGGTGATATCCCTTACACCTAACTTGGCCAGGTCACGGGTTCTATCATCATCTCTAAAAACATCACCCCCAATACCACCCAGGAGTACCACTTCTCCTCCTCGGCCACTATCTAGAGTCACCTCTATTAGACCCCCTCCACCCCCTCCTCCCAGACCAGATCCAAAAGCCTTGACTAGCATCAAGGCTACTATCAGTGATTAGGACACTGAGGGCCTCTGCTGTTCCAGGACTTTTCGTCATAATAATGAATCCACCCCATCGAATTCCACATTTTTATCCAAAATGCATGAAAACAAAAAGGGTGGTGGTGTATGTGCCTTTCTTAGGAATAATATTCTTATCCAGAAGCTATCACTTGGAGAGTTTTCATCATTTTCACCATCTATTTTAAATATATCTATTTACAAACCACCCCAACAATGTCATGATTTTATTGATGAGTTTACTGAAATGCTTTCAGATATCTGCACAGAATTTGAACAAATAGTCATACCAGGTGATTTTAATGTTAATGTTTGTGACAGAAATGCCAAAAAAAATTCTACTATTCTTGATACTTTTGGTCTTTGTCAGCATGTTAATGAGCCGACCCATAACAGAGGTCACACTCTGGACCTGGTCATTACTAAAGGTGTTCATATTTCAGATGTCACTGTAATTGATGTTGCTCTATCTGATCATTCATGTGTCTTTTTTCATCTGTCCATTATTCCAAAAGTTGCTGTTGGACCTTCAGTTGTAAAAAAGAGACACATTAACGACACCAGGACAGGGTTTATGCCTCATCAGGGCAAATTGATGATTTGTTGAATTGTTATACTTCAGGTGTTTTAAATGTTATGAACACCATTGCTCCTGTTAAGGTTAAAGTGATCAGGACGAGGCAGAAGGCACTCTGTCAGGGCACAGAAAAGGGAATGCCGAAAAGCCAAAAGAAAATGACGTAAATTTAAACTCTTAATTCATTAGGAGGTATACAAAGAAAATTTGCATGTTTTCAATCAAACTTTGCAAAAAGAAAGAGAAATATTCTTCTCAGAGATCATCAACAACAGTAACAACTCGCGTGTCCTGTTTGCTACAGTGAACAGATTAACAAACCCTCCAGCTCCATTTCCTCCAGAATTAGTTTCCACCACTAAATGCAATGAGTTTGCAGTGTTTTTCAACGACAAGGTTCAAGGCATCAAACATGCGATACAATCCCAAGGGCATACAACAACACTGCAGCCACCTAGGAGGCACTTGGTTGGGTTAACACATTTTACACAAATTAATGACAGAACAATTGAAAAAAACTGTCTCCAGCCTGAGATCATCCACCTGCTGCCTCAATGTTTAACCCACTAGATTTCTAAAATCAGTACTAAGCAGTTTGTTACCACAACTCACTGATATAGTCAATAGTTCCTTACAGTCTGGAAAATTTCAAAGGGCCTTAAAAACTGCTGTCATCAAGCCTCTCCTAAAGAAGGGCAGTCTTGATGCTACAGTGCTCAACAACTATCGGCCCATATCAAACCTGCCATTTTTGCCAAGTCATCGAAAAAGTTGTATATAAACAACTTAATGACTTTCTATTACTTAACAACTGCTTTGATCCTTTTCAGTCAGGATTCAGGCCCCATCACAGCACTGAGACTGCACTTATCAAAGTCACAAATGACATTCGTCTGAACACTGACGCAGGCAAAGTCTCTGTCTTAGTTTTGTTGGACTTGAGTGCTGGGTTTGATACAGTGGACCATGGAATCCTGTCACAAAGATTAGAGGAATGGATAGGCATCTCTGGAACTGCCCTTAAATGGTTTCAGTCCTATCTTGAAGACAGGAAGTACTTTGTTTCGGTTGGTAACTGTGTATCAGACCAAATGGCCCTGACATGTGGGGTTCCACAAGGGTCTATCTTGGGACCTCTATTATTATTCAATTTCTACATGCTTACTTTAGGCCAGTTAATACGCAGCTGTGACGTATCATACCATAGTTATGCAGATGACACTCAGATTTACATTTCACTCACAGCAGGAGAAAATGGACCAATCTATTCACTGTGTCACTGCATCAAACAGATTGACGTATGGATGCAAAATAATTTTCTCCAACTGAATAGAAACAAGACTGAACTAATCATCTTTGGGCCACAAAAACGAAGAGAAAGTGTCAGCAGTCTCCTCGAGTCTCTTTCTCTAAAATCTAAAAATCAGGTTAGGAATCTAGGGGTCATCATGGACTCAGACTTGAATTTCCACAGTCACATTAAGTCAATTACATCATCTTCATTTTATCACCTTAAAAACATTTCCAAAGTCAAAGGGATGTCTCAACCAGGTTAGATTACTGTAACGGCCTGCTCACTGGTCTCTTAAAACGAGGGTTAAAACAGCTGCAGCTTATTCAGAACGCGGCTGCTCGGGTTTTAACTAAAACCAGGAAGTACAACCACATTACGGCAGTTTTAAAATCTCTGCACTGGCTTCCTGTTGCTCAGAGAATAGACTTTAAAACAGCACTGCTGGTTTACAAGTCTCTAAATGGTTTAGCACCAGTATATATTTCTGACATGCTAGTTGCTTATGAACCTCCTCGGACTCTGAGAACATCTGGGACAGGCCTTCTGCTCGTGCCCAGAGTTAGAACTAAACAAGGTGAAGCAGCGTTTAAGTTTCATGCAGCAAAAATCTGGAACAGCCTCCCAGATGAGGTAGCTTGGCAACACGCCTTCACTTAACTGTCATAATTAATCGGAGCAAACAAAGTTTTACTTTCAGTTTATTTTAATTATCCTAAATTTATACTCGCATCATTACAACCTTTTAAAAAATATATAAAAATAATAATCATAAAAAAAATAAAAAAAATAAAAATTATAAAAAAAATAAGGGGTCGCGACCCCCACTTTGGGAACCAGTGCCCTAGGAAGTAAGTGAGAGTGAATCATTGTTTGTTACTGTCGACCATTGTTCAGGTTGTAACCCAACTCAGGCCCAAAGCTGTTGGGATCAGTCACCTGCTACTCCTAACGGGATTAAGTAGATGAATGCAGAAGTAGATAAATGAATGTTTGAAATAATTCTAATTTGAACATACAACATTGAGCAATACAACCTAACCTTGATAAAACATTGTCAATAATTACAATTAAACCTGAAAGTATGTGTTACTCATTGCTATTTAAACTAGACACTTCTTTATCACCTTGTCATCTGTCTGTAACGCCTTCAGTCTTGTGCTTCTGTCTATTACTAACAACCACAATTGGCTTCGGCCTCAGATTGATTTCAAGTACAGCCACTCCTCTATCCATTAATGTTTGCCCACTGTGATTATTGCATTGTGACTAGATTCCTATTCATGTTGTCCAAAACCATAATCAATACAGTCGATATTTATACATAACTACTAATTCATAACAGTATGGTAAGCTAGTTGGGATTAATGACAGGAAATGTTTGTGCAGTGATTTGAGTCGATGTGGTCCTAAAAAAAAGCGGTTGGCTTCCAGTAGGTGGCAGTAGACTCCAAGAAATATTTAGTTGACATAATGTAGTTTAAGTGAATTGTACATTGACTTCTGTTTTCAAAATAAAAATGACCTGTGGCTTTTATACAAAGGCTCAAAAATGTATTGCAAAGGAATCTTGAGAAAGATATTTCATCAGGAGTGTTATTATTGACTGCCATCTTTATTGTCTGGTTATGACTGGGATTATAAAGTTATACCTACTCCACCCTCATTGCAGGTCGACATATTGCATGTTTTAGTTTTTTTTATTGTTGACAGCTGAATGATATCTTTATATATAATACAAATAGCACTTGTATACACACAATAAGTATAGAAATCTAGTTTTACTGTCTACACCTGTAGGCTTAAGCTTTTATTGTGAAATTTGTTCTCATAACCACTTCAGGCTTTCTTTTCATGATGTTAGTTGATGTTGAACATGACTATTGTCAAATCTCACTATACTAATAACATAGCATAATTATGTTTACAGCTTTTGAGATATTAATACTCACAAAAATGAGAAAACTGTAATTCAAACAAGAGTCCACAGAGAAGAATTCCAATCATCATGGAAAACATAAAGTTAACTTTATTAATATTATTATTATTAAGACAGTTTTAGCATCCAAATATATTGAAAGCAACACTATATTTATTTTATTTCAAAATGTATGACTTATCATTTATACTGTATGTATAACAATATGTAGCAACAAAGACGTTTGGATGTCATATACATCCACTTTGGTGGAATGATCTACCTGCTGCTACAAGATCAGCAGATTCTGTAGCCATCTTTAAAAAACGCCTGAAAACACATCTCTTCCGTCAACACCTGACTGACAAACACTGAATTCTACTTCCTTTCTATCGATTCCTCTTCTTCTTCAAAAAATTTTTCTTATCCTTAGCTTGTGCTTGGTTTAAACTGACTAGTTTTTTGTGCACTTATGCTTTTTGTACCATGTGTTGTTAAAATTGCTTCCATTGTTTTCCTCACTTGTAAGTCGCTTTGGATAAAAGTGTCTGCTAAATGACTAAATGTAAATGTAAATATACAATGTGTTCCAGCTCAACAAATACACTAATTCAAGTGCCAGGCATGCTACTGTCTCATAAGAACATGTATTTGGCCAAAACAACAACACAACTCATCACATATTCAAAGAGTTGTATACTGAGACATAACCATTAAGTTTACATTTGTACCACTGAACATGTTAGTAGTGTTACTTTGATAATCTACTATATAAACTGTATTCAATATAAAGCAATAGTTAATACATGTACTTAATAGTAGCTAAACACTAAAATGTCATAAAAAACACAGGTTTGAATAACAGTATACCCACTCCTGTAGAGTTGAATTGTGTGTTTCAGGCAGGATACCCTGTTTATCTGCAGCACTAGCCAGTGTTTCCTGTCTGCAGAGTTTTGTATGAGCAGGGGTCATTTCCCTTCATGACTATCAGTGTTAACGTCCTACCACAACCAGGCCACTTTACTCTCTGCCACTTTACCCCCTCAGAAAACTAATCTCAGTCGCCTACAGGACTATGATACCAATAAGAGACTCTTTTGGAGAAGTTACTTTACTCAGAGGAAATTTCCATCGCACAACCAAGACATGAAGCAACTTTAATTTTTTTTCACCTTTGCGAAATGGAGGACATCCCGTATGTGGTAGACTGCAGAGATGTGTTGGTGCATGACATGTGGTTCTTTCATTGCATTATATACATTCTGAGCAGTGGAGTGTAAGCTGGGTCACTGCTGCCCCATGGAAAAGGATCAAGAAAAGAAGAAAATAGTTAGGATCCAAGAGGTATTTATTAGTCTTATCTCAGATTGACACCAACATGGAGTGGCTGAGCGCTCTTTACCGGAGGTCTTTTCTGGGACGAGTGGTCTCTGGTAGGTAGAGTTTTATATAGACAGCTGAAAAAATCAAGACTTTTTTTAAACATAAAAAGACTGGACTTTCAATGAAACGGCGACGCAAGTACTGGTTTTGGAGGCGTAAAGGTAAAAAGATGTGTCTGCTCTGCTGTTATGGTAAGATTCCAGTGCTTTACAATGCAAAAGATAGTGTTAAATATCTAAAGTATATTGTCGATTCATTAACTCTGTCCATCCTTCCACAAATATAATTAGTGACTCATCTTTCAATATTACCTCAGATCTTTCTATTTTGTCTCACATTAAGCTAATAAGTCCACCAGCATGTTGAATGTATGGTCTACTGCTTCAATATCAACCACCACTCATTTCATGCTGCTGTTTCCAATGACGTATGTTTTCATTGTAATCAAATCTTCATAAAAGGTTTCCTATGTGCATCTTCCATGTTTTGTCTTTGTTGATGAAATGGAGTAGTCCATGAGGGGCTTCACAGTTACTTGGTGTCAGTGGATAGAAGGTGGAAAAAAACAACATTTAAATGCTGAAGAAAGACAGTTTGTTTCAGAAGCCTGGGAACTGGTCCCCCTCTCAAGACCCTTACCCAACCACTTTTGGCATCTTGGTCTAAATGTGTGTGTTTGTATGCACTTGGAGTAAATCAATTAGTTGTGTGTCTGTGTGTGTGTGTCCCCATGTGTGCGGACCTTTGTAAATGTGGTGTATTGTCGCTAGGGTGAGTCAGTCTTATTTAAAGTACAGCAGTGGAAGCTCACTCCTTTCATTATGGCTGCAGGAAGGAAAAGGCTGGGAACAGCAGCAGGCCCATGTCCTTTTACTATGCACTGTGGGACCCGCTGTCATCAGAAATGGCTCTGTGTGATTGACACGTTAAAATTTTCTGTTTCTGACTTCTACGTTTAAACAGAAAACTCATTAGTTCTATTAGATTGATAGAAAGAACATTTTTTGTTTTTTTATGTCAGTGAAAATATAAAACAGGGGCATGTTTCCAAGCGCTTTGACATGGCTTTAGTTTATAGCCATTTAATATTAAACACATTGTGTATTCTAGTTACTTACTGCTCCAGATGATTGTGGGTTCTATCCACAGTCTGGACATTGATGATTCTTCAGTTGACATACAGGGAAAATGTTCAATCTAAATTGGGCATAGTGAATGAATGTGAGAGAAAATGCTCTTAGTATCCTATTAGCTCTGCTATTACCCATGGTGAACCACGACTCATGCACAATATAGATATAGACTCTATATCTCAATATAGACTCCAGCTCCCCATGACTCCAAGAATAGGCAAAATTTTAGGGCTGCACGATTAATCGTAATTTAATCGTGATAACGATATCTGTCTCCCACGATTAATTAACCATAATCGTCGCAATATCAATATGTAAATACCAAGCACAAAACAAACATTGTAGTGTTAGAAATCATTCTTTTTTCTTATGGGTTGAGAGTGTACGGATGATAAACTGCGTCACGTCTCACTGGTCTACCCAAGGCTTTCAAAAGTGGCAAAGAAATACTTGTGCATACCAGCCACGTTACCATGTTACTTGTTTGCGGTCCTCCTTAAAGCCAGATCATGTTGACAGACTTGTGTTTCTAGCCAAAAACCTGTAACATGTCATGTATGCACACATACATGTAAGCCTATCGTAGGATAGGGAAAAAAAAGTTTTTCACATTGGAGTTTTATTCAAATTTTATTTATTTCCATTTGGCATGTAAAAGAGGCCCACTTTATATTTTGAGTTAAACATTTTCATTGGGAAGTTTAAATACAGTGACTTGCAGTATTTATGTTCTGTTTATAATGTTTGTTTTTATTTTATATATTGCTGTTATAAAAATACTTAAGTTAAAAAAAAGTTCTTAACTAATAGAATAATCGTGATTATTAATCGTGATTAAAATTTTGTGCAAAATAATCGTGATTATCATTTTTCTTGTTATCGTGCAGCCCTACAAAATTTATAAAATTTTGGTCCTAAAACTTGTCTTAAAATAGCTATGTGGTATAACAGGCCATTCTGGAGGGTACTATTGAGCATTCTGATATCTCTGTAGACTTCTGACATAGACTTCTTTAGTTTAACTTTTTATTATATACACTAGATATTCTTGAAAACGTAAAGTCTACTACAGATACTACATAAAAAAATCTAATCTCATACAATTATTTATCTCCAGCCATGTGTTGTTTGTCATATTAGAAGAAAACAGCCAGTGTGCATCTGTTTCTAATGTTGAACAGTTGTGGTACAGTTTGTCGTTCTAGGTTTTTGCCTTTACTACTGTCAGTATCCAGTAGGCGGTCTGTGTTTTTGCATTCATTAATGAAAGTACTGTGTTGTGTGCAGTGCCATGTGTTTGTTAGGGGCTGCCAGTGACAGCTGTGTGGCTCATTAAAACGGGCAACAGCTGAGAACAAAGACTTCCTGTGATCATTGCATCGTTAGAATACTTCCTCATTGGACGTCTGTACTGAAATTTACCCTATTCACTAAAAGTATGTGCATGTTTTTTTTAGTATACTATGGACATTTGTTCCATTCAATCTCTCAATGCCTTTTATGTAAATTTTATTTAATCTCTGCCATGACTTGATTGTGTAGGCTTACAGACCATAACAATCAAAAATAGCATGTTCAAAATAGATATACTAAATTCAGCTTATATTCCATGATGACACTTAATGTTCACTGGTGTACACTATCACTTCTCTTTCCACTTCTCTCCAGTCGGTCAGTATTCCTCCCAGCATGCCTCTGGCTTGACATTATTTGACACACGATTGGCAGGAGAAACGTGTTCCCACACAATAACACACACCTTGAGTTCTCCTTCAGTCCCCAGATGCACTATTGACATATAATGTGCGTACTTCTGCATACATTTCCATATACACAAAGGAAGAACTTCATGGCCCTGACTAACTGCTTTTGTATCCAGCTCAAATAATAGCATGCATGGTGTGTGTTTGAATATAATATTGAATATTGATTTTCTAGCATATTAGAATGAACCATAAACATTTTATGGATTTATTGTGACTATATGTTCACATTTCAAGGTGACAAAACTTCAGATTGACTTTGCTTTGAACTATTGATAAAATAAAAACTTTGTCCCTGTTATAATGCAATTCTCATCGATGACCACCTAAGGGTCTTCAGTGCATGTAATCCTATACAGCACACTCAATGCTGTGTATGCAGTCAGAATTGATAGTTTGTCTACCATTTTTTATTATTTTAATCTTAATTTATCTTTATCTTAGTTTAAATGGTGGTAACACTTTTTCCTAATTTGATAAACAGCAGCTAAGGTTAAAAATCTGTTGAATATACTCCCCTCACTAACTATCATATTGGCATTTGTAAGTGTGCAGCTGTAATTTAAGCCTCCCATGTTGCTTGTCATCAGTCAGAACAAAATGTCAAATCAGATGCTCAGCTGAAATGTGATTGCACTGTTAGACTGTTAAATGATGTGAAGGGGAACGTAGTCAATCCTGTTAGCCAGAAAGACATGTTTAGGGTTTGAGCAGAATACTAATTCACCATGTAGAAATAATATCTGCTCTCAGTACTTTCTCATTGATATCTTTCAATCACAATGTGATTAGGCCTTTCTCATATTATAATAAGATAATATTTTATCTTGATTTGAATTGAACTTGACTTAATTTCTTCACTTGTCAGTGCACAACAAATCAACACCTAAATATTATCTGCTGGCCAGATTAAAAATTATAAGTTTGTTGCTTGCTAAGCCCTTCATTTTCAGCAGATTGTTAGTATTTTTAGGGTCTTGTGTGTGAGCCAGGGAACCAATTCAAAGTGGCTGTTCCAGTGGCGCGGTGGCAGATTTAGTCTTGTATCCCGCTGTGCCCTTATGACAGATGTGTGCCACTGCCGCTGTAGCGACACCGCTTTAGCCGATGTACCATGTTTGCTTGTCTTTTGTAAGTGCCAGAGAATGAATGTGCGGACAATGCCCATCATTCATCATTGACCTTCATAATGGGAGCGAGTCAATAGAAGCAGCATAGAATCAAATGAGTGTGTGTGCGGGCCAGCGTGCATTTAAATGATGTGGGTTTAATTAAAGATGTGTGGGAAAGGGGCTCTTAGTTGTGGGGTGGTAATGGCCCAGAGCCATGATTAAAAGGCCTTTCCCTCCACTCCTCTCTTGTTAAAATAGAGGTGGATAATGGCGGCAGTAGCTGGACGTGACAGACAGCGTAGATGGGGAGGCGACAGAGAAACAGCAGCTGCAGCAGTGAGCGAGTGTGAGGTGGGCAGTTTGTGGGAGAAAGGCTGTCAGAGCCAAGTGTGAACAGAGGCAAAAATATATGCACTCACCAATGGCACAGACAGAATGTCACATATAAGAATTAGGATGCAGATATTTTCCCAACAATATGGCACAAGCAAACAATTTAACTTTTTTACAGCAGACATGAATAACATTGTAAATAACTTGTTTAGCTGCAGTACAAAAACAACCATAAAGATCTTACTGTTTATTTTTGCAAATCCATCCAATATGTTTTACTATATCTTAAGGTCTGTGTTTTCTGCATATTGTTAGTAAGTTATACACATCTATAATCTATAACAATGGCTTTAATTGGTAGAGATCATACAAGTAAAAAACATGTAGTTCATTCTGTTTGGCCTTCTCTGAGGAGTTAGCCAAGTGTGAAGTGTGCCAGTGCAAAATGTCCATCATAGCAGGTTTACAGTTGATGAGTTTAATTTTAATTAAAAACAACACCCCAAATGCAAATAAGCCTGTGTCCTTGTGCGTGAGATGGAGGATTGAGGAAAGGATTTAAGTGGATTGTCTGAGTGTGAGACAGTGAACTGACAGCTTTATCTACCTCAAGCAGCACGCAATGTGTTTGATCACATTTTTGCACCTCAACCACCCTTGTGTTTGTAACGCTGCCAGTGTAAATCTAATCAAATCCATGCCTCCGGTGATGTGGCCATTCCTGCCTTATGACAGTAATGCCTGTACAGTATGTGCCTCTGATTATAGTGAATTCTTAAACAGGACCATTACTCATTGTCCAAAAACCAATAATTCTTTTAAGAGTCACCATGGAAACCATAATCCCTCCCAGCAAGAACAATCAGTAAGTGTTTTGTTCTTAAAATGAGAGTGGTTTTGTTTAATGAATACAACACTTTTACACAATAGGAAAACAACGCAATGCAACGTGTGATTTTTTTTTTTCAATTATATAGAAAATAAATAATGTTAAGGTCAAGAAGGACTCATTTTTGTACAAGACTTTTTTGTGTTATATTACAGAATAAAAGACCCTGAAAGTGCAGTCCTGGGACCCCTGCTATATCACTTACCACTGGATGTACCATGTACCACTAGATGAAGCTACTGTAGTGCTAATTCTGCCACTGCTACATTTCCACAACAGCAGCCTTCCACTTTCCATTGAGTGGCGCTTTGGAGTACTTTTGCACACTTTGTATACTCCTCCTGCTTGTGATTAGGTTTATCTGTATAGCCCAGTTGTTAATCACACTAGTCACATCAGGTTTTTTATCTACATAACATAAAATGCACTCATAGCTTTATGGCCATTTAAATTGATACAAATTCAGTTTTAAACAGAACTGACACCGATTAGGAGACATTAGGAGACATTATGAGACATTAGGAGAGATGTAACACAGGGTTTTGAGAGGCTAACTTCATTCCCCCGCTTGTCAATTTAGTTTAAGACATTATTCTTAGTGTAGCACTTAATTAGCTCCCATATTATCCCAGGATAATTACTGCAAATACTAATTACCATACTAAAGCAGTAAAATGTATTCTAATGGCTACATATTATATTTTTATGGCTCCCCTCTTTCTGGAATGTATTTGAAATGTGTGCACACTGCCGTGTTTGTGCCCTCTGTGCAGCAGTAGTGACCTGCTCACACTAATGGCTCTGGAAGTGGTCAGGAAGATCCAGAGCACATGCATTTATTTCTTTAACGCCCCAATTTCCTGCTTGTGGCCCATTTACACACACTAGTGGCACACAGGGTCGTGGGTGTGTCTGGTTGTCATTACTGCTCTATAGGCCTTCCGGTCACTAATTACTCCTCTGTGTAATGAGGACTGTACACAGTTAAAGTCAGTGTTTAATGACTGTGGTGTTGTTGCTGTTAGAATTAAATTTTAATGGCCGACCGTTCCATATCCGGTATTGGTTATAAGAATTGACAATAGAGTCTTTGTGTTTTATAACAGGAGCAGGATTTCCAGCTGTTCAAATGAAAGGAGTGACATAGAAAGAAGGAAGTGAGGGTGGAAGGAAATGGAGAGGAGGAAGACAGATAAGGAGAGGAAAACTTGGGGTAGTGTTGAATGCCAAAAGGGAGTCAAAGCTGCTGGAGGGAATTAGAAGAGAGACGAAGTGAGTGACTGAAGTCAGTTGAGGTGTGAATGTGCTTTGATTGATTTGGATTGTCACAGCACTTCCTCGGTTGGAGAAACCGAGTGAGTGCTCTCTTACCAGTTGATCTTAGAACTGATAAAGTCTCTTGGAATTAGAGACATTTTGCTTTAACCTTTTCTTATTATTTATATGATTTTTTTTGTCCTTTTCTATGTGCACCAGGGCTGAACTGGCTATATCAGCCTGATTCATATTAACAGCCAATACGCCCCCTGTCTATACATTACTGTAGTGTCTTTAATTTGGGTAGTTTATAGCATATGTTTGGGAGTTATTAGCTACTCCCCAAAAAGCATTAGAGTTGAGCAAAAGAAAATGTAGCAGTACATTCTTTCAGTAAATTTGAATAAATAATAAATATACAATGTGAAAAATTCTGTGTTGTCTATGTTGTTTCCAGGCTAAATAAAAAGTTAAGCACTAGTAAATGCTTTGTCAATGTTATGCAACATTAGCTACTTTGCTACGTAGCATTTCTTTAACGTTAGCTAATGGTATTATAAGTAATTATGTGTATTTGTGATTATAATCTGTAGTCTAATAGTTTTACACACCAACTTTTGTAATATTTCCTGTAAAAATGTGTATAAAGAGCATCAGCAGCTGTGAAAGGCAAATCACAGGAAATAAACTCCCACAAAATTACTGTTATAATGCATCACTTTTGGCTGATGCTTTCTTCTAGGATTATCAGATTGCTTTTGGGTAGCTCAGTGGTAGAGTTGTCGCCCTTCAACCGAAGGTAGGCGGTTCAATTCCCACTCTCTCCCCCTCGTTGTGTCCTTGGGCAAGACACTTAACCCACCTTGCCTCCAGTGGCCGTAACACTGGTAATTAGAAGCTCAATGTGAGTCACTTTGTAAGTCGTCAGCTAATTCGGGCGCAGTGGCTCAGTGGTAGAGCGATCGTCCTTCAACCGGAAGGTAGGCGTTTCGAATCCCACTCTCCCCACAGTTCATACTGTTGTTGTGTCCTTGAGCAAGACACTTAACCCACCTTGCCTACAGTGGTGTTCCAGCTGTTACACTGGTGAATGGAACCTTAATGTAAGTTGTTTTGGATAAAAGTGTCAGCTAAATGACTAAATGTAAATATAATGTAAATACACTCCTTAATTAAGATTTGTGAGAGTGTGTGCATGAGTTTCTATGAGGTTTAGCCTACTTTAGCCTAGGTTAGTTATAATTGTTCTTAACAACTTAACAAAAGAAGATTGTAGGCCTATTACACAAACAAAAAAAGATGTAACCATTTCTTTCAAGCCTGTAGGAACATTTATAGATATTCGCCTGTGCTTCTCAGTCAAAAAAAACATTACTTTCATTATGTAAAATACCCCCTTCCAATCTTCTATTAATAGTGCAATACATGTTTTCAGTTGTGTTTCGTTGTTGTGTGAAAAGAGTGGGTGGCCTTTACTGCAATTCACCCACCTCTAATGTATTCTTTACAGTTTCTGAACCCCAGTAGACATCATATACATAGATAGTATAAACCCCCGAGAGCTCAATAACAGCAAGATCAATTCTTCACCAGCCTTTCTTTGATTTCCATCCCCCATGCTGCCTCACCCCCTCTTCCTCTTTTTCTGAAGGGGGCTTGTTTTGTGTCAGCACCTCTATCTATCTAATACTATGGCCACTATAGCACTAGTGGCAGCAGTGTGACATGTGCAGTCATTGGCTTCTTTCCCTTTGCTGGCCCTTCCCCTCGTCCGACACAATGGGTCCAATTGTCCATGCGACACACATACACGGGGGGCTTCACTAGTGGGGCTTGAGTGACACTCCCCCTTCGCCATATGCCCACCATCTCCAGCGGAATGCCATTATCTTCAGTCGGAAAGCAACGAGGAAGGAGCGCAAGAGAGTGAGAGGGTGAGAAAGAGGAGGGGAAGGGAGGATGAGAGCAATGCAGCGAGGCGGCAGTTTAACACGAGTCTGAAATTGCCACTGTCTTTGGCAGAGATACAAGGGCAAGACACCTTTTAGCGTGTCCGGCACTGGATTTTCTTATTGCTTCACAGAACAATGTTAGATCTGGACACATCCTCATTCAGGTTAGTACGTCTGACTCTGTCATACGGCAGTTTACCACTTTGGTAATGTCATCTAAAACAATGCAGCGTGGTGGGGCGTGAGATTAACAGCAGAGATTAAATGTAGCGGTTCCTGACCACACTGTTTGACATTTGACATACACACATTCTGTACATAGACAGATGCCAAGGTTAACAAAGGGAGGAGTGCCTATGACAAAATCCTATGTCTCACCAAAGGATGTTGTTTATGCGAAGGGTAGTTAATGCAAGCCATGTTGTGAGAAAGAGGGCTATGCTCAAAGCCTGGATTGAACATATACATGCATGCAGTTGATTTGAGTTTGGTGTAATTGATGTCCACTATGAGCAGAACAAAATTATGCTCCCTCTGTAAGAGGCAGTGTGTCATATAAACCAACTTGAAAATGTAGTGTAGATAAAGAGCAGTGGGGTTAAGGTTGCTGAATGGTTTCCTCTTTTTTCTTTTGTTTTCCCTGGTAGGTTTTTGAGTGAGTGTAGGTTGGCCAAAATTGTGTGAAATTATTTTATTATTTTTTATTTTGTTCTGTATAAAGTAACTAAACCCTAAGCTTCAACATGTACATATGTTGAAGCTTGAAGCTTATCAAGAACTGTCAATTGCACTGCAAAATTTGCACCATAAAACTGTAAATTGTGTGTATATATTCAAGTTTTAGTCTGTATATTTTTAGTCCTGCTTTTGGCTTCTGTTGGATATTTATCAGTGGTTTTAAGGTATGCTCTATCTGTGACTGCTACACCATAACCTTGCTCCACCCATTTAGAAGGGACTTTTGAAACTACTACCATTTAAAGTAACATTGTTTATGGCCTTCCTATTCCACACTATGTCTGCCATGTTCACTGTGGCTTACAGTATATGGCCAGCTGCTCGTATATCTCTGCATTGGAAACCATTAACCTTATCTGCAGTAATATATTTCCCTCCACTCTCTCTGTAAACCCTAGCATCCCATAGAGGCAGCTTGTGACAGGGGTGTTATCAGATCATGTTTGTGTTGAGATGGAGGCATACACTCAGTGGAGCGTATTCTAATAAAGATCCTCGCTGGGGGATCCCTCTGAGGGGAGCTTGGATCCAGGAGCTCGGGAAACAAGGTGGCAGTGACTGTTACACTGGAAGCAGGTTTTATTAGGAATTCACTCAACTTATCAGGCATCAGGATTGATCAGAGAAAACTCCCCTTTCAGGCCCTAATGAATCCACTCCACTCTGATGTTTAAACCCGAGTGGATGCTTTGCAAGTTGGTGCACATTTGTGAATCTGGTGATGTGCAGCATCCCGCATTTTATCACTGCCTGTCTCTGTCCCTCACTGTTTGTTAAACTGAGATGTGATAAATAACAGAAAAGCTCATAGGTCAGATCTGACTGCAGTTACTGCTCGAGGGGAAGTGAAGCTGTCATAACAGCAGCTTGGAGGCAGGTAGATTAGAAGGGATTTTTTACACAAAACGTAAACGGAAGGAAGGCAGACTGAGAGCAATCATTATGAATACTGATGTATCTACAAGGACATCACGGACATCACAGACTGTCTTTTGTCTCATGTTTGTCTTGTACATATGCTTCAGGGTAGAAGATTAAGTTTTAGCTGGTTTATAGAAGGAAAATTGTGAAGTGGAACCTATGACATGTAGTGTAGCTCTGCACTTTTTGAAAAACATTTATTGAATGTAAAAATATGTACAAATGTATTTAAATAAAATAAATATAAAAAAATGTTTGTATATTCCAGTTTATAGAGATATTCTTTGACATGCTGTCTCTCAAAGTTAGAGATTGTTTTGGCATTTAAATGTAAAGTGCTGTGTCATTGCCCTTCAAAGGCATTGCACGTTCAATTTTTTGGCAGCGGATCGGCTTCACTCCGTCTCCTCTGAGCTGGTTGTTTTTCTTTCTGCTGATCCACTGGTGAAAGATAGAAGTGCTGATTGTGGAGTACATGCTGAGCTATATGCACTGCGGCTGAAATATTAAGTGTGCTTGCCTGTTTGGAGAAGTGAATATTTTTTGTCATAAACTGTGTCTGATAATGCAGCTCAATGAAGAGGAAGTGCTGTTTTCTGTCTCTTCTTTGAGCCTCAATGTCGCCCTGATCTTGGCTGATGTCCGGCCAGCAGGCTTGCTCTCAGGCCCGCTGGGCTGCAGTGCATTCCAAAGCTCTGTAGAGGGTATGTTGTTCCAATGGCTTGAGTCTGAAGGCTCATTCATACTGAGCACAATGAACCTGTTTGAGACACAAGTTTGTACCCACACTGTTTGATTGGCATTAGAGTCTGCTTCTGTTTACTTCATCCATAATGCATCCTGTCTGTTTAGCATTAATGAATGACTTTTGGGTAATGTTGCCTTAATGCATAGCAGGGGTACAGGGAGAGACATTTTAAATCTCAATTATAATGGTATTATCATGGTACCATGGCACTGAGAGATACCCAAAAGCCCAGACTTTTCACATCAACCTTAAAAAACATGCTTTTTGTAAGAGACCCATTCAGGTTTGTGTTTATTTACACAAGTTATGTAATGTATACTTGGAGGTACTGTCATCATAGGAAGTGTGAATGTGGACAGAGATAATAATTCCCTTTTTATTCTACAACTCAAATTAGTAATTGTTAAAAATGCTGATCACCACAAAAGTCAATTGACATGTAAATTTAAATAGAGAATATTGCTTAATGCTCTTGGTGAGTTTGGCCATTCTGATTCACAAATCCATTGAATATTATTGTCAGTTCTTCTTTCTGCAGTTTCACCTTTCGACATTGATTTGGAAATGTCAGCAAAATCTGTATCCCCCCGGACCTTTTATAAATGTCATGTGCTTTTTTTTTTGCATACATGTATCTGTTGTGGCTTTTACCGTGCGCATTAATTATGTCTGTCTGTGTACTATAATCAGATTGGTAAAATTTCTCATGGCTTTATTTTTGGATCTAGGAAGTTGTTTGTGGAGTTGGAGATGGATATTTAAAGGGCTATTTTTGTTTTGATTTTTGTGAAATTGGCCATGTGGGAAACAAATACTCAAGAGACCCTGCAGAGTTCAACCTCACTGACTTAACACAAATCTGGGAGTGCAGCTGCAATGTTTTGGGTGTATGGCTTTTAATAGACAGGCTCCTATTGGCTTGGTCTTTATACACAAACAGATATAGGTCAGTTTCACATATCTGTACTTAATCTGCGTGACATTTCCAATCTGTTAGCTGGAGTATTATCAGAAAAAGCAGCTTGTCAGCTGCTGCTGAATGCACTAGTCTGCAGGGGCCTGGTCAGACATTGCCATTAGATGGACACTCCTTTGACTGACACACTTGGGAGCTCCTGTCCGGCAGCTGTGATCTGTTATCCAAGGTAGGCACTCAGGACACTAAGAGAAAAGAAGATGAAAAAAAAGGAGAGAAAATAATAGAAAAAACAACAGATTGGCAGAGAATAGAAACCATTGTTTAAGTAAAGTAAAAGTGTCAGAAAAACAGAGAGTGACTGTGGTCTGTCGATGTTATCAGTCACTCTTTAACAATCGATTCGTTCGCAGTGACTACTGATTACAGAGTCTGTTATCTGCCATTGCTGTGTGGATTTCAATTACAGTCATAGACTTGTGCTTTCCCATATCTGACGCCAACCCTATCTGAAAATACACATTTTATTTAATCCTAGAAATACAACTAAAATTAAAGCCGTAGCGGCGATAAAGACCCTCGCCTCTCCTTGAGACCGCGGGGACACATGCACTCGGAGGATTGCATTTCGTGCTTTAAAGCGTAAACTTCACGGTAATGTCAAATAACCGGGCCTGTGCTACTGCCTGAAACTTCTTCTGGCTGGAGCCTGCTTCATCACCTCGGGCCTGTGCTACTGCTGGGCCTGCTACACCACCTTGTAATTTAGAGTTAAAGGTCTCCACAATCCCTGGTTTTCCTGGGAGCTGTCTGAACATTTGAAAATAATAGATTATGCTTGGGCTAAGGCGAGAAAAAAAAGTACTGGCTGGAGATTTGAGATGACTCAGAAATTGCTGCACCCCCCTGTTTAAAAAGGAAAATGTAATGTAAATATTACTTGTCTAAAATTTTTCAGCAAAATGATCCTCAATTTGACCCAGTAAATGTGCACCGAAAAGTCAAATTCATTGGTCCCAAAATTCAAGCCCGTCGAAAAATGTATGTATTTGAAGTCCCCAAAAGAAAATAAACTCAGAAAATAAACTCAGAAAAATAACTCAGTGGCGACCCCTGGAAAATGAAAATACATTGTGCCTATGGAAAGTGAAAGTAAATTTTTTCCAATGTAGAAATACAAAATACTTTGTGTATCCAGGATACTTGCTACCTTGTGGAGACTTTGCTTATTGGCTAATTCTGCCTCTGTATTGTCAAAACTGTTGATTTTGTCATATGTCCTTGTTTTGTCCATAAATAAAAAGGCAGGGTCTCATCTGGTTGCCTTGACCACATAAAGGCTTTACAAGGCCTTTTAATTTTCCCTCTATTATGTTTGTGACGGAAAACCATAACTCTTTTGGTAATTGCCTAAAATGGAAAGCCAGGAGTGAACAGGATAGCCGCATCTGGTCCCGGAGAATAGCCCTTGTCAACCGTGAAACACCTCACCCACTCACAACACCAAGGCTATTATCAGCAGCATGGATCTCATATGATTAAAGGGGTGTGACTTTGCATATTAATACCTTCTGCCCTTTACATTATGTATGAGTTACAATTGAATGGTAGTTATCTCAATCTAGGCCTATGATATGCAAATGAACAGGGGGATGTTATGCATTCTTTATTCCTTGCGGAGTCTCTTTTATATCTAATTTCTCATCATTATTCAGTGATTAATGCTGATCCCCTTCTGTGATTCTATTCTTTTTTTTTTTTAATATGGATTAAGTCAAATGTAGATCAGTAGGTTTGTGCAGTGTGTGCTAGAATAAAGCCAGAGTTTGGTCTCACATACTTCAGCAATATGCCTGCACAATGTGCTGTAATGTTTTCATTGTTGCAATATTTAAAGCTGCTATATCAGCTATATTACAAAACTGCTTTAGCTGCAAAAATGTTTCAGATAGCCACACTTTGTTTGTCGAAATAAGTGGACTTTTCCTCTTCTGCTATTGCTTATAGTCAAGAAGGCAGTGTAAATGTGTAAAGTATACACTGACACTACATTTTATGAGAGTTAGGATTCCACTTGATGATTAGTGCTCTGTACTTTGTCAGTCTGAATGCAAGTCTAACTAAGTGTTACAGAAGTCAGGGAAATTTAGCCAATAGTACAAATAATATTAATAAAGAACTGTTAGGTGTAGTCAAATTGATCCTTTGCCTGTTTGTACATTTTCCCTAAGTTGTGATTTCCCAACTCCTCCCCTTTATTCACCTCCTCTACGTGTCCTTGTCTCACCGCTCATTCTGCGTCCGTGGAATCTGACTAAATTTCCAAGCATTATTATTATGTGAATAGTTAATGAATCTTGAAGGGCGGCCTCCTTCATTTACTCACTCCTAGTCTCGGTGTGTGTGTGCTTGCATGTTACCTGGTGACTCTGGTTTCTAGGGAACCGGTTTGTACAGTATATGGGAAAGTTAGTTCTAGTAGGTTGATCGGTAGGTAAATGCTCCGGATCAGTTTTGAGCTAACACAGCAGACGTGGAAACCCTGTGTCTGGCTAAAGGACTGCGATTTCTATGCAGACAATGATTAATTAATTGTGACGGTAGGACATGAAGAGAAATGATGTGACTGAGAGGAGGGGGAAACTCCAGCCCCTCTGGAGGCAGGTGTCAACAGGTAATGCAGACATTACAAACTACGAGGAACAGAAGGCAGGTAGTAAAAGAAGATCAGTGCTTTTGCTTTTCATTAAGAATAGACACTTGGTTATCAGCTGATTAGAACATAATGATGTGTGATATCATTGTTTCATTATTTCAAAATTTAAACAAAATATAGTGTAGCGTTTTGAATCTTCGTTGCTTCAGTTGTGTTTGTATCTTTATGGCGTTTCAGCAGTTGATGTGTTCAGTAGGAAGAAGACACAGTGTTGAACTGGTAATTCAACTTTTAGAGCATATCTATTTATACATAGGATTGTGTTTATCCTGTCATACATACATAGTTAGGTATTCAGTGGTATGGCCTGTAAGTCATCTTTAAAGTCAAAGTTAGTGTGTGTCTGTTTTCTTGTTGTTGTCATTGTTACTTTTTATATGTTACTACAAATAGATATTTTCTTTTGTGAACAGCCTTACATTGTTAGGGACACATAGAATAATTGTGCCTCTTGTCGTGTCAACCTGTGTGCAGACTTTGAGTCAGAAAAAGGTAATATATATATCACTCAGCGAGGCACACCACAACGTCTGTGTTCAGCCGGCAAACGTAAACAGAGACAAAGCTTATTATTATTATTCAAGCTGTGATAAATACCTCGGTTGAGCTGATGTTTTTATAAAGCACTTAACTATCTATAAATGAGAGCTCACCAATAAATTCACCGTAATCATAGTAATTAGGCCATTGTGTAGCCAAAACATGAACCGATGTAAAAAGCCATGCAGCCATGTGGTGATACCTTTTTGTATCACCACATGACATTCATCTTTAAACATTTTTCAAAATGTTAAATAAAATTATAATCACCTTGTAGAAACTAGATTATCTGGACTCACAATTTTGAAAACGGTAAAAACAATATAGAAGCAGTCTGGCAGTATGGCAATCACAAAGTTAGCTGCTCCTATTGGGACTAGCCTGAAACAGAACAGTCCAGGTGTCCTCAAGCTAATGCCAAACAATTGTCATGGGCCTTGTCTCAACGGAATCTGTACACGGAAAGTAACTTGTTATTCATAGTCTGCACATGGGTGGTAAATTGGTCATATCCGTTGGTACTAATAATATACATGTTACAAACCATAGACATATCACTTAAAACTAAGCTGTTATACTATATTTACACTCAAATTCTCCTGCGTATTTAGTAAAGTAAATAAGAAAGAAAATATATAAATTAGGGCTGAGCAATTAATCAAATTTTCAATTTCAGCTCCCAATGATCACAAAACCAATGTAATCAATAAAAAAACCATTTTAAAGCACTGTACATATGTGCAAGATTTCTCCACTTTTGTTTTGTTTCTCCGACATAGTCACAGTTATGTCAGAGAAACATCTGAATGGAACAGTGAAACTAACATCTCACATGAGCCTTAACAACTGTCACTTCAGGAGTCACACTTACACAATCAGAGTTAGTTTCAGGTCAAACCCCGCCCTCTAGTGTAAAAGCGCATCCCTCTTACCAGTTGATCTCAGAATTAAAAAAGTCTCTTGGTATAAGAGACAAAAGGTCTCTACTTTGAAAACTAAGAGCAAAGCCAATCTGGTACCTAAACTGGTACAGTGGTCAGACCAGTAGAGCCCCCCTTTATTTCAAAGTGTCTGATTAGTACATAATGCTTGCAATAAGCTGCTTACATGTGTTAGACCTCAACTTATATGACAGATTGGAGTCCAACCTATGCAATGAAAAAGTATGTGTGGCTAAACAGCAGGCTGGCCTTTCATCAGGGGTCCAGATGGTGGGTGGAGAAAGCCCTCTTTTAATCCCTGAGCCAGGACATTATACGCTGCATGCTTCTCACTCACTCCACACAAGTCATTGAACCTCCCACAGCCCACTCTTAGATCCACTCAGCTTTAGGGGAGCAGTACACATTCTCAAGAAATAAAGAAATGACTTGGAAATATATTGAACTAGTAATGTATATCTGCATATTTTTCAAGATTTTTGATTGACTTGGCTTTTGTTGTGCTTCAATAAACACAAAATAAATTTTGAACCTCTGAGGTTGCTCATCATATAATTTCTAGTAAAAATAGTCAAACGACCCACGTCCTTTAAGCCTTTGACATATAATAGATGGTTGTAATAATATAATAACACTGCCAATATTTATTACTGTGTTAATTGCATAAGCTATGCTCTTGGCCTACAAGACCACTTCTGGTTCTGCACCCTTTAATCTTCACTCACTACAGACCTATGTTCCTACCAGGTCCTTGTGCTCTGCAAATGAACAACCTCTGGTGGTAGCATCCCAAAAAGGAAAAAAATCACTCTCACATACCTTCTCTGGATCCACATTGGTGGAATGATCTACCTGCTGCTACAAGATCAGCAGATTCTGTAGCCATCTTTAAAAAACGTCTGAAAACACATCTCTTCCTTTAACACCTGACTGACAAACACTGAGTTCTACTTCCTTTCTATCGATTCCTTTTCTTCAAAAAAGATTTAAAAAGCACTTTTCTCCTTAGCTTAGCTTATCCTTAGCTTTGAATACTGTGCTGGGTTTTAACAGACTAGTTTTTGGTGCCCTTATGTTTTTTGCTACCTTGTGTTGTCAAAATTGCTTCCATTGTTTTCCTCATTTGTAAGTCGCTTTGGATAAAAACATCTGCTAAATGACTAAATGTAAATGTAAATCTAAGTATCAGTGGTTGGTAAGACAACATACAAGCTTTCGTCCTGTGTATATTCTAGGTTGTGATATTGTCTCATGTATAACTCATTTAATGTATTTATTTATTTCAGTGACAGTGCAGTGATAGACAGAAGAAAACTGTAAATATGCCAGATTTAGCCAACAGGCTATTTTGTTAAAAGTGCAGATGTAAAAAGTCAGGCTAAAACATAAGAAAAAAAAATGTTTAGTTCCAAAACATTACAAAGAAATAGCACACAATCTATAAAAGTATTACACAATATATACAATACATACATCAGTCGTCACAAACAAACACTGCATACACAACAATCAGACATCAGAGACAGGACATAACATGTAATTCATGTGAGCCCATCATTGTTTTTACTAGTCGTGCTATTTTGACTCTAATCTTTTATGTGCATATTAAACAGCTTTGTTGAAAGTGCCTTGGCTCTCCCTGCAGACGATGCCCTACATATCACAGACGCACTAATTAGGGTTTCTCTCTCCAAGGGGCGGTCTATTCCTTTTCATTTAATAAAACAAACACACTCTGCTCGTGATGTGTCGAAATGCAACTGCAAGGAAGCGGCTCCACACTTTATACACTCATTCCCAAAGTGGAAATGTGATTGTCTTTTGATAACCATCTACTTCTCTACTTCAGTAAAACAAGGGGATCCCCAGAATGGCTCAGAATTTAAAATTATCTTACTTTTAGTAGTGTGGTTGTTGATTTACAAATTAAAATCTTTGGTTTTATTGTCGATGCAGAGAAAAAAGACCCTGGCTGTTTCCAGAACAAGAACGCTGATGAGGCATGTGTGGCAGTAAAAATCGAACACTCCCGAGGTAAGCACCAGCACCTGCACTGCACACTGGTAAATATATATCTGCATAGCTTTCATTTAGTTTCCTGGCAATTTATTTTAACATTGTACTGTATTTTCTGTTAGTCCTTTTTACCACAGGACCCAATACCTTTTGCACATTTATTTGAAACTTTGTGACCTGTACTTACTGAGTTCTCACTTCTGATAAGATAGAAAGGAATGGGATACCAGAAAATAGAAATTTAAAATTCTAATTCTGCAGTGAACTTTTTTTTTGCAAAAGAAAATGGCAGAGAAAGTAAAGGGCTAGTAGAGGACTACTGTATGCATCTTACACTTAAGTGTGAAGAAAGCTGCGGCTTTATTTATACTTCCTCATTTGTGTGTACGTGTATGTCATGGTGTGATAAATGACCGGCTCTTTCCAGCCGACACAATCTTTCTATTTTCACTTTTTCTAATTTTCTAAGCTCCTATTGGTTCCTAAAATAAATCCTACCTCATTTTTGTCTCTTCACTCATGAAACTTTCTTTCTTTCTACCTTGTCCTTCTGTAAATTAGCAACACATTCAAGAACTCTTTAAAAAAAAAAACATGTTTAAATTGTAACTTTGATTCCCCCTGTCTCTCGTAGTTAGTGCAGACCGGGGTCCTAATCCAATGGGATTAAGGGATGAACCGAGGGTTAATCGCAAAAAGTCCAGGTTGTTTAACAGAAACCGCTAATCCCAAGCCTGGCTGTAACCGTCATAGGATACACTACACACACAGTTTTATGACACATAAAAAACAGTCGATGCACTGAGATACATGTGATACTGATGTGCAGCATCTTACTGCACCGGTATGTAGAGAACATAGAGAACATCTGAGACAAAGCTTTGTTCTCTGGAACAAACAAATTTCAGAATGAACTTTATCAAAAAAATATGTGTAATATATTAAATGCTATCTTAACAAATAAGTAAGATTTTAAAACCTAAGGTTGGTATACACTTTACACAACATCTGACAGATCTGAAAATATTCATCTTTTTTGCCTCCAAAAAAATGAAGTGAAGTTAGTCGTACTGTTTTTATCCACTTTAACTTTAATTTTTGGTTTGTCCATCTTTTGCTTAACAGAATAACTATAATTGAAAGTAGAAATTAAAAAGTAAATGTATGAGAAACTGTTACTTTTCAGTTTTTCAGTCATTCCCCTTTGTTTGAGTTTGTTTGAGATTCTTTGTGTGTGTGTGTGTGTGTGTGTGTGTGTGTGTGTGTGTGTGTGTGTGTGTGTGTGTGTGTGTGTGTGTGTGTGTGTGTGTGTGTGTGTGTGTGTGTGTGTGTGTGTGTGTGTGTGTGTGTGTGTGTGTGTGTGTGTGTGTGTGTGTGTGTGTGTGTGTGTGTGTGTGTGTGTTTGTGTGTGTGTGTTTGTTTTTTGTCTAAACCAGATTGGATCAAATTCTGAGGGCTAAACTTCACCAACTCTTTCACAATGGCTGACATTAGTACCGCCTTTAAGAGACAGTAGTGAGACCAGGCCATACTATTGCACCACTGGACTTTTGGTTATAGCACAGTCATTGTATGGAAGATTGACTTTTTAGATATGAAAACATATCCACTTGCACATATGAATAAGTTATAGCCATCATCCTGTACATAAATGAGACTACACCTGAGATGAACTGCTTTTTTAGAAGGTATGAATGGCATTCCACTTCTCAAACTGGATTGTTAAGACATGACATCACTACCTGTCACTGCGCGGCCTTGTCTGCTGACAAATCAAACCCAAGGCGCTCCTTGCACTCATCTAACATTTGAAGTGGTTGCAACTTTCTACATATACATTTGAAAGTACCGTATGACATGAGTATACCCAATCAAATGTAAACCCATAACTAAATATACAGAAAGGCTTCCTGTCAAACCACGTGATGGTTGATATATAACTAAAGAGAAGCTCAAAAACGAATTGCAGCAAATACAAACATGGAGGAGTTCCAGTTCCCCATGCAAACTTCTGCAAAAGGTACCTACATTTACTTTCCACATTTAAAGTTGTATTTTTAGTGTTAACCTTTCTGGGTAATCTTTTCATCATCATTTTAAAAAGCTACTTTTTGTGTTTTGATAAAAAAATATATTTTTAAGGTAAATTATGAATGTGTCAATGTTATATTCATAGCTTGGCTGATTGCTCAAGAGGTTTTGTTTTAAAAAGCAGAAGCTCATTGGATAGGTGTTCAATGAATGTTTGCTTCATCTTTAGACTTCAGATAACAGTTCTTGTAATTTACTGCAGCATCAATCATTAACCATTTTCCCATGATAACTACAACTACAAAAAAGTTAGGGATAGCTCTAAAATGCAAAGTATAGTCTACCTTTGAAATAGATGTGCACTAGTTTGCCGTTATCTGAGGTTAAACAGCATACATTAAATTGGTATTGTCAGTATCCACTTTAGACAGACTGTAGATTGTTAGCTCACAGCCACAAAATTACATGTGTAGAATCTGGGCTTTTTATATCTACATGTGAGAGCGTGAAGCTTAAGTAGGGTGTGTGCATGAGAGAGTAAGGCAAAGAGGGGAGGAGTCTGTCCTCTGCTCTGTTAGTCTTGTGGCTTAGCAGAGTCACTAAATACTACTCGCCTGGGAAGATCGCATGGGATCTAAACAAAGAGCTCCATTGAGATTCACACTGGCCCAAGGTGGTCACTCTTTAAGGATGCATCTTTAGTCACCTGTTTGTCATGGTGAGTAGGTAACTTTAGACAAATATTTTGGCTTTGTACATTAAAATACAATAGGTGGTTCTGTGAGAATAATCAGTTTAAACATTGGACATGTGTGGCTTTAGCAGCAAGAAGGTCCAGGGGTCGCCTCCGGGCTCAGGCGGGACCTTTCTGGGTTGAGATTGTAGGGATTGTAGTTGAGATTGTAGTATGCTGGGTATTCCGGTTTCCACCATTAACATCACAAAACATGGTGTAGCTGCCAACTAGGAATTTCCCATAGGGATAATAAAAGTAATAATAATAGTACTGAGCCTTGTACTGTCTTCTGATAAGATAACACATTGTGGTTGTTTCACTCGAATGCGTCTTGACTAAAACCAAATATATGTTTTTGAATATGCCAAAAACAGTAACCGTTTCGAAAACGACCCATGACACATTCCCTCTAATCTAAACGTAGCTCCTATGTAAGCACTAGGTGACCAAACACTGAGCTGCCTTATAAAACAAACAGGGTGGGGATGCACACTGCATACATACAGGTGTGTCTTGTCTTGTCGTGGTGTATTTTTTTTGTTGTTGTTTTTTTACTTAAGTGCTTGCAAAATCAGTCAGTGCAATTGTCAGACTTCTCGGGGGGTGGGGGAGTGGAGCTTAAGGTCAGGTGACACAGCCCCAAGCAGGTTGTGGAGGAGAGGTGTTGTGGAGTGGAGTCATAAGGTCATGGCTGCCACAGAAGAATTAAAGTTGGTCTAATTGTGTTGGACTGGTCGGCTGAGGGGGGATTAGGCAGCTGTCACACCTGCCCCTCTGCAGGTGTGCTCTGCGAGGTTTATGCTCCACGTGCAGCTTTGACATAAACCCACATTAATAGACTAATAGTAAAGTCTTTTGATAATAGAATCAAAGACATGTGGAATATGTTGATCTTCTTGCATCATGTTTTATATATATATATATATATATATTTTTTTTTTTTTTTTTTTTTTTTTTACAGCACTTGCTAACAGCTGTGTCTGAAACCCCTCCCTATGTTGTGCACCTTATGGTGATACTGCCATTTTGTAGTGGTGTCCAAATGTTTGGTGGAGACAAATGTAGTACACACAATACCTCAGTGAAAGTGGCCAACAGCAATGCTCACTTAACCTGCAGAACAGACCATAATGCTTTGTTATTTGTCAGAGCAGCAGCTGTATCTGTTTAAATGACTAGAGCTTGAGGCACAGGTACAGCCAATTCTTTGCCACATAATAATTTACTTAATAAAAGGAACTCCTGAGTATGACAAATATTGTTTATTTGTATGTCACATACGTATTTTATTATTAAAGTTACTTTCTGTTCTGAATTTTAATGAGATTTGTGAGTTTATAAAATCACTTAAATCCATTAGATTGCACAACCCGCTGGATGTTCGGGCCAATGGTCTGGCAGTGCTGGCATTTACGGTTGTGTCTTATTTTTTACAATGATGAAACCCATTTACAAGAAATAGTGGAAACAATACTGCCCAGTCCAGTCTTAATGACATTTCTTTACTTGTGCATCAGTGTGACGTGATTAACCACTACAGGAAAACGTTTGCATGCATATGAAACTGTCTACAACTTGAGAACACTATTAAGTCATTGTAGATGCAGGGTTACGGAGGATCTGGTTAAGTCCGGTTAAAAATGTTAAGGCTAATGACAAAATTTTAAAGAAAGTTGTCAAACAAATGAAAGAGGGGGGTTTTGTTTGTTGAGAAAAATGTTAAAGAGCAGCTGGGAGAAAAAATTACAGAAATGCAAACTTCTGAAAAGTGTCAATATTATAGTTACTGTACACTTAACACTGTACTCTGACTATTTTTTAAGTTACTGCTAATGTAATGCAAATATCATGTTAATGTCATGTTTTTAATTTCCTAAATTTTGACCTTTTTCCAAATATAGTGGTAATGTCTGGCTTAAATTGATGCTGTCTTGCGCTACTAGTTAGAGTTGTGTAGGTGATAACACAGTCCCTCAATCTCTAGTGTTACTCTAGTGTTTATGGCACAGATCATACAAAAGTAAAAAGTAAATATTTTACATATAGGTCAAACTTTAAACCTTTTATAAAATCCACTATAAAATTGCATTCAGAAACCCCATTGATTTGCTTATTTGCTATATTTTGTGTGTTTTTGTCCGATAATTTCTGCTGAACTGACAAACAAACTGACCTTGTAAAATGTCCCGCAAAAACACATGATATTTCACTGTTTTCAGACTTGTGGTGATTTTGTTACAAAGTGCATAAAGAGAGTCCACAAAGTGCACAGCTTACAGTGAAATCATTCATTCATTGTGTACATTGCCAGTGGATGGTAAATGCACACAGAACAGGTAGCCTATAACAGGAAATTGTCCTTGTGAAGTTATAAAATTCATAGAAGCAGATGCCTCGAGGCTCAGGAAAGAAATTTATTTTTTAAGATAAGAGGCCAGTTGTGATGGGGAACTATATTTTTATAAAGAGCAAGGTTCAGCTTGGCTCCTAATTGTGCGTAATACTTTGAACACATCCTGCATTATCAGCTGCAAGCGCCAGAGAATTTTTCCTGTTTCCTTGTCCTTTGTTTGTACGTCCACAACAACAAGTTCTCAGATGTTGACTGTTAAACAGATGGAGACGAGTCCAAGTTTTGGGGCAGTGGTGGTGGCTGGCTGCTACTAATTTACTCAGTAAGGCAGTCTTTTTGGCTCACTTTAATGAGCACATGCCAGAATAAGTGTGTGACTGGAGTAGAACAGTTTCTGAGAAAGGAAGTAGAGTTAAAATTTTCTGTGACAACAATGCTGTAACAACTTTAATCTGAGATCTCTAACTGATGATCAGGCTTCAGTGTGTTGGCTGTGTTCCTGTACTGTTAATTTAGGTACAACAAGTTTAATGTTGCTAATATGTACAGCACAACAGCTAACCTTTACTTACCTCTTAATCAGACATCTTCCACTAATTTTCCTTTGAGCTAGGTACCATAACACCCAGTCTGTAATATAAAGAAGTGAAAAACAGCTGACAGAAGCCACTGTATACTATAGGTTTTACCTGTGTCATCTACATTGGATAAAAAGAAACCCAATAAGACAACAAGATTTTGTGCAGTAACGCCTTTGATTTGTTTCCCTGTTTCCCGTCAACCCTAGGAACAGACCCCCGATGCAGTGAGTTATGTTTGCTTTGTGTGGAGTGCCACTGCAGGCCATACAGTATAGTGTACATTATGGCAACTAACATTTTAATAACCTTTGACCTGTGGTCTCTTAATGTGGCAATGAAAAGCAACCAAGCACATAATCTAGGCAAATTACTGAGGCGGCCATTTAATTGATTTGTAATTTGGAGGCCATCTTTAGTAAGTGTGTGTACCCAAAAGCAGCATGGGAGTTCTTCCACTCAGACAGTCACACTTTGTTGTCTTTAATTACGGCCAGTTGAGTAAAAATAGAAATGTGATTGTATAATTCTGTGGTATTTTCCTCTTTTTGGTCCAGCTTTGGTAAGATAAAGATCACTTTGGGGGGGAAATGCTTTACCCCAACAGCAATTTGGAACATAGTCATGAGCGGTTTTAAACATAATGGATAGGCACAGAGAATGCATAGTACATGTTTTTCACTTTAGGAAAAGGACATGTGTAATTCAGCTAATGTTTTGGGCAAGCTGTAGTATGTATAAAAAACAGGATACCCTTTTTACAGTTTGTGGTTGACAGCAGTATATTGGATTTTACTTATCAAAACATTTAAACATGCAACATATTAATACAGTAGTAGCTCATATTAAAGGCACACTACTGTATGTAGGATACAGTTAGGGTTGGCGTCCAGTCTGTACTAAGCTGTGACTTTGCCAAGTCCCGACATGTTCAAAATACAAAACAAATTGCTGTGTCTGAGCAGTGTGTTGCCATGGCTGATGAAATAAATGTGATTTCAATTTCCCACAGTTTTTTTGCCTTGAGTGTCAAATAGATGGCCACAGTTGTGGTCTAGGATGAGATAAATATTTACTGCAGCAGCTGTTACAGGTGTAAAGGTCTAGTGTGTTCCTTTGTAACCTACTTTCAATTAAGAATAGCTGCTTGATTGTTCATCCATCCAGGTTAACCAAGTGTAGCATCCCATTGATTAGTGAACACAATTCCATACAGTGCCTCTTGGTGGTCTGTGACCAGTGCTGTTTAAGAAACCACCTTAAATGGAAACTAATGATCTAAAAAACATTGAAAGTAACGAGGGTGCTTGGTGGCTGCAGTGTACAGCCATAAATGGGCATTTTCCCTACTAGGCTTCTGTGGTTGCTGTAAGTATGTGGGGTCAGAGAGCAGTAAATGTGGGCTACTGTAAACACTGCCACTGTGAGTATATGCATGTGCATGTAATGAGCCTATCTACTGCTTGGTGCTGTACCATCTGTGGCAAGCCTCTCTAGAGCCGATCGTCAGTTGGATTATTAGCCAGATGATCAACTGAACTATCTGAAACCAACAAATATTTAGACTGCAGATGCTTATCCCATACAGTATGTGGCTGAGCTAATGACTGTTGACAATTCCCTGTGTGTTGTGATTGATTTTGAGTTACAACAAGTGTTACGTCAGGGTACTGGACAAAGTCAGGCTTGTAAAAGTCAAATACATAAAAAACATAAAAACATCTGTATTTATGTGAAACAAAATAAGGCTGTGTTAACCTGCTAAACCAAATGAGGTCTTTTTAAATTCTGATTTTTTTCATCAGAATGTGGGTCACACAGCACACATTTGTTTATCAAATTTGCAATAGCATTAGTGAAAAATGCAGTGTTTCTATTAAGGCTGCAACAAGTGGAACAGTTTATCCAAGAGTTCCACAATGTTTTGTAAAATTATCATTATCACATTTTGCAAAGAACTTTTTTTAGTATTGCTATAATATCAAATGACTCTGACACATATAATTATATTTCAGAGCTTTAAATGAAAATATATTGCATCGGACAAAAGTTGATGGCACCAGTGAAACCAGACATATATTTCTTGAAGTCATTTGAACTCCTACTATGCCATGATTGACGTTTAGATATTTTAAGTCATATAGCAATCACAGTATTCAGTACTGCATATATTTTCCTAATATTGTGTGGCTCAAAATTAGCCTGCTTCAGTCAAACATAATGATTTGGGACTGTGCAGTATGTGACCGTGTGTTTTATTTTCTTATAAGATAAGCTTATATAAGTTTATAAGAGAAAACTAGAACTGGAACTATCACTTTTGCATTGTTTTGTTTTTAGGCTTTTAGAAACACAGATACAGTCCAGAGATAATATGTCGAAATTAAACAAAACATAAAATATCGGGATATGTGTGCATACTATAGCATTACTTGCTCCTTTTACTGCTGAAGCTTATAGGCACATTTAAAATCAGAGGCCTATTTTTATTAAGATTCAGTTTTTTGTCTGTCCGCAGGACATGCCAGTAGCCCGTCCTCCAAGAACAGCATCTCCCCCACTGTTCAGGAGTGTCTGATTCGAGCCAGCGGTGGGGCCAATAAGAAGGGCAGGAAAGGCCCAAATGGCAGAGGAACTGGCAGTAGGCCTCGTCTGGACTCTAAACCAAAAGGTATACATGATGACAACAAAGCAAACAGGTCAAATAAGGGAAGACTGTCCCTGCTGTCAGACTGTGATATGTAATGTCAGGGAGAAAGTATTGACAAGTGCATGCTTATTTTTTTGAGTCAGTATGACCATTTGTCAAGATCCGGTCAACTCTGCACATGGTTTTGTCCACAATGACCTGAACCTTGTCCTTCTCTTAATTTGATCATTATTAACTACAGAAAGCACAATGGACAGCAGTTTTTCTATCTATAAAGCAAAGATAAAAACCTATACTTTTACCTTTACTTGAGAGGTCCTTTCCAACAGCACTCACAACAAACATTTAAGACTACATTTACCATCTCTTTTCAAATAAATTGAAAGGACAAGAAAAATGTTTCAAGTATAATTTAAAAAACAAAAAACAAAGAAGAAAGCAAAAGTGAGAGCAGGTCTAGGCTTTACTATTTAAAATAAACAACTTTTAGAAGCTTCAAAGCTTACACTTTGGATACACTGCCCCCTTCAGCTACAAAATATTACCACACCTACAATTCTCCCACAGAAAAATGCATAATTCCATATTTACTTTATCTTTTTCTCTCTCTTTTTCTTCTAGTGCCTCCAAAGCCTGCACACCTGCAGAGCCCGGTGATTACACCGGCCTGCCCGCTCAGCCAAATCCAGAAATCACACGCCTTCCAAACTCAGAAATCCATAATGGAGGACACAGGAGGAGGAGGAAGAGGGGGCGTCACCAGGGAACGAGTCAAAGAAAAGCAATCCAAAGTGTCAGACCTCATCAGCCGCTTTGAGGACGGCAGGTAGAGTATTTTAAAATTATGAATTGATTGCTGTTTCTTCTATGGCATTGAAAAAATTTAAAGTGGCGACCCCTGCGAGGAAAAGCCAATAGAAAAAAAATATATATATATATATATATATATATATATATATTAATTAATGAAGAGTGAACTAGTTTTGCTGGAAGGGTAATTTAAACTCTATGTTTCCTATTGCAGTTCCATGTTATTTCCAAATATGTAAGAATTCAAGATAATAAATAACTTTATTTGTACTTTAGTTTTCCACTCCAGAGTTGTTATGGAAAAGTAAAGACAAAATGCTCTATTGTTTCATTCTTTTTTTTCAATTTGATGAAATCTACGCCATCCATTTTATTTCTGTACTATACTTTTAATTGATTTCCATAAGTCCAAAATTGAGATTCCAAAAATTATTTCTATGTATCTACATCACAGTTACCCTTAACAAGGGAAGAAGATTTATGTGAACCAAAGCAAACACAGCTCCTCACTGTAGTGGAGTGGAAGGTGAGGTAGAGACACTACTGGTATCTTTTAGACTTCTTCCTTCATTGATTGAACAATTAAAATAATCATTGATGGCAAAAGTAGTCTGAATTGTCTTTGCTCCTAATTAAAGCCATGGATGTTATTGTTGTGGAGACTGAACAATACTCACCTTGTGCTGATTGATTGAGTAAGTCTGTTTCAATGCAGTCATATTTTACCTGTGTGCATGGTATTCATTGAGAGCCCTAGTGCTGTTGGGATTAGCATTAGTAGTAGACTTGTAAACAGAAGAGAAAGGCCTGTGGTGTCTGAAAATAGCATTAGCCTACTAATATACTAATCTGCTTCCCATGGCATTGTACAGTGTGAAGCTGTTTGGACAGCAACGTGGTCATGCTCACAAACTATTTTTACACACTTAAAAACAGGCAGCAAACACTTATTGAGGATCTGTTAAGCTTGTCTTCCTGTCAAAGGTAAGGAGGAGGACGCTCACAACCCAGAAATGACTCAGCTTCTGTGTTTCACTAGCCTCTTGTTGTTCCTCTATTTATACACATTTCCTGTTTTTAGTCAACTGCAACGTGACAGTGAACACTGAGAGTAAAAATGTCTTATTCAAAGTTCAAACGATCGAGGTACAGTGACTTGTGCTAAATGAAGAGAAGAAAACAGCTGCTGCCACTGCTGCTCCAGGATGTCAAGCTCACTAGTCAAGTCGACTTTGTGTATTCAGTTTGGCCTCTGTTACAAATTGTCTTGCACTAATTGCTACTCCATTTTGTACAGTATATTCTTGCCAAGCCAGGAGAGATTTCACTGCTCTTTATTACATAGCTTCTCCATGTGTGTAGAAGTAGAACAGTAGCTTTCTCTGGGGAGCAGTCATGTACCTTTCCACCTCCTCATTCGTTCACGGCATCACAGCAGTTTTATTTTTAACTCTTACACTCAAATACCAAAGCGCTCTGCCTACAGCTCTTCACTCTGCAAACACACTCGTACGAGTACTCACGCCTTCCTTCCTATTTATAAGCTTTCAGTTTTCAAACTGACTTCCTCTTCCCCTAGCATTGCCGACAACAAAAGGGACGCCAAACAGATCAAGTCGGCCAACGGCAGCCCACCTCACCGCGGCTATCAGAAGCTCTCCCCTGACAGCGACAAGACGCAGGACAAGAACCACTGCTCAGAAGAAGAGCCCAAACCACGGGATGTTAACATACCGGCAGCCAATGGGGTCGTAGCACACATGGACTTGGAGGATAAAACAGTCTTAAATGATGAGACTTTGAGGACTGTGGACAAAGGGATGGTTAATGGAGAAATGGAAAGCGAGGAACAGACTGAGGAGCAGTCACCTTTGAAAAGGACTGATCCGGCTGAAAATGATGAAACTGGGACTAAAGGTGAACAGTGGATTGAGGAAGTCAGCACACAACCAAAGGTATGTGCCCAGCTTGTCTCCTTTAAGTGTACACTTGCTATATTTAGCCTCTGTTTATGCCCCATGTGCCTTGTAACAAAAAGTCATACCTTGCAGATAAACTGTCAGCGTTTATTTAGCTCTGGGATTTTACTACACTTTTCTACACAATTCTCTTCAGCTGTGGCTCACTGTGGCTCTCTAGTAGGCTATAGAGTTACAATGGTACAAGTGTGTCTCATTCATCACTGTGCACAGTCGTCCCAAAGGAGTTATTTTCTTATGAAGGCTCAACAGATGTCAAACACTGGAGCAGCTGAGTTCAGTGACCCTCCCCTGTGGCAGCCTGTAAAATGAATATCTGAAGTAAACATCATTCCTCCCTTCACTGAAAACAATATAGTCTTAGAATTTGGGGAAAATATGGGATAGTAAACCGCCATGTTAATATCAAATTATTTATAGTTGGTTCAAAATTTTTTTAATAAAAGAGAAGCAAGTTAAGGCAACTTTGTGTAGTTAGCAATGTAGGCTATTTAACATGAGTAACAATGGAGAGCAGTAGTTTATTTACTTAAAGTAGGCTACATTTAAAAAATAAAAAACAAAACTAAGTAACTAAACATTTTAATTTCTTTTGTAAATCATTTCAAATTGTTTCTCTTCTGTTCAGATAAAAAGGCAAATTCTATGCTATATCATAGCTACTATTCTACATTATGCTATAGCCTACTCTGTTATGCTAGGCTACTACAACACTACACAGTACTAGTCTATTTATAATATTAGGCTATGCTATAGACTATATATTATCTAACTATATGTAACTATACTTACCCACTTTATTCCTTTTTATTTTTGACATGACTGAGTAAACAAGTAAACTCTGAAGTATGCAACAGTTTGGCCATATTGACAAACTAGGTACTGTAGCTTATGTGGTAATGTCTCTGTCTGGCTACACAACACAACATAACATGAAAGCACAGAGAGGAAGAAACTTATTTTCCTTGAGGTTCTTTATAGTTTAATATAATATCCTGATACAGAACAAAAAGCCATCACACGGCCATTTTGTTGCATGATATCTTGTGCATTGTTATCACCCGTGTCATAGCCTACACTTATTGTCTGTAAAGGTTTGGTTAGCTGTGTAAGTTCATTGTTTCATTTGGTCTTGTTCCCTATCCTCAATGTTTTCATTTCCTTTTTCTGGGAGGCTGTGTGTTTGACCACAGTGCAACACTTCATAAAGCTCTTGTTAATTGCACATACTGTAGACTACACCAGTGCTACTTGCCTCAGGAATTAACACCATGGTGGCCTAAACAACGGTCGTCTTTCTCTAAGTGTGCTTTGGCTGAAAATCTACAGTTAATAAATCAACCTTTTAAATAAATACTATAGGCCTATGGCACAAGGATGTTTGCTCTCTATTTCATCTCCCACTAACTGGTTATATCTAAACTCACATTACCTAAATGTTCTGGGGATTTTATTTTCAGGAGACCAATGAACAGAAGTTGTTTAAGATTGCCAGTGAGCTACTCCACACAGAGAAGGCTTACGTGGCACGGTTACACTTGCTGGATCAGGTCAGAAATTTGACTTTAAAGACCACATCTAAAAATGTACAGCAAATATTACATGAGGCTTACAGTAACTGACTGGTCCTCTTTGTCTATTTCCCAGGAGTTCTGTGTGAAGCTGATGGAGGAGGCAAACAAAGGGACGTTTCCTGTAGAAGTAGTTAAAAACATCTTCTCCAACATCTCCTCCATTCACACGTTCCACAGTCAGTTCCTGCTTCCCGATTTAGAGAAACGAATGGGAGAATGGTGAGTATTAGCACCGTCTCGGACAATAATTGTGCTTTTAAATTCACAATAAATTGAACTTGCTTTGTATTCCTCGCAACAGGGAATCCAAACCACGTATCGGAGACATCCTACAGAAGCTCACACCCTTCCTCAAAATGTATGCAGAATATGTGAAGAATTTCGAAAAGGCCATGGAGTTGCTCAAACATTGGAGCGACCGTTCACCTCAGTTCAAGGCTATTATCATGGAGATCCAGGTATTAAAATATACAAGACTAAAAGATATGTGACAGAATTTACAGAAAAAAACATGGATTTATGTCAATATAATGTTACTGTTTACTCATAGGACATTCAGATACCACTTAACATTATCTGGACTGTGAATATGTTACATTCTTTTTATTATGTCAAAAGTCTTAATATCCACATTTATGCAGATGATACATTTGATTTAGCTTGAGATGTTTGGTCTTCCTGTTTTCTTTGGACAGAGTCAGGAGGCGTGTGGCTGCTTGACCATTCAGCATCACATGTTGGAGCCAGTGCAGAGAATTCCTCGATACGAGATGCTGCTCAAAGACTACTTGAAGAAGCTGCCTCAGGAAGATCCTGACCGACGAGACGCAGAGAGTAAGCACAACATAAGCTGAACGGGGTTTATTTTTTGTGTTGGAATGTAACGTTAAAATGCTTTTTCGTTCCCAGAGTCACTAGAAATCATAGCGACAGCAGCTACTCATTCCAACAGTGCCATTCGGAAATCTGTAAGTGCATGCCCTTATTAAACTGTTCAGTTATCATAAAAATCAGATTGTAATCTAATGGTCAATTGGTCATGCAGGAGAACCTCAAGAAGCTGATGGAGATTTACGAGATGCTGGGCGAGGAGGAGGACATAGTAAACCCATCGAATGAGTTTATTAAAGAGGGCCACATCCTCAAGCTGGCGGCCAGGAACACATCAGCCATGGAACGATACCTCTTCCTGGTGAGACCTGTGCAGAAATGTATCAGTGTGAAGATGAAGGACACTGCAGGGAAATATGTGGAGGCGAGAGTTTGTCGGCACTCACAGCAGGATCCCTCTGTTAGGACACAAGAGGGGAACATGAACGCAACTTTTCATTACACATATGGATAGATGATAAAATTAAGTTGTGGTTTGTGCTTATTAGCTCTCCACTTAATATTTCCCACTAGCAACATTTTCGTCACCTGCAGAGCAGAGTTAGCTGGAGAAAGCAGGGATAATCTGCACATGAGTAAGAGTGTTTTTGTCTTGTTCCGCAGTTCAACAACATGCTGCTGTACTGCGTGCCGAAATTCAGCCTGGGAGGGACCAAGTATACAGTGAGGACACGAATTGGCATTGACGGTTTGAAGGTTGTAGAAACAACCAATAACGACTATCCTCACACCTTCCAAGTGTCCGGCAAAGAGAGATCACTGGAGTTACAGGCCAGGTAATCAGACAGAAACAACGAGACAGCTTTGGACCAAAATAAATAAGTAACTGGGATGAGAGACGGGAAAGTGGCCGTTCAAATCTGTTATAAGAATTCTATATTGTAAAAAGAATTCTGTTCGTCAGATTAATGAGGAGACAGTGAGACCGTATTGAATTTAGAATGAATGGTCAGGATTTATTCCTTGCAAGGAAGAAGCGAAGTACAGACATGTCATGAGACTGTACAACAAGATGAATCTGCTTACAAAGTAAACAATACATATGGGTTTTATACATATCAGTCCACAATGTGAAGGAGGAGGAGGATGTTCACTCCCCTACAGTCTGCGACCTAGAGGCCAGGTGGTAATAGCTTAGACTAGGGACATGTTTGTAATAGCATGAGAACAGAACAGAAGCAGACAGAAGCATAACATATAAAAACTAAAAAATAGACACTTAATAAAAACATACAATTCCCATAACAAAATCAGACTGTGTTTTTGGCTGGTGCTTCAAAGTAAGCAACTTGAGACCAAAATATACCTATAAAATATCCCAATTATACGCACTTACAATTTCATTTCTCAGACTGTAATCTGTAATCTAAAATTCTGACTGAATTTAAAATAAATATGCAAATTTAATAGACAATAATAATGACTTTAAAGACATCATTTACATGATTTCATGTAGCATATTAGTCTTTTAGTAAGAATAATATCACCATTTATTCTGACCCCTGTCTGAATATGTTTGTTTGTCTGGATACAAGCTTGCTTTATTGCCAAAAAAAAAACATCAACTCCTCCCACAGGGAAGTGTATAATTACATGTAATTGTTGTAATTGTAGCCATACAGCATAATTTCAGCTAAATAAGGAATACCACCCAAATGGACACATCCAGATTTCATAATGAATCTCTATCTGTCTCTCTCTGAAGTAAACCCTCTAACACTATGAGTGTGGCAATTACAATGGTGCTATAACAAGAAAAGAACATTTTAAATAATTGTTTCTTTGATTTAACTCTGCAGCTCAGAGCAGGACAAGGCCAGTTGGATTAAGGTACTTTTTTCTTCTCTTTTATTATCTGCCCTATTTGACAGAGCACAATAAATCCCTCACATATCACTTACTATATATTTCAGTCTATCCAAGAGACCATTAAGATCTTCCAGCAAAGAAATGAGTCCTTTAAGAACGCCTCTAAAGAAGGCGAGGAAGTGTCGGTCAGTATTTTTAAGGCAATATTTCAAAATGCTGCCGTGTTGGATGCATGTTATACTTTCTGTGTTTGTACTGCAGAAAGCCGAGCTGGGGAAACGTGCCCCTTGCTGGATCCGTGACAACGAGGTGACCATGTGTATGAAATGCAAAGAGTCTTTTAATGCGTTGACCCGCCGCCGTCACCACTGCAGAGCCTGTGGATACGTAAGTCATGTCGCTCCCACTGCCTCAATAATACATCAAAAATATAGACACTGCAGGTAAAGACAGCCTTGCAGTGCATCGAGCAAATCAACAGTTAGTTAGTAAACATAACTAACATTACTAATGTCTTTCTTAAAGGTGGTGTGCTGGAAATGCTCCGACCATAAAGTGGCACTTGAATACGATGGCAACAAGATAAACAAGGTGTGCCGAGACTGCTTCCAAATCCTAACTGGAGAGATGGTGACGGAGGAGGGCAAGAAGAAGGGCATTCTGGAGGTAAGGGTAACATACTAATAAGTAGGATCACATAGTAACTGAGTCATGAGATGCCACAATAGGACACTCTTACACTATTCTCTTGCAAGACAATCTTCAACATGATTTTCATATTAATAAACTTTCTCTTGAACACAAACTACAATTGTTATAAGTTTACATTCCCTTGCAGAATTTGTGGTTTTTTGGGGCATTTTTCAGAGAATATGAATGATAATTACTCTTTTTATATCATAATGACAACAGAAACTGCCCAAATGACCCTGATTAAAAGTTTACACTGGCAATTTTGGTCTGATAACATGCACACAAGTGACACAAACAGGTTTGAATGGCTACTAAATGTAACCATCCTCACTTGTAATCTGTTTGCTTTTAATTAGTGTGTGTGTATAAAAGGTGTATTAAAACCTGCCCTGCCTAATCTGTGCTTTACATTTTCCTTCCTAGATTGAGGCTGCTCAGTTTTCAAACAGCAGCATCATATATGGTTTCCTACAGTATTGCGAAAAGAACAAACCGTGGCAGAGGGTGTGGTGTGTCATCCCTGAGAAGGAATATCTAGTGCTCTACCTCTACAAAGCCCAACAGGTAAACCAAAACAAATATGGTGAATTGTGAGGAAAAGACAAATATATAGATTTTGAATAAACTCGCTGTTTATGGCTAAGAACTACATACATTCCTTTCATGTAAAAAAAGTTAAATGATGAAATACAGGCTCTGGCTTATAGGTACGTTGTCGTCCATATTATTGTATTGAGCCATAGGCGTATAATTAAAGGTATTTCTATAGTGAGAGAAAAATTAAATGTATGTTTTAAGCAGTTCTACTACTATAATGTATTCTAAAGATTTCTCAAGTAAATGTACCCTAAATGCAACTACACTATGCCATTATATACATTACTAATCTTTTTCTTTTCAGGATGTGAAGGCCCAGTGTACCATCCCTCTCCTCGGTTACTCTGTGGACGAAAACCCGCGGCCCACCGATCCACCGGCCTGCTTTCGCCTCTCCCAGTCAAAGTCTGTCCACAACTTTGCCGCAGACACAGAAGACCTAAAGCAACGTTGGCTCAAAGTAATCCGCGTGGCAGTAAAAGGAGAGATGTCAGAATGCCCTCAGGAAAATGGCAGTAGTGTGACGGACAACAACGACACAGCACAGGAAGTGGCTACAGACAGCACATTAGAGCCTTAAACTAAAAACCTATAAAATTTGGTTTGGATTTCTAATCAAGACTTGCTCATTCACTGCTGGATAATAGGAGGACATGTTTGGAACAATCAACACTAGAGCTAAAAAGAAACTCGTCACTGTTTTAAATTCTTAAGGAAACTTTTATTCTCCATACAATCCTGTTTGAACGGGACTAAGACTGATACAGGATGTGAATGAGACTAAGACTACATGCTGGATTTCAGTTCTGTACAGTATGCCATGTATATAAAAAGTGGCCCTGAACACTTTTTATAATAACACATCAAATTGAAGATATGATACTGTGTTGACAGTATCTGCTCTTTTTCTTTGCCTGAAAAGATGTTTGGATCTTTTAGTTCATTGTAGATGCACGTTGTACGATCTGTGGGCCCTATCTTATAAGAACCTGTCTTGCAAAAAGCATGCTCAACAGCAATTCAACTGAGCCTAAAATGCTATGTTCACATTCTGCAGGCGAAAAGGATAAAGTAATTTCCTTTTCCTTTTTTTTTACAGCAGCACAAGTTTGAGTTTAGGTATTTAATTGAGGGTGTTTTTTTAAAGTGACCTCACAAACATTTACAACCATATGTAATTACAATACAATAGTCACAGTGTAACATGACAATTCACTCAAATGTATGAGTTATACATAGTTGTTTTAATTAAACAAGCTGGTGTTTTATGATTAGCATTAAAGCTAATTAAAACTGTATAAACATGAATGATAGTCAACGAAGGATGAATGGTTTTTGTTGTAGATGTAAATGCTGCACAATCAGATCTACATAGGAAGCTGGGGAAAGACATTGTAAATTTGTTTAAAGGCTGTAATTAATTTTAATATTTAAAGTAATTTATAGAGGAGCATGATCTGTTATAGCAACAATTGTTCCCTTGTCAGCTAGGAAGTGCAGTAGATAAACGCTTTTTTTCCTCAGAGGGGATTCACTGACATGTGTTACCAGTGAAGAGATATGTGCCTATATTTTACATACTTTAATTTACACAGCCCATTGTGCAAGGCTGGTGCTCTAACCCCCCAGTATTCAAATAAACAGCACAAACATCTTCCTGCCTACAAATCAATTTTTTTATGAACACACACCCTTACCCCAAAGGATTGAGAATCTACACACTGGACAGTCATACACTGTACCTTCAAAAAATTAAAACCAGGTTTGAGGTTCTCACTTGTTTCAGTGTGTGCAAGCACTAACGTGTTGAGGCTTACGGTTTTTAAAATACTTGGAAAGTCTAAAATCATAGAATTCATGGCAAGTCAAACACGTATTACCAATTTAGAAAATATTTATTTTTCACAAAAAGAAAATCAGCAAAAATACCAAGTATGTTTTGAAATGCAAGTTGCATTTCTTTCCTGCACATAGTCAACATAATTCAGATTGCTCAGACATAATGTGTATTAGATAATGGTATTAACAATTATAACTCAAAAGATAAGCTGGAAAAGTCAGTAAAAAGAGCTATGTTGTCACAAAGAGTTTAGGAAACCAACACAGTCTGTTATCCTTCTCAGCTTTTGGACTGTCGGAGGAGGCCGCGGATCCTGCGAACCAGGGCTTGGATGAAAGTATAGCGGGAGCGGACCTGACTGTATAAGCCTTCAAGCTCAAGCAGCTTCCTCTGTAGGGCCTCTCCAAAACCTGCACCCATGTCGCTTTTCAGCTGCATTTAGAGGGACACAATGCATGTCAGGTTGGACATAATAAGTGACATACTGTATCTAACAGTAAACATTAATGCCAATGATATACAGTGGTTTTAGTCAGGTAGTTGCTTACCATGTCTAGATCTTGTTGGCTTACTCGGGAAAGACTAAGGCCACGGCCACCACTTGCTTGCAACCCACCAAACAAGTCTGAAGAAAAGCACAAACATTATAAACATATTTCTTTACTACATGTGTTAATGTGAAGACTGCATTAACCACAACCATTTTTCTCACCATCTGCAAAGCGTGATCTGTATAAGCCAGATGCAGACATTGGTGAGTCCTTAGGGTCAGTGGGGGTACAATGCAATAGATAATATTCAAGGTGGCGCCACACAACAAATAAACAAGTTTCAATGACATCTGAGAGATGAGTTAAGGTACATTGCCAGCGCTTATTGAAATAATATGGAATAAAGAAATTAGACACTACAATGATTTTTAAACAAAAGGTACAAAAGAAAGTAAAAATGATAGTTTTGTCAATGAAAAGGATACAAGCACACAAGGCCAGCAGCTTAGCTCTGTTGTTGATGAGTTGGACAAGACGTTTCTTTGCCAGCAGGCTTCTCTGGACTGAAGAGATTTTCTCCACCGCTCCTGGTCCCGACACAAGGCCTTGGCACAACTACAGACAAGCAATTGTTGGTTACACCTGAATCTAAAGCATATCTGACCTGGCAAAAATGACCTGTGCTCTAAAGTGACTATTTTAGGCTCTTACTGCAATCTTTAAGAAAACATGAAAATGAGTACAGGGTACAGGCCCTTAACTACCTCCTTAAGCTCCTCAGGGGGCAGTTGATCCAAGCTTTGCAGTTTGCCCAGGCTCTGTCTGTGACTCTGATGGAAACGAAAGAAGTCTGCAGCAGTGTTCTTCAGCAAGTACAGCACCAGGCCAAGGCTGGGGGCTCGGGAGTACGACATTGGAGGCATTGATGAGAGGTCTAAAAGGACAAATAATACTACAGTAAGCCGACTTGATCTTGAGTATTGGGTTGACTCCTGTTCAGTTTTTTCAATGCCACTGACCTGATCGGCCTCCGTCTCTGCCAGGTGGCTCACTGCCCGACGGACTGAAGAGGCAGATGCTGAACTGGGCCTGGGCTGAGCTCTGTAGCAGCAGGGTCTGGCAGTACTCCATGATATTCGCACATACCTGAACAGACACAGGGATACAGATAATAAATCAAATTTACATAGCACTTTAGGGGAGGTAAAGATGCTTTACATAAATGGGGGAATTTTGGCAGCAGAGGGTGTGGGACAGAGACAAGCAATGTTGCGGAGGTGGTAAAATGATATTTTGGAAACGTTTCGGATGAGGTTTGAAGGATAGGGTGATCAAGGAGGAGGGGGTGAATGCCATCGATGGAGAGTGAGGTCATAAATGTTTTGTAGATAATTATCATTCACTTTTTTGCTCTAACTTTTCTTTTACTTTAATTTACAGTTTGAACAAACCTGTTGCATGGCCACCTCCATCTCCTCTCTCTGTTCTGCCGATTCTCCCGGACCAGAGATCTCAGCCTGCTTTAACAACCTCTCTCGCTCGCTTCCTGCTAGGCGACTGAGCAGAGACAGACACAGCCGCTACGACACAACACACAAAAGTATTACGCAGCTGAAATGGACAAGCATTACAGTTTAAGAACAGATCCAAAATAAAAAATAAAACATAATATATACCTGAAATCTAGTGATGTGACCCTGAAACTCCATAAGTGCTGCACTGTTGACTTCACCCATTTCAAGAACACCTGACAAACACACACACACACACAATGTAGAGCTTAGTCGGACAATGCTCATATCTTAAATAAATCACCAATGTGATTTCTGCCTATGTTGAAACTACATGCCTAATTCTGCACGTAAGTGTTCTTAGCATTTAATTTTGTTTAAAACACTCCAGTGCCAAAGTAATCAACGGCTACTTTGTAGTAGCTTTTGTGGTTGGTTTATGCAGAAGCTTGGTGCATTGTAATAAGACAGAGCGGTGGAAATGGATTTAACTTATTTGAGTGCTATGAGAAAAAGACAGGACCCGTTCAGCGATCAGGTATTCAGGTATGTTTGTTGAGTGCACTGATCCTATATTTCTATACAACATTGATAAAAGAGGGCAATTAAAATTGAACTATGACATTTCAAAAACACCAAAAAATAGTTGGACAGCAATTAGAATTTCTCTGCTTGTATGTAACAGCGCTGACTGTTGACATAAAAATGATGACTACAATAATATGAAAACACATGAAGCGTGCCTAAAGGAATTAAGGTTTGATCCAACAACAACATTCGTACCTGGCAGAGCAGTCTTACTGATGATGCCTGTCAGCAGAGAGAGCTGCTGTAAAGCTCCCATGCTGAGCTCCTGACAGCGAAGCAGAGACTGAATAGTGTCCGCGTGGACTATTAACCACTGAAGAACCTACAAACCAACATGTACAGAAAAAAATTGTTAATATTTCAAACCAAACTTTACTGCATATTCATAAGAATGATACTTGCCTGTGCTGCCCCCTGCTGGTGATTCATAGTGGTAGAGGTCAATATAATCTGAAAGAGTCTTAAGGTTGGCAAAAGTATCTGTCTATAGCGGTCCATAGGGCTAGGGATAAAGCCCGATGGATCCCTCATTACTCTGTAGGCCCAATGGGAACAAATGCAACAAAAGTAATTACAAAATATATCAAAATTCATTTTCTTTCTTCATTATGGTTATCACAACAAGATCTTTACCTGTGTGCATCACTGTCAGGAACCATGTCAAACACTTGGCACTCAATGAGTTGAGCCACCAGCCCACAACGAAGGAGCTCCACCGCTCCCTGACCCGTCTTGGCCACACGAGTGAGGAGAGCCTAGAAGCAAACAGAACAAACTTTATAATCACAACATTTACACCAGTTACCTTTAGAAAGTCACTGAGTGGTGGTGATCATCTCACCATCTTGCTCTCATAAATGTACAGTGGTTTGAAGAGGGGTGGCTGTGGCATGAGCAGGCTCTGTAGGGCACCATCATCCTGCTTCAAGCTCTCCACAAGTGATCGCAGGTATCCACTGTTACAGATGTATAACAACCACTGATTCTGACGGTCTATGGACAGGATCCGGTCCAGTACTGCCAAGGCCAGCATCTGATAAAGGGGGAAAAAACAAGTATGAGAAAACAGTCTGACATAGCTTCAGTCTGATGAACACAAGGTAATGGTTTGGTTCTTACCCTACTAATTTCATGGCCATCACAAGCGTCCCGGCAAACCACTTCCATAAGAGACTGGCCATAATTTTCAATAATTGCAAGGTTCTCCCTTTGCAGTTTGGAGAACGTATCCTCAGGTGCAGTGAGACGCTCCCACATTGCCTTCCCCGCTGCACACAATTTATTTAGACTATTCAGATTGCAAACGTAACCCAACTGCACAGTTACCTTGAGTAATTAAGGGTAATATCTGTTCATTTCTCTTGCTACACTGTGGTACCTGCTTGCAGAGTGTCAGGTTCTTCTGGTTTCTGGGCAATTTGAAGGTAGTACAGGAGAGAGCCATAGAGGTGAGCACGTAGGCGCTGGTATCCACCACCTTAAAACAATTTTTTTGAGTATTGGTTGAATGTTAATTAATTAAAAGGTTTGCAGGAGAAAAGGTTCATGTGTGTGCACTAACCAGTGGAAAGAATAAAGTCCAGAAGTTTGCGAAGGATTAGGTGCAGGAGGAGTTGGCAATAGAGGCAAAACCAGAAGATGATTCCAGTCCAACGCCATGCTGCTCAGATAGGACTGACTGGCTGAGGTGAGCCGTCAAAGTAAACACAGCCCCGGCGACAATCGGCATTAGCTCTCCAGCAGCATCTTCTGACAAGACCTTCAAAGTGTGAGAAAACCACAGATTTCATCATCAGCCCCTTTCATTACATCTTCATACAACTGAAAGTGAAATGAAAGTAAACGACTGACCTTATCGTGCAAGTCTAACAGTAAGTCCCTAATGATGAGCTGCCTGTCCTCAGCAGGTATGAGATCAGCTGGACAAGCGGTCAACAATGTCTCTACAAGACTCCTCCAGGATTGCAGTGCGTGCCGCATTCAGACTCCGACGAACTCGGTTACGCTCCACCACCTGCTGCAGGATGGAGTTCACTTCCTGATAATAAAAAAGCAAAGGGTAGACATTAAAAATAAGGAATTTATTTGACTTTAACGTGACAAGTTAGTTTATTAACCTCCATCAACAGGGGTCTCTGTCCAATGGCAGCCATTCCTTGGAGAGCATTGACTTCAGCAACTAGCACTCTATGCAGCAACTGTAAGACACAATTCCAAAAATATCTCCATAAAATATCAATTATTAAAGCAAAAGCAAATGACACAAGCAGATTTCTGGACTGTACCTTCACGTTGCACACAGTGTGTCCTTGTTCATTGACCTGCTCACAGTTTGAGATGACCTGCTCTATTTGGGTGCGCTCAAAGAAGTCCAACTGTAGTAGTTCAGGAATATCTTGACTAAAATCAATGGAATCGAGCACACTGAGCAACTTCCTACGCACTTTAAAGACAAAATAAATGCCATTTAACACCACTATGGTGCTTGATTATTTGTTTAAACATTATTCTGAAAGGACACAAACCTTTGGAGACTGTGTCAAATTGGAGAAAACCACTGACAGATCTTGTCTCTTCTTCCATGCCTGACTCTCCATCAGCTAAAAGGAAAGTTGCAAAAAATAAAAGTTTGATGTGACGTAAGCTTAAACATTAAAAAGTTGATTCTCAAGTTCACACAGCCCAAACCTGTATGTTGAGCAACGGGGTGGTCATCGAGCAGAAGGTTGACCAAGCGTTGTGTATGTGAGCGCTGTCGATTCAGTGATGTCACTCTTAGTTCGATTGCTGCGGTCTTCATTAACCAGGACATTTGAGAGAGGGCAGCGATCTGGTTACCTAAGAAATTAATATATTAAAAATGAATCAAAATGAATATAGTGGTATCATATAAATTATTATTTTGACTTTAGGGTCAAGAATCCTATTAGTAATCACAGTTCATCTCACTGGGCAAGATGAAGGGCAAGTGCTGCAGATGGGAGAAGAGAAAGTCCTGACTGGTCCTGAGATAGCGCATTGTGGGCCCTGATGTGTCAGGGCAGGCACAAAGCTGGTAGATCACCTATGGTTACACAAATGAACATATTAATAAAAAGACTTTACATTTAATCTAATAATTTACAGTTCAATATCTACAATTAATCACCATACCTGGTAACAGAGCTCAGCCAGATGTGGGGCCTGTACAGTCAGTATAGGACCAGACCTCTTTTCAGTGCCCCTCTGCAGCAAACTCAAAATGGCATGTAAGCAGCTTCGCGGACAGCCCAATACACCTAGAAAAAAACAAAAACATATATTGTTGACTTAAGAGCAAATAATCTTTTCACAATTCTCAGAGCTTAGGCAAAGGTCTGACCTGGGTCCTGAAGGTTGGTCGAGGACACTGGCTTTTTAACTTCATATCCCAGGAGATAATGGGACAAATTTGGGGTCAGCTCCAAAGAGGTAATGAGAAGGTTCAGAATGTGAATCTGGGTTTGATGACGGATTCTTGCAATCTTCTTTTGCGGTTCCAATTCTGAGATTTTGTGTGGAAAATGATTTTACAAAAAAAAAAAAAACAATTAGAAAAACTAATACTACTGTATTCAGATGCTATAAATCTATTAATTACTCACCCTCTCCTTTCTCAGTTCCCTCTTCAGCCTCCTCATTGTCTAGACATTCCACAAAGCCTGCCATCAGCTTTTCACTCACAGCCTAAAATAAAAATAGATATTTATTCTTGAACACAGAAATCTTGAAGGGAGGTTTTTTTTTTTTTGTAATTACTTGATCATGTGTAAAGTCTCCCACAAGTCTTGTCTGAATGTTGGGGTAGTTGGCTATACGGCGCAAGATCTTAGAACTTTGGAAAGCAGCCTCTGGATTAGAGCTGCCGTGGTAAAGATACCTGCACAAGAGAAAGACAAATCATTAGAATGTCAGACACAGCTTAATTCTAATTAGACTGAAAATGTTGGCAGTCTCCTTTTGGCTTGCAGTGGCGTCAGCAGCCATTGTCCTTGCACCACACAAACACTACATTGTTTTACCATGCTTATATTTTGCAATATTTAGTGTTACAACTTATAGTGGTGGTTCCTACCTGGCGATATTAACAATGTGATCTGCCCTTCGTGTTTGAGTGCTGACCCCCTGCAGGAGCTGTTCCAGTGGGAAAATCAGCAGTGGGGACTGACTTTCTCTGAGGAGATCCATGAACACCACCTCTTTCTGCAGAGCCAAATCCAGCAGACATAAACAGTGCAGCACAGCAGACTCCAAGTGCTTTTTGCCTACATGTGGTCAGAAATGAATATGTTAATTTATTGTTGACACTAAAACATGTCATGGCCTGTTTTCTAACAGCAGTTTCATATGTTTTCTCACCAGGGAACGGGGCATAGGTGTCCAGCTGGCGCACACCCTCCTCCAGCAGGCTGAGGCAGAGGGTCAGCGTGGGCGAGTCGTTGAGCAGGTGGAACATTATACTGTGACCAGGAGGTTTGTGAGCCGGGATCTGCTCACCTTGCAGCTCCACCATTTCCTGCACAAAATCTGAGGACTGGGGCTCGTAGTCCCGCAATAGTTTATGGAACACCTCAAGAACAGAGTCTGCTACTTCCCACTAAGGCCAAGAGAAAAACAAGTGGATTTTATAAAAATATATATATATACATTTACAGTGGGCAAAACCAATTTGTTCAGTTTATCAGTTTATTTTACCTTCTCACCAGGGCGACGATATGCCCTGGTAGGGAAAGGAAGAAACACAGACTCGCGCAAGAAATTTAAATAAGGCTGAAATCCTGGCACCCGTAGGCCTGCGCCCAAATTAGTAGGGAGACTGCTTTCAACCAGTGTGCTGATCAAATGGCAGAAGCCTCGCGTGAGGGGATACTCCTCACAGCTTGACTCAATCTCATTCAGTTCAACCTGGCAGCCATAAGAAAATTATTAAAAGTTCAGTTGATAAAACAAATATTTTTTTTGCCATATGCCTTGTATAAAGCTCAACAAGAGAGGGACGAACACAAATAAAAAGTTCAGAAAAAGGGCACAAAAAAATAAAAGCCATACCTCAATTCCAGCTGCCTGCCTCTGTCCTGGGGCTCGGACTGTCTGGAGAATCTTTAAAGGGATAACAAAGAATTAGCAAAATTTCCAGCAGAGTTTGAAGCAACCTGTGAGGACAGACATTTTCAACCTGACTTGATTTAAGGGTTTCAGAAATACTAAAGGATTACCTGTGTGTATTCCAGTGACTGCCACAATGAAGCAGCAATCTCAGGTGACTTCCCAAAGGCTGCCAGACAATGGAGGAGTTCTGCTTTTAGGACAGGAGGAACACTGCACTGTAGCAATCCCAACATGACTACAACTGGGGTCCACTGTGGATGCTCACATAGTGCTAGTCGAGCATTTTCACTCTGTATTAAACACAAATCAAATATGCAAGTTAAGATCAAAGTAGACAGCCAAACCCCAGTAAAAGATACCACAGTTGGACGTACCCATGTAATGATAGTGGTGAGGAGCTGGAGAAAAGTTGTGAGACCTTCCAGTTCTCGTTGAGTGATGCCCCTCAGTGGCAGATGGCGATAGTGAGCAGCATCCAGATTTGGAAGGTCTCTTCTCAGGTTCTCATGGTAGAGCATAAGGGAGTGAAAGAAATGTTCCCATGACACTGGGCTGCCTGAAACTCCTTGGATGTTGTCACCTGTTATAATATAGGTGACAACTATTACTATTACAATAATAGTTAATATCCACATAGCTGTGCATTAAGCACCCGCATAATAACTGAATTTAGTAATGCAAGAGGATAATATTACTGTGTGTAGGTCCATTGGTTTTAAGCAGGCTGAAGCAGTAGTGGGCACACTGTGGACCATTTGATAGGCCTTTGAGCATACGAAGATAGGACATGTAAAGTGTGGAGGGCAGAAGGTCTCCCATCTGTCGCACAAACTTTGACAGAACAACCTGTGTTGAACAACATGGGTAACCAAGTTAATAGAAACATAAACCTAAGTTACCTACAATTAGCTAAATCCTAATCAATTTAAGCAGCGCCTTACCTGTTTATGTGGGGGTCTTTGCAGTGCCATTCCCAAGTAGGATCCTTGGAGGGTGGTGTGCTGAAGAGACTCTGTGGGACACCAGAACTCCAGACCTAGCTCCAAGCCAAAATGGTCTTTACTGTAAAACTCTCCAATCTAAAAAGAAAGTAATACATTCCTATTACAACATAGTTCGATATCCTTCTAACACCATTTACTTGAGGCTACATATTAACAAAAAACCCAATAGTACATTGATTTTAAATGGTGTGTCTGTGTGTAAAAAAGACTGACAAGCGTCATTAGGTGGTCAAGGTCTTTGCGCAGCGATGAGGGAAGCTCACTGTCCATCTGCAAAGACATGTGAACCAGTCTGGCATCCTCATCAGCACGGTTACGAAGTTGCTTCACCTACAAAAACATCAGTACATTTAAGATTCTAAATAAAACATGAGTATGTTCATGAATAGTTCATTTAACAAATACACTTTGGACATGTCTTACCTTCACAGGCATCAGTGCCAGAAAGTCTGTGATAAGTGAATGAAGGCGGCGAATGTAAAACTCTTCCTGGGTAAAGCTCTCACATCCCAACATGCCCTCCTTCATAAACAGAAAGACGTCACCAAGCAGGGCCTGGTCAGCGAGAGCCTCATCTGCCTCAGTGAACTCAACAAGAGCTGATCAGGATACAAAACAAAACATTGTTTTAAAATGACTGAAGCAGAAGTTATAAACAAAAGAGTAAGGTCACTGCAGTGCAATAGAAATAGATCTCTAACCAGATCCCTGGGGAAGCTGAGATAGGACCCTTAGAAACAAAGCCCAGGCCAACCGACACACAGCTTGCAGCCCAGGAAGCTTCCAGGGCTGAGTGTCCATCAGGCGACTGTGAACTGCAGACACATACTGTCTCTCTGTGAGCAATGGCAACGCCTGGAGCAGATCTGTAAGAACAGTATGATATAGTATATCTAATGGTCTAATAGTAGTGACAATTAATTTAAAGGTGAATATTGTTATATATGCTTATGTATACCTTCTCTGTCTTCAGTCCCCTGCTCTATAAAACTGACATCCAAGCAGTAGAGTAAAGCCATTACAAGAGCCAAGTTTACACTGTCTAATGAGCCATCAGCTTGTGCTGAAATTGTCTCCAGATGGACAATGAGAGCCAAGGTGTCATCTTTAGTCAAAGGTGACTGGCACGTCCATGAAAACAGACTGTCTGCCAGTGCCTGTCTGCATTCTTTAATGAGGTCCGAAACCTAATGAGATGGATACTTTCTATGAAATCTCCAAAAGATTATCATAAGATATTCTTAATGTCAAATCAAGGATACTGTTACCTCCTTCCTGTGTTTCTCATTGCCCAAGCCACGCTCCTTCTGTAGTCGCTCAAACTCCCGTGTCACATTTATCTCAGAGACCAAAGCCAGGATGCGTTTGGTTAAACCCTGGCTCATAAGGTCATCTGTGAAACGTGTGGTCAAAGCCACCAACTCCTCACTGTGTTGATGCAGAAAGAACAATGAACTAATAAAACATTCTCATCAACATCAGTTTAACAAAGTTATATTCTATTTACTCTAATGACCTCAAATCTAGGGTGAAAGTTTTTCCATGGCGTGACTGAATAAGTGTTCGGAGGGAATTGGCCACACAAAGCTTTCCGTCCCAGTACAGCAGCACAGCCACAAGCCCTCGTGTTAGACCCGGGAAGTGAGGTTGCTGTTGTTCACCTAAAACAAGTACACATTAGCTTATGAAACCAAATTCTTACAAAGCTTAATATAAAATCAAATCTTCAGATTTACCTGCCAACAGGAGTTCCAGTGCAGCCAACTCTCCAATATCAAACATATCACTAAGGATGAAGGCCTCCGTTAGCAGCTGCTCTGGAAGGAGTCTGGAGCCCTGTTGACCTTGGATGGTAATGCCTTCGGTGCTGGCCTTGCGTACTTTCTCTCTCTGCTCTGCACTCTTGGGCTAAAAAGGACACAACAGTTAACCAACAATTTAAAGCTAACATGACCAAAATGTCAACATATAAAAGCAACATTTATTAATAATTATGAAACAAACTGGACTTACAGGGTTTTTAAAGAGTGACAGAAAGTTTGTCTTGTGCTTTTTCAGCTGCAGATCAAGAATGTGGACACTTTCTGGCTGCCTCCTCAACACAGCCCCATCCACAGTCTCCCAGAGCTCTTTGAGCGGCCCCCACAGACTGGCACCTTGGCAAGAGCAGTGAATTCAAATTCAAAATCAATCCCAACACTAATAGGTGAACAAAGTATAATTGAATTTTGTGTATATATTCAAGTGCTGGTGCATAGTTCACCCTCCTGCATGTAATGAGGTACTAATATGTCAACAAGTAGGCTATACCTTAATGGACGTGAACCTAAAATACTTATGGGTTTTTATATTATATTAAGCTGTATAACCTATGGCTGGAAAAAAAAACACATTATAAAAGCAAATGTGAATGTATAAATAGGTTAACGATAAGGCAAGGCAAGGCAATTTTATTTATATAGCACAATTCATACACTGGGTAACTCAAAGTGCTTTACAATAATAAAAGACAATTTACAAGATTTAAGCAAAAACAACTAGTAGTACCATACTGTAAACCACTTTTAATGTCAATGTTCCGGTTTACTTTGAATATGAGAGCAATGGATCACTCTTAAGACCTGCTTGTACTAGATTAACTAGGCTACGTTCAAAATAGAGAGAAAACATCAATACTGTCAGTTTCAGTTTTCTTTCAAATACACAAACGTCATGGACAAGTGTCTGCTCTTCCAATATAACGTATTACAAACAAATTCAAACAAAACAGATACTTTCATCCTTATTCATCATTTTAAACTCTCTAATTTGAGTGTAGAGAGGCTGCGGGCTAGGCTAACTTAGCCCAGCTGCTTGAATGATCCAGCACCATGTGGACAAAAAAATAGACCAAGCGACAAAAGTAGCAATTAAAAGACAGCAACAGCCTTGGGTATTTTAAATTATCACTTAATATACGTTATAATTTATACACATAAGTAAGCCAGTTATTGAAGAAATTATAATTACATACCTGAATTTACCGCCATCTGGGCCGCCATGATAGCTTGGAAAACTAGACAAGAACCTTTGTAGAAAGCCAGTATAAAATTTAAAATATCTGCTCATTACGTATCACGTTTTGGAAATAAATTACTAAACAATAATACGTAAGCCTGATTAGTATAGGAATTAATGCATTTACACTGACATATTTTAGCTATTATTATCATTTATAATTTCTTTGGGCGGGGTCCTGAGCGCTTGCTGGTGTCCTTTTGCTGTGCTTGGGAAAATCGGGATTTGTAGTTCAAATGTTGTACTTTAACAAAACTGTAAAAACGTTACATTATAAATTTTATTTTTGTGCATTTGAAAACTGTGTTTGCGTATATTTTATAATCTGTCAAAATTAAAAAGAGGCCGTGTTTTACCTAAATACATCAAAGACTGCTAAGCCGGTACTGATGTTCTGTCTGTCTAGTTTTTGGTCCGTTTCCTATTGAGTTACACCTTCTCATTCATGCCCGAAGGAGAAGAGAGCATCTATGACCGTATTTAAAGGAGCTATTTTCTTTACAATAATAGTACGCCTGTAAATAAGGTCATTGTCTAGGACACTGTTTTTGTTTGTTGACGTTATGGCTCGGGTTGTCAAAGTTTTTCGGACCCTTCGCAATCACTGGAAGAAGTCCACATTTGCTGTTTGTGTCCTGTCTTACGGAGGGCATTGGTTGTATGGAAAACACTGGTGGGTATTTTCAGCAGTATTCGAAAAGAGCAATGAGACTAAGTGATAACTTATCCACTATATTAGTTGTCTGCACCCTCCGAGTTTGGAGAAGCAGACAGGAGCAGCAGGAGGCTTTGTGTCAAGTATGATAATATAACTATTGGGCCTGTGAAAACGAACCTTTTATTACAACTTTCATGTCTTTCAAAAGCATTATTGCAAAAGTATTCTAGACTTAACTTTATTAATCCACAAAGGAAATTGCTTTGTCACAGTTGCTCAATTACAAACAAACACTCGTGAACATTCATGAGTGTTTGTGTTGCATAGAACAAGCATCTTAATCCGTCTGAACCAAAATTTAGGCCGTAAATATTCTGTATATTACCTTAAACACTTATTTAAGTGGACATTGAAATAGACACATTTATGACTAATCAATTAACATTTCATGTTTCTTGTCTTAGTGATAATCTTCTTCGAAGAGACGCTTGTTTAGAGGCCAAAGTAAGTATTTTACTTTGTGCTTTATGTAAGTTGTAAAATATTAGATGTCATAAGTTTAGCCAAATATATTTGTCTCATAGGAATTTGGGCGTCAGCCAATAGGGTCACAGGAGCAACTCAAGAAAGCCACTGTCATCTTGAACCCAGCTGCTTGCAGTGGGTAAGAAGGTTCTCAAAATCTTTAGGGGCTTTTGTGTAACAGAATTCCAATCAGTTACTCTTGTATTTATCTTTCCAGAAAGGCCAACAATCTTTTTGAGAAGAATGCTGCTCCTATTTTACACTTAGCAGGCGTTGACATTAACATAGTTAAGGTAATGGTTTTTAGTTTCTGTTAAATTCTGTTTCTCTTACTAATATCAGACAGCCGTAATGAGAGTTTCTCGTCTGCTTTTTCACAGACAGACTATGAAGGGCAGGCAAAAAAATTAATTGAGCTCATGGAACAGACAGACATGTTAATTGTAGCTGGAGGTGATGGAACCTTACAAGAAGTAATCACAGGTTTGCTACGGAGACCAGATCAGGTGAAAGCAGTTTTTTAACTTTACTTCGCATTTGAACCAAACTTTACTTTTAACACTCCTGTTAAATAGGACACAATCAGTAGAACACCCATTGGCTATATTCCCCTTGGCTCTCGCAACTCTCTGAGTCCAAGTCTTCACCTTCTCAGTGACAACAAGGTCAAGTGAGTATTGAAAGAGATTCATTCAACATAAATCTGATCAAATGGTTATTTTATACAATAGGTTTTGTATTTTACTGTTCTGTTTTTTTTAGAAACATTGTGTCAGCTACACTATCAATTCTCAAAGGGGAAACAGTTCCACTGGATGTTCTACAAATTAAAGTGAGAATGATTTTTTTTTTTTTAAGAATTGGTGCTAGTTCCACTACCATTAACTATATGTGGTTATTATAGAGTGAAAAAGAGCAACCAGTATTTGCTCTGATGGGACTGCGATGGGGAGCATTCAGAGATGTGGCCTCAACTATTAGCAAGTAAGTAATTTACACATTGTATCTTAAAAGAAAAACGGATGAAATGTACATAACTTCTTTAGTCATAATACCAACCCATTCTTAAAATGCTGCTCATAGATACTGGTATTTTGGACCACTGAAGACCAAAGCAGCACACTGGATCAGGACACTGCAAGTAAACAAGAACTACATTACATTCATGTCTTTTAGGATATAACGATAAAATGGGCTTATTGCAGTTGTTTTTTTGCCTTTCCTCAGGAGTGGCCTTTGGTCCGAGAAGTTTCTATATTCTACTTGCCCCCCAATCTTCGCCCCCCTGACATGCCCCCTCAGAAACCGGTCAGGCCTAACCTGCTCAACCGCATCATGCGTAGGTTAAAAAACTACTGGAATCCACCTGTTGAAGGTAACCTGTATTTCAGTTTATATTGTTTATATTAAAGACAGCATGGGTGAGTGGCATAACACTGCATATTCCATTGTGGGGCTCTGTGTCTTTGTTCTTAGAGCCTCCAAAATGTGAGGAACCAGAGAAGTGGGAGGAACAGAAGCTGTCTACTCTTGAGCTATTTATTCAAACACACAACCAAAACCCTGTAACAAGGGTCAGTTTTTGTGAATATTTTAGAAGTATCAGTTTGATATAAATCTCTCTGTACAGTAAAATATAATTAATCTGTCCTGTTAAATGATTTCTTTCTTACAGCGCGTCCATGACTCGTTGATGATCTGTGCAGAGCCAGATGACTTCTCTGTGGGCGAGTTCGTCACTGCTGGGTCAGTCACAGAACATTTAACTGTTCTGTTTAACATGGATTCTTATACAAATAACAAAATTTCAAAATTTATTGCAGGGCTAAAAAAGAAGACAACCCAACTATATTTAGTAAAACTTCTACAAAACTGGAAGCAAGTGCTTGCAGAGTGCAGCTGCCTGAGGTCACTCATTTCATCATGCTGCAATAACGCAAGCACGTAAATTTTCTCTTTCACACTCTGGAATTCTTTTGTCTGTGTTGACATTTTACTTTCTGTGCCGACTCCCGCAGGGGGCCAGTGGCTTCTACAACATTGATAATGAAGAATACGAGGCCATGCCTGTAGAAGTAAGGCTGTTGCCAAGGAAACTACACTTTTTTATTAGTGCAGAGCGCAGGGACCAGCTCCTAACACAGATCCAGTGAGAAGAAAAGAACACCACAGGAAACAGCAGGACAGAAACGGACAGCACAAGGTCTGAGTTTACTAAGGACTATTTTTAAAGTCTTTCCAATATACTATATGAAATGAACAACACTTTGTTCGCATAAAAGTGATGTCTTCAAATTGGATTTAGTGTTAGATTCAGTTTTGGGCTGTAATGCAACAGGGTTGGTTGGTTCTAGGATGTGTCTACCTAATAATAAATTTTCTAATCAAGCTGTTTAATTTAAATATTTACTTACTGGAGTGTTGTGATCAATATCTGTAACAAATAAAAATGTATACAATCTTTACAAAAAAAAAAAAGTTATGAAAAAAGTATTAACGGGTATGTCTGTGAGGGGGTAGAAATTCACAGCACCAAGGCATTGAATAAAACTCTGGACTATAACAATGTTTTATTGTTTCACAATGGCAGTTCGGATGAATTAACAAATGCTCATGCTGTTGACCAGTGAACATTACTAGCAGCTACAGTCTTTCACATTAGTAAAAGTAAAGATTTTCTGTGACTATACATAATACACAAACAGTTTTGTTTGTGTGTAGCTGCATGTGAACAATATTTTTGCTGTGTTTGACATTCTTTTAAATAAACTGGACATACCATTTTTTTAGTCCAGGCTGAATCGTGTGAGAATGACTCCACAGAGAAGTTTTAAACAGTAGGGTGTACATTCACTTTAAATTGAAAACATACACCTAAAAAGCAAACGCTAACAGAAACTGGAGAATACATCAGCTGACATGTAAATGACTGGTCAGAATCAGATTTTTTTCTTAACGTTACTGACTAAAACTGAGGAAAATAAATTATACTTTAGCAAATACAGTAGACACACATACAATTACAAGCACATCACTTTGCTATTGTCAATTTGAGAAAGTCACATTTCCTTAAGGCCCCATTTTAATAATAAAGCTTTGACAACCATTTCTTATTACAATTCTTAGTGCACTATTTACTAACCCTTCCAGAAGACATCTTGACTCAAACCTTTAAATGTGTCTCTATCTGAAATACTTGGGGTCATGAAAAGGTCCAGACCAACTAATCCATAATTATACATTGGTCACAGCTGGCTCAACACTATGGACATTAGAAATTTATAATTAGTCCATTAAGAGAATATACAAATACAAATATCTGCTCTGAAGCTGGAATTGCGATTAAAAAAATAAAAGACTGAAGAAAGAATCCCCTTCCCCAAACAGAGGGGGCCTCCCAGTGAATTTTCCAATAAAGGAAAGCTTTTGCTAAGCTGTCATCATGACATCGACACATCCCCGAACACACAAAGACTTTTTTGTCAAAGAGAGAGATAAATGGAAGAGATTCCTTTGAAGGGAAGAAACAACCAAACAACTCCAATGAGCCGTTTAAAAATCACAAATAATAAAGCCTCTCTGCAAAATTGTTATTTTATTTTTACACATCTATTGCTGGCTCAGTATTTCAATCCAGTGCTATCTCACACTACACAATTAAAGAGGTGTGCATTAGGAAACAGTCCAGTGTCAGACATGGTGCAGCATCTCTGAAAGGTTTAGGTTATAGCTTCACATTCATTAACAGTAAAAGACTCCTGACTGATCACAAGAAATTAAACATGTAGCCATCTCCCCTGACCTTACACATACAGTATCATATATATGTATCAGTATCATATAGACTACATTTTTGTTTGAAGGTGCATAAGTGAATAAAGTATTATTCTGCTTCATTCTTACTCTCTTGATAAACATTATACAATAATCCAGCCACATAGTATAAAGAGGATATCACTTGACTTTCAATTTAAGCAAGAAGTAAAAATATAGTAAAAGTGATTACTCTATTCCTACTGCTACCTTTTAAAAAATGGCTAATGGTGTGATCAAGAAGCATTTATATTATTTAATGCTAATGTAGCTTTACTAGCATGGACATATCTAAGTGTCTAAAATCATAATACACTCTTGCAACTATGGGTGCCAGTGTTTTGAATTCATGAGCTGCAAAGAGGGACAAAAAAACAACTCTTCTATTTTCCTCCAGTGCTTTAAACTTGTCAGTGAAGTGCGTACAAGCAAAAAACAATAAAGAAAAAAGACTGAGATACAAGTATTGCATGTCTTGTGAAATGTGAAGGCCAAAACAACGTATCTAGCAATTCTGTCCTGCTCGCAGACATTTTAGTCACTTTGAGCTGTCCTTGTCATGTACACTTACAAAAACTGTCCATAGGTCACACACAGATGGGAATACAAAACCCAACAGGCAACACATGAAGTCCTGGGGCAGAGGCAGTGTCATCAGTGTCTTGGTGCATTTGCCTAAAAGGCACACATTTCCCGTAGTTTTTCCAAACACTCAGGTGCAGCACAGGTTGTCTATTACCAGTGTTATGTCCATTCCATACACCTCTAGCAGGTCCACCAGGAAGGAACGGTCACCCTGAGGATCCAGTCCCATGGCTCTCACATGCTCTGCTGTGAGGGTCGGATCAGCGCTCCCTGCAACTTCCGACAGCGTCTGGAAGATGCGGTTATTCAGCTCCATAAAGAACCTAAAACATTGAAGACATTTGCTTACGTGTTTTTTTATAGATGTTATCTTACACTATTGGACCTGATCAGTATTTTATTGACTCATACTCACAGAATGAAAAGATCCTCTTCATTTGAGGTACTGTCTGCATCTACCTCTTGTGAATACAGCAACATCTGCCTGGAAAAAATTATAATTTGTCAGATTCTATATATTTTGTAGTATTCTTCCAGTGCTATGTTTAAGTTCCATATTGCTTATGTAGGACAAAAAGCATTCAGTCTCTATTTAAGTCTGGAAAGTTACAAGAAAACGTCACATTACAAAGTGGCCTCAATGTAGGAAATACAATAAAAGAAGAATTGATTTGAGAGGGCCCTTTGACCATCAGAACAGACCATATACATGCTACCTATCTGATTTTTAGATTAGATTAGATTCAACTTTATTGTCATTACACAAGTACAGATACAAGGCAACGAAATGCAGTAGATGCATTTTAGGGTTTAACATTTGAAATTTAAAAATAGCATTAATTAATTATTTACTAAAATAATGAGATACCTTTGCTCAGTTAGTTTCCTGTACTTTTCTCTGTCAGCTGCGTTGACTCGGAGCAGTGGCTGAAGATGGCTTCTGTGAGTTTTCACATTCTGGTTATCAATGTAAACGTCGTATAGCTCCTTTTTTAACTCAAATATCTTTTCTGTGGTGCCTTAAAACATACAGTACACACGGTATTTGATCAATTATTTTAGTTAAATCAATGTCAGGTCATGACAAGTAAAGTCTTTATAAGTAAATGATCATACATACAGGCCACATATGACAGTTCTGTTTCCAGGGAAGGAATGTCGGCTATATTGACATAGAAGAAAGGCCGTAGCTCAGGAACAGAGACACCAATTCCAGGAATAGAGATGTTAGCCAGGCAGCAAAGGCAGTATACTGAAGAAGCACAAAGGCATATTATAGCACATATCCTAATGCAAATAAAGCATTCATTTGTAGTGGCTCAGTAACCAAAAGTAAAATCATATTTGTTTAAGTTGTCACCTCGGTAGCAGACCACACCTACAGGTGGAGGGGAAAAGATAAGGAGACGTTTTCTTAGTAGAGCAAACTTCCACAGTACCATTATGTGCTCTCCAAAAAACTGGATGAACTGGGACATGCAGCCCGCTGGGTGGGTAATCTGTGTTTGTACAAGAAACCAAACCGTGACATTAGTCTTTCTGACACATATGACTATGCATAATAATGACAATTAATAATGTTTAAAACCTTCATCTCTGGATGCATACACCGATTGATGTTGGTTATGTTCCAGGTCGGACAAGCAGTGTGGCCATTTCCTATCGGAGGGAGGACGGCTTTCTTGTCCTCATAAAAGGCCTCAAGTGGAGAATACTGGCCCGGACACTTCAACTGGTGTCTGGAAGTAAGAGAATAAATAATGGTTACTTGGGTTGTTTGGCATTGCATATTTGTCCATCATAAACAAATGTCAAGTGTGTTTACTTGTACTTTTTTTTGGGAAACTTTAAAGTGATAAGTGATATAGAAGAGCCATTTGCTTTTTATTCCTGCTACAAAGCGACTACATGAAAATAACCACTTTCACATTGAATATATTAACCTCGTACAATTGTTGTGTTATACATATTTACATTGTCAGAAGCTAGGCAGTCTTTTGCAGAGGCTTTTACTTTTGTGCTTAAATTCATACAAAGACTGCATGTAAATGGGCTCTGGTGACGATAGCTGTTACTGGGACTCTGGGTTCATGTTTAATAGATGAGAACATTTGAAACAAAGAAGCAGGGACATCAGTGGGCACATGAAAAGAAATCTGTAAACACCGTTGTGTGGCGACAACTATGTGTGGAAATCCGAATAGAAAAAGAGTAGTTCAAAGGTTAACTTAAAAAGACAATAGCATGCCTCACCTGACTTGATTTTCAAGGAAGTGCATGTAGCGGTAAAGCAGAGTGTAGGAGGGAGAAAGTATCCCCACAGACTTCATCCTGGCTCCCCTCTCCAGCTCACTTTCCACAGGCATGTTTGCAAAACAGGCCAGCCCGAAGTAACAGCCTTTCCGGAAATATCTGCGGCAAGGTAGAGCAAACTCAGAAGGGACAGAATGGCATGTGCTATTGTTCAAACTATAAAAAATAGAGTTAGTAGAGAGTGAATAAGATGACATACATGAAGTCATTACTGATCCGATGGGAGCCACTGGCCATAGACTTGAACTCAACTCCATCTAGATTAACATCATGAGGTAAACTCCACTCAACCATGTTCCCTGTAATTAACAGAAAAGGCATGAAGCAACTTCCAATACTGTCAAGTCTTTGTCCATCCCTTTCATCTTGACCACTTCCCCTTAAAATTCTGAGTGTGTCTCATCTCACTTGTACATTAGAAGCAAGAGTTCAAGGACAGAGAAAGCACTGACTCAACTACTGTAACCACCTGACTCAGTCCTGTAAATTTAAAGCAATGTGTTGTAGTGCTTATGTATTTAAACTATTATGTATTTTAACTTTCAAGTTGTGTAGATTTACATTTACATTTATTCATTTAGCTGACGCTTTTATCCAAAGCGACTTACATTGATTGTTCTAATGTAATTGCCAGTGTTACAGTCACTGGAGGCAAGGTGGGTTAAGTGTCTTGCCCAAGGACACAACGACAGTATGAACTGTGGGGAGAGCGGGAATCGAACCACCTACCTTCCGGTTGAAGGACAACCGCTCTACCCACTGAGCTACTGCCGATTTAATTTGTTTTGTGACATTGGTTTCATTAGTCAATAGTTTCTTCACTCACTGTCCTATTGCATCAATAAATAAGAGGAAGAAAAACAGAGTCCACCATGTCTCTGTGGTTAAGGCTTTGGGTGTTGTAAATTTTGCATTTTAACAAACTGCTGGGTGATAAGTGCAACTGCTCATTGAATTTCAGTGAATGATAGGTGCTGATCAGTGTAGACAGTATAGTTACAGAGCTGGTAGCCAACACATTGTCACTCAATACAACTGTGTTTAATCTTTATATTTTTATTTTTCAATGTTACAATGTGAGTGTACATTTTATAGGGTAGTCTGAAAACACTTCACGCTTACCTGATCTTGTATCAAAGGTAACCACAAACACAGCCACGATCTGATCTTTTTCCTCCCATTGATCTCTCAGTGCCAAGACAGGAAAAGGAACATCTTTCCGATCTGTACCATGATATCCTGGATGGCCCCTCCTGTGCCCTCGGGGCTCGGCAAGCGGACGGGCCAGGCTTTCCTCCCCGCTACCAACAGCTGTCCCAGGCTTTTTGGAGGTGCAAGTGACGGTGGAGTCAGCCCCGTGACTGATCCACCCAGTGTCAGCCGCAGTGCTCGCAGGCGTACGCCCCGCTGCCTGCGAACTTTTCTCCGTTGCTGCGTCCTGTTTCTCCAGCGGCGGGGAATCCGGCTTGGTCGGATCTGGACGTGGGATCTCCTCCCAATCCAGCAGCGGGGCTCGATCCGACTGCTCCACCATGATGTTATATCTGAGAGACACAGTGGTTATGATTTAAAATACAAAGGGAACACACTAAACGCGCTCCTGCTGCCTTAACATGTTTTTTGCAGCCCCTTGACTTGTTTTCCATCTATTTGTAAGCGTGTCACATCCACTGCCTCTCTTGCTTCCAAGGCTCTATTTTCGTGACGTCAATAACTTCCGCTCACGTGACTACATTACTATTTCATAGTGACCCATTTTGATCTAGTTAGGGCATGTGTTTTTTCTTTAAAATGTTTTTAAATTTTTCTTTAACGTTTAGTCGTGGATCTATCTGGCACACACACCTTTACACGGAGACTGTGAAGCTATTTAATTCAGGCATATTGCAAGTCAAACATTTTCTTACCTTGTTTTGTTAATGATAAACTTGTGCATTTTCACTCAGTTTTGGTAAGTAGCAGTCTAGAATATTATGAATCAGAAATTTCACATACCAAGCCCTAACTTATCTTAGAGTTTATGCTAATTTATATTGTTAACGGTGTTAAGTTATAGGCTATCGTTGTTTTTGTGCTAATACTAAAATTCAGTCAAGGCCTATATAGTAAATATATTTTTGCATTGGCGATATCTTCTCAAAGCCAGGTGTGCGTGTACGGAGCATTCAGCCAATCCAAAAGCGTGACATCATTTATTTAAACAGGAAGTTATTTACGTAGGCTACGTGGCGCCAAATTCAAGCGTGACGGCGGTGGAGGTGGGAAAGGCGTCTGTTCTTAAGTAGGATTATATGTTAAACGTGCATAAATGCTAGAAGTTTGTTTTAGTACTTGTGGTTATATTTATGGTTATTAAGGGGCGTCTCTAAGGAAACTAGAACTATTTTAAACATTTCAATAGATCGTAAATTTAGTAGCTAAACAGATCATTGTTTATGTTCAGGTAGAAGTGAGACTAATGGAAAAAAGCCTAACCTATTAGCATGGCTTGTAGCTATTGTATACTTGATTTTAAACCAAACACCTTCACTTACTCTTATTAAGGCCTAAATTATGGAAGAGTTTGAGATCAGCCAGCAGTTAGACTTCTCTAGCTGTGATGAGGAAAGCAGTAACAGTGACAACAGCCTAGATGACTACAGTTTTAAGATCCAAAGCAAGAGCCCAGCCTACACGACACCCAGGATTCAGCGTCACCGCAACAGGAGCAAGACTATATCGTCATCTTTCCAGTGCACTAGCCCAATACCTTATGCTTCCTGGCAAAAACTGAGACTGTGTGACTCTCCCAGCACTCCAAAGGTGGGTACTGTGCTAATTAAAATTGTAATTTAGTTTTTCTATCAAGACGGAACATTTTGTTTTATCCCCTAGAGCCTTCTGTCAAAATCTTCCCAGCTTTGCTCCAGCACTAAGACAAGTTATCGCATGAGGTCCTGCCGTTTTGGTTCAGTTCCTCTAAACAGTATTCAGGCTTCATCAGTCAATGTCAATCCTTTTACTCCTGACACAGTACGTCGGACAAGCGAGCAGCAGTGTAACAACCGCTGCAGGAGTGATGACGATGATGATTATGGCCGCAGGTACCTAGGAGTTTCCGTCTTGCAAAATATTTTAACACTGACGAGATACAATTAATTGTAGGTTGTGTAGCATACATTCCTTATCAGAACAAAATAAGATGTCCCAAATATCCATCCAAAAGTGCTGTTCATTGAGACCATCTAAAAATCTTTATTTTTCAGAATCAAACACAGTCTAACGTCATCTGAGGAGGATGATGAAGCCTTTCTCCCACCAAAGGTACTATTTTTGAGTGCGTTCAATTTTCCTCCCCCAGAGTGACTTGGATTTCATCATCAGGCTTTATCCGTCTGCCTCCACATCTTTTGTTTTGTCCAAAATTACACATTCCACTTCCGGAATTTCTAAGGAGTCTTCAATAATAAATAGAGCCTCCAAAAAACACTTGCGGAAGCTGTGTTTGATAACATGCCTGCGAAAACTGTCATGCTAAGCTCTGTGACGCTTGTTTCCTTTATTAGAAATTTTCTATAACACAAGACTACCCATCTGTTAATCTGGCAGAGACGTGCAGTCCAAGCCTTCATGCTGTCACGGTACGAGAGTGAGTTCTTGGAGCTGGAGTGCATTGGAGTGGGCGAGTTTGGGACCGTCTATAAGTGTGTAAAGAGGCTGGATGGTTGCTTGTATGCCATAAAACGGTCACGTCAGCCCCTTGCAGGCTCTGCCAATGAGTGAGTCGGCAACACTGATGTATGCCAGTCATGGTCTTTTTTTTTTTCAAATTTGGTCTCAATGATCATGTCCTCTTAGACAGCTGGCTCTAAAGGAGGTGTATGCGCACGCTGTTCTTGGACACCACCCACATGTTGTCCGCTATTATTCAGCTTGGGCAGAAGATGATCACATGATTATTCAAAATGAATACTGTGATGGTATGTATTTTTGTTGGCATAAAATGGTTGGTTGATGAAAAGGCTGATTGAACTTTGTTGTTTTTTTACTTTAATGCTTTTAGTCTGTTTTGTCTGAGTCAGGTGGAAGTCTTAATGATGCCATTGTAAAAAGGGAGGCGCAAGGTGAACTATTTTCAGAGCCTGAACTGAAAGATTTGCTTTTACAAGTGTCCATGGGTCTAAAATACATCCACAGTTCAGGCCTTGTACACCTTGACATCAAGCCAAGTAAGTGTCACTACAAAGACTTTCTCTTTTTTTAATTGTAAAATCTTATTGGTTGATTTTCATTGACAGTTTATGTTGGAACTGCTTGTAGGTAATATATTTATTTGCCAGCGTCCCTGCAAAAGTGCGGCAACAGGTGAAGGAGAAAGTGAAGAGGAAGATGAAGCAAGCACTTCAGCTGGTGTAATTTATAAAATAGGTATAGAATTTAAGTTAACTTAAAGGCTGGATCTTAAAGTTGCATACTGACAAATCTGATTTTTAAGTTTATCTTTGTTAGGTGATCTTGGTCATGTGACGTCAACCAACAGTCCTCAAGTTGAAGAGGGGGATAGTCGCTTTCTGGCCATTGAGGTTTTGCATGAGGTAAAGTTTTTCGGTAATTCAAGCTATGTTTTTATGATTCTTAAACTCTCATACATGTAAACTCCTTAGGCTTACAGCCACCTTCCCAAGGCTGACATCTTTGCTCTGGGCCTCACAGTGATGTTGGCAGCTGGAGCCCCTCCACTTCCTCAGAATGGAGATGAGTGGCATAGTCTCAGAGAGGGGCAGTTTCCCAAACTTCCACAGGTGCTCTCATCAACTTTCAGGTCTTTACTTCAGGTACTTGTATTTCTTTAATATACTGTAAAAAAAAAAAAAAATTTATAATCTCTATATAAATCTATTCATTCATGAATGAATGAATATATAAATCTATAGATGTATAAATGTTTGTGTATATATGGATGTGTGTGCATAATTTATTTTATTTATTTTTTGCAGTTGTTGCTAGACCCTGACCCAACAAAGCGCCCATCTGCTAAGGAGCTCTGCAAGCATACAATCTTAAAGGAAGAGAAGCTAGGGAGACTTGCTGCTCAGCTACGCAAAGAGCTCAATGTTGAGAAGTTTAGGACGGCAATGCTTGAAAAGTAAGGGTTAATGGCCCTATTTCTCAGAGCAGGTGGAACAAACTCTGTTTAAGTCTCAGGGTTTTCCTACTTGGACCAGGGCAACTGTTATCTGTTTCAGAAAATGGGTTTAGAGTTAGTTTGGGCAACTCTGACTTATTCAGTGACTGCATTACCTTTTTTAGGAACTGTTACTTCGCTCTTTAACAACCTGCTATTGACATGCATTAAAGTACTGCTGTAGGAACTTGATCATATATTTATAGAGTGAATGTCATTTGCTCATGGACACATCAGAATCTTGGAGATAATGCACACTGTTCTTAATCTAGACTCAAAATGTAATGGTGAGTTTAGATAAACTCTTGAGTTTCCCTCTTTCCAGAGTTAACCAAGTTTCTATTAAACCTGCTTCTATAAAGTAATTTCTCTATTTACTAAATGGGATCAACAGATGGTGTACTTGCACATGGAATTTAAACTCTTCTTACTAAATGGCTAAACTATCATTTATTTCAATTTAAAAATAGTTTTACATTTAGTTTGAATATGTCCTTTAGTTTTTACCAACATTAACTCCTTTTCCCTACAGAGAGCTGAAGGAGGCTCGTCTGGCTGCCTTTTCACCCAAACAGATCTCTGTTCCTGAGTTGAAGCCCAGTGATAAGTTGAGGTCTCAACCCAAACCGAGCAGGAGGCTGGTTGGTAGGAACGTAGCTCGGTCCATGAGCTTTGGTTGCCCGGGCTATGGCATATGATGAGGCAATATTTGATTGCAGAATCTCAAAGTATGGTCAAAATACGTTTCATACAGTCATAGATTTGCCGTATTAAATAGTGACTTTAATGTTTGATTTGTTATACCACTCCCATACCCATTCAATGTATTGTTTTTTATTTTGTTTTTTAAACTGTAAATAAACATTTAAGAATTTTATGTACTTCAATTTTTCACTAGACGACTGCTGGCTGGTTGCTTTTAAAAGCGGTCAGAATAGCTGTTGGAAATTCCCTGAGTATTTCCCTTCCTAATCTGTGACTGTAGCCAACTTTGCTGAGGCATCTGAATGAGACGATGACTAATGCAGAATTAAAGAACAAAACAATCATAACAGTACAGTGTTTAGCTTTCGGTTAGTCATGATTTAACCATATTTATTTACAATCTATGGATTGAACTCGACAGTTCAACCTAACTACGCGTCACACTATGAGCTTTAATCCCAATATACAGCATGTAGTCTACAAATGGCAGTAAACGCCACACACAGTTTGGTCGGTTGATATTTAGCTTTTATAATGAAGCTTTATTTTTACTAAACTCTACGGGTTTGATGGTCTTCATAATTTGTTAAACCTAAACAGTGACACGAGGTGCACGTTCACGTGAGTGCAGGACGTCAGGGCAATGAGCATTCAGGCCCCGCCCCTGCTAACTCAAATCTTCATAAACAACTTTGTGCCTACCGAGCGGGTGGTTTTTCTCGTATGATTTAACTAATTACGTAATGACTTATCCGTAGACGGTCAATTTGGTGACCTGGCTCTTAGAAGGCAGTCTCGAGGTTAAATGTAAGTAAACAACAAAATATTGTAAGCCTCGGAGAGAGTCGCAGCAAATGAATGTGTTCAAAGTAGCTAGCTAACGTTAATTACCGATCATTTTAAGTGTTAAGCTGCGCTAACTGAGGTTAGCATAAACCGCTTTCAGTTTTAACAGCTTATTTTTTTTGTAACTTCCATTTTTATTTATAACGTTTTGAAATTTATTGACGGGCATGTATGTGTTTTAGGTTTGCTTCTAAACCGAGGTCTCAATGGAAAAGACTTTGAGTTTGACCAAGGCTCAGCATGCAGTGGTCTTTTGGGCTTTTCTTCAGGCGGACTGCGGAGAGTCGCCTCAAGAATACCGCAAACAGCTGCTGTCTCTGGGCAAAGACTTCAATGGCAATGAAGCAAATATATTCAGCTCTGACTGTGCAGAGCTGGAAACTGATGGGGACCTTGAGACTGACGGTCACCTGCCCGGTAACATCACCATCCCACTTGATGACATTGAACCCTCTATAGATATACACGGGCCTGGTAAGACTCATCGATAGCCTAGTGTGTACGGCCATTATTTTGTCAATAAAACCTTGTGCGGTGAAAATAACAGGCTAATTAGTGCAAAGAAATCATTTGTCTACGTTTTGCAAGGTGTGAGGATGGACATTGAAGTCAAAGTACAATGCAAAGGGTTGACAGTTTATGCAGTTCGTTGCGTCTTCATTTCATGACATGCTTTATAAAATTGGTTTGTTTCCATGTTTCTCTGGAGAACTTCCTTATATTTGTCTTTCAGTAAACCTTCAGCAGATTGCGGCAGAGATTCGTGAAATAGCAGCCCAACTTGAACACAATCTTGTAGCTGGAGCCACTCAGAACCTCAGCAGAAACATTCATTACTCCCCCATGGAAGTAAGTTTACGTGACACAGGGAATCACAATGTTGTAGATTCAATAGGTAAACTACCTGATTTGTTTTCAAGCTGCACTAACACAGAAATGTGCATGTTCCACAGCACTGGAAAGAATACCTTCGGCAGGAAGTGGAGTACATTCTGGCATGTGGAGTGGGTCTGGATCATCTACAACAAGAGCAAGTTATAGTGGCCCTCACTTTCACCCTTGTAAGGGGAGTGTGTCAGCAGGCTCCAAGACTGCTAAGAAGCCTGTTTAACGCAGCACTGCAGTACCTCAGCCCCGGAAGAGGCAGATGACTTTCTGAAGCTGTTGAGGAAGTAACTGATTAAAAATAAAAAATCAGCTCAACATGAGCGGTCAGCTGTGAAAGCCGTACTATTCACCTGCATAACTTAAACTGAATTTGAGGATTTATTTTCATTCTGAATATGAAAACCTCTAAACTTCAACTATTTTTTTACTTTATTTTTTTATTCATTTATTTTACTGGTTTGGCTACATTTTCTGTATGTAAAAGACAAATTGTTCTTGAAGAATGGCATTTCCTTTGGGCAAGGCAATGTACCATAAAGAGTCCTGAGGGATTGTGGCAAAATGTTATTTTTGTAAATCAAATGTCAAAGCAAACAAAGTCAGAGTGTTTATTTTCATCTTAATTTATGTAATTTAGGACATTTATGGTTTACACATCCATCCTGATTCTTTAAGGTTACTTACAATTTGTTGAGTTCCTGGTTTAACAGTGTTGAGGAGAAATAAGAGTCACCAAAACACTCACCTCTGAGTTGGCAGTTTTCACAGTACTTCATGAAAATTCTGATATTGCATAGTAGCACAGTATGTCTACAGTTAACATGACTACAGGCTCATGTATTGACAAAGTTTAAGGAAAAAAATTACAGATGCTTTTAAAATGCACAATCTAGCTGATGGCTTTGTAATGAAGTGGTTACATGTCAGAATTCAAAGCATAATTAGCAAATTATTTGATGGGATATTTTCAAAAAGAACACTGTCAAAGGTTACTGGTATGAGTATTATTGTATAAAATAAAAAGATTCTCATGGAAACAGGTTGACTTTTATCACATCGACAGAAATGTGTAGGATGATGTGTACATCAATTGTGAAAGTGTGGTAAGTTAATGTTCCACTGGTTCAATATTTTACCACTCTGTCAAGCCACACAATATGCAAACCTGGTCAGAACAGATAAGTTAATCATAGTTACCACACTTAAGTGGTAATAGGACCCAAAAATATAAACAAATGGAGAAAAAATGGAGTGCATTATTTCATTTTGAATATACCTGCAGCTAACAGTAGGTTGTAAGGTGAAGTTTTGGGTTGCTGGTGATTCTTTAACCTTAACACACGCAATGTAGAATGCAGCTTAATCTTAATCCCAAGTTAAGTGTTCCATTATGCATTCTATTTTTTTTATTTCTACATCAACAAAAGACCCATTCCTTAACTCTACTTTCTCCTGTATGAAAAAAAACCATAAGCCAGTATAGCAGTGAGAAGAGCCAAGGCTGCACCTCCATAGAGCAAATCCAGGTGTTCTGATGCATGTTCTGGCTCTGGATCCACTGGAGGCTGTACTGGCTGTTCTGTAGCAGGGGCCTCTACAGGGGCCACTGCTGTCTTCAGGACCAACTCTTCCGTCAGTGGCTCTGCTTGGTGCCGAGGCTCCTTTGACTCGGGAGGCACTGTGGTACGCTCTAGCTCTGGTTCAACAGCTACTTCTGAAATAACCTTGGGCTCTTCTGGTGCTGTGGTACTATCTAAAGATGGCTCCTCCTCAGCAGGCACTGGGGCAGTATCAACAGGCTGTGGTTTGCACGCAGGAACAGACTCTGGCTCCTTAAGGGGAGCAGCAGCCTCTGGGACTATCGGAGGCAGCTCTGGTTCTAAAGAGACGAGAGATGGCTCTGCTGACAAACTTGGAGTGTCTATTACAACTGGCTCTTCCAATGAAATGAGAGATGCTGGGGCTGTGGACTCCACCTCAAATAATGCTGGAACAGGTGGTGTCTGGTCCCGAAATTCTTCCCTGAGCGCAGCCAGATCACTCTCTGTGCCCAATACGCTCATCATGCTGTCGTCTATCACCCCACCTTCACCAGCCTCCTCCATCAGCTCGGCATCCTCACGCTCCACGTGGACAATGTCCGAGTTTGAGGAATTATTTTCACTACGCTCCTCGGCCAGAGCCACTCCCTCGTTGCTGTCCAGGCTCTTGATATCTTCAGGGTCCATGGCAGCAACTTGCGCCCAAGACTGAGTTGCCAGTGACACAGGTAAACTTTCGTTTTGCCAGGAGCTCTGCCCACTGCTGTTGCCTTCTATGCACAGCAGAGAAGAGGGAGGGCTAAGCTGGTCTGGATGCTGATCCCCTGAGAGGATGTAAATATCGTTGCTGTCTTCGGCGATGGTCACACCTTGCTCCTCTTCTGATTCAAGGCCAAATACTTTTTCCTGGAAAGGGCAGAATAGTCATGAGAATTTTACTTATAATAAAAACATGTAGTCGTCAAGACTATAAATAATAAAATACTTTCAATTCAAGGCATATATACATATGTACAAAGCAATAACATTGAGCTGTTTTTACTTGCAGTTATCCTTTAATGCCATCTAGTGGAACTACCAAACCATAGCACTATGATGCAAAGCCCTCTTTCAATTATATAACAAGACTATTATGATCAAGGTCAAACACATCATCTGAATGACTAAATTATTTACATTACTTTACTGAAACTTTACTTTGTTTATTGTTAATCAAAAAACAAAATTATTTTATTTGGCTTGAAAAGTTAGTCATATCCTAGAGTAGGGGTTCCCAAAGTGGGGGTTGGTTGATGATTTCCAGAAATCATGAAAAAATAAAAAATGTATTAAATAAACAGCATATGGTAGTCGTAACTGTAGTTTATTTTCAAAATAAACTATGAAAAGGGCTCTTGCATTGTTATTTTGTAGGTCGCAATCTGAAAAGTTTGGGAACCCCTGTCCAAGAGGACAAACTAAATCGAATCAAAGTAAAAAACCTGCATCACAAGCTTTACAGTGGAAGGGTTAAAGCAAAGGCATCTGGACTTAGTTTTTGAGGTGAAGATTTCATGTCTTCTCCAAGAGACTTTGTCAATTCTGTGATCAACTGATACAAGATCTCAGAATTGACAAAACAGACTGAGAAAAGTCTCTTGGACAAGAGTTGAAATGTCTTCACCTTGAAAACTGAGTCCAGATGCCTCTGCTTTAATCTTTTCTTCAAGATGACTTGAATGACTGGATGACCTGGATCTTCACAGACTTGTCATGGAAAGGTTTCAAGGTTGGACATTTCACAAAAGGTGTGACCTGGGCATATGAGATTTACACAGACAGCTGCACAGAGGTGGTTGTCTAACTGGAATGCATGTCTGTATGTGAAGCCAGCAGAAGTAATCTACCGGCTTCCAAGAAAAACACCACTACATAATTGAAGTCTCTGTGACATAAAATTTGCATGTGAACCACACACCGTTACAGTTCTTCTGATACATATGTAAAGTACTGTTAACCGATGTAAAAGTATCCTTGTATGACTCAAGTTGTAAAGGTTGTTATGTCCATACACGGACATAAGGGTAAGATGAGTAGCAGATGAATCCTGGGAAGCAGGAAAAAAGATTGAGATCTATAGCATCCATTTGTTATCTAATGTTTGCTTTCTGCTAAGCTGATTTGCATAAGATATAGTTTTACAAAAACCTTATCAGGATACACAACAAAACAACCATATTAGAAAGACATTAGAATTATGTTATACCAATAATGCTTCCATTTACTATTATTTATGCTAAACAAATATTAAAATACTAGAATGTATGTCTTTAGCAAATTGTATGTAGTTTTTGAATTGTATTGATCATACTTTCAAGTCAACTCTCCTTAATTGGTGATGGTTGTGAAGCATAGCAGCTTTTAGTTAAAATATGTACACTCCTAGATTATACGCTAACCTGTTTGTAGCTCACCTAAAATAAGTAAATCCAAAACAGTCCTTAATCTGGCTTGCGCATATTTTCACTCTTTCCTCAAAACAGCATCAAACTGTCAGAAAAAAGCACACCTTGAACAGCCCGTCCTACATGTGATGGCTTCACCTTAACTCAGACCGTCTTTGTTAATACATACATTTTATAAAATACAGACACAGTGCCAGTAATTTTTTTTTTTTTGGTAAGTCATCATTCTCCGTGTTATGGTTAAAGATCTGATAGATTGAATGGGCAAAGGAATGCCTTGTTGTATTGAGTTTTATCAATCTACAAGTGGGCCATTCGAGTTGAGTTTTTAGAGGATTAGCAGTTATTTTGGGGATTCTTCAGCCTGTACAGACGTTCTACTCTAGTCCAATTTCATGTTGACCCAAATGCACTGTGAAGTGGAGATTTCACCATGAGGCTGGCAGGAGAATGATTATATAATATGCCACAGAACAGGGTGTGTTGTCATTTGTTCTGACAAGGCTCTCAGAGCACTTTGTCCCCAAAATATCAACACAAACAACATGCAACAGGATTAGTAGCATCCCATTTCAGCACAATTCTTAAGCTCTATGGAAGATGCTTTCTAATTGTCATATCATGCAAGTACTGCATGATGCGTGATGCACTGCCACACTATATTCAAAAATTAAACCTCTCCTTATTGCCCATTTATCTTTACAAAAAGGCCGAGTATCTAACGTCTTCTAGCCTTTAGAATATTATTAAATACATGAATGAATGAATGAATGAATGAATGAATGAACAGAAAGGGTCTGCAATCTGAAAAGGTGTCACACAAAGTTTTCTACGTCTGAATGACATCAGGATAACACCACAAAGAACTGACCAGACAGAAAAGGAAACTTGTGTTGTATTATTAATCCTAAACCATGCTTTATGTAGGCCAAATGTTTTGCAGGACCCCTTGCCGCCTTTGAGCTCCTCCCACTTGCCCTGGGCTCTATTCTGTTTGGGGGCTGATGGTTTTGTTGCTGTCCAGTCAAGTGCACACTGCATAATATTAATCCTTATTGTATTCCAATGCACCTAACAGAGTTGCAATAATTCTACAGTCACATCCAGAAGCAATGTCACATCCAATCTAGTCCAATCCCCAAGATAACATTACAAGGATGACAGATCAAGTAGCTGTACAAATTGTCATTATTTAGTGATAACAAGTTAAATGCCCTACCTGGCTTTAAATATTTTGCCAAATTAGCAAAGCCAGAGTGAGTGTTATAATCGCTGAAATTGCAGAGCTCCAGCACGGTTCCGGCCCAGTTGAATTTGGAGTGTGCATGCAGGCAGCTGTCAAACGAATGGAGATTTCACTTCTGGCTCTCACTGGCTCTAACTGGCTCACGTGCCCGTTTGGTTACTCCCTCATCCCTTAGCCCTCCCTCGCTTCTTTTGCCAGTCTCTGTGCTCCTCCTCCTGTTTATGATCCTGACGTGTCATCTGTTCAACCCTTATGACATAACGTCTAGTAAAAATGTAGCTTTCTGTTTAGCCATTGTATTCTGTTTATGGTATATAGCTCTTCTTGTATATAGCTTCTTCTGTAGTATTAAAGCTTCTGACAACTACACAACACTAAAAATCTATATTTACAATATAAACTCTTTATAGATATCTCAGATTCTTTTCTTTTATATTAGACATTCAGTGTGTAAAACAAAATATACCTATGTTGTCTGTATTTTTGCACCCAAATACAGGTTTATACACACTTTTTTTGACCAAAAGAGTCAAAAAGAGTGTGTACAATGCAGAAATTATCATTGCTGGAATATGTGGATCCAAACTTAAAGAGTAGCAAGTGTAAAGACAAGCATTGCTGATATACTATATTCTCACAATGCGACATTAGTTTATGCACACGCACCTGGAATGTTATAATCGAGCATACCAAGTTCTTAATCTTAAAAACTATCAACTGTCTCTAATAAATATAAAAGTTTAAAAAACAAAAACCCATCAACAGACCAGTGAACGTCAGTAATGCCCCCATGTGCCCATTTGAAGGTCTGTATGTGTATAAATAGCGCACTAGAGATTTACCGTACCTCTCCATGCACTATATCCTTTTTTCAGGATTGTACTCACCCATCCCCCCTGCTGGATGATGTATTCAACTTCATTCTCTTTGAGAAAGCGCACTCCAAGAGGCAGCAAACTTGACAAAGACTGGCCTTTGGTTTGTAAAGCTTTTAGGAGCACCAAAGGCACTAGCACCTAAGAGAGAATATATTTTTTGAAAGAAAATGGGAAAACAAAAGGAAAATGCGCACATAGAAAACTCAATCATCTCAATGTTTAAAAAGGCAACACATGGCAAAGTTAGATTTTAAAACAAAAGCATTGTACCAAAAATACTTACTACATACCTTATTCCAGCCTCCTTGTGTGTGCTCAGAGAGATCTAGACTTGTTTGTCTGAATTTCTCATAGTCCAAGTGCCTAAACAAAAAATACAAAGTATGCCTTTAGGCTTCTGCCATGACCAATTTTTTTTTCTAAACATACGAATGGGTACAGACCATAGATAGTAAATAAAAATGGACGTAATCGGCCCATTGGTCCCTTATTCACCGTTATTGTCGTTATAAAAGGGCAATAAAATGGCGGTTACATCCGAGAAATTTAATCAAAAATTCACCCCCCCCAGAGTTGTTACGTAGTAAAAACCTAGCTCTAGAGACAGAGCCATCTTTTGTACCAGGCTGTAAACATGAGTTTTATACTTGTAAAGTCACCATTGGGTTTCTCCTTATATTTCCGCTTTTGGAGCCTGCCCTCTGGTGGACGGGGTATATCGCTGTATTTTGCTGTAAATCGCCATATGGCGGCGCCCTTACACGAGGACCGTTTAAGAGGTTCCATGAGAGAGGCTTGGTACAGACAAAGGGTTAAATACAAGATTGATTGTGTATGCATGTTTAAGATTGTAAAATTATGGTTATCTTCTACGGGCAGATCAGCTCCAAGCAACAGTATTCATCCTCATAACCACAGATACACATATTTACAGTTGGAAGCATGTACAACTGTAGTTCTATCTACACATGGCCACAGAACAGCTCTGTCATATCTACTGCCATTGAGCAGGTCTGCTGGAACAGGATATAATACCCCTGAACATGTCGAAAGCATGTTTGAAGTTTTTCCTGTTAAGTGTATCTGGTCTCTCCAGATCCTGTTTCAGCACAAAGTAGGTAATATTGAATAAAGTTTCCAAGTTACAGAAGATATTTTATAGTGGGGTAACATTATAAATATAAAATTCTAAAAAGGTTTTGTAATGCAAAATGCAGTCAACCATTATTAATGGGCATTTTAGCATGTATTTACATGAGTTGAACTAACCCTGCTAAGAGTGTGTCCACAGCAGTTGCCAGATGTGCATCCAGCTCATTGGCCACTTCATCTCCCAGGGCAGCAAGACAGTCTTCAATAGAGCTTTCTGGATTAGTGGGATTGAACACTAATGATGTGTGTCTGTCAAAACCTGAGCTGGAAGAGGCTACAAGCAGATAATCATGTTGAATGATTAGATTTAGATTTAAAGGTTTTATTCAAAGGCTTATTGAAAGACCTGTGAAGTAAGTAGTCTTTGTGTAAACAATATACATTTTCACTTTTTTTTTTTTTTGCTCTGCTCAAAATCAATTTGCTAAGAGTCTATGAAGCCTTGGCTGTCAAGAGAACAGCCAACCATGTGAGAACATTAACTGCACTTTTACAGTATAGGAGCATAATTTACACAAAACACATATGCACCAGTACAAAACATCTGGAGTTCAAAGAACAGGTACTCAACAAGGTTTGAGTACGGTAAACACATGGAAGTTTATGAGCTTGTGTATGTCGACTTACAGACAGCAATCTCATCTTCAAGTTTTCTCAACTCTTCATCTATCTGTTCTTTAATTACAGATGTTCTCTGCCTTTCACTTTGGGCATCTCCTGCAAAAGAATAACAGGCAACAGATAAAACAATACAACAATACAATTTTTGATCCATTCATTTAAAAGGAAACTACATCTGGGAGAATTAAAACAATAATAATGGCATCTGTTTCTGTATGTAAATTAGGAAAGAATAAAGTCAGCAAACAGAAATTTTTACTATATACTGTGTACTATTAAAACAAAATTAAACCAAAGGATCCTTATCTTCAGAAATCAATATGGTAACATTACAAGAGCACTTAATGGAACAAATATGAACAGTATTATGTCATCATTCATTTTAATAAATGACTGCAGATTTATTGTAAAATGATAGTATCAGCTTTTAATTTGTGTCTGCAGCTCACACATGCACTCTCTGAGGATCACGGCTGTTTTTTCCTAAGATTGGTGGTGCATCAGCATAAAGCTAGACAGCTAAATAGACAACTATTTCACTTTGGTCCATTGGTTTGTGAGTAATCCTACAGTGATTACACATGACAGCCTGTCAGAAATTGGACTGAGTCAAGCGGAAAGCAGGGATCAGTTACTCATCTGTGCGCTCCACCCACTTTACACTACAATAAAAGGGACAGGAAACAGAAAAAAGTTTTCCAAAGAAGTTTTATTATAATAAATAAAAGTAATTTGGACTTGTCGGAATGAGAGTTACGAGTGCACTTCCGTAAAATCAATATCAAGTTAAATAAGAAGTAGAAACAAAGCATAAAATACACAAAGAGGTTTGTATACCAATCACAAGTGAACAAAATTGCTATGTTGCATGCCTCAAGGTTTTGACGCAAGGTTGCTCTAAATGTGCCTGTTAAGAAGCCCATGTTGTATCCAAGTGAAAGTGTTACGCTTTAGTCTTGCATATTTATATCTATAAATAGTGCATATTTATAATCAGTGACTTTATAAAAATCATTGAGAAATGTATACAACCCTCTTTATGCCAGATGTCTTGTAGAAGGCTAGACTGAGCAAGTGTAACAGGTGGCAACTTGCTTACCCATCCCAAATATGTTTGCTATTACTGCCATGTGTGTATACAAATCTATTTGTGTTTTGTAAAGCCACAAGTGTGCTCTTACATACACAACAGCACAAGTCTGTCCTCTCACCTTGAGCCATAAGCAGAGTGTGTGATCTGGCTGGGGGCAGTCGCAGGTAGTTGAGCACAATGTATTTGGTTTCATAATAAAACCCCTCAGACACAAAAATGTCAGTGGAGGTGGAGCCTGAGGTAGCCATTGAACAGAAGCACTTTACACTCCCAGGCACATATGTTTAGACAGACTAAGCTGGACGTCTGACCTGTAGGGGAAAAAGAAAAACAAGTGTTAGCCCTATTTTGAAAACACAACCATATCAAAAGGATGATGTTGAATTGTAAAACAAGTTAAGGGTTATGCAACTTGACCCAAATGTCCATACACTACCATCATAGGCATAAAAAAAATATATATTAGTGTGACAAGTCTGTATGACAATGAGGCTATGTGTTATGTGGTGCAGAGGGAAAAAAGTGGGCGTGAAAGTTCTTTCGGTGAAGCTACGTTGAGATTTATTACTGTTATACTCTATTGCCGCTATTTGCTAGTTAGACTTGTCAACCTATTTGTCTTAGTCTTGTGTGCTTCATTGCATAAAGCGTACAATACTGTATATTTAAAAAAACAATAATTTACTATTTAAAAGACTTCCATAACCTTTTGCACTGAGTAAGTTGTCGTCTATGTCTTTGCCTATATTATAGGTAAAGAAATGAATGAATGAATGAATGACCTCGGTGACAAGTCAATTCAGTAACAGTGAATGAACAGCCAGTAAAAATGCCCAGCAGCCGCTATAACCTTAGCTAGCTTTGGAACATTGCATGTGTTGGTCATATCTCATTTCACAAAGGAAAAAAAACATACAATACATACAAATTTAATCCGGTAGGTGTCAGCTCTTACCGTCCTGGTTCAAAGGCAATAAGGTGTACACAAAAACTGGTCGATAGTTAATATACAACACAATTTCCTGCGATAGTAGCTACAGACCACCACTGGCAGCACAACACCACCAAAAGAGAAGTACACAACGTGCTCTAAGCTACAAGAGTGGAGACAACGCTGATTTTCCGGTGGTTACCTTCACAATAAAATAGCCTTGGGTAAATAAAAAAGATTACAATGACAAGGTATTGTTAGTAATAGTAGTAGTAGTAGTAATATGGTATTATATAATAAAATTATTTTTATTTTATAATATAATATTACTATAATTCTACTTACAAACTGACAAAATGCTGTAATGTTAGCGTTAGCTTATATATTTTGACAGGTGTGACTGGCAAATATGTTTTTTCTTCTGTAACTTGACACAAGGGGCATGGGAATAAAAGTGTTCAGCCAGCTCTCCCAGTAGTGGCTACTAGGTTAGTAGTTAGTGTAGTCAGAAAAAAAATACCTAGGCTATTTCAGCTCGTTTTAAAAACATTTTACAGTGTTTACAGCAAAACATGGCGCTAACAGATGCAGACGTCCAGAAACAGGTAAAGTAGCTAGAAAAAAGATTAACTCTCACTGCCTTTTGTAAATTTGTCTGTAACAAAGTAAACAAGTTCAAGTTTAACCAACCTTAGCTAACCGCTTAAGGCAGTTAGGGTAGGGTATAATGAAACTTAGCTAGGTTAATTGTTGTTTGTAATATAATAAATGGGTAGCCATACTAAACCAGGGCTATTGCTAAATTACCTTTTATTATTACCAAAATGATTTGTTTCATCATATCAAAGTGAGATAAAGTTTTTTTTTTTAATTGTATTTTTGTGCAATACACTATTTCTTGCAAAGCACTTTATCTGATTATGCATTTGTGGTTTGTGCCAACATTTTATTTTGTGTGTATGTAATTATATTCACAAAAAATGAATTGGAACTGTCTTTGTGGCAGATCAAGCACATGATGGCCTTCATTGAGCAGGAAGCCACAGAAAAAGTGGAAGAAGTTGATTCTAAGGTAACTTAGGTCTGGCTGTCACTGAGTCTTGTGATTTCTGTGTCTGCTAATGGGCCTTGTCACTCTCATGTTTACAGGCTGAGGAGGAATTCAACATAGAGAAAGGGCGACTTGTTCAGACACAGAGAGTCAAAATAATGGAATACTACGAAAAGAAAGAAAAGCAGATAGAACAGCATAGGAAAATGTGAGGTTCTCTCACCTTTTTATTAATAAGGATGTTCATGAAGTTAGTAGCTTACTATGTAACTACCTTCAGCAACTTTAATGTTGTTTAATGTCATTGTATTAAAAAATATACATGAAGGCTAGTAGCTCAGTCGGTAGAGTGGTCGTCTTTCAACCGGAAGGTAGGCGGTTCGATTCCCACTCTCCCCACAGTTCATACTATTGTTGTGTCCTTGGGCAAGACACTTAACCCACCTTGCCTCCAGTGACTGTAACACTGGTAATTACATTAGAACAATGTAAGTCGCTTTGGATAAAAGCGTCAGCTAAATGAATAAATGTAAATGTAAAATGTAATGGCTATAGCTTCAATCTGCACAGTAAACAACAGTGCAGCCAATATATATCTTCTCTTTATTGCAAGGTTGTATTCTTATACCACAGATACACATCTTTTATATTTTGGGTGGCATGATGCTATATGAATTATGTGGTTTCTTTTTGTTCATTGTCCAATAGCCAAAAGTCCCATCTTTTAAACCAAGCCAGGCTAAAAGTGCTGAAAGGCTCTTAAAATACAAACTGCTACTATATACAGTACCTCTATTACCTCTGTACCTCTCTCAGGAACTGATGAATGAAGCCCGTCAAAGTCTTGGAGAAATAGCTAAGGATCCAGACACCTATATTATACTGCTGCAAGGCTTGCTGCTGCAGGCATTCTACCAACTGCTAGAATCCAAAGTGACTGTTCACTGTCGGCCGCAGGATGTAGAAATGGTTCAGGTATTGGTTTGGTATATGATATACACATTGTTGACTATGCGTTTTGTAACTTTCTTTATTTTTTCAATGACAGGCTGCGCTTAACGAAGTGATTCCTTTTTACAAAGAGTCAGTGAAAAGCAACATTGTTGTAAAGATTGACCGGGAACGGTTTCTCCCTTCAGACATGTAAGTGTGAGTCTTTTTATGTGAGCAAATGTCATCACGTGTCAGCTCAGCTTATATAAACTCATTTTCTTGTGTTTTTTTTGTTATTGTTCTTATAGCTGTGGAGGAGTAGAAGTATACAATGATAACGGGAAGATCAAGGTCTCCAACACTTTAGAAAGAAGACTTGAACTTATAGCCCACCAGGTAGGTTCTATCTCCAGGGTGCATTTATTGCCCTATTCCTGTAGAGGGAGCCATTTTCTTGTCAGTGCTTCGGCTATAACTTGGGATTTTTGAAGTAGGTTGAATGTGATACAAAAAAATATCTATAGTAGATTTCAGTGTTTGTCTGTCCAGCATTACAAATCTTCCTTATAATTTTTGTTATTACACTTACAATGAAGAACCAGTGAACTGAACATGTTTTTTTATATTTGTATTTTCACTTTGCCAGATGATGCCTGAAATCAGAGTGGCCTTATTTGGCTCTAACCCCAATCGCAAGTTCATGGATTAATGGTAGATCTGAAGAGAGCAATGTGGACACAGGCGGACGGTGGCATCAGACTCTCCAGGGCTTGTTGTTGTAGTGAGCAAGTGCTGTTATAACCTGTGAACCTTCCATTTTTGTTTTGCTGCGGTTTTATATGTTTGATTTGAAATGTTACTTTTCTGCCCTAATATTCAGCTCAAATGTGCCCTTATCTTTTAAGGTTACTCCTGCCAAAGCTCTTATTCAGGTAATTTGTCTTTGGTAGACTGCAGACTATTCTAAGTTATTTGAATGTGTGCAGACAAAAGAAAGCCAAAAACTAAGTAAGTAATTAATTCTCATGAGACAAAAAGCATGTATATTATGTTTTATTTTTTATTTACAGCAGTTTACTTAGAGTTTGTTCACTCTACAATGATGAAAAACAACAAATAGATCAGCTCAGGGGTCCCCAGGTATGCACGCCTGGTATCTCAGGTTACTATGGTTACGGACACACCAGCTGCAGATTTAACATGTTTAGTGTAGCTTAATAAATGAGTTAGAAATGACAACAGTCAAAAAGTTGAGCCTTTGGGTCTGTTTGCGCTGCGATGGCAAAACATTAGAGACATATTTTATTTTATCGATTCCTCCTAAGCTGGTGTCAAAGTTGAATAACACCACTTTATCCTCCAGTCCAGGCTGCTGTTACAATCACAGAATGAATCCAGAACTGAACCAGTACTGGACAGTTATCATGTCAGAATAAAAAAAAACTCTAGCTCAGAGGGAAGTGAGGAACCTGTTAATTTGGGTGATTAATAAAATGAAAATGTGTAAAAGAGTTTTTGGAGTTGATTAAAAAATAAATCTGCCTTAGTGTCAGTTTCCGTGGGAATCCTGAAAGCTGTTTCAAAATCATAAGCATTTTAATTAAAATGTTACCCATACTGTAAAAATGCAAGAAATAAATTGTTTTATTCTGATTTTGGACATGTTTTAAGATGAACCTGGAGCAATTGAACAGTTACATTTTAGGTTTTGGCAAGAATTAATAATAAAAATAAATGCTTAGTGCATTTTCCTTGTGCCTTTTGTTTTCAGGGGAATGGCAAGAAGAGCTACATTATGATTGCATCTTTTACATATTTCTTTAACAAACAAATGTTGAATTGATTGTATTTAAAATGTTCTCACACAATTGTAAAATAGCATTAAAGGCATAATTTGCAGGATTTTTAGGCTGATGTTAATAAACAACCAGGTCCTGAGCCTTATCTTTCTGCCAAATCCAGTTTTACTTTTAATTACTCTAGCCTCTTGATTTGTAGCATTTTTCTTTCTGGGAGCTGTGTCTGGTGAAAGCTACACACTTAGAAACATTTCTCCCATGTAAACAAAGAAAATACAGAGGACAGTGGATTACCTACATACTGTATATCTCCACATTGTTTAAGAGGCTGTAGGTGTGAAATAAATTAGACTTAAATAAAAGTACATTTCTGAGGACCTCGATCGATTTTAGTTGAGAACCCCTGCACTAGCTGAAATGTTTCTGGCAATAAAATAAAAAAAATAACTTCATTGCCACCCAGTGGACTTATGTAATGGCAAATGGTTGGCAAAACAGGGTGTCATAGGTGTGTCTTTAAACATGTAATATGTCAACCCATTGTCACATGAAAATACCATCTTCACATGAGCCAGAGTTTGGTTCCTCTATTATTCTGTCCACTATAATTATCTGTAAGTAACAGATTTAACATTGTCCTTGCTAAACACCATGGAAATAAAACACAACTGGTAGTATTCATTATATTTTTATTTTTATTTTGGAACTACCAGCAACAATTAGGTCTTTTTAGTTTTGTTATTATACATTGTATTATTATAGCTTAAGCAGTTTACGGTTGATATTTCCCCATTAAAGGTGTAGTTAAAAGCCTTACAAGGCTATGAGACCGTGTCCAACATGTTGTCCGTCGGCAGGAAGTGAGCTGTGTTAGGGTATCGTGTACTCTAATACTGGGATTAAAGCATTATCATCAGATTAACATATGGCCTTAGAGACACTGGCAGACGGCACTTCCCAATCCAGAGGGACAAGGGAATCCAAGATTACAATTTACGGATGGAGTGGGAGGAATGCATAACAGGGTCAGAAGGAAAAGATTAGGCTCCTTATGAAGACATACTGAACTCTAACTAATTGCTTTTGCTGTGTATCAAGTAACCACTTAAGTCTTTCCAAAGTGTGGTTATTAACATGACCTAAATTACACACATTAGATGGTGCACAGTTATATGACATGGCCACACAAATGATAAAATTGGCATTTTGTTAGCAGCTTAAACAGCTTACAGCAATTCTTAATCTCTTTCAGATAAATCAGTCCATTTTATTACAGCAAGGAAGCTAGCAAAATCCAAACAACTTGGCGCACGTAACATGAGATTAGTCACATACTGTACACAGGGACCCCGTTGACCCCGTGACCTACTGAACCTTTTGACAGCTCATAAAGAGACATTTCACCTTTAGGTAGCAGGTTTTGTTTATCTGTTTATCTTTCCATTCTTTAACAGTACCATTTATTCAATGCAGATAAAGGCAGCCCTCCTCCCAGCACTGCTATGGCAGCAACCCCAAAACTGCCTCCCCTACACCCAGGAAGTAGACACCCTGTGCAATTCCAAAAAGTGGAGCGATGACTAGAGCACGGCATGTGGCTCCTTTCAGGAACGCGGATGGACCCTCCCTCTTCATTATGCGTCTACATCAATACACAAAAGAAGACAAGGGTTACAAGGTTCTTTATAGAATATAATTTGACAGCAAATAAACAAAAAAAACATGGGTTCCTACCTTGTGCAATCGACTATTCCTCTGTATGTGTCCTCCCCTTCACCCTTTTGTAAGGTCTGTATCCTAGTTTTGATGACTGTATAGACATATAAGAAACAAAAATTAGGTAATTTCAAAAACCTATAAGATCACAGAGTGAAAGTTACAGCCAGTGAGAGCTTTGCTGGCATTCATTGCTAATAATTTCACAAATTTGAATTACAAGTTATTACTATTTCTAGTTAAGTAATAGTATTGACAGGACCACAGATATCCAATGCACTCATGCCAAAACTATTAATTCAAGAAATTTTCAGACAAACTTTACTATTGTAAATTTTTAATTGACTTTTGCTAACACTTACCATCCAGTGGTGTAACAGCCACAGCAGCTATGGATCCAGCCGTGCAGCCTGCCATAAAGGACTGCCAGAACGGTGCCCGGCTCTGCACAACACTATGGCTGCTCGCATTCTCACGGCCAAGAGCATTCAGATTGGCAAAGAGTGGGAAGTAGATCATCGAGAAGGGCACATCTCTAAAATAATAAAAAAGCAGTAAAACTGATCTAGACTGTGAAGAGTAGAGGTAATTGGATTGATGGATTTTGGACACCGGCAGCGGAAACAGAGACATGACCTTATTTAACTGCAGCATTGTGACCAGACATGGCTAGGGAAATATATTGACCAGTGTTTTGTTCTATGTTTTATGCAATCAAACTAATCTGAGCACTGGTGACACATATTAGCTTTGTGAAGAGGAGAGAGCAGTGCAATGCAAATAGTTGTTTTAGCTTTAAAATTTTTAACAAGAGTAAAGTTTAAACGTGTATGACCTCATTAATGTGGCTCCTGTTCCCCTGTAGAGGCCAGCAAGGCCACGAGTCTTCAGTAACCTCACTGTGAGGCCAGTGGCTGAGGGTCTCTTAGGAGGGCCCCGCTGTTCTGATGAAGGGGCCACGGGTGATGGTGCTGGACCAGAAGCAGTGGTCTCTGCAGATGCTTGGACTGGTCTCTGAGCGGCTGTTTGTCACAGGTTTATCCAGGTTAGAAATAACACCACCATATGAACTCTATTTAGTCACACAACTTCATATTTCACACACTTTATTCATAACTCTGAGACTGAATAAGGTGAACAAACCCTTTAATTTTACATGAAATTCTGGATAAGGGTAATGGAACATAATAGTGGAACAATGTGATTTTGACCCACCTATCCTTCCTGCATCCTGTAGCTGAATTTTTAGCATCTCCATGGGAGTGGTTACCACTACTTGACAGGTCCCCGCTCCACAGCCTGCAAGTACTTCACCCCACAGGGGCAAATGTCTGGTGACACAACCAATGAAGCTTTTTAATTAGTATAGGATAAGTAATTTGGCTTTTTTAGTAGTAGCTAAATTTAAATACTATGCCCATTGGCATTTGGCTTTACTTTGGCCTTGATTTAAAATAAAACCTTTTCTAAAATTATTTGAACAGTTTTTAGATCTTGAGAAAATAAAAATAGCTACCCATCTTTTGAGAGCTTTTGTCTAAAAACATCATTGGCTGCCAGTTTGATGGCCTTTTCTGGTGTGACCAGAGTGAGGTTCACTGCTGCACCTGAAATAGACATAAAATGTTTGATTCCTATGTCATAAAACACTCCCCACATGAATAGAAAGAAGCCTATTCTGCATGTAGCTCACATGGGCACGTGTGGGCTAATGGCATTAGAGCCTGGATATTATGATAAAAAGATTGAGGGTTTAACAAGGGAAACAAGAGCGTAGGTGGATAGATTACTGTATAGTAAAGCTGAGTAAAGTTGTTTGTTACAGGGATTAGAAAGCTAAATTATACCTCTGTAGCATCCAAAATAGCCTTCTGAGTGTATCGTCTTTGCAAGACAGTCCAGCCTAAAAAGAAAAATACAGAGCGTCAGTGTCTCAAATGCAAACTAAAACCAACTCATTTAATGAAGAGGAAAGATTGTTTTCTTTATATGCTTGTGCCTTTGTCACTTTGTCTATCTAAAATATTGTTTTTGTTGTAAGTATGTAAATGGTTAGTGCAAGGAGTTAAAAATCCAAGCCCAATAATAGCTTTGGGAAAAAACAGCCCTTTTCCGAGTATGACTCACTGTGGAATACCACAAACTGAAAATGTCTGCGCTGCTACACCCAATAGGACTGTAATAATCACCAGATGGTTTGACTTTGTTACGTTTTAGATGAATAAGCTAGTATTTTCTTTCAAACAAAAAAGCTTTCAAGTGGTTTATCAGATTTTATAATATTTTCTCGTGACAGAAGTTTGTACAGATTTACCAAATCAAAGGTCTAAATTAGGAAAGGATGTTAAGTTGTTCTGCTCTACTATTCAAAAGGAAACTATGAAACTCATTTCCTTGTTTGTAGTAAGAAAGATAATCTAAAAGCCAAAAAAAGGTTGTATTTATTCAAAAATGGTTGTAGTCATTCAAAATCAAGGTTTATTGTCCAAGAACTAATGACTATTCTTCTAATGGTACAGATCTATTATGGATTAACTTAAGTTAGGGGGGGTCCTACTCACATTCCTTTGTAAATCTGGACGCCCTGCTGGTTCTGAAGGCGGGTCTTGGCCAAGTCAATAGGAAACACACATGTCACACCAACCAGCCCTGCCACGCCTCCATTAATCAGCTTAGCGGGGAGGCTGCAAAGGGGATCAACACAGACACACGCTCACATGCATGCATGGACCATTTACATGGTCACACAGACGGAAGCCATGCAAATAAGGGTTGATGAAAACATATTCCAAACAGTTACAAAAGCACACACAAAGGGAACTTAATTTGAATTATAACTCAATTTCATTTTTTTTATTTTTTTTATGATAAACAACAAAGTAAAGACATGTCACATACCTTATTTTCTTCTCCGCCATCCTGTTTGTGTTTGGGCTTGAAGACTACTACTTCTATTATTTCTCCACCACAGCCTCCTTCTACTCTTGTTGTCCACTAGTTCTTCCTTTTCCTGTCCACACTTGGGCACAGCAGCTCTCCCCTCACTTGGCCACACTGCACAAATGGTTGTGTGCTTTTTTGCTGTTAGGTTTGTGTTACTGAGTCTTCTCTTTGGCACAAACTACACCTGCACTCTCTTTCCAAATATCTGCAGCAACAAAAGGCATTGTGTTATCATGGAGATCCTTTCAAATAATGCCAAGTTATTCCATTAAAAGCCATACAAAAGGTATTACTTCAAATCGAAGAAAGCTTAAGAAGGGTTTTGAAAGACCAATTGAGGGCTCTTGTTTGATGAAAGATTAACCACATTACACATAGAAAACTGATTCATAAATGTGAAGAGTGGCATACACCAAGACTACAATGTGGAGTCAGAACATTTTGAGTACCTCTAAAGTGCCAGCTTAAAGACATACGATTATTTGATCTAGCAAGGAGGGCAGAACTGAAAATAATGGACATACAGATCTCCTTTTACAGAATTCTGAATCCACAATTTACAAAAGTCTTATAGAGGGTGGTTTGGACAGTTTGACATCTTATATTATAAGTACCAGTGAAGGCGGTTTGTATAATATAGAATGCAAAATTCTGCAGAATATTTACATGTGTTTTATGAAATTTGATCCTTGTCGGTGTTGTTTGTCTGCCTTTCCTGATTTCCCTTTTCCCCTCTGTTCCCTAATTAATCTCTCTCTTAATCTCTTCTTCTCTATTTGATCTATTTTTACCACTATACACTTCTACCCCTCCTTGACTGTTTTCTTGTAAAAGGAAAATTGTTCTGTTTATCTGTTCCCTCTCATCTGACTATTTCTAAGTGAAATTAGTCAGTTTTGTATCATTTACTTTGCTGGTCTTTTGTACTCTTGCCTTTCACAGAGCCTCATTCTGGGAAACTTTCTTTCAGCTCGCTCTATTCACACACATTGAAGACCCTGCCAAAACACAGATGAGGGTGCACCCTAAGCCAACTTGTAGCCCGCAGATTCCTGCACTGGGATAGCACAGCCTCACAATTGTCTCTAGAAAACATAATTTTGTTCCATCTCACAAATATCACAGTAGGAAATAACCTTACCTTTGTCAGGGCATCCCGCAGGCAGGATCAAGCGGTCTACTTTCCTTTCACTTCAACAATGTGTGGAGTAATGGTAGTCAAGCGAGAGCGAACTGAGAGAGCCAGCCGCCGCTCAGGGGCCGTTGCACAAACAGCAGCATTGTCCCAGTGCCTAAATCCCTCCCTCTTGTGGTGATTCCCAGTGTGACACAGCCCCAGCAACACCACTCTGCACTAACTCAACTCGACATACACCCATGCTTGTGGAGCTGCTCCCAAAACCTGAGCAAAAGACACAGCATCAAATACCTTCTTTATTGTGTATTGCTGAAAATATTTATACAAAACCAGACACAAAACCATCATTGCATTCCCTAATGAGCCTTCTATTCATTACAGCCCATTGCATAATACCCAAAGGCTATCCAAAAGCCTTGTGTTTACAGACTAACAATTACTACCAAAGAAAACTAATGACACTGACCCCCATCTTTTTTGAACATCTCTACATTGTGAACACATTCATAAATGACACCAAGATGACCATGTGTCAATCGGCAACCTCCACTTGACCTTTGCATGAGCATTGATTGATGCATTGATTTTTGTTAATGGAAAAAAAGCCTGAAATAGTGTGTGGCCTTATTCTTACTTAAGTTCAAGAATGTGGTTGGGCATGTTAAATATTTATATACAGTATATATATATATATATATATATATATATATATATATATATATATATATATATATATACACAATATATATTTCATATTTCATTTTTCAGAGAATATGAATGATAACACAAAAACTTTTCTTTACTCAGTTAGTGGTTGGGTGAAGCCATTTGTTGTCAAACAATTGTGTTTACTCTTTTTAAATTATAATCACAACAGAAACTTCCCAAATGACCCTGATAAAAAAGCTTACATACCCTGGTGATTTTGGTCTGATAACATGCAGACAAGTTGACACAAACAGCTACTAAAGGTAACCATCCTCACCTGTGATCTGTTTGTTTGTAATCAGTGGGTGTGTATAAAAGGTCAATGTGGTTCATGGCTCCTGACAGACCTTTGACAGACATTTCTGTATGCTGAGTTGTGCGGAAAGCAAAAGAATTGTCAAAGGATCTGTGGGAAAAGGAAGTGAACTGTATAAAACAGGAAAGGAGTGTTCAAACGCTAATAAAGAAGTGGAAAATGAGGGATTCTGTTGAAACCAAACCCCAAGGTCAGGTAGACAAACAAATTTCAGCCACAACTACCAGTAAATTTGTTCCGGATGCAAAGAAAAACCCACAAATAACGTCAGCTGAAATTCAGGACTCTCTTTTGAAGTGATGAGACCAAATTGAACTTTTTGGCCTTAACCATAAACGTTACATTTGGAGAAGAGTCAACAAGGCCTATGATGAAAGGTACACCATTCCCACTGTTAAATATGGAGGTGGCTAGCTGATTTTTTTATTTTTTCCTGGCAGTTGTGGCTGAAATATTTGGTTCTTGTTTTGGTTTCAACACAATCCCTCATTTTGAACACTGCTGTGTTTTGAACACTGCTTTTTATATCCCCTTCCTGGTTTATACAGTTCAATTACCTTTTCCCACAGATCCTTCTGCTTTCCTCATGACTCAGAATACAGAAAAGTTCATGCAGCACTGGATGAGAGATTCAAGGGTCTGTCAGGAGCCCAGAAACTCACTGACTTATTTATTTTCTTATTTTTTTAATTTTTAAATGTTTATTTTTTTAAACACACACCAAGCAAACAGACCACAGGGGAAGATGGTTACATTTTAGTAGCCATTCAAAGCTGTTTGTGTCAACAATTTCATTAGGCCAAAATCACCATGTAAACTTTTCATCAGGGTAATTTGGGTAAGTTCTGTTGAGCTTTTTTTTTTTTTTTAAGTAAACAGTAGTTTGACAAATTGACAATAAATGGCTTCACCCAACCACTAGTGGAAAAGATTTTTATGTTTTAATTCATATTCTCTGAAAAATGGCCAAAACATCACAAACTCTATATATACAGTCAGAAGGAAAGGAACTGCTCACGATCCAAAAGCATACCACCTCATCAGTGAAGCATTGTGGTGGTAGTGTCATGGCGTGGACATGTATAGCTGCCAATAGAACTGGTCCTCTTGTATTTATTGATGATGTGACTGCTGACAAAAGCAACAGGATGAATTTTGAAGTGTTTGGCATTATTATCTGCTCTTATTCAGCCAGAATACATTGGAAGGCACTTCACAGTGCAGGACAACGACCCAAAGGATACTACGAAAGCAACCAAAGAGTTTTTAAAGGGAAAAAAGTGGAATGTTATGCAATGGCCAAGTCAATCACCTGACCTGAATCCGATTGAGCATGTATTTCACTTGCTGAAGACAAGACTGAAGGAAAATGCCCCAAGAACAAGCAGGAACTGAAGACAGTTGCAGTAGAGGCCTGGCAGAGCATCACCAGGGATGAAACCCAGCATCTGGTGATGTCTATGCGTTCCAGACTTCAGGCTGTAATTGACTGCAAAGGATTTGCAACCAAGTATTAAAAAGTGAAAGTTTGATTTATGATTGTTAATCTGTCCCTTTACTTTTGGTCCCTTAAAAAGTGGGAGGCACATTTACAAACTGTAATTCCTACACCATTCACCTGATTTGGATGTAAATACCCTCAAATTAAAGCTAAAAATCTGCAGTTAAAGCACATCTTTGTGTCATTTAAAATCCATTGTGATGGTGTATAGAGCCAAAAAGATTAGAATTGTGTCGATGTCCCAATATTTATGGACCTGACTGTATATACATGTGTAAATGTATGAGTAGTATTTGTTTTTGTTCATGCTTTTGAGTATAAATGACCTGTGATCAATATAGTAAACTTGAAAATCTAGTCATGCGTCTAGATTAGAATCTTTCACGGTCAAACTACAGAAGAGTACATAAATATGATCTTTGACAATAAAGAACTTTTCTTAATGGAGCAAACTGATTCAATTGCCATTTCTCTATCTTTCATCCTGCGCCTCCTTTAGGCCAACTCATAAAACTTGTATAAATAGTCACTTTATTAAAATTGTTACTCTTGAGTACATTTTGGTCAATAAATCACACGTGTATGAATAAAACGGTTTCTTCAAAACAGGTGGGACTTTGCACCTGCTGAATGCTGTGATAAATTTTCTTCCTACAGTCGTACACTTTTCACCTATGGCGACGGGGGGCGCTCTAGTGTTGTTTAATTCATGTTACCTTCACGACATTGTTAAGTAGATTGTAATATCGGCCTACGGCATTGTGGTCTTGTTTGCCATTCCATTAAATCGATTAGACGCGTTACTCTAAACTGTGGGGTAAGAGCTAAACTGTATCAGCAGAGTTCAGAATGTGTATGAATACGTCTGGGAACGAAACTAATTAGCTACAGGTAAACTCCTATAAATAAAGGTAAAATATGCAATACACCTCTAAGTAATATGGTACCTTTTTGAACTTTTTTTCACTTTAGTCGTTCAATAGGCTAATAAAAGTTCCCTTTAAACTGCAATTCCACTAACTAGTCGGGGGTTTACGGTTGTTGACGTTTATCTATTATAGCATAAAAACGTGTAAAAAAGCAGGTCTTGTTTTATTTATGGTACATTTATTTTATTAAAAATGTTCTTCTACTAAAAGAAAACTTACAGTCATACCTAGCTGTAAATATAAATGAGAATAAGTGAAGATCACCCCCGATTATAATACAATGGTATGGTCCTCCCCATCTGCTCAGCTCCGGTGATACTGATTGAAACAGATTGTAGCGCTATCCGGGTCGCAATGGCAACCGTTCACAGAGGACGGAAGGAGCAACTTTTCTCGTTTTAAAACCTGTTAAATGTTACATATCCGGTATACGCCGCTTAAGAAACTACTTTCTGATGTGAAAAATAAACGCCACGGAATTTCTTCAGTCCGAAAATGTCACAGGGATGTACAATTTCTGTGGAAGAGATCCAGTCTTGGTGGGAAGTCCCCGCCATAGCCCACTTCTGTTCGCTCTTCAGGACAGCCTTCAGTCTCCCAGACTTTGAAATAGAGGTAAATGGCAAGTTTTATTTATAGCGAGAACGTGAATGACTATTACAACGAAAATGAGAAGTTGTTTGTGTGAGCTTTTTTGTTTAAACGACCTCTGTTTGGTGCGTTGTATAACTAGCTTAGCCGTGTTCACTTAACTTCCCGTCTATTAAATGACTAAGTTAGTTAAGGCAATCCTGTTAGGTAACTAGCCTGCTCGTTAGCTCAACGAGAGGCTAGCATTAATTAACCTACTGTCCCTCGTAATGTGAAAAAACACTTTAGGTTATTTGCCTTGCGCTTAAGTTTTACTTTTCACATAGAAATTACGTGTTGCTTCTAATACAGCAAAGGATTCTAAACACCCACAACGTAAAACCATGTGCCAGTCGTTTGTTTTCCTCGTAGTAGCCAAGTGCTGGACTGACCAATGTTAAAGTGCAGCAAAGAGTGATGTACTAAACGCTGCTTCAAATCAAGTTTAAATGCTTTACAAAGCCTTTAAATCTTGAAAGTCATTAAAAATACGCTGCCGTCAGAAATTGGACTAATTTATTACCTTTTATTTTTAACTTTTGTGCTGTGCCGATGCTATTTGGAGTATGGTGGTTTGTTTTTGTCTCTTGTTACTGTCTAATAAAGTTAAGTTCATGGCGTGTGGATGGAGTTATTGTCTTGCAGTGTAAGCCATCTGGCCTGGGGACGCAGATGCTGTTCAGGCATTGTTAGCTCGTCCAAGTCCTTTTTTGTTGTGCGGAGCAACATTTAACGCGTTTGTTTTTGTTACTAATGGCGTCTAATGTGTGTAGCAGTCACGTCGTCAAATTGTTTTGTTTCCATGGTTTGAAAGAATTACACACAGGCTGCATATATGATGCCGTGTAACTTTTACTCCTGGCAGTGCATTTGTTTCCTGAAAGTATACTCTGTTTGATCTAAACATAACACCACAACTCTCCCCTGCGTTAGTGCATTATTTAATCTTTCAAGCCGCGTAAAATTGGTGTAGTCGGCACTACATCACGTATCAACAGTCTCCATCACTCCCCATCCCCACCCCCTCGGGTTAGAAACACACTCGGGCATCGCTTTGTTGTTGAACGACGTGCAAGACAGATGGGGATCCTAGCGCCCACTTTTTGTGAAAGTTAAGACTCTTTATTTCGCCATTGCATTTGTTTGGCTGATAAAGTATGTCTTCCAATGTCTGAAATATTATCTTTTTATTAGATAGTTTTTTGGGTTTTATAATCTGAACTCTGTAGATATTATTTTGGTAACACATATTTTCAGAAGCAATTTCTGTTGGGGTAATACAAATTTTGCTAGGTAAAGCTGAGGCTTAATTCCTTTCTAAAAGTATATATCCCTAACACTAATGGCTGCACTCCTCGCTGTTGCAACATGAAGCAATTGACTTGTCAGTGTTCACTGAATCTGGCACATGTTAGAAGTGGACGTTCCAAAGTCGAGATACTTGTACTCACTGTGTTTACTTTTAGAGGACTTTGTGTTTTTTCGAAATGAGAAGGAACTATTGAGTTGACCGTGTTTGTTTTGCTCAATGCCTCACACCAGCAACAGGACAATGCTGGTCTGAGTGCAGTCAGTAGTGCAACTGTTTTGAGTCGACTCTTACCTTCTCTTTGACATTTAGCGCTGAGATGGAAATGGGTGAGCCTCTATTTGTGTATATAAAACTGAGAGCAGAAGTTAATTTTGCTTCCCTTTTGCAATCCTATAAGGTGTCGTGGGTAGAATTACTCAACAATTGGGGGCAGGAAGTGACTGTCAGTGGTCATGACGGAGTGGGAGGCATCAAATGATTTCACCAAGGCCCGGCTCGTGTTGTCAACATTGTCCACCATTCCCTCAGCTCTTCCATGTGGACTGCCTTCCTTTTTATATTAGAAATGAATGACTTAACCAAGTTTTTTTTTTCACATTTGGGGATAAATTAAAAGTATCTGACCCTTCAAACTACAAAACCTTGCTGTATGGGAATTCTGTAGACATAGTACTGTTGCATGTTTTTTGCACACAGTAATCCAACAGTTTTGAACTCTTTATCTAATTTTTAATGATTCTTTTGGAGCCTGTGAAAGTGCTACCGCTAAGTAAATTTTTCTTCGATAGCTGCTGTGTTAGTGGGCTTTCTACAGATGATGTCTCCTGTTCTCCTTGGCAAAACAGACCAAAACGGCCCTTGAATATTGTCCAGAGACTATATAATTTTAAGGGAAGAGCTTTATGCTTGCTGGTTTCCACTTTTCTCAGACTGCAAAAGATGGTTGAGTTTGGGGGGAAGGCGAAAAGAGGGTAAGTGGAGAAAAAAAGTGTTATAGAGGCTGAGAGCTGGCAGCCAAGTGAAAGAGCATTTAATAAAGAGTGATGTACGTGCAGTAAAGGGGCCCAGTGCCAGTGCCCGTCTCCTCATCCTTTGTGTGTCAGTGTCTCTCTTTTTAGTAGTTTCGAGTCCTGTTGCCACACTGTAGCCGGCAGACGTTGTTGGACTCTGGAGCCTCCTCCGTAATGGCCTCAACATCAACAGCTTGTGCCCTTCGAGACAAGGACCTGTGTCATTTCCCACTGCTCTCTGGCACTGTTTGGCTCACTGACATCTTGTCTTTATGTGTCTCAATGTAGTGTCGGTCATTATTACAGCTTTTGAGGTGTATTTTATGCAAGTTACTGGCATCCCTTGTATCCATGAAGCAACTTGGTGCCATCAATATTGTTTGACAAAGTGCATCAGCGCTTTTGTTATATATACATTTTTGATCACCAACTTTTTATTATCTTTCTCGCACCGGCAGTAGACAGGCAGATGATCTCACACAGCCTGAGCCTGTCCTCTGCCATCACGTGTGCCTTTTTTATGTTGACTCTTTTTATGAGATATATTTCTGTTTTTGCCTCCTTGCCTCCTCCTAAAAGATGCACTGCCAGCATGAGATGTGTGCTCCCATCTTTAACTTTGCAATGGGATATCTCCGTGTTACAAGAAATCTATGACCTATTAGATGTACGTCTAGCAGTATATTCACAGGCGTTAGAATTGTCTTAATTTGTCTTTATTTGTATTTATCGATGTAAATGAGCCACGTTCTTTTTGGTTTTGTTTTTTTCTTTAGCTCTGTTGTGGAAAAAAAACTTTACTGGCTTTTACATAATGTGTGACACCAAACAGCGGTGGTCTTTTTTTTTTTTTATAGATCGTGGTTTGTCTTTTTGGTCTTGGAGCATAAATGGGGCACAAAGCTGATGGAAAAAAGAAGCATAAAGGCTCTTCTCTGACCCACACCTCTGTTTCCATCCTGTTGCTGAAGCAGCCTCTGGTCCCCGAGCTGCAGTCCCTGGCATCACCATGACTAAAGCCCAGATGGTAGTTGTGTCTTTGCCCCCACCCGACGGGTGGAGGCTCTCAACTCTGGCTGGCTGCTTCGCCTGCTGCATCAGTCCTTCTTTGTGTCAAGCCCCCAGTGTGGTTGTAAAAGGGATTTAGTCCTATTAGATCTGGTAAAAGAGAGGGCAACCTGCCTCCGAGCATGTCCTTGTTTCTCTTGTCTGGAAGCAAATGGATTAAGAGGGAGTTGTTTCTTCGTGGCTCAACCGTAATCAACATACACACTTTTCTATAGCTTGTGGAAAAAAAAAAAATAATCATCATAAAAAAAATCACACAATTAATTTTGTCACAATGATTAGGTGGTTTGTGGAAGCCACCAAAATGTTGTTTTATTTTCATTAGATTTTTTTTTTGTGTTTTGACTGCTTGTTTTATAAGTTGTCTGACTAATTGAGAATACAACAGATTGTTCAAGAAACTTTACTTCTAAGCAATGCTGTGGTTGCAATGATAAGGGCAATCTGAACTTCATTTAGGAAAGGCAGCATCAATGCTTTTCTCCTTTTTACCATTAAATACTTATTAAGCCCAATTTCCATGTAAGTTACCATAACCCTTATTCCAATAAATATACGCATAAACCCTACACACATACAGCACATTACATTTGTCAGAAACAAAACATGCACAAATCGCAAGACATTGTATAAATGAACAAAACAGCCACATGGGACATTAGGAAGTTTTATAGGTCCTTTCTGAATAATGTAAAGTTTTGATAGACCTAAAGCTGTTCTCAAGCTCTAGTAATGTTTCCAATTATGTATAATGTCTGTCTACTTCAGAAACATGCATTAATTTTTTATTTACTGCAACATTAGTGACGTCTTAATCTCAGCAGCAGTAGTCCACAAAATAATTGTTGTTGTTGGTGCTTAGTGATGACCTAAGCACACGCAAAGACAATTGGTACTTGCTGAAATGTTCTTTTCAAGCTTCTCTTACCTCTTGTCTATTATTGTAGGACACTTGTGATGCTTAAATGCCTTGATTCCCGCACCTCCAACATCTTTACTTCTGTCCCACCCACAGCCAAATCGCCAGCTTAGCTTCTCTTACTGCTACTCACAGTACAACCTTTGACATGTTCTTACGACAACAGCCACATCTTGAAAACCTTTTTGTTTCTTCTAGATCAAGAACCACACGCATGTCTTTTTTTTAAAATAATTTTTTAATGCCCTTTCTTTTTAGAGTGCTGCCCCTCCCCCTATGTGATTGACAGGTCAGAGCAGCGGTACATGCATCAGATGGTTTCACATGCGGCGTGAGCGCACAGAGAGGGGGAGGCCCAGGGGCACTCGTTCTGGGCCCGCTCCATTGTTGGCGCTCCCCATGGTTCCCTCTCTCTGTCTCCATTCTGAGGCGGCATCCCTACTGGAGGTTCACTTGGGCCAGACCTCTGTCAGGTCAGAAGCTCGGAGTCTGAGCACTGCACCAAAGTGCAGTTGAACTTACAGCTAAGATTTATTTGGAACCCTTTGGAGCAGTTATAGGAAACTTACAATACCTCCAATTAGATTTGGTCGGTTTCTGATTTAGTGAATCTATCAAAAATATGAGGCGTATAAGATGTTAAGGTGTAAATTGTCGTTGAGTGAACAGTGCAAGAAGCTACGAGTAGTCTTGCTGTTTCTGGTGGGGAGATGAAATACAACCCAGGAGAACCGGTTTGACTTCAGTGTGCATAAAGGCTGTTGAAGGCCGTTGACTGACACAGCTAGGCACTTAATAAACAGTAATATTAACATTTTTCAGTGAGTTCAAAATGACACAAGGCAAAGAAAGGAAAGCAAGAAGACTGTTTCAACTCATGTCTTCTAGATGGGCAGGAAATGGAACTGAATTAATTAGTGCCCTGGTTCCTCCACCTTGTTTGGCACTAAGTTTAATTGTATTGTTTACATTGTCATGCCAAACTAACAAGGCCCTAGTTTTTCTGAAGTAGTAGTCCCGGACCCTTGAGAAGCTTTTTTTTATGTGACAGTTGTTGATGTGGTTTCTTCATGTCAGCAGTGAAGGCACGAGAGGTTCTGCTGCTCTCACCCACAGCTTGGCCTCTGAACTTGCATGGAGTGGCTTGTATGTGTCCACCAATCCCTTTTGGCAGCCATGGCCATGACATTGGCATTTGGCAGTGTAATAAAACTCAGCTGAGTGGGTAAGCTGGTGTTATTCAGAGCAACCTGCTGTTCTTCCTGTTCACATGTCTTTGTGAGCAAATGGTGTCCGTGCCTGGAGGCACTAACCGATGATTTGTGTCAGTCTAGTATTAAGAGCAGGTGTGGGCTTCCAACTCTTCACCCAGCCGTAACTGTAAATCACACGTCACTATTGGAATGGCTCACCAAACGTCTGCACAGATGAAAGAGTCAGATGTGCCTGGCACCGGGTCAAAGATGTTAACATTTGACTGTGATGATCTGATGAGCGGCACGTCCTGAGGATGCAAAGGCGTTTTCCTGTGGTCTGTCATGTGGCAGGAGGTGGTTCCGTAGCGGGGGAGAGGCTGTTGTCAGATGATGGCTAATAGAGGAACCATGTGTGAGATGAAAGTGGGGGTGGGGCGTAAGAACTAAAGAAAGAGAAGAGCCTTTACACAACAAACTGGCGGCCCCTCCCCCTTCAGAAAGCCTTCTACACGTCCTCCAACTGCTGCTGATATAGCCCCCGCATGAGCTGTTTGCTCCAGTACAGTGGGAAGTGTCTGGTGTGAGGAAAAACCCTGATACTACAAACTGGATCAACTGGCACAACTGACATATTTTATCAGACCATTTCATGTTAGCAGGCTGACATAATTTACTTTTATCTTCCCATACACATACAGTTAGCCTCTGGGTTTCTCATGTATCTCTATCTAAATGTTTAGATTTTTCTTTGTGCCTGGTGTTGGCTCATGACTATTTATAAGGTTAGTTGCCATTCGATGGAAGATGAGATAGAGAGGCTCATTAACTGGACAACTCCATACATTCACTGGAAGGAATCAGACAATTGAGTCCACTCCGCTCTGCACCAGGGTCCACATATTATAGATGTACACATGGCTTCTTTTTTTGACAAGTTATTTTTTGGAATACCAGTCCTGGCATGAATATTTAACATTTGGTTAAAAAGTTACACAGTCTGGGCAATTCATTATAAAGTTTACACATCATGCACATCATCTACTGTGTGAGATTCTTTTTCTACTGTCAAGGACAAAGCTTACCGGACATATTAGGATAGAGTATTATAATAAGGCCAGAGCATAAAGTGGGTCCAAAGATTTGACAGTGGGATATTGGAAACACTGACACTTAGTCCAAATAGTTCATAAGCAGTGGAGAAAAACCATGGCAGAGAAGTTGATTGAGAGAAGTGTCAGACCTTGAGGGTAAATGGTTGATTTGCTGGTTGGCCCACACACAGGCTGTGGCAATGACACACCTATTGAGTAAGCCTTGACTCACCCGGCAGTCTTTGTCCTTGTGTATTTACGTAAGTAACCTACAGTTCAGTGTAAGCGGTCTTTAACAAATCTGACCGCTTATTCCTCTGATTTAGATGCTTTATTCTGTAGCTTATCACTTATCTACCTGCCTTATCTGTGTCCCATTGATCATTAATGAAAATCAGCCAAAGTTCTGTTTTGCACCTTGCTTAGCCCTGTGGCATGTTTGTAAAATGAATTTCAGTGTTCTTATTTAGAGAAAGGGCTCCCACAGGACATTCCCCGCAGCTGCAGAAGGTTTGTGAGCCCCGGCCCACTGAGGGATTGTCTGCCTGGATGGATGGCTCGCAAGGTCGCGCATGGCACATTAATTCCCTTTCCCTCTGCCATCTGAGATGGTGCTGCCACTTCAAAGGTGCACCAGTGTGGTGTTAATCCAATGCTGCTCTGCTTAGCTCGCCATAGCAGGCTTTCTCCTCGCTGCGCTTTGCTCAACTCTCGTTTTTCTCTAGGTCTTTTTTCAAGAGTGATCAAAGTGCAGTCTGCTTCTGATGGACGGGCTCACTCCGGCTTAGAGGTGGACTGATAGGGGACCAGGAAGTGTCGAAAAGGGATATCTCCAAGCCTCTCCCATTTGAACATCTATAATTGTCCTTGTGTAACGGCGCCGCCATACGGCGAATTTACAGAGAAATACAGCAATATACCGCCGTCCACCAGAGGGCGGGCTCCAAAAGCGGAAATATAAGAAGAAACCCAATGGCGACTTTACAAGTGGAAAAATCATGTTTACAGCCTGGTACAAAAGATGGCTCCGGTTTCTAGAGCTAAGTTTTTACTACGTGACATTGATATTTTAATGTCCGTTTATGCTATCTAAAAACTATTGTTTTACTATGCAGTAAAAGCCGAAAAGCCCGGATGTAACTGCCATTTTATTGCCCATTCGTAATGACAATATTGGTGAATAGGGGACCAATGGGCGGATAACATCCATATTTATTTACAATCTATGGATCTCTCGGGATCCTTTTCATATAGACTTATGGGGCAATACATCATCCTCTGTATACCTCTATTCCTGTTATGACACAGCATGGTACTGTAAACTTTATCAACTCTGTACACCACAAGACATGTTTCAGCAGCTGTTCAAACTTACATTCATGAGTTTGCGTTTATTTATTTTATCACCACTAACCATAGCCTAATATTCACATTGAGCTGAAAGGACTTCATGTCTAAGAACCATCAAAATGGTTACGCAGTTATTAAACTTTAAACACCTCGTTTAACCCATATCTATCTCACTTCACCCATAAAATTTGGCTAATCTTGTAGAGCTCAAGCTCTGCCTTTTAGAATGCTCTAGTTAGAATGCATCTAAAGGCAGATGAATCTGAATGATCATTACTGCATGTTACCCAGGTCCTGCAAAACAAAACCAGCCCAAATCATGAGCCCTTCACGTCTTTGCACTGACAACAGGTTTGGAGTGTTTCTGTAAAATTTGTTAGATTTTCGTCAAAATCCATAAGGCACCGTTCCAAACGTCATTGTGGGCCTCAGTGCTCACCTGTTCTGTTAGGACAAGAGTTTGTCTTGGCTCTGAGATGTAGCTCCTGGGATGTTTGTATAGTTCTGAGAGCATTGCACATGTTGCGCACTGCAAAGTTAAAAACTATAAAAATATAATTATTATTAAGAAAATGGAGCATTTATAATATTAGATTGATGGTTATGTAACCATCAATGGTTTATCACTTTTGACCAATAGGTGGAGCAGTTACAAAATTGATGTTGTGTTGTCAGAGTGAGGTGACAATGACACAGAAAAAGTTTGGTGTTATTATGTTGAAGCTTTGCAGAAATACAGCTTCAAGACTCATTTTAACATCATGCCTCAGCTTTGTCGCTGCGGTATGAAAACAATTTTGTGTGATGACACAAAATTAATAACATTTTGCTGTCACGGTCTGAAGATGTTATAATCCAAATTTGGTAAAAATCAGCAAATGATCTGGGAGGAGTACAGAAAAAATTGGTTTGTAAAGGAAATAAAAATGGTAAACAGGAAGTTTGGCCAAATATGGTAAACTTGGTATCTATGTTCTTGGCATGACCTAAGCAATCTATTTTATCAGTTTTATGACAATAGACAAACTTGATGATAAGTTATTAGCATTATTTGAAAATTCATTATAACCTTTGTTCAGTAGGTGGTAGGTCAGTAGGTTGAAACTTTTTGAGTACATTCAGGGTGGCTTGGTGCCAAAGACGCATAACAAGTTTCGTAATGATACGGCAATGCGTAAAATATAGCACTTTTTGACAAAATTCAAAATGGACGACTCCCAAAATGGTTGATATTGGAAAATTGGCTATGCTATGGCTCGGCATGATGCCACAAATCTAAAGAGACCAGTTTTGTGATTTTTGGCTAAAGCATTCTAAAGTAATGATTAAAAATGTCACATTTTTGTATATCTGGACCACTAGGTGGCACTGCTCCAAAACTCTGCAGGCAGCCTCAAGTCATGGTTGCCATAACGCATACTAAGTTTGGTTAGAATATGTTAAAGCATTGCAGAGATATAGCCTGACTTTCATTTTTGTGGGCATTAAGTCGATTTCATTAGCGTGTTATTTGAAAACAGTTTGACTAATCATCTTGATTCTAATATCGTTTTGTCACCATAGTCTGAAGATGATCTGGTTCAATTTTCATGAAAATTTGGGCTATGGGCCATAGCCTATGGCCTAGGAGGAGTTTGCAAAAGTAAGTTTTTTTGAAAATTAAAAATGGCGGGAAAATTGTCATGACGGAAAATGACGTCATATGGTGCAATCGAATTGTCATGAGCTCAGGAATCGGAGGAAAAAAAGAATTTTCTTTCTAGCCCGTAGGGTTCGAAAGTTATTAGCATAAACATAAGTCCAACTTTGGACAGGTGGTGGCGCTAGAGGGATTAAGTTAGAGACTTCAGCTTTGTTATGGTGACATATCAGACTGTCCTCTATGAGTGTGCCAAATTTCACAACTTTTTATCAAACGGTTCTATGGGCTGCCATAGACTTCAATGGCGGAATAATAAGAAATCTAACGATTTCAATAGGTGCCTCTACACCTTCGGTGCTTGGCCCCTAATAATACTAGATTTCACTTTCCCTGTGCCACATTGGTGTCGATTGCCTTGGTACTCTGAGATATTAAAGCGGAAAATGTTTTTACACCATTGAGGTTTCTGTGGTTGATGTCATTAACAGATAAGACGTGTTGGATATTGATTTTAAGGAAGTTTACCAGAATGAGTGTCATTATGACAAGGTTATCCTTTTTGAAGCAAGGCTTTAGACGCAGCGTGTTTAAATTGCAACCGTACTTCCTTTGAGTCATTAGGTCGATTTTTATCAGCACTCGCCAAACTTGCTCTGCTGGCATGACTGTTTGCTGCGCACACTCTTTTCCAACCTCAAGCAGAAACATCCTTCTCATCCTGTTTTTCAACTTTCTTAGACTCACTGTGCCTCCCCTCCTCTCTCCTGTTTTTTGTCACGCTGCTGACTTGTTGGCTCTTGGCTTTCTTCACTGTCTGTGGCCAGGAGGGTGTATGCTGACCTCTGGTGACCCTGGGGGCTTGTAGGTTCAGGACAGAGACAAGTCAGTGCGCAGTAATCTTATTTTCCCTTGTCCTTTGCTCACACACTAATAGAGGTGTTCTTATAAAGACCTTTTACATTGGATTTGTTCAGGACATACCAGGGAGTGTCAGAAGTCAGCTCCAGGTTGTTATGTTTAGGTTTTAATGTGTTCAACTTAGGTGATCTACGTTTATTGCTAGATATTGTTCTGCTTGTCAATTTGTGAATCTACTTATGGGGGTTGGACTGTTCCCTAATTTGCTTAGCTGGATAGAGTACATTGCATGGATTGGCACAAACTTTGTAGGATTTCTAGAGTTTGCTCTGTTGGTTATTGCCGCTCAATAAATTCTGAATGGCTGTAAAACAATGCCTGGCCGCAGAGAGGTCATGTCTGAACTTGAACCATGGCTTGAACCAAACAACTGCAGGGCAAACCAGAAAACTCTGACTGCTTTGCCAGTTGCACCAGTGCAGAACAACAGTCTGTTTATTAGGTCTGGGCATTATAAGGATTATGATGATGATGATTACTACTCCTATTAAATAACCCCAAGTGTATTGACATAATAAAGCACTGAAACCTTGCACTTTCTGTGTTTTGTGCAGGAGCTGGAGAAAGCCCTCTCTGAGCAGGACTTGGACTTCCTCGGGGATCTTATAGCTTGTCTGCTTCAGGGATGCTACCAACGCAAAGATATCACGTAAGCTTAAAGACTAGACTAAGAAACCTAGAGCCTAAACCTAGCTTAAAGCTATTTTATGCCTAAACAAAGTCATAGGTCTCAAAATAAAATCGACATAACATTGTAAGAAGAAAAGGAGTTGTATAGAAGTAAAATAATAAAACCTGACATTTATGTCATTGCACAAATCAAATAGACTGATCAGAGACAAATCAAACATCATAGGCGTTTTGGAAAGGAAACAAGAGTTTATGTGACTGACGTTAAGGCTGCCAAGACAAACGTGTATTTCCACCTACGGTACTTAATGTAGTCATAGCAGCCAGTAGCCTTTATGGGAAGTGTGAGTCAGTAGCACAGTGAATCACTCACGCCGAGTCTATGATGAACATCACTACTGTTACTGGCATAAATAAGACCAACTTCAATACTTAATCTGTTGCCACAAACATTTGGAGAGATTGGAGAGTGTCAAGACAAAAACACCAAGTAGTACACAGTCCTTCTATGATAGCTGGCTTAGTGCACTTGTGAGCAGAGAGGCAGGAATGATCCAGTTGATCAGGCTGTTGCTAACAGAAGCTCAGCCTGGTTTATTGGACTGGACAGGCGCTGGCATCCTGGGGGTGGCTGCTCAGCGCTTGTCTTTCAAAGATCTGCCCTTTTCATCCACACATGTTAAACGCTCTGCCGGAGCGGCCCAAAAGAGGGAGGCAGTTAAGGAAAACGAGGGACAGAAAGGAGAAGAGACATGGGGTATTAAAGGGGGAGCCTGCAGCTGTGTGAAAAGTGCTCACTGCTCTTTCAAGATAAGCCATTTTTTTTCAGTCCCTCTTATTCTGTGCTGTTGCATAGATGCTCACCCTTGCCCCAAGCCCTTGTTCTGTTCAACTGGGTTGGAATAGAAGGTAGATTAATCAGCTAGGCCTGAACTGGAACCAGCATTTGTTTATCTATACGTTTGTGTGCTAATGGTGAAAATATGAATATTGGTGAATTTTGTTCTTTGTGACAAAATGGCTTTAAAAGTCTGTTTGAATAATAATGTGCTCATGAGTACTCATGTTGAACTGTAGATTTGTTTTATTTACCTGTTCTAGAAACAAAATGTAATTTTACAACAACCCACAGTTGAACCAAAATGCCTTTTTAAGAGGTCAAAAGAATAAAAAAAACACACTGGAAAACAAGTACATAAATTAAAGTAAGCTAAAAAACAGTAGTGTCACAACACTACTGGGTACTAAAAGCCATTCTAAAAAATACGTTTTAAGCTTAGATTTGAAAAAACCCAGGTCAGTGATGAGACGCATGTCAGTGGGGAGTTTATTCCAGAGCCTAGGTGGAGCAACTGAAAAGGCTCGGTTTCTCAATTTTGACCTGGGTTCTTCTAGCAAGAGTTGGTAGGAAGACCAACGCCCTACCACACTCATGAACGATTAGCATCTCAGATAAATAAGATGGCGCGAGGCCAATAAGAGCTTTAAAAACAAATAAAGATTAAAAAAATGTTTTGCTTTAGGGCAGCGTACAACAGTGGGTCATCAACTAAATTTGCTCAAGGACTGCAGGAGGCCAGACTAAAATATATAAATAAATACCATAACTTCTTCTGTTAAATATATTCTTGTTTTTTGTTTTTACTGAACACTTAATAAAAAACTTAAAATATCCAATTCTACATGACTTTAAGTTGGACACCCATGCTCTTTACTCTGACTGACCTTCATTTATCAACGTTGCGTAAAAGGTGCAGCTCTGTGCGTAAAATTGGCCGTATGACCAGGCTAATCCTGGTGTACTCACAAACGGCTGCTGATAAATCCAGAGGACTGAAACGGCCGTGTTTTGAATAAAACATCCCTCAATATGTACTCTTCAGCTAGACTCGCTTATGGAGTTTACGGCGTGGAGCATAAAACATGGCAAAAAGAGAGACTTCCATGAGCTGGAAATGACAAATAAGTACTCCCAAGATGAAATATTTAATTTTATTATTTTCTTGTATGAAACGTGAAGAATCTTTTTTGCTGACAACCAATCCAATTCCGAGGCTTGAATATTTGAATGTAAATTTTAAGTATACACTCACTGAAGAAAGAAAGCCGGACCAGAGTCCTCAATTGTCCTTCCAGAACAAGCCCCAGCCTCATTGAAGGCAGCAGGGGGCACATGCTGAGTTCGATACCTTTTGTTGCCCTTTTGCAAAGTGTGTTTACCAGAAGCAGAAAAGCGAAAAAAGGTTTGTAAGAGAGTGAACCTCTAGCCTACAGTAAATGCTCTATCGCCACAGCGGGACCAGCTCCACACAAAACTGGTTGCACGCCGAGGTCAGCCTCGACAAAACCCGGAGTCTGAGAGGATTTTTTTGAATATTTTCAAAGTGCCAATGCGTTCCTAGTTCTAAATAATGATTTTGCTGCAGCTCGGTGCTGACTTTAGACATGTGTATATTTACACCAGCTCCTGACCTGAGCTTATGTACGCCCACGTTCATATTGATAAATGCCAAACATTGCCTGGAAATGGCTCAGCCTCAGACGGACTTATTTTCGTTTCACTCGTTAAATCTGCGGCCCGGCCAGTCTGTGCAGCAGGTGAGACACAGACAGTGAGCGAGTGAACCCTTTTGCAAAATTGGATTTAAATCACTATTTCCATTGTGCAGTTGAAAATTGTGCTGATATTGTGCACATCTACCTGTCTATGACAGTAACAGGAGGGAGGTGTGTTTTTCGCCCCGAGTACCGTCCCCAAGACGTTGTTAGTGTCAAGTTGTGGCTGGGGGGCCGGATGGAAAGCTGTGGGGGCACGGATGTGGCCCGCGGGCCGCCAATTGATGATCACTGGCGTACAGTGTACATCAAGCCGAAGCAGAGATGCTTGTACCAGACTATAGCTTAACATCAATTCCAAAATGGACTGGAAGCCACTGGAAGGAGCAAAGGACAGGAGTAATGTGCTCTCTTAGTTCTCTGGATCTTAAAGTAAATAGAAATTACAGGTTTTGAGGTTTGTATAACGTTTCTTGTAAATGAGAGAGCCCTAATATTAACTACTAAACTACTTGATCTGGTTATTGAAAGCAGGTAACCACAGTGACATACACTATGTCCTATGTATATAATGTATAACACAGTGACTAGTCTCTTCTGTCTTTATTAGATCCCATGGATATAGCAGATACCTGGATGACATCATTAGCTACAGGTGGGAACTGGAAGAAGGGAAGCCTAACCCCCTCAGAGAGGGGTCCTTTGAGGATCTTCCTCCTCGCACTCAGGTTAAACTAATGCACCGCCTCTGCGATTACCGACTGGATGCTGCTGATGTTTTTGACCTGCTTAAGGTACTACCCCACAGTATGCTGGCACTGGAAATTGGATACTTGCATTTGCATGTGTGTGTTCTCTGAAAAAAAACATACAACTCTGGATGCTTGTAAACTGAGGCCAGTGTTCAAGGTTTTGCCCAACACTAATGGAGCTGTCTTAGTTAATGTTTAACTGCTAGGTCCACAGCCATCTTGGTCTTTCTTTTAGTTGTGACCCATTTATAGTTATACATGTGCTTTAATCATTGTTACTAAAGGTTGAACTTTCTTGTGACAGATTTTAAGACCACAAAATCACATTTGTAATTGGCAAAAATTACCCCTTATTTGTAGACCTCAACAAAACCTTGTTGGCTGGTTCTAGTCATTTTAGTTCTTCCAGGCTATAAAGGCATTGAAATGTTTCTGCTGAATTTTAATTCTTAATATTGACCTTGATTAAAAATGAAGTAAAAATGTATTTTCATCACTTCCCTTCAGGGACTGGATGCTGACAGTCTGAGGGTCGAACCTCTGGGCCAAGATGGAGGTGGAGCCCTCTACTGGTATTTTTATGGCACTCGAATGTACAAAGAAGAGCCCCTCAGGAGAAAATCTGACATGGACAGGTAATTCTCATCTGATGTGTCATGGCTTCAAACAAGTAGAGATTTGGTGCTTTGACACCTTTTACTGGCCTGTTGATTACCATGGCTTCTTGCTGCCATTACCATTGTCAAAAGGCTATAATTGTGAACTTTCTTTTTACAGTGAGAGCCCTGACTCGACTTTGTCGGAGAAAAAAAAAAGGGGAAGACCGCCCAAAAATAAAAAATTTGCTGACCTTCAGCAAAGGTTAGAAACAACACTGTCCAGCTTAAAAAAGAATGTACTGGTTCCCTAATCGCTAAACAGCTGCCTCCTACTTTTATATTTGTCATAGTCTTATTTGAAAATATAATAAAAATGTACAATGTTATTAATGTATGGATGTTACTCTTGTTTATTTTATATTGTAGTGTGATTATGAGTGATATATTAATCTTATATATTGAGCTTCCTGGCTTTTGTTCTTCATTTTTCTTATCGGTGTTTATTTTACACAGTTGAGCAGTTGTTGGTTACCATTGATCCCTGCAATAAATGAATCCAGAAAGTTTTGGGTTTTTGATGGGACTGAAATAATCAAATGTCTTTATTTCAGTGACACAGACAGTGATGGAAAAACTGATAACGGAACGGATGATTCACCCATAGTAAGAAGTGAAAGTAAAAGTGAGTTTTTATTGCATTATTGTATTTGCTTTAATCTCTCCCCAGTGTTGTATGTCATACATATTTTGACATATTTGCAAACATTTTTTATAGCACAGTAGATACTGAAGGATGTGTTATATGAGCATATATAGTAACCTCCTCGTGTGAGAGTTATATTTGGGGTGCTTCCTTCTTATCCATTTTGTTATAAAATAATATATAATATATTTAATCTTTTTGTTTTCTCTCTTAGCTTAGGAATTATTTATTTTTGTTCTAAGGGTTGGATTCTCTGTATTGTTGTGCTTCTTCTGCTGGCCAAGTGATTAAAAAAATACTATTTATTTATATTACTACTAATCCTGATCCATTAACAGGTGGTGAGCGAGGTGCCTGGTCTCTTGTGTGTGAAACAGAGGAGCAGTGGCTAAGTCTGGCAGAGAGCATTAAGGACAAACCCACCGCTCAGGACCGCCACCTCTACCGTGTCATCACCCAGAACTTCCTCCCGGAGATCAGCAGCATGATTGTGCACAAGGTAAGACATCATAGATGTTTCCAGTACTTAAATGCGACTCTTACTGGTTTGTTACTACAACCAACATATGTGTCTAGATGTTCCCCATCTCTCCATTTTACTTTGTTGTATTAAAAAAAGTAGCTGGGTAAAAGGAAGAAGAGCTGGTCATTGCTAGTTACATTTAGGTTACATTTGATGGGTACTGTTAAGGGTTTCTTATTAATGCTTCATTGAATTAATTGAAATGAGTGTTAAAATTGGTAATTAGAAGGCACACAATTTGGACCATTTGAGAAGAATGTGTGTGCAGCCTTTTGCATCCTCAATCTGCTGTCACCTATCATTTTATGGGGCACTGGAACCAAGCAGAAGCTCACCTTGAGGCATGATAGAGCCGTTTGAATGACAGCTCTGCAGTGCTGGAGAAGTCATTTTGACCTCAAGTGGTGACACTGGAGGTGTGTGTGTTGGATGACGGTTTTGTGCATGTGTGCAGTGATTAGTGATGCTCCGATTGATCGGCCACCGATCATGATTGTCGAAATTGACTAAAAATAGCTTGATCGGTGAACCCCAAAAGCGCCGATCAAAAAAGCCGATCGTGTGACGTAAATCATGCAACCTTTTCACACGTGCATGCGCGGCGCGCGGCACAGGTACACAACAGCAGAGCTTGTCAGTGGCAACATGAGCTCTCCCGTCTGGAAGTTTTTCAAAGTGTCCAATAAAGACGTAAAGTTAGCCGTTTGCAATGCATGTCGTGATGAAATCCCTCGAGGTGGAAGCAAGCAATGTCATTTTAACACCAATAACATAATTCGGCATCTTAGAACACGCCATACAACTGAATATGCAGAGTATAAGAAACTAAAGCAGTTTTTCTCAATACAGTTAATTTAGAGTTGGTTTCATTTCTACAAATGGTACAAACTCTGCATGATTATAGATAAAAGATTCCCATTCCCCTGCCATTCTGTGATCGGCAGCGATCGGCAATCGGCAGATCATGATTTTGGTAATCGGTGATCGGCCCCAAAAATGCTGATCGGAGCATCTCTAGCAGTGATGCACAGTGGAAGAGTGGAGCTTGCGTTTGTATTTCACAAAGAGATGGGGGCACAATTGTTGTGTATAGATCTATAAAAGTTATTTTTCACTGCCCTAATTGTAAAAGAATACTTGTGTATATTCACAAGTGCTATTGTATTGTAGAACATCTTGTATTTGTTTGTATAGTCGGTGAGAAGACACAATGCTGTGGGCTGCAACAGAAAAACAGTAATTCAGTGTCTGTGAGCTGCAGAGGCCAATCCCTGATAGAAAATGGCTATCAAGGGATCTGCTTTGAGCTTGCTGTGAACACTTTACTGTGTGCCTTTTCAGATTAAATTAAGAAACATGTTCCTGGTGTTTTGGTTGTATAGCTAATTTTGGTTTGAACCTGTTTTTGGCTCTCACAAAAAATTAAAAAAACTATTACTCCTTCCAAAAGGTGAAAATCAGCAGTGAAGTAGAAAGGGTGACTGTGGCGAGAAGAGCAAAGCCACTGACCTCTCAGTGCTCTGCTCTTCTGCCAAAACATCATGGCACAACCCAGGGCTTATGAGTGACTTATTTGCATTTCTGTGGTTTAATGCATTAGTTCTTTTAAAGTATAAGGAAGTAGTCTAAATCTTATTGTTGCATCCTGTTATTGTATTTAAATAAAAGTAACACATTATTTGTTGTTTTTATTTTATTTTTAGGAGCGGGAACAGAACCAGAAGCTACTTGATCCAAACCCAGTTCGAACGTCAGAACGGGTCTCTCAAAAACATGTGAAACAGGAGGAAGAGGTGTGTGTAAGGCATAGTATTATACAATATTTTTCAAATGTGTGTCTGTTACATGCTTGCCTGCTTTCCATTCAGATTTGTTATGTATAACCTTTTACAATACAATACTAATAATTATGTTTTATGTACACAGGTGAACATGGCAGAAGATGAGAAGAAAGATGAGGATCTTGACAGACAGGTTATATTGGCAGAACAGAGACGAGAAGAGGAAAGGCTTCTTCAAGAAGAACGACAAAGGGAGAAGATGGAGAAGATCAAGGCAGTAGAAGGCAAGAATAATGATTGAATGTGAAGTTAAAGTCAATATTTCTTTTGCACCTTTTTAACCTTTTGAAATGGTTTAATCTCTCTATATCCTAATTTATCTGTCAATAAATCTCACATATCTGTAGTAAAATAAAATTAACTGTGAGGGTCCAAAAAAAGCCACACCAACTTAAAGCTATAATTTCAAATTGTTTCCTCAGCAGCTTGTAGTAGTTTGGGGGGTAACCGTTCTTCCTGCTCAGACATCAGGGGTACAATGAACTGTGAAGAACACCTGTCAAAAACTTTTACATGGCTATGGTGTGACCCATAATGGCTGAAAAATCATAGTTTTTCAGATTTATGTATAGTACACCAAGAGAATGTGAAAGAGAATGTTGAGGCCTTTAATCACAGGATCACTTGGGTTTTTCTCGCCGCCTCTGATGTCATCTGTCAGGAGTTGAACTGCTGATTGTGCTTCAGTGGAGCAGCCTCATTAATGTATTATAGATGAACAGCAGGACCTGGGCTACTCACTGTGTGTTGCATATGTGGAGCCCTCCCTCAAACATCTTTAATCCACATGGCAGGGGGGGCTGGCAGGCCTGAGCCTTTTATGTCCAGAGATAAAGCAATACATATGCACCCTTTCTACTCATTTAATCAGTGTGATCCTAAGAAAAGATGGCTGAATCGTTCTTTCGGCATCTCATAGTTGCTTCTGTCTTTCATGAATGGTCTGGTCTTCATTGACTTTCTGTCATCACCAGTGAGAAGCATTGTTTCCCTGCAAGCCTTTTGAGACTGTTTTTAATACTGATGATTTTTCTAATTGCACAGAGCGCGCAAAAAGGAGAAAGATGCGAGAGGAGCGGGCCTGGTTGCTCTCTCAGGGAAAAGACTTGCCACCTGAGCTCTTAAACCTAGATCCTTCTTCTCCTGTCCAGAGAAAACGCAAGAATAAAGATTTGTAAGATATCTTAAATACTGGACTCAAAAATGTTTGTCATTTCAAGAGATGTGTTTTGAACTGGGGATCTTTAATTGTATCTTGCTGTGTGTTTCTCATTTTAGCTATGATATTGATGATGACTACACTGCTTTATACAAAGGTATATTTTTATACAAGCTCAGTTTTAAACAACAATTTCATGTTTTAAAAGGTTTTATAATGATTAATATAACTGCCCCTTTTCAGTTCTCGAGGCGCTTAAAGCCCATAAAGATGCCTGGCCCTTTTTGGAGCCAGTGGATGAATCTTATGCCCCCAATTACCATGACATCATTGAGGTACACATTTCTTAACTCTGATACTGATTTCTTTTCTTCATAACCCACACACTACATTACAAATCTTTATTTTTTATATTAAAAAATTTTTTTTTTTTTTTGGGTTTAGACACCTATGGATCTCTCTACAATTGAGAAGAAACTCGGCGATGGAGAGTATGTTGCCAAGGAAGAATTTGTTGCAGATGTGAAGCTTATGTTTGAAAACTGCATTGAATACAACGGGGAAGACAGTGGTAAAGACACACAATTACATCAGGACAAAATAACTTAATGCCTTAATCAAATGGCACAATAAAAATAAAATAGACTTATCAATACTAAAGGTGCATTTTGTTCTCACAAAGTGCATATACATTTCTGAGGAAACGGCATGGGTTTGAGTGGGAGGGAGGAAGCAAAAGAAAAGGGGGCTGGAGTTAGTGGTGCACTGGGGCCAGGACAGCCTTGACAGTGATTAATGGAGAGTGATTGAGCCGTGCTCCAGTGCTCAGGGGGATCCTAGACCTCCAGTGCCAGAGAAACATTCCAGCCCCTAAGCCTGCTGTCTGGAGTCATCCATCCAACTGAATGCTCTCCCATGGAATGGGGGAGGAGCAATGTGAAGGCTCAGGGTGGGACAGGACATGGAGGAAGGTTTTGGAGAGGCCCGGGTCAATGTACACACTGACCAGGTCAGGGTAGGCTGCCAACATGGTTACGTCCTAGTAATGTCTATAGGCCTACAGTGAAATAAATAAAATTGTTACTATGCCATATTGCTAATGGCTTTTGATATAAAGGGACATGAATAGAAACAATAGAATATGGCTAATGACAACACTTTCTTGTCCCCAGAATACACCATTATGGCAGAATCTTTAGAGCGGTGTTTTAACCGGGCCTTATCTAAACACTTTCCATCAGAAGATGGAGACACTGATGAAGAATTTCAAATCCACAAAGACGAAAAGGAGCGCAAGGACAAAAAGCGCAATCGTGGAAATAAAAATTCAGGGCCTGAATATTTGATTAAGGCTACTGAACAAGCCCAGCGCAAACGAAACCCGCACTTGAGTATGGGCACAGCAGAAATGGACAGTAGACCTTCTCACCCTCACTGGACCAATGGTCCTTCTCATTCCTTCAGCTTGCCTCCAAACCAGCAGCACGTCCATGGAGGAGACATCAGGGGCATGTACCACTCAGGACAACAGGTATTTGTTGCTTGTGTCTTAAATTAGTCCCACAAAAGGGGATTTATTATTATATTTATTAACCAAAGTGTTGTTTTGTATCAACAGCTTCATCGGCCTCATGGCCCTCACATGTACAGCCAAAGAATGGCTATGGATTCCCACTTTAACTATTCAACTCACATACCAAGGCATGGAGACCCCAACCTCAACCGCTTGCCTCACAGCTTTAACATGCAGGTATAAAAGAACAACTACAATTTCCGGCCTGGTCAGTTAAAAACACATTCTGTCTTATTATTATTATTATTATCAATATCAATATTATTATTATTATTATTATTATTATTATTATTATTATTATTATTATTATTAATAATAATTTATTATAAAATTATTTATTATTTGGTTATTTTCTGGCCCTGTATTCTAGTACCAATATTCAATGTCCATAAGGGGACATTCTGAATAAAGAGGCAAAAAAGTGACACAATATGAATTTTACAGTGCATTCTTTCACTTAAGAATAAACCAGTAAGTGCTTTATAAATGAGCACATGGATGATTTGAGTGATTTAGTTTGCATAATTATTACCCTCACATTAACACACCACACACAAACTGGGGCATTCACTGTTTATTTGTGCCACCATGACAACACAGAAAGGAGAGACTTATAGAAAGTGTTTGCTATAGCATATAGCTTTTTCTTACTTGTTGCAAGTAAGCCCAAGATTTCACCAACCTGAAACATTTCCACTGTGTATGAAGCTCTCACATCATGCTCCTCCCTGTTCTGTGCACTGCACAGGGGTAAAAAATAAAACTCATAACGCCTACATACTTAAAAGGTTGTGATGGCATTTATCCAGTGGTATCACAAATTATAACATTTAAGTTGTCTTGTTGCTTTTTTTCAGCATCGTATGGTTGAGGGACACCACATGGGTGCCAGGTATCCAATGGTCCCTAATCCTAACCATGGACATCAACCAGGACATCAGCCGCATCATCCTTACATAGGTCCCACCCACGGCCCTTCTCTTGGTCCTCGTCCAGTTGCCATTCAGCCTGGTCCTCCTCCCGAAGCCAGCATGTATCCATCTCAACACCATCACGAGAGCCACACCATGCACACTCTGTCCAACAGGTTCCCAAGGCCAGAAGGGCCACCACAGCACAACTACCCAGGAATGAGGCCTCCAGGTATGGGCCCACCAATTCTGTGGAATGGTATGATCCACCAAGGTCAGGAGACACCAAGTGGGATGCACGTGCAGAACCCCAATGCAATGAACCAGCGTAGCTTCAGCTATGGTGGAATGCCACCCCCAGTGGGGCACAAACCGTGGCCAGAAGCTGCTAGATACCCCCACCCTCCTCCAAATGCCCAATATCAAATGTCTGCAACAGGGGGTACCCAGGGCCACGTGCCCCCGCGTCTTTCTGTACCCCACCAAGAGTCCTCTAGCAGGACCTGCTTGGCTTCGATGCTGGAAAGCCCAGAAATGCTTGCCCTCCAGCAGCTGTCGGCCTCCTCTGGACACCCCACTGGTTCCCCTCATCAACACATGGGCAACTTTGAGCAGTCTGGGCCCCCATCAGCAGTTGGCAGCAGCCCAACACAGCCGTCCCAGCAGCCTCCCTCTAGTCTTGAGATTCAGCTGCCGCGTCCTGCTCCAGACAATGGGCCAGACAGCCAGCCGACCCAGCTGAAAGACACAACGCCCAAAGGTGCACCTGACCTTTTTATTCTTGCTTTTTAGTACAGACATTTTTCAGCATGGAGCCATGTCTAACCTTTTCTTCAGAGTATTTATAGACTTTTTCTCTGTTAATAACTGTTGTTATGCAAAAATATTTCTATTATTTTTCACAGTGAGTGGCCAATTAAATATTTATGAACTTAGTGTCAGAAATGTCTTACTGAATACTTCAGAGATTTCTTCTTGTAAATAAATGCTTCACTGTGACTGAAGTGTAAGGTTTTTTTTACAAACACGACTTGAGGCTTCATTTGTATTCTAAACCTGTATTGATCATTGAAAATCTCATTATCCTGATTTTAAGCCTAACATCTTCTTTTTCCTAATTTCAGGCTCAACATCAGAGAGGAAAACGGCTCCCAACATAAGTTCTGATGAAGTATTATTACACAAGAACACTGTTTTAGAGGACCAGAAACAACTGCCTGTCACTATTCCTAAAGGACACCAAAGTGGTCCGTCCGAAGAAATGCACAGTCCCCAAATCAGGTTAGGTGGCAATGTGTCCGGACCAGGGCTTCTACAGGGGTCAACTGTGTATCACAATGAGGAAGGGAATGGCCAGGGACAAAGTGGCACCACAATAGTGTCATCCCACTTAAACTCATGTACTGGCAGCTCCCGTGACCCCACACAGTCCAGGCCCCTTCAGCATTTATATAATAATTCTCCACATAAAGTTTCAAATCCAGCACTTCCATCACAGAATGTATCATTGTTGCATAAAACTGCACAACAAATACTAGAGAACAACTTTGAGAATGCATGTTATCAACAAGCACACCAGCAAAATATCCCAAAAGAACAGCCTCAGGCAAGTGTCAGTTCTTCACCCCATCACCCTCAGAACATGCAGCAACACCCGAGTTCACACGCTCACCCATTTCCCCACAACACCCCTCAAAGGCCCATGGCACAGAACAGCCTAATGCACATGCCTCTGAGTGTCACACCAGGAGTGTCTGCTCCTCCTCAGCCAGCCCCTCTCACTGGTCTGCCCCCCAGCCACCCAGCAGCATTGTTGCCATCCACGCCAAGCCCAGCGGACCCAGGGAACCAGAGACCTAGTGAGCCCGATGGAAGACCTAAAACCAATGGCCCTGCAGACAGCCCTCAGCCGAATATAAAGTCTTCACCTGTTAATGGTGTTCATCAGCAGCAGGCTTTCAGCCCCAATCACCAGCAAATGCAGTCTATGGGAAATAACTCTGCTCTAAAGTCTACAACCCCTACTCCTAATCAGGCCATGCCCTCTCACCCTCAAGGCCACATGAATGGAGCCATGGGCCCATACAGCATTGGCAACCCGCTGTATAACCCAGCAAACAGATCTGGAACCCCTCAACACCCTTACCACAGCCAGCCTTATAACCCCCTCCACAGTCCAGCTCACCACACCAACTACCAACAGGGCAAAACGTACCCATATCAAATGGCCCCAGGGCAACAGCACCTGCAGGCCCATGTCAACATGTATGCAGGTCCTCAGTACCAGGCACAGCACTATTATCCACATGCTCAGAGTCAGGGGCAGAATCAGGCCAGTGGGAGAGGTGGCTATCCTCCAGAGGACTGGCATCGCCAGCTCTACCAGCCAATGCCCACCAACGCCTACCCCCCGGCAGTTAGTGCCAGAGGCAGCAGTCAGGCCAAGGACAGTAGTGTGTCCCCAATGGGCTCTGAGGGCTCTAGTGGAGCCAGTTTAATTTCCCCTACTCCTGTCTGCGAAGGGCAAGAAGAGCAAATGCACACTGAGGAAAAATCTGAGCAGCCTGAAAGCCCAAAAGAAATCCTGGATCTGGACAGCCACAATGCGACTGCCCATCAGCGTGGTATTCAGCTACCTCAACAGCACCCAACTGCTTCTGCAGCTCACGTTGCATCTGGCTTTATGTACGACCCTCGCAACATGCATAGCGGTGCCCCTCCACCTCACATGATGGTTCGAGTAATGGGAAATGGAGCTCGTTATCCCAGCCAGCCATACCCTGATCCAGGACGCTTTACTGCCCAAAGACCTCACCCACACTTGATGGAGGCTCTGCAGCGGCCTCAGCAGCTGCCCTACTCCCCTGGTCAGACACGAATGGCCATGTACAGACCCCCTCAGCCTGCTGGACACCTCCAGGGTATAATGGTTCAGCAGAGAGGCCTGCCTCAAGAACACTTTGTGCACCCAAGGTAAAATGGTTATACAATCAAGAGTGTAAATCTTATATACGCCAAAGAAATCCCATTTTCCCATAAGTTAATAAAAATTATATTACAGTATTTATTTTTTTTGTGAAATTTTGTTTAAATTGAAATGTGTATTACATAAATTACCAGGTGATGTATATTGTACAACAGAAATAATTGCACAGGTTTGCTTTGGATTAGCTGTGCAATTTAAAACTGTAAAGAATTATTTTATTGTGGATTTTTAGATTTGACTTTGATTTGTTTCAGTCAACAGATGACCTTGCCTGATGGCACTAACAGTAAACCTGGCACATGAAAAACATCCATAGAATCAGAGTGAGTACGATTTAAAAGATTATACTTCATAATATGGTTCCAATATTATGACATCATAACCCTTAATTGTGAATACTAAAACATTTGTGTTTATTAAAGATGCAATGCTGCTGACATTGGACACTGGACATAAAGATTGCCACTATTGGACACAAATGTGAAAAAATGCTAATGAGCCATGGCTATCTTTCTCTGTTTTGTTGGTTTTTTTGTTTGTTTTTTCCGAGGAATTCACTGACTTCAAATACTTCCTTAATGGTTGCTTCAAACATGAGTGCAGGAAAGCGTACTCTTTTTAACCATTGTTTTTAACCACACCACTGTGCCAGACCCACAGGACACTGCCTTAAGCAACACCTTTTTTTTTTTTTTTTTTTTTTTTACTTTGATACATAGGTGACGTTTTATTGGAGTTTTATTGGAGCCACTATGACAGCCTCTTCTTTTTGTCATTTTTCTGGGTGGAATTGGAGGACCATGGACTACTGAAATAAACCCCATATTACCACTATATAATTAACTCAGGTGTAAGAAACGGAGGTACTATGAGATACAAATCCAGTCAGCTCACGGTCCCTCTTACAAAGGCCTTGTTTTACTTTGTGAATGTATGAGTGAATGTTAAGGTGCAAAGGAAAGTGCATCACAGTAGAAGCACAGAAGTATATAAGGAAAATGGATAAACCTGTAACAAACAAACTGTCCTGAAACCATCCAGTTATTGACTATTTTCACTGAACCTCAAAGTCAATATGATATATGCATCTAAGCTGCCTTCATGGTTGAGAATGTCTTTGACCTACAGAGACGGAGTGTGTACCCACTGTACCTTACTCAGTTATGCACTATGTATCATTAGTCTGGACATCCTGGAATTAAAAACCTTGGATAATCTTCTTAATATGTAAAATAATAAAAACTATGAAATGACTATGAAACAACACAAGAAAATGTTTAGTAAGCAAAAATATTTGTGCTCATTTTCTGCTTCAACAGTCAACAACTTTGATGTCCATCGCTGTAGAGACTTACCTCTTCCCATAAGAGGGGAACTATATAATTCTCAGATGGTGATATGTTCTCTTTGCTTTCATGCACATATAGAGTAAGATTTAAATTTGCTCTTTCAGTAATGGATTTTATCTACATTGGATTTTATCTTTGTTTTCGTTTTGCCCTTTGCATGATAGTGCTTCCTCTTTTCCCACTTTTGTGTACTGAACTTTTCCTCAGGGTGTACAATTTTATATACGGGTATTTTTTCTGAATTGTTCAAAGGACTTTGTTGTTAGAATGTGTGGATAGAGCTAACTTATTCACTTTTGATATTCATTATTTTATAAATTGGGTTAATACAATGCCATTCTGTTTGACACTGTTTTTTGAGCCTTCATTTTGATTTCAATTGGATATTTCATTTATTTCACATTCCTGTTTTCTCAGTTTCAGTTCACTGATTAAAAAAAAAAAAAGATTCCACTTCAGTTTCTGTGCCAGCTTTTTCTCTAATACAGCCGCTGACCAGTTTTTGCCTTCCATCCTATCATGGGTGTGTTGTGCATGTGAAGCTTGCTTGTGCGATTAATGGCAGCAAACAAATCTACCTCATCAAGCCAGTTAGTGGCATCTGGATTGTAGCCTCTGCCAAACTCATTTGGGTTGACATTTATGACCTAACTGGGATTTCGGCAGCACTTTCTTAGAATTTTGCTAGGCAATATAGTTTCACTTATTGACCAATATGTCATCCGAATTTAAAAATGAATTTATCATTTAGACACTGAACCTGTACTTTGGAAAGCCTTATTTCACTGCAGGTATGTGGTGGTTTCTGCACATGTTTAAAGTAGAGACAGTAGTATTCTGATCTAGGCTTCATAGGACTTGGCATCTTTAAATAGCCTTGATGATTAGTTAACAAAGGCGTTGTAAGTATACAGTACAGAGACGGACTGTTTTTGTTAACATAGAAAATGGTCTCGATAATTAGTGAGCATGACACTGCCACTTCAGCGGTAGTTAATTTGTGCTGTCTAATGTAAAAAGGAAAGGTCTGAGAGGTAGAGGTACTTTCTGTAGTCCATTCAGCTGTTTTTTTTTTCTGCTGTCATCTTTCTGCACTAGTGAAAACCATTTAGACATGATTAAATGTGAATCGTATTTATTTGCTCTTAATGTTTTTTTTTGTACATTTTGGACTTAATATAAATGTGCTGTTTGTGTTTTGTTTTTTCTTGTTTTTAAACCGTCTTTTACCGCGATGGCAGTGACAAAAGACCTGTATGCTTCAGTTTTAAGTGACGTTTACAAGTTCATATCTGACTGATGGTTTATTTTGGAATGGAGTATTTTATATACTGTACATTTCTTAGAAATAAATATCTTTTCTTGAAGAAGCAGTTGTTTCTCATATTTTTTTTCCTCCCTTAGTGACTTTAATCCTTATTACCATGTTACAGAATAGCTACAGAATAAGGCTAGGGGAGTGTTATGGTCCAGAGAGAAAAGACCTTGTGACTGTGGTAACTGAAAAAGAGGATACATCTATGCGGTGAGTGTGTATGAATGTTCTTTGCAAAACAAGATATTATAAACGGAATGTACAAGTTTATTTATTTGTGTAACATTTCCCTCCTGTTTATATCTAAAAAATACTTTAAAGCTGTGAACTTTTAGGCAAAGCAAAATGCAATTTTAAAATGCAGTAATCACTCAGTTATTTATAAGTCAAACGCATTATGACACGTATATCTCTATTAGGTTCATCTTTTAACAATTAACATTAGATTTTTATTCACATTTAGGATTCACTCATCTTTGTCTTCATCAGGTGGTTCCATGTCTTTAAGTGGGATTTATTGATAGAAAGTCTTTCTGCTGCAGCAATGGATCATATTAATTTATTTGATTAGGACAGAACATACATGAGACACAACCACATGAATGTAAACATATATATGTATAACAAATATATATATATATATATATATATATATATATATATATATATATATATATATATATATATATATTTACATTTACATTTAGTCATTTAGCAGACGCTTTTATCCAAAGCGACTTACAAGTGAGGATAACAATGGAAGCAATTTTAACAACACAAGGTACAAAAAGCATAAGTGCACAAAAAAACTAGTCAGTTTAAACTCAGCGCAGTATACAATGCTAAGGGTAAGAGATTTTTTTTTTTTTTTTTTTTTTTTTTTTTTTTAGAAAGGAATCGATAGAGAGGAAGTAGGACTCAGTGTTTGTCAGTCAGGTGTTGACGGAAGAGATGTGTTTTCAGGTGTTTTTTAAAGATGGCTACAGAATCTGCTGATCTTGTAGCAGCAGGTAGCTCATTCCACTAATGTGGAACAGATCCAGAGAAGGTACGTGAGAGTGATTTTGTACCTTTTTGGGACGGTACCACCAGACGTTGTTCATTTGCAGAGCGCAGGGATCTGGTAGGAACGTAGGTCTGTATTAGTGAGTGAAGATATGGGGGTGCAGAACCAGAGGTGGTCTTGTAGGCCAAGAGCATAGCTTTGAACTTGATGCGGGCGTCAACCGGGAGCCAGTGTAACCTAATGAATAGAGGAGATACGTGCGCTCTCTTCGGTTCATTAAAGACCACTCTTGCCGCTGCATTCTGGATCAGCTGCAGAGGTTTGGTTGTGCAGGCGGGGAGTCCAGCCAGTAGGGCATTGCAATAGTCCAGTTTGGACAAGACAAGAGCCTGGACTAGAATTTGCAGAGCCTGGACTAGAATATATATATATATATATATATATATATATATATATATATAAACCCAATGCTTGGGTTTCAGAGGTTTTTAAGTGATCCGTCTTATCAAGCAAAGGAGCTGCCGTTTTCAGATGACAGTCTTTTGTTTTCTTTACTAAATCCACCAATCATAATATTATCAAGATTGGGCTCCACCAATCACAACAAAGGGGGTGGTGCCCTTAAAACAGCTTCGACCCGGAAGATTTGCCCAAGTGGCTTGTACCAGCAGAAAACTGTCGCTTTGTTGAGGCGCAGTGACCTACTGTGCTCGTGCTTCTACACTGTAAGATTCACTATTTATTCTAACTATGAAATTAATAGATATGTTCTTATTGCTTCGAATCTTTAAAACCTAAAATGCAAATGGCTTTTCATAATAGCTTTTAGCTTTTAAGTTAACTTTAACTATAATGTAGGCTAATCAAAGTCTTTGCAAATTGTGTACAGTCAAAAAATATTTGGGTAAATACGGTATATTCATTATTTAAATATAATAGTTAGAATATTTGTACCAAGCTATTCTTTTTTTTTTTTGGCTTTGTTGTTTTGTCAGACTGTACCAACACTGATATGGCAGACCAATCGGAACGCCCTCTCGCGGTCACCTTCTGTATTGTCCTGTGCTGCCTGACCGGTGGTCTGTCCATGCCAGATCCCAAAAGCAGGGAGGCCCTCATAAAGATGGAGGCCTCTATGCAGACAGGGGGCCTGATGGTGTTGAATGAGAAAGAGATGCGCCTGAACACTCAACTGTTACAAATAAAGAAGAAGGAGGTCATGAGACCTGATTTTCCGCCGGCAATGCACTTCTTTAAAGCCAAGGAACTTATCAGGAAGAGCCCCATCTTTAGCCTGCTGCAAAAAATGCCCAAAGGTTTGTCACGATGCTTTATCGAGAATTACAGCAGGGTCACAGCACCTAGCACTTAGGTCTACCAGTTTAGATTTGTGAACAATGACTGAAATGTTTTTAGGTGGAGCCCTCCATGTGCATGATTTCTCAATGGTTGATGTCGAATGGGTGGTGAAGAACGTGACGTACCGGCCCTACTGTTACATGTGTTTAACTGACACTCGATCGATAAGATTCATCTTCTCCTCCCAGTGGCCTAAAGCGCTGCCTCAATGTTCTCCCTGGGTCCTGCTGGAAAATCTCAGGGCCGAGACGGTCAACATCACTGATCTAGACAACAGGTAACAGGAGTTTTGACCCTGTGAGTCAGCTGCTGTATTTTGTTTAAACCAAAACAGAAAAGAATCATAAACATGAGTCCAGCATAATAAAAACTAAGTTATAAAACTGGGTATGTGGTAAATTATGATTGATAATGAGAAATGCTGTCCTGAATTGTTATCAGCTTAAAAAGAGTGAGAATTATACTAACTAGTTTAGTTTCAGTTATCATGACCTGTGGACTAGATCACTGTTGTTAATGGCAGTTTGGTGAATAGAAGAGGAAACAGCCCCTTGCAGATGGCTCTGGAATACTCATGCACACTTGCAAACATAAAAAAATCATATTGCCATCAAATATAGCATTGCATTCAACATTTGCAGTAAAAATCAAACAATTGTGTAAGATCATTCAAAGGCCATTTAAAACAGCTTAGTATATTCAACTATTTATTTTTTTTCTCTGCAGTATAATGAAAAACTTGACACTCTTCACTGATTTGGACCCAGAGAAGGTGTACCCAAACCAGGACAAAGTGTGGCATCAGTTCGAACAGGCATTTTTTACTCTGTGGGGTCTGGTTACGTACGTTCCAGTATTCAGAGACTATTATTATCAAGGCCTTACTGAGTTTTACTTGGACAACGTGATGTATTTGGAAGTTCGTGCTCTACTCCCAGAGGTGAACTAATGAGAAACTTGAGTTGTTTCTTTGTGCGGTCACCAATAATAATATATTTTTCTAATGTAGCTTTATGAGCTCGATGGCAGTACTCATGACATAACCTGGACTTTTAAGACCTACAAAGAAGTCACAAAACAGTTCACAGCAGAACACCCAGATTTTTTTGGAGCAAGAATAATTTTCAGTATCCACAGGTAACTGCAACTGAAAGCTCCTAAAACAGTGTTTAGTTATACATTCATACATTGAACCATCATTACGATCACCAAAGATGAGGTTGATGTGATTGTTCTGCTCTTATACTAATTCTTAGGGGGGTGAACTCATCAGTGATGGCTCGTGTTGTGGATGAGGCTATAAAGTTGCAAAGAGACTTCCCAGATATTATGGCAGGTTTTGACATGGTGAGAATCAAGACCTGTATTCTGAGTGCTCTGCAGCACAATGTTCTTATGTGGTATTTATTAAAAGTAAAACGCTTTCCCCTGTGTACAGGTGGGCCATGAGGATCGAGGCAGACCGCTGTGGTATTTCAGAAAAGAATTGTCCCTCCCGTCAGAAAGAGGGGCCGTGCTTCCTTTCTTTTTCCATGCTGGAGAAACAAGTACACTTTTTAACTGCATTTTTATATAAACACAATGATTCAACAATAATGATCTAATTAAATGTTGCCAAAATCAGATGGAATCCTTTTCTAATGATTAGACTAATAACTTTAAGCTGTCTGTTAACTGATATTGTGGCATCAGCAGCGTGTTTGGTTTGACACTTGCAGATCTGGAGGGCACAGAAGCGGACCAGAATATACTGGATGCTTTATTGTTCAACACGTCCCGTATTGGCCATGGCTTTGCTTTGTCTCGTCACCCAGTGGCCAAAGAGCTCTCCAGGAAAAGAGGAGTAGCTCTGGAAGTGTGCCCTATCTCCAATCAGGTACAGTCAACTGGTATTGATGTATAAAATGTGTTAAAGAATGGTCCCTTTGTACTATTGTGTCCTATACTTCAGGTTCTGAAGCTGGTTGACGATTTAAGAAATCACCCAGCCACTGCACTAATGGCTGAGAACCATCCTCTGGTCATCAGTTCTGACGACCCTGCAATGTTTGGAGCTTCTGGCTTGTCGTATGATTTTTATGAAGCTTTTGTGGGTTTTGGTGGCTTAAGATCTCACGTGGGCACCCTAAAAGCCCTGGCCATTAATTCTATCAGGTGAGGTGTATTTGAAAGAAATGGCTACCATTTATTAAAAAACTGATTTCTGACGCTAACCCTGTGTTGTGTTTCAGGTATAGTTCACTAACTGCACAGCAGCAGGAGCAGGCCTTGATCATGTGGCAGAGAAGCTGGGACAAGTTTGTCTCTGAAAATACCTAGTATTATTTATTTTTTGTGAGGATTAATCCCTTCAGATGCATCATCTCATTTTCGAGGGTGTCCTCTTACTCACATTCATTCACTAGGGACACTTTAGAGTTGCCAATTAACCTGTTCATGCAAGTCTTTGGACGGTGGGAGGAAGACAGAGTTCCTGGAGAGAACCCACAGTAACACGTGGAGGACATGCAGACTCCTCACAGAAAGACCGGAATCAGCCGAGAATGTTTGAGTCGGCCGGGTTTTGAACTCACAACCTTCTTGCTGTGAGGCAGGAGTGCTAACCACTCTGCCATGTGCACCCCCCAAAAAATGGTAGACAATAATATACAGTATTTAAGCAATCAGAATATCTCAAATGGGAGTTGGAGGTGTTGCTTCAACCTACGGTAACTTTAAGAATGTGTCCACATATGATGTTTAATTGAATGTTTAAATAATAATTGCTCTTTAAAGCTTGCGTCGGGTATTTAAGGCGTTGTGTGTTGAGACTTTTTGACTTTGTACGAATTTGTAGAAGATTAAAACTGTTTGCCTACTTGAAACTTCAAATATTTCTATACACATTATAAGACGCCATGGTTGCCCAGACTCTTTTATACATTCAACAGTTTAGTATGCTACTTCTGCTTTAATGCTGTGTTCACTACCAGAGGTTTTTGTTTGGATATGGAAAAAAAAAAATTCGTACATGTTTTGTGTTTTAGTTTATTTGTTTTTTCTTCCACACTGTGCATTATATGTAATCCAGTGCCATGCCTCCATCATCTGCTGCAGGTGTTGAACTGGGAGAAGAAGTGCTCATTGATGGCACCCCTCGCAATGTCTGGTTTCCTTAAAATGAATCCATTAAAAATAAAAAATTTAAACAATAAGAACGTATTGGGTATGTAAAATGAGACAAACTTGTTTCCAAAGGTTACTTACAGCTCTTTCCTTGTTTCTGCTAACTTGAGGTTGGTGCCGTCAAGGTGCTTTCTCATTTGCTTGTTCAGTTTCGCCTGCTGCCGTTCGATGAGTATAGCTGCACGCGCAGAGTCTACCGGACTCTATCGTAGTACCCGTCCTGGTTTTTCTCACTCATTTCTTGTCTCTGCCGTCAGACACATTAACATCATCAGTACATGAGCAGAGGTGCTGAAGCTGATGAACCACGTGAACGTCTTTCAATCTTACCCTTTTCTCTTCCATTTGTTGCTTCTGGAATTCTTTAAGCTCTAGCACTTCTCTCTTATCCTTGGGTGTTCCCACAATGCTTTGGGAGGTGTCCACACCCGTCAGCTGTCTTTCCATGGAGTTTAAAGACTCCATTAATTCCTGGCGACGTTTCTCTTCAGACTTTAACGTTGCAATGTAAAAGAATTATAAACTGAGAATTCATTAGTTAAGTCCACACTTAGACATTGACTTCATTGACATTGACTACATTTAGTGACACTATGTAACTTCTGTCAACACCTGACTGACAAACACTGAATTCTACTTCCTTTCTATCTATTCCTTCTAAAAAAAAAAAAAAATTCTATTCTTAGCTTTGTATACTGTGCTGGGTTTTAACAGACTAGTGTTCGGTGCACTTATGCTTTTTGCTTCCTTGTGTTGTTAAAATTGCTTCCATTGTTTTCCTCATTTGAAAAGTTGCTTTGGATAAAATCGTCTGCTAAATGACTAAATGTAACTTTACTAAACCTCAGAAGAATTTAAATATGTAGCCTCAAGTTGTTTTCAGCTGCTATATCTTCTTCTGGTTTTAATAACTTGCCATAGTCAGATTGAAGTCTTTAGTTGCAACGACAGCCGCTTTTTTCTTCTCCATCTCAAGGCACTGAAGGTCCAGAGCTAGGTTGTTCACATCCACCATGGACTGGTCATAGTTCTGCTCTGAAAAACAGAAAACATAATTTATCCGGTTTATTAGATCAAATTGAATTTGTGGGCTGAGTTTACACAATACCTACCTTCTGTCTTCTGCCTCTGTTTTTGGCCTGCCTGCTCTATCTGCTGCTGGATGAGCCAGTCTCTGAGCTGCTCCCGCTGTTTCTGCAGTCGACTCTTGCTGTTTAGGTCTTCGCCCGCCAGTCCAGGGATCATCATCTGGCTATCTTCAGGATTTGTGTTTTTACAACGCTCTGGGTCATTTAGGTCATACTCCCTCTGACTGCTCCGCTGCTGGTACTGCTGCCTGAATTGGACAATGTCTTTGGCCATAGTGCGTTGCTGCTTTTGTTGTCTATTGGTTAGAATACAAGCTACTTTGCTGTAATGTAGCATTTCTGCATCTGTGGGAAAAGCATTCAAAATTATTATGGAGATATTTAAGATAGGGCGGCCTACTGATGGAAAGCTTTTTGCTGTAAACTGCACCCCAAAAGTCACATTTTTTGGAATAATTTTTTTATTAAATTGAATTTGAGAAGAGACCTTTCTTTATACTGATCGGATTAATAGAGTTACTTTAGGACATTTCGTCTAGTCAATCCTCGGCTGCCCTCTCAAAGCTAATATGATCTGTGAAACTATTTGCGTGAGAGAGTAAACGACACTGCATTAAACTCACCGCTTGCCTTTTGTTTCTCTTTTTCTGCTTCTTCTTTTTCTTTCCTTTCTTTCAGCTGCATGACTAAAGCTTCCTTGTCAATCTGTAGAGCATCATAGGCAAACATAACGCCACATGCCTGTAAATTTCCATTTTTATAGCGTTACACTGTTTAAATTTCTACTTACCCCAGTGGTTCTCTTGTTGTGGTCAAAAATTCTTTCTCGCCTTTCAGCCTCTTTATTTCGACTGTTCTGTAGTTTGGCTGCAGCCACACGGTCTGCCAGTAATTCCCCATTAAACATTTTGACTTTCGTTGAGCTTCCTGTCCGTCTAACATTTAAAACAAGTTTCTTCGCCCCGAGGATAACAAGACACGGCGATAACCTGACATTTCAAACACAGTGGTTGCTAGGCAACAGGGGCTTTGTGGACCTTCGTGAATGCTCGGATTTTGCCGATGTCTGTGCCTGAGTTTCATTTCTTCATCTCAGTCTCAACCCGAAGCCGGGGCTGACAACGCAAGGCTGACGAGCGAGAAAGAGGGCTTTGGCATTGTGGCAAATTTAGGCTAGTGTACAAAGCATAGACTGATTAACTGTGAGTGCAGTGAGTTTGCTATGTTATTAAATGGTAAGGTTCAGAGTATTAAACTCCAAAACACAGATGACAACTGTACATCAATCCACAAATCTAGATTTCCAGACAAATGTGACCCTGTTACAGAGGATAGAGGACTGGGTGTGCATCTCTGGTGCTGCCTGCCTCTCAAATGGTTCAGGTTCTATCTTGAAGACAGGAAGTACTTTGTTGAAACTGGAAAATGGCTTTGAACTGTCCCACAGGCATCCATCCTGGGACCCCTTTTGTTTTATCTTTACATGCTTCCTCTGGGCCAGTTAATTTGCAGTAATAATGTGTTCTACTTCAACCATGCAGATGACACTCAGATGTACAGCTCACTGACAGCAGGCGACTATGGGCCTGTGGACTCTGTCACTGCATTACCAGCAGTCATTATCTTTGCCCCACACAAATAAAAGGCAAGCGTCTGCAGTCACCTCGAGTCACCTTCTCTAAAGACTAAAAATCAGGTTAGAAATCTGGGGCTAATAATTGCACATTATAGTAATAACAAGAAAAAGCCCTACTAATATGACTAACAGCTACAGAAACGAATGGATTATCTTGTCCAACAAGGCAAATAGCCTAATAATTCTTTCGGTTATTCTTTCAATTAAGGTGAATTATGACAACGTGACTCTCCAGTTCTCACAGTCCCAAACACAACACTTTGTATTTCCTCAGTTTGCCAGTAGGTGGCACATCAGCCCAACCAATACAACGTAACTAAGTTGGGCTACTTGCTGTAGGTCACTGGAGCCAACGTGTTTTGTTTGTGATGTAATATAATTATTCAGTGGCACTTGGTCTGTCTGTCTAAAAGGTCTATATTTTAGACATTCTTACATTAGATTTACATTTTGTGCGTTAGTTCACAGCCAATAAGAAAACTTTTATTCACCACTTTAGTAGGTCTATGATGCATGTTATAAATGTGTATGTGTACATAAAACATACAGTATTTCAGCATTGGTTTACCCTGAGTACTTTATTAATTAAAAGAAATAACACTGTGAACCATTACATCATCAGATTGTGCTGAATTAGTGGTACTGGCAAAACCACAGTAAATTTGATAAATAATATTTATACACAAAAACAAACCCTCACAGTCAAAACACATAACAAAAACGTCTTAAAAATTCTCAAAGATAGCACACTTTCCATTTTTAAATAACGCATAAAATCATATGTTCAGAATGGAAACTTAACTATAACCTTTATCAACATGTCACAATTTAACATACACATTCCTTGGATTGGGTGTGGTTCTGCTGTAGTTCACACACATATACAAAAATTATAAAATTTCATCCCTGTTATTTTCAGCATCCACACATTCATTAGAGTCAAGTGTGATCTCAGAACAGTCTTTGGAGGAATTATGAAAAAAAAAAGATTCAGCTTGGCACAACATTTAAAAGTCTTTAATTACATTTTGCACTGTCCACCTCTGTCCAGTGCATTTCTGTATTACAAGTTTGGAGTTGTGAATTTCTAGACAATTCTGAGTTTCTCTGTTCTTTATTTCCTTGCCCTAAAAAGAGAAATGTAAAGAAACAAAGCATCACAAAGAGTGTCATCACCAAAACCTCATTATACAATACTTTGTACAAGATAGTGTTTGGATTGAATTCTCTTAATTCTCTTTAAAGCTATGTAAGCAGTACCTGAGCAAAGTCCCAGTGAATGCTCATTCCTTTCTGCATAGCCTCTTTGCAGTTGAAGAGGCCAGGCTCTGTTTCCTTGTTGCCAATGTCAGTTAGGCACCGGTTGTCATTGTACTTGTGAGACTTTATGCCACCAATGTAGAGCTCACCATTTGAACGATAATATATGTGCTAGAAGAGAATTGAAAATGAACTAGTATCCTGTTTTTTTTTATGTTGCAATAATGTATAGCTGTTTCATTTACCTGAGGTCCATAGTAGTAGCAGTTAAAAGCAATAGGTGTGTGACCTGGCACAGGGCCCTGGTCTATGCATAGATTAGCATCAAGATTCTTCAGCTGGAATATACAATCGAATATACTTTGTCACTATTAACCACCATTTTAATGACAAAACATCTGTCAAGAGAAAACAATACTTACTCCTCCATAGCCTAACAGGTTGTCCCAGGGGTCCAATTTAGGATACACATTTTCCAGATACCACTTGAAAGGTTTACATTTCAAAGTCTCCCTCAGCTTTTTCCGCTCACTTATGTCTCCAATGTCAATCCCGTGGTTCTGCAGAGGTTAAGAGTAATCTGTGTTATTGTATTCCAAAATACTATGCAACTAAAGACCTATTGTTCATGATCCCAACTCTGATTTGTGTACACTACACACACCCTCATTATACTTCATAGTTATCCAAAGCAGCTGTGGACTAAGGTAAAAGGGAGTGCCATTAAAAAACAAAAAAAATAAAAATTAAAGCCGCAAGCGGCGATAAAGGCCCTCGCCTCCCTTGAGACCGCGGGGACACATGCACTCGGAGGATTGCATTTCGTGCTTTAAAGCGTAAACTTCACGGTAATGTCAAATAACCGGGCCTGTGCTACTGCTGGGGCCTGCTAGACCACCTTGTAATTTAGAGTTAAAGGTCTCCACAATCCCTGGTTTTCCTGGGAGCTGTCTGAACCTTTAAAAATAATAGATTATGCTTGGGCTAAGGCGAGAAAAACAAAGTACTGGCTGGAGATTTGAGATGACTCAGGAATCGCTGCACCCCTGTTTAAAAGGCAAAATGTAAATATAACTTGTCTAAAAGTACAAGGTTACAAGTTCCAAAAGATTCTGAGGAGTTTTCTAAGACTCTAGCCGTGGCTCTGGAGGGGCCTCCTCTAAAGGAAGGATCCTGGCAATTGGGAAATGGCATTTATTTCCCAAAGGTTGCCTCTTCAAAGACTCATTACGACCACAGCCACAAATGTATCAAAAAACAAATTTATAACTTTTTTTTGCACACGTGTCTAGATGATACTCACCAAATTTGGAGCTGTTTAGATGAAAAGCCTTTAGACAGAAGGGGTGCGATTTAGGTGGTCACGCATTCCACCCAACATAGTAGATTTTCTGTTGAGTTTACGGTATGGCTGTAATAAACTTTTCTGTTTGCCCTGAGGTGTCCTATGGATGTACCAAGTTTTGTATTTCTACAATGGAAAAATTTACTTTCATTTTCCATAGAACCAATGTATTTTGACTTTTCTAGGGGTCGCCACTGAGTCATTTTTCGTATTTTTTTTCGGGGACTTCAAATACATAAATTTTTCGCTGGGCTTGAAGTCTGGGACCAATAAAAATGACTTTTAGTTGCACGTTTACTGGGTCAAATTTAGGATCATTTTGCAAAAAATTTAATAAAAAATATATACCAAATTATAATAAAAAAATATAACTCGAGCAAAAAGTCTAGAAAACGCTTGTCTATTTTACATACATGTGTTTAGCTCATTTTGCCCAAGTTTGGTGTCTGTGGAATGAAGCAGCTATTTTCTGTGTTCTTTTAAAAAAGAGGTGTATTTTAAGTCGGTTCACATTTTCAATTCAAAATGGCCGCCTTCCCGTGTGTGATAGGGTGTGGTCCCCATTGGCTTTTTTGTTCATAAGCCCATACTGGATGTGTGTACCAAGTTTCATTTGCCTACAACAAACTAAAAATTTCACATACCATTGACTTTTTCCACATTTTTGGGACGTTGCTATGGCAACACATTTATAGATAGGGGGTGGTTGTCATTGGCTTTTATGCTCGTCATGACATAAGAGATGTGTGTACCAAATTGTATGTCTCTATGACAAACTAAATTCTTGGGTCCCATTATAAGTTTGTAGGGGGCGCTGGAGAGCCATTTCTAAAGATAACCCTTTTATTTACATATTTTTTTGTTCAGGTCATGAATGTGCACAAACGCCTTTTTGGGTCCAACTCGATCCGAGAAGGCGTTTGAGAGTTAAGAGACGTTTTATTTTCACAAAAATGGCCACCTCGTTACAGGCTTGCCACACCCATACCCGATAAGATATCAACAACAATGTTACAACTTTGGTTGGCACATGTGTCTAGATGATACTCACCAAATTTGGGGCCATTTAGATTAAAACACAATGATTTGCATCTTTCTGCGCAAGGGGTGCGATTTTAGTGGCCATGCGTTTCACCCCACATGGCGGACTTCCTGTTTAGTTTAGGGTGTGGCTGTCATAGACTTTTCTGTTTGCCCTGAGGTGTCCTATTGATGTACCAAGTTTCATTTTTCTACGTTGGAAAAAAGTTACTTTCACTTTCCATAGGCCCAATGTATTTTGACTTTTCTAGGAGCCGCCACTGAGTCATTTTTCGTATTTTTTTTTTCGGGGACTTCAAATACATACATTTTTTGCCGGGCTTGAAGTCTGGGACCAATAAAAATTACTTTTAGTTGTTCGTTTACTGGGTCAAATTGAGGATCATTTTGCAGAAAAATTATAATAAAAAAATATATACCGAATTATAAAAAAAAAAAATATAACTCGAGCAAAAAAGTCTAGAAAAACGCTTGTCTCTTTTACATACATATGTTTAGCTTATTTTGCCCAAGTTTGGTGTCTGTGGAATGAAGCAGCTATTGTCTGTGTACTTTTAAAAAAGAGGTGTATTTTAAGTCGGTTCACATTTTCAATTCAAAATGGCCGCCTTCCCGTGTGTGATAGGGTGTGGTCCCCATTGGCTTTTTTGTTCATAAGCCCATGGTGGATGTGTGTACCAAGTTTCATTTGCCTACAACAAACTAAAAATTTCACTTCCCATTGACTTTTTTCACATTTTTGGGACGTTGCTATGGCAACACATTTACAGATAGGGGGTGGTTGTCATTGGCTTTTATGCTCGTCATGACATAAGAGATGTGTGTACCAAATTTTATGTCTCTATGACAAACTAAATTCTTGGGTCCCATTATAAGTTTGTAGGGGCGCTGGAGAGCCATTTCTAAAGATAACCCTTTTATTTACATATTTTTTGTTCAGGTCATGAATGTGCACAAACGCCTTTTTGGGTCCAACTCAATCCGAGAAGGCGTTTGAGAGTTAAGAGACGTTTTATTTTCACAAAAATGGCCACCTCGTTACAGGCTTGCCACACCCATACCCGATAAGATATCAACAACAAAGTTACAACTTTGGTTGGCATATGTGTCTAGATGATACTCACCAAATTTGGGGCCATTTAGATTAAAACACAATGATTTGCATCTTTCTGCAAGGTGCGATTTTAGTGGCCACGCGTTTCACCCCACATGGCGGACTTCCTGTTGAGTTTAGTGTGACTGTCATTGACTTTTCTGTTTGCCCTGAGGTGTCCTATGGATGTACCAAGTTTCATTTTTCTACGTTGGAAAAAAGTTACTTTCACTTTCCATAGGCCCAATGTATTTTGATTTTGTAGGGGTCGCCACTGAGTCATTTTTCGTATTTTTTATTCGGCAACTTCAAATACATAAATTTTTCGCCGAGCTTGAAGTCTGGGACCAATAAAATGACTTTTCGTGCATGTTCACTGGGTCAAATTTAGGATCATTGGGTCGGAAGAAAAATAAAAAAAAAAAAAAAAATCCGAGCAAAAACAATAGGCCCTCCCGGTCATCACCGGCTCGGGCCTAATAAAACAACTTTATACTAAGATATGAACACATCTCATTTTGAATTACCTCAAATGGTAAGTTCCAAGCAAGATTCACATTGTGTTTATACTCGTCCATCCAAACTTCTGCAACCCTCAGTGCATTTCTCTTCATGGCGGAACTTAGATCGGGCATGTAAGGCTTGTGGTTCCTCTCAATGTGGGCAATCTTTGAGCAGGGAACTACCTCAATACTGCCACCACATGTCCAGACCTGGGCCAGAGTCAAATTACACATTCTAAAAAAAATTTTGTTTTGTGTTCAGCATGATTTAACATTTACTATACCATTTTTATATTCTATATTTCCTATACCTGTATATTTTAAAGGAACATGGCAGATATACTAGTTATGCTTCAAACACAACCCAAACACTGACTTATGTCATTTTGGAAGAAATGTTCTACCAAAAATCATCATAATCACACTTTTTAAAAGGATTTGATTAACACTACTGTGGCTCACTCACACGTATCCCTAGCTCAACATTTTCTCCACCATAGACTTTCATTCCTTCATCAAGCACTCCAATTTCCCCTAGAAACGCTCTGTCTGCAACCAGGATTCCCATGACAGACGGGCTCCTGAAATCAAGCAAAAAATATATATTTTAATCCAACAAACCTTAACAAAAACCTAACATCTAACTGGTCTCATTTGAACGTACTTTCCAGGCAAAGAGCTGTCTTTGAGTTCGTAATACTCAGGTGTGAAGCTCTCATACATGCACCACAATGCCCAGTCAAAGGCGTGAGAGGCTGGTAGGTAATTGATCACTTTAAGGTCATCAAAGTTGACCCTGTCGAACACAGGTGATGTCACCACAGTTCGATCTTTCTTGATTTGGGTTAACAAAGGCTCTGCCCTGCATGAGAAAAAGAGAAGTGGTGTTTATCTCCAAGTAACAAACGCCTGTTCAAACATCCGTGTAGTAAAACTTGTGCTGTCTGCCATCTGCTTGTCCGACAACAGATACACAACTGGATCTAGTAAAAAAAACATCTAGCCATAAGTGGAATATGTATTGTTGTAAATGTGTTAAATAAAAAAGTTAACTACAAATCTTGTAAATCAAGCAGGCTGAGCATCTTTGGTATAGTTCATCATCATTAATAAACTTAATTCAAGAACAAAATAGTCAGCAACACACTTCTCCTTTCTTTTACCAACTTTTTGTTAATTTAGACTGTGCTTTAAACATAAGTGTAGGCTACTTGCTCATCCTACAAAGTGTGCTACCCGTACCACATTTCATGGACCTCTATGTGGGCATCAAGGATGGCCACAACATCAGCAGTAGCAGCCCTCCAACCGGACGCCCTAGCAAAAGCAAGCCCACGCTGTTCATTGTGTCTCACTCGTGTGATTTTGAGCTTTGGGTTTTCCTCCAGGATGCTCTTAATATAAAGGTCAAATTCCCCCTTGAGGTTTTCTGAAATCACAAAAAAAAAAATACAAGGGTATTACTGGTTTAAGTGGCTGCTGTTAACATGTCTAGTAAAAACATTTTCTGTTGACAGCAGCCAGTTAAACCAGTTTTCCCAGTCACAAACAAAACATAAATAGATAAAGATTAAAAAAATACCACCATTATAAATACTGTCCTGTATTCTGGGCTTGAAGATGGATTGGAAAATAAAAATAATTTACTATATCAACCCACCATTAGAACTGTTGTCATCCACCAATATGATCTCCTTTAGTAGATGCTTTGGTGTGCGGTTAACAATACTACGGATAGCTCTTTTAAGGATAGACAGAGCCTCATTCAGGTAGATCAGCACCACACCAACGGTGGGCAGGTCCTTTGGGTATGTCTTTTTCAAACACCTGCGTACAAACAAAGAACAGGGTGCAGTCTTATCTACTTTGCATTGCTCTGTCATTGTAGGAAGTGGAATTTCAGGTCTAATGTGAATATAATAAGACTTCAAGGAGAGTATGTTACCCTTTGTCCCTGGTGTCTGGGAGCTCTCGATCAAGTGGAAGCTGGTCACTGAGAAACACATTATATCCATAGAGTTCAAACAATGCCTGGGCTTCTCTCTGCTCATCCTCGGACAGATTCTCCCCCCACTCCTTAAACAAGGGTGAGCTTGGGAACAGTTTAGTAGACTTTTCTGGCTTCTCTGGCTCCTTTTGCTCCTCTATCTTTGGCTTCTCCTGTTGTTTCTGCTCTGAAGGTGGTTGATCAGCTGCTGATTTTATTTGCATTTGTTTGTCCTCCAACAGCAGATCTTGCATGGCATCCTGCTTTTTTTCAAATGATTTAATGGCATTATCTTCACACAGTGGATAAAGAAAAAAAGGGAAGAGAGAAAATAAAATGAAAATAAGATACTGAAATTCAGATATAGCCTAGGCTAAAACAACAACTCGTTGTTAAAATGACCTGTAATGTATGCTAATTGTAATTGAGAGTAAATTAGTTTAATTAGTTCTGTCAACAGTCACTTAAATAACTATTTATATGATTTCTGATTAGGCTAGGCTATACACTTTGGGCTACTGATAAAATGAACGAAAAGCAATTTAAATAGCCTACGTTTGACTTACTGAGGTTGTTGATGCTTCCCGCTAAATCAGAAAAGCTCTTTAACAGTTGCGGTGTGTCCAGCTCTTTGTCACTCGTCTGTCCACTCTCTAACCCCGACTTTAGAATCGTTCCAATGTAGAAACAAACTCCAATCCCTCCAAGGAGCAAAGCAAACTTCTTAAACCACGCAGCTCTCATGTTCATCCTTTGCTGTTCAGTGGCAACTGAAGTGCAGGCTAACAATAGCTCTCTAAACTGAGCAGCAGCCAGTGCAACTGGTTCAACGAGTTAACTAACCCACGCCAACAATCAATCATGCCATCTATAACAGAAACAAATAATACCGGATCCCCTTCCGATCCAATGCTTTCTTAAAGTGCAGTAAATTTTATCCGTTTGCCATGAACTTCTCCCTCAGAATCAGAGTCAGCCATTACTAATACCCAGTGGTGGACAGTAACGAAGTAAATGTAATTCGTTACTGTACTTAAGTAGTTTTTTCCAGTATCTGTACTTTACTAAGTATTTCCATTAAGGGATACTTTTTACTTTAACTTCACTACATTTCAAAGTCAAATATCTTACTTTTTACTCAGTTACATTTTGCAAAATTAGTCCTTCCTTGTGTTGCCATTAAAAAATTTTGTAGAAGAAGACCTCAAAGACGCGTCTCAGTGGGAGTGTCAGGACCGGCTCAATAGAAGCCTCATTCTCTACAGGCGAGCTGATAAACATGAAAATAACAAATGAAAAATACACCTGTGATGAAGCTTTGGTATTAGTAATGGCTGACTCTGATTCTGAGGGAGAACATCTACCTTTAGAGTCTTTTTCAGCCGAGTGAAAGTGAGAATGAGCGAGAGTGAGTGCGTGTGTAACTTGGACAGCGGCGCCGCTGCTCGTGCCTTTCTCAGCGTCTCTCATAAAGCACACGCTGTTTTTCCCACATTTTACCAAACATCAGTGAAAGAAACGGGAGGAAACTAGTCGCTCTGGCCGCGGTAGTGAAGCGGAGGTTGGGATAGGGAAGCCGTGAGCGCGTAGCACCTGCAGCTTTACCTTAAGCACATGTGCTAAAGGTAAAGCACCTGCAGGTGATAGAAGCCGGGGCAGGTGTAGCTACTTGCCGTGGCCGCGGTAGTGACGGGGAGTTTGGGAATAATGCGGCTTCTATTGACAGCTGTTTGGGACAAATACGTGTTGTTCATCCTGACACTTTACCCAGTAGAGGAGGGAGAGGCAGGGGTAAACATAGTCAGCGAGAATGCGCTTATCAAAGCAGCGATCGTAATAAAAGTGATGGCTGTGTGCTGTGCTTTATGAGAGGTCCCACACTCTAAAAAAACTACTAACTATGTCACATGGATTGATAAGAAAAGATAAAGCAACTGCAACCACACACATACAGTACATGTGTATATTTCTCATAACTGTTTGCATACGTTTTACTAGTTATGGTATATTAGAAGTTGTAGTTATTCTTTATTTTGGTAATGTTGCTTTTACAAATTACTGTTATAATTTTTTTTTTTCAGAATAAGAAAAAAAACGATTATATGTTCATTAGTGTGTATGTACTGTCTGTAAATAACATAACCGCCAATATATAATGTCATGGTATGCAAATTAGATGCAAAACATTTATTTACTTATATACTTTGGGTCATACCTGACATTTTTCTAGTTTAGAGTAGGACTCTATCTCTTATCATTTTCAAACCACAGCCTTTTGAAATTTGGATCTCAAATAAAATAAACCCTGGCGCCTAAAGGGGACAAGACACTGACAAAGATTATATGGGCATTATAGCCATAATAAATGATAGTACTTGGATACTTAAGTACATTTGAAGGCAAATACTTTTGTACTTTTACTCAAGTGAAAGTTAAAAGGGAGTACTTTTACTTTTACTGAAGTAATATTTTACCTAGTGTATCTGTACTTTAACTCAAGTACTCCAAAGCTTCTTCACAGGTGTTCGTTTTTAATTGTTATTTTCATGTTTAGCAGCTCGCCTGTAGAGAATGAGGCTTCTATTGAGCCGGTCCTGACACTCCCACTGAGACGCATCTTTGAGGTCTTCTTCTACAATTTTTTAATGGCAACACAAGGAACGACTAATTTTGCAAAATTGAGTAAAAAGTAAGATATTTGACTTTGAAATGTAGTGAAGTTAAAGTAAAAAGTATCCCTTAATGGAAATGCTTAGTAAAGTACAGATACTGGAAAAAACTACTTAAGTACAGTAACGAATTACATTTATTTCGTTACTGTCCACCACTGGCCATGAGGTTCCATGACTTTGTTCATACATGGCATTTTAACAAATTTGAATAATTTATTTTAAAAAAGGGGTGTGTATTATGGTCACACCCACACACTTTTTTTTTTAAATGGAAACCCCCCACGAGCCACCTAAACCTACCGACAATATAATTTTTACCCAACTGGAGATATCTGTTTTTGTGGTCTTGCTCAGTTAAGTCTGTGGCAGCCCGAGAGCCAAGAGATATACAGCTCAGAGGAGGAAGACCCAACTGAAGTTGTGATATGTATGTAACATTTGTGTAATTGTTTGCATTACCAGATTGATTTTAAAGGAAACAGCACGTAAATGTCCTTCTGGTAGATTTAATTTAATAATTTATCAGTTAATATTCAGTTTGTATTAGAAATATTTCTAATTCACAAACTCATTAATCAATTTAAACTATACTTCAGTTTTGAAACGATAACTTTGTTAACAATGTTATAAGACTGTTTTTGTTACGTCTATAAAATATACAATTCAAGACAATCTGATGTAGCGTTACAAAATAAAAACCTCATGAAAATTCATAACGTGTTGTTTTTACATTACATTACAAAATGATATAATTATTTAAATAAAAACTACCAGTTCTGGTGAGTATCAGAGGACCTCATAATGTCCTCCAGGTACTTTCATGCATCAAATGCTACAACCATCTGTTGTAGCATAACAAAATAAAAGTGGCATTTCAGAGGATCTTTATTTTGAAATGCTACATCAGATTCTCCTGATTACCTGGAGAGCATTAGGGGGTCTTCTGCTACTCACCACAAGTGGAATAACGCTTTGATAATAACTTTCTCCAACTGAAGCTGAAACTATTATCTTTGGGCCACAGAAACAAAGCAAGTGTCAGCAGTCACCTCGTCTCTTTCTTTAATAAAGTTCACATACTGTAAATATCCTTGTTTGTTCAGTATGTGAGTACTTTAATCAAGTTCACATACTGTAAATATCCTTGTTTGTTCAGTTTATTTTAATTTTGACAATGGTTCCTTATGTGCTCTCAAAATGTCTAAAATCAGCGTGCAATACAACACAATTTGACTTATTGTTTTAAAGATTAGGGTTAATAGGGATGGTTACTCCCTGAACTTATCAAGAACCTAGTGTCAAATTTATTTCCCCAATTGCCTTTGTAGGAGCCACTAATGGCAATACACCTCCACACTTTGACTTTCATTCTAATTTTATCATTTTCTATTTTCCAGCTAATCTGTTCTACTGCCAGTAGAACTGAGGGACAGACATAACATGAACATTGCTGTAACATTGTAACAAGTTAACTTTTCAAATTGAAATATAGTTTAAATTGATTAATGAGTTTGTAAATTTGAAATATTTCTGAATTTAACTGAATATTAACCCGAAAAACCTGACATTGATCAGTTCACGAGGACATAGGCGTTGCATTTACCGTAAATCATCTAATACGGGAGCAAGACGGGGCTGGCTTGACTGGCGTTCCGCAAAAGGGGGATGGCTTGACCGCTAGCCTTGGTGCTGAATTACAACAAAACCATTATTGAAATACTTTCAATAAAGTAGGCTACTTTCTGGCCAGGCAGACACTTCTGGTAGTGGGTAGTACGCGCAGCACGGCCCTCCGAGCTTGTGACATTGCGCGCATCGAAAAATGAACGCGTTGAAAGCGATCACAGCTGCATACGGTATTTTGCTCTGTTAAAAAAAAACAAAAATTCCAGAGAAGCTTTTGCGCTTCAGCAGCTCTGATTATCATAACAAGTCTGTTTGGAAAGGGCGTTGAAAGGCTGACTGATCCAGTCGTGCTTGTCCGGTGCGTCATCTAAAAGTCAGCGAGCCTGTAAAGAAGACCAGTTCACTTTAGAATAGAGCAAACAATGATGAGTTGGCGGTTGTTATAAACCTCAGGGCACCATGATACACACCTTCAACCATGTTTAGACATTGCGCAGGGGCATTCATGAACTATTCATCTCCATACTCAATAAGAGGCATACATGTACAGTAGATTCCACCAACCTCTGTTTTACAGTTAAAAAAAGCAAGATTTATTTCTATAGTAAAATCCTGTTAAAACCCTAACCCTAAACACATGCTGGATGTGCAGCTTAATTTATCATCAATTAGAAAACCTAAGTACTTAAAACTAGATGACCATTTTTAGTACAAATTTATGTTTTTTGTTGTTAAGAAAAACACAAGTTTCAGGACAAGCCCATAGGACAAGCCACAGGTGACAGAGCTACTCTTGTATTTTGTCAAAAGCAAGCAGAAGGAACTCTTCTGGAGGAGCTGCACAGAGCAATAAATTACTGTATTGTCAGCAAAAAAAATTTGGAATATTTTGTCCAAGGCAATTTTTACAAAGTGAATAATATGGGACCAAGAATAGAGCCTTGTGGTACTCCTTAATAAAACTGCAAAACCTTCAAGTGTTACAGCTTTTGTTCTGTCTGTGCGGTAGTCCTTAACCCACCCAACAGCCTGTTCAGAGAAACCAATCTCATTAAGTCGAGTAATTAGAATATTATGGTAGACTGTGTCAAAAACCTTTGTAAAATCAATAGAAAGTCAAAGACAGCATTTTTTATTGTCAAGGGCTTCAGAAATATAACTTACATTTTTTTAGTGGCAGTGGTGGTGCTATGCGTTTTTCTAAATCTTGACTGGAATTTTGACAATATTAAGTTAGAAGCCAAAAAAAGGTTCAAGCATCTTTGCTACAACAAGTTTTAAAATTGGTTTTAAATGCTTGAGTTTCATCATAGCAGATTGTAGTCCTTGGTAATTTTATTTGTTGCCAGTGTAAGGTTAAACATGCAACATAATGGTTAAGCAATAATTTCCTAGGCAATTTTTAGAAAAAGGGCTCTAAATTATTAGGTCCTGCTGGTTTACAAGATCTTAGTTCTCACAATGCTCTGCTGACCTTAAACGCTGTAAAAGGTCTAAGATTAAAGACCTTAAGATGACTATTTACACTTCTCCTTAACGCCGCTTCTGTTTGGTGATTCTCTGATTTAAATAATGAACCAGAAGAGATGAAGTGCTTATTAAAATCATTTAGCATAACAGCCTTATTTGTAATCTTGCGGCCATCAACAATCATGTTTGGGGGTAAACTTATTGAATTGCTGGTTGAAGATAATGCTTTTATTGCCCTCCAGAATTTCTTTGGATTGGTTAGGTTTTCAGTGGTTTTTGCAAGGTAAAAGTCTGCTTAAGTCTTCTGTAGCAACAGAGTAAATTTATTTCTTAATTTTCTGCCAAACCAGGTTGCGTTCATGAAGCAATTTTGTCAGCTCAGTGGAGAACCAGGGATTATTATGCCCCTTAATTCTACATTTTCCGAGGGGGTATGTTTTTATTTATCATATTAGTAAAACCTTGATAAAAGTAATGCCTGGCCAATTCCAAATCATGAAACAAGGCATACAGTTTTTTCAGGCGGTGCAACAATCTGCTTTCAAACTCTCTTTTCAGGAAAACCAAACCTACTGCAAAAGTCATTAAACAGTCAGCCGTAGTCTTTGATGTTTTGTTAGTAGTTGCATATGCCTGAGCAAAGCGAGCGTAATGGTGCATGACTATAAGAATAATACGCTATTTACATTGCTCTAGGTGCAAAAGTCAATTGACTCTAACTGAAATGGGTGAGTAGTTTCAATGGTCTGCATAGGGGCACGTGTTTGTCTATTTGGCTTTCTTTTCTTTAAACACTCACAAACATTCATCCCTTTGCATTTTTGGCCAATAGAAACGGGCTCCAATAAGATTCAGTGTCCTTTCTAAACCCAAGTGACCCATTTGTTTGTGCAGTTTGTTTAGGACAACAGGGTGGTATTGTGCTGAGATTTTCTAAACAAAGTCCCATCCTCCCTTATCTTGAGTTTACCCCACTGCTTGACCAATGCTTTGAACTCAGAGCTCTCATTTCTTTTCAGTTCATGTGCAGCAGGTTTCCTGTTTTGCTCTATGTAACTGTAAATCTTTCCTATTACAGGGTCATGCTGCTGAGCTGGACAAATCTCAACTCTGTGTATTGGCTGAACGGTGTCCAGCAGTCTCTCTGCTCCTGTGGCTTTATAACCCTTACCTTGCCAAAGCAACGTTGAAAGAGCACTGCTCCTAGTCCTGCTTGAGAAACATCAGTTTGTAGCACAAAAGGTTGGTTTATGTCTGGATACCCTAGGATAGGAAGATTAGACAGTTGATCAGCCTGGTGACACAAAACTTGGTGTCTTTCCATTTGATAGGGGCAGTGAGACGAGAAGAGAAGAGAATGTCTATATTATCATTGTCCACTTACAACAAAATTAAGGTAATTGGTGTTATATAGTTTATATAGCCCTTTTCTGTACCCTTCTCGGGCACCCAAAGCGCTTTACATGATGCTTCCATTCACCCCATTCATACACATTCACACCTGGGACAGACAGAGAGGAGGACTGCCGTACACCATGTGCTTACGCCTTCGCTGACCACTTCCAAACTCACTTCTACAGTCACACACAGTCATACACCAGAGCTGTGGCACTGGAGGCAAGGTGGGTTAAGTGTCTTGCCCAACTCTGCATAACCTTTAGCTTGAACAAAAGCTTTATTGATTGTGATGCTAGTTGGGCATCCAATGATACAGACATCAGGCTAGTGTGCTAGTATTTGTGAAGGAAGTTCTCTGATCTCATGGAAAACAAGAAAACAACAGACAGTAATAGACAGTAATAGCACTTTCTCGCAGGTATAAAGTGATACATATCCATTGCGTCAGCTATAGAGGAGTCTATTTAAAAAGAACAACTAAGAGGTTTAGACAACTACCAATATGCAAAAACAAAAGTGTACGAAAACAATCAAGGTACAATTGCACTTTGCAGAGATGAGAGCGAGATGCCAACACTTCGATGTGAAATACCATTTCATAAGAGACATTGGCCCTCAAGGTGCGTACAACCATTTCCACGCAATCTGGCATTTATCATTATGAACGTGGGCGTACATAAGCTCAAATCCCACGCCAGGTCAGGAGCTGGTGTAACTATAGACAAGTTTAAAGTCAGCATCGAGCTGAGCAGCAAAACCGTTATTTGAAACTAACAACGCATTGGCACTTTGAAAATATTCTATATTACAATCCACTGTAATAATAGTTCAGTATTTTATTAACTTTTAGGGCCATGTGCAGTGCCAGCTATTGAAGTTGCATGTGCCCTTTTTATTATATCCAACGAAGAAGAATGAACAACAGAACTGTAGTGACACAACTACATGGCAATACAACAGTGACACCTATTGGCAAATTATTATATTAAAACACTCCCACTTAATTTTACAATAGGACTAAGCCATTTCTTAGTAAATTATATTAACAAAAAAAAATTAATCATAATCTTATGCCATGTTATACCGGTTTACACCATAACATATTTAACACTAAACGCATTCTAGTCCTTTTAAGATCAGACTAAACAGAATTAAATAAAACAAAGTCCAATCTCACTCCTAAGATACTCAAACTTCTGCCTCACCAATGGCTTGGTCAAGATGTCAGCCTTCGTGTCATCTGTGGGACAATATTGCAGTTGTATTTGTCCATTCTGCACACATTGACGAATGTAATGGTAGCGAATGTCAATGTGCTTGGTTCTTGAATGATCAACTGGATTCTTTGCGATTGCAATGGCTCCTTGGTTGTCCTCCAGGATGACCACAGGAGTAGCATCCATTTCAAGATCACTCAGTAGTCGTCTAAGCCAGGTACATTCCTGAGCTGCTTGGCTAAGTGCAACATACTCAGCCTCCGCTGTTGAAAGAGCAACAGTTGACTGTTTCTTGCTGAGCCAACTCACCGCTCCTCCACCCAGTAAGAACACATTTCCGGTTGTAGAGCGACGATCGTCCTGGTCTCCTGCCCAGTCAGCATCTGAGAAACCGACCAAAGTTCCAGACTCTGATCGCTCATACTTGAGAGCGAGATTCAGTGTACCCTTCAAGTACCGTAGAACTCTCTTCACCGCAGTCAGATGTGAAACATTTGGATTTGCATTGAACTTTGACACAACGCTCACAGCTTGTGCTATGTCAGGCCATGTGGCCATCGCAGCATACAGTAGACTCCCAACCATAGACTGGTAAGTACTTGGGTTCACAGGCTTGCTGACACCATCGTCCCTTTTTAGCTTTACATTTGCATCAGCTGGAGTTGCAACAGGGTTTGCATCATGCATACCATACTTTTGAAGAATGGCTTCAATGTAATGCTTCTGATAAAGAAACACACAGTTTTTTTCTTTGTCTTGGATTACAGAGATTCCCAAGATATAGGACAGTTCTCTCATGTCCTTCATCTTGTAGCGCTTCTTAAGAGCGAGTTTCAGCTCTTCCATGCTTTCCATCGACTCTGTGATCAGAATTAGATCATCAACATACACAGCTAATATCTCCAGCTCCTGTCGAGATCTCACGAGCACACATGGGTCTGATGTACTCTGTTTGAATCCAATGTTCTTCATGAACTCTGTGAAAGTTTTGCTCCAGCAGCGAGGGGACTGCTTCAGTCCATATATTGATTTCTTCAGCTTGCACACCAAACTTTCCTCTCCTGGTCTGATGTATCCCTCTGGTCGCTCCATATACATTTCCTCATCCAGGTATCCATTTAGAAATGCGGTTACCACATCCATCTGATGTACATGCATGTTATTCTGAACGGCAAAAGACAGCAACGTACGAATTGAGCTAAAACGTACCACGGGTGAAAAAGTTTCATCGTAGTCAGCACCATACTTCTGTGAGTAACCCTTAGCGACAAGTCTGCACTTGTATCTCTCCACTCGTCCGTCACTATGATGCTTGACTTTAAACACCCATCTCGATCCTATGGCTTTCCGATCCTTTGGTAGTTTCATTAAATCCCATGTCTTATTTTCCAGCAGTGATTCATATTCCAAGTCAGCCGCCTCCTGCCATTCCTTTGAATTTGGACTCATCATTGCCTCTTTCAGTGTGCTTGGTTCTGCAACACAACAAACACTAGCATAATGATCAACAGTAACCAGATCGGCAAACTCATCATAGCCATATCTCTTAGGTGGTTTTCTGATTCTGCCACCTTCTCTAGCAGTTTCATCGACAGTAGCATCGACTGGAGTTCTCGTCAGTTTTCATGATAACTTCATTCTCCGAACAAGAAATATCCACTTCTTGTTTCAAGTCAAAGTCTGACTCGTTGAAGATCACATCTCGACGAATTAGAATCCTCCTTTTTTCTTCGTCGAACAAGCGATAGCCCTTGGCATTGTTGGCATATCCCACAAAACTTCACAGCCTTTTTGTCCAGTTTTCTTCTTTCAGTGTCTGGAACATGTGCATAAGCTACGCAACCAAACACTTTCATGTGACTCACATTTGGCTGTTTGTCGCACCATTTCTGGTAGGGCGTCACTTGTTTCAGAACAGATGTGGGGAGTCTGTTCTGTATGTAAGCTGCAGTTGCTACAGCCTCTGCCCAGTAAGACTTTGTTAATTTAGCGTGAGCGAGCATGGTTCTTGCTGCTTCAATTAATGTCCTATTTTTTCTTTCTGCAACACCATTTTGCTGAGGTGTGTGAGGTACAGTTGTCTCATGGTGGATACCTTGAGCCTTCAAGTATTCTTGAAATTCTTTGGATGTGTATTCCCCACCATTATCCGTTCTGAGTCTTGCTATTTTCTGTCCGGACTCATTGGATAATATTTTCTCAAATTCCTTGAATTTGCAAAGAACTTCACTCTTCTGTTTCATAAAGTAAACCTTGCAACATCTAGAATAGTCATCAATAAAAGTCACAAAGTACTTTGATCCACCTATAGATTCAGTCTGCATGGGGCCGCAGACATCACTATGAACCAACTGTAGTTTTCTTTTAGAACGGATTTCTCCCACTGGCTTATGTGGCTTCCTAGACAGCTTGCCTTCCACACATGCTTCACAGAATGAAACTTCTTTCTCTGCAGAATAGTCCACTCCATTCACCAGTTTTTTAAGTTCCTTCAACTTAGTGGTGTGACCCAGTCGCTGGTGCCACAAGCTGGTTTCTACTAATGCACTTGATGCACAGTGACTGGTGGGCAAACTTCCCTCAACATCCAGCTGATACAATTCATCAGATCTTTGTGTTCCCATTCCTCTGAGAGTTCCATTCTTATTACGGATGTAACAGCGAGACTTCTTGAACTGTACTGTATTTCCCTTTTTTACAGCAGCTCCCACTGAGAATAGATTCCCGGATAACTTGGGAACATACAGCACATCAAACATTGTGACATTTTTTACATCACTGATTTTTAATGCCATTCTCAGTTTAACATTACCAAGTCCTAGAGCATCAACCACTCTGCCATCACCAAGTTTCACAGACTGTGCTTTTGGAAATTGCTGGTAGTCTTGGAGAATTTCTTCATGACACGTCATGTGCTTTGAGGCTCCAGTCGATCAACCACTCTACATGTTGTGTCATTTTATCCTGATTTGCCTCTCTGGCGTGAAGGCACTCTCAGACGAGTCTTCATCATGTTCACATGTTACATTTTTGGCTTTGTGAGTTTTTGTTAGTTTTTTCTTACTTGGACAGTCACGTTTGATATGTCCTTCTTTCCCACACTTGTAACATCTCCACGAGCCGGATCTGTCAGCTCTTCCTGCCTTGGAGTTAGCCTGCAAATCACTACGAACTTGTGTTGACATTGCTGATGCGCCTCCAGACGCAGCACCACTGGACATAGCACCGCCATTGTTACCATCAGCAGACACTCGCTTTTGTTCTTCATTTATTAATGCTTGCTGAACAAACTGCAGTGTTAAACTGTCCAACTTAGTTTCCAGTGCAGTAACAATTGTAGCATAGCTTGCTGGCAAGCTACCCAGCAGTGTTACAATCTGGTCCTCCTCTTCAATCACCGCACCTATTGCCCCTAGCTGGTCAGTTAGCTCCTTCATTCGTTTCAAATGTTCAGTTATGTTTTCTCCTTCCTTCATTTCACATCTGAAGTATTTTTTCTTCAGAAACAGCTTGTTTGCAAGAGTGTCTCTCTCAAAATGTCCTTTTAGCGTGTCCCACGCTTCCTTAGGGGTCTTACAGCTTGTTATTAGGTACAACTGAGACGCGTCACATTCAGCACCAACAGAGAAAATGCTTTTTCTTTCCGTTTTTCAAATTCTGCTCTTGCCTGTGCATTTGCTCCTTCTGCCACGTTGTCAGTCTCCATCACCATGCCCCATAGTCCTTTAGCTTTCATCAAATGTTCCATTTGAAATTTCCACGTTGCCCAGTTCTCTGGCCCACTCAGCTTTTCAATAAACAGTTTATCCTCCATTTTGAGTTCCACAACACTGTCTATTTTTACTTTAGCGAAGATCTGGGCCCATAACCTATTGAAGTTGCATGTGCCCTTTTTATTATATCCAACGAAGAAGAATGAACAACAGAGCTGTAGTGACACAACTACATGGCAATACAACAGTGACACCTATTGGCAAATTATTATATTACAACACCAGCTTTCAGATGATGGAGAGACGCCGAGATCCCAAACTGGCAGATGGCTTGCCAGTTTACCAGCCACAACCACCAGAGGGCGCATTTTTGGCAAGCCAAGTCGCCTGCCACTTGGCTTGCCACTTTAAAAGTGGCAGACGACGTGGCTTGCCAAAAATGCGCCCTCTGGTGGTTGTGGCTGGTAAACTGGCAAGCCATCTGCCAGTTTGGGATCTCGGCGCTGCTGAGATGATGAGTATTATTGATACAATCTATAACACAGACTATTTATTTAGTTTTTTTTTATCACATAAGCAACCACATCTGACAATAAATCGTCAGATGTTCCTAGTAGATGGAAAAGCGCTGTATAAAATCCATGCCATTTACCTTTAGCCGATTCAGAGAAATATAGAAACGTAGTAATTTAACTTTTAATTTGACACGCAGCGGCCTCTTACCGAGAGCCGTTGTCAACACTCCCTCATCCCGGTGTCGTGAGGCTGGGACAGTGTTACAGTGTCTGTCAGTGCGCTGTGAAAACACACAGATCTGCACCCGTTTTTATGCAAATTTGACAAATGAGAGCCAATGTGACAACAGGACGGGTAATATTATGAAGACACTCAGTTGCTATACAGGATGTGATGTTGTTGAGTTACCTTTAAAGGAAGTCTTTGATTTTCTAATCCCGGCTTATTATGACTGAGCTACAAAAATACATGGATTAACTTGTCCAACAAGGCAAACAGGCTAATAATTATTTCAATAATTATTTCAATTAAGGTGAATCATGGCCACGTGACTCTCCAGTTCTCACAGTCCCAAACACGACACTTTGTTGTATTTACTCAGCCCAATCAATACAACGTAACTAAGTTGGGCAACTTGGCAACGTAATATTTGTAAATTCGTAAAATTGTTTTTCCGTGACTCAGCCTGTGTCTAAAACACAAAGAAAAGGCAGAGTAGACCTTTTGTTTTCTGTCAAACCCTTTTGCTGTATGCATGTAGGCTATATAGGCCCATATTTTTGACATTCTTACATTACTTTTATACATTAGACCACAAATCAATAAGATTGTTACCAACACCACACACATTTAATAACTAAAAGACAACTTTTTGTCATCGCCTTAGTAGGTCTATGATATAGTCATAAATGTGTATAATATAATAGTGGTACTGGCAAAACCACCAATGTTTATACACAAAAGCAAACCCTCACAGTCAAGGCACATAACTCCTGATTTAAAAAAGAAAGGTGAATTCATAAAGACAACACATTCACGTTTTCTGTAAACATAAATAGGCATTAATTACATAGTGTGTGATTCTTCTTTTTAATTAGTGTTGCAACATTGAGTAGAAACATTTCTTTTAAGTAAACACATAAAACCATATTTTCAGAATGCAGACTTAACTATAACCTTCAACAACAATTTAACATACACATTCCTGGGATTGGATAAAGTTCTGGCAAATCCTGCTGTAGTTCACACATACTACATACATACATGCATACAAAGAGTATTAAATATCATCCCTGTTATTATCAGCATGAACATATTCATTAGAGTCAAGTGTGATCTCAGAGCAATAGGCTTTGGAGGAATATTCAAAAAAAGGATTCAGCTTGGCACAACATTTAAAAGTCTTTAATTACATTTTGCACTGTCCACCTCTGTCCAGTGCATTTCTGTATTACAAGTTTGGAGTTGTGAATTTCTAGACAATTCTGAGTTTCTCTGTTCTTTATTTCCTTGCCCTAAAAAAGAGAAATGTAAAGAAACAAAGCATCACAAAGAGTGTCATCACCAAAACCTCATTATACAATACTTTGTACAAGATACTGTTTGGATTGAATTCTTTTAATTCTCTTTAAAGCTATGTAAGCAGTACCTGAGCAAAGTCCCAGTGAATGCTCATTCCTTTCTGCATAGCCTCTTTGCAGTTGAAGAGGCCAGGCTCTGTTTCCTTGTTGCCAATGTCAGTTAGGCACCGGTTGTCATTGTACTTGTGAGACTTTATGCCACCAATGTAGAGCTCACCATTTGAACGATAATATACGTGCTAGAAGAGAATTAAAAAATATAAAATAATATAGAAATAGTATCCTGGTTTTTTACATGTTGCAATAATGTATACCTGTTTCATTTACCTGAGCTCCATAGTAGTAGCAGGTATAAGCAATAGGTGTGTGACCTGGCACAGGGCCCTGGTCTATGCAAAGATTAGCATCAAGATTCTTCAGCTGGAATATGACAATCAAATATACTCTGTCACTATTAACCACCATTTTAATGACAAAACATCTGCCAAGAAAAAAAAACAATACTTACTCCTCCATAGCCTAACAGGTTTTCCAAGGGGTCCAATTTAGGATACACATTTTCCAGATACCACTTGAAAGGTTTACATTTCAAAGTCTCCCTCAGCTTTTTCCGCTCACTTATGTCTCCAATGTCAATCCCGTGGTTCTGCAGAAGTTAAGAGTAATCTGTGTTATTGTATTCCAAAATACTATGCAACTAAAGGTCTATTGTGCATGATCCCAACTCTGTTTTGGGTACATTACACACACCCTCATTATATTGCATAATTATCCAAAGCAGCTGTGGTTAGAGGTAAAAGGGAGTGCCATTAAAAACAAACAAAACAAAAACAGCCCAACAGATGGAAAAATAAAAATAACAGCAACTTTTTATTAAGATATGAACACATCTCATTTTGAATTACCTCAAATGGTAAGTTCCAAGCAAGATTCACATTGTGTTTATACTCGTCCATCCAAACTTCTGCAACCCTCAGTGCATTTCTCTTCATGGCGGAACTTAGATCGGGCATGTAAGGCTTGTGGCTCCTCTCAATGTGGGCAATCTTTGAGCAAGGAACTACCTCAATACTGCCACCACATGTCCAGACCTGGGCCAGAGTCAAAGCACACATTCTAAAAAATAAGCCTTGTTTTGATATTGTCACTGCATTCAACATGGTTAATTTTGTGCACCAATACTATAATATATACTATTTTTATATTCTATATTTCCTATACCTGTATGTTTTAATGGAACATGGCAGATATACTTATACTTTATATTACTTATATAGTTACGCTTCAAACACAACCCAAACACTGACTTATGTCATTTTGAAAGAAAAGTTCTACCCAAAAGCATCATAATCACACTTTTTAAAAGGACTTGATTAACACTACTGTGGTTCACTCACACGTATTCCTAGCTCAACATTTTCTCCACCATAGACTTTCATTCCTTCATCAAGCACTCCAATTTCCCCTAGAAACGCTCTGTCTGCAACCAGGATTCCCATGACAGATGGGCTCCTGAAATCAAGCAAAAAATATATATTTTAATCCAACAAACTTTAACAAAAACATCTAACTGGTCTCATTTAAACGTACTTTCCAGGCAAAGAGCTGTCTTTGAGTTCGTAATACTCAGGTGTGAAGCTCTCATACATGCACCACAATGCCCAGTCAAAGGCGTGAGAGGCCGGTAGGTAAGGGATCACTTTAAGGTCATCAAAGTTGACCTTGTCGAACACAGGTGATGTCACCACAGTTCGATCTTTCTTGATTTGGGTTAACAAAGGCTCTGCCCTGCATGAGAAAAAGAAGTGGTGTTTACATCCAAGTAACAAACGCCTGTTCAAACATCCGTGTAGTAAAACTTGTGCTGTCTGCCATCTGCTTGTCCGACAACAGATACACAACTGGATCTAGTAAGAAAAACATCTAGCCATAAGTGGAATATGTATTGTTGTGTTAAATAAAATAGTTACTACAAGTCTTGTAATTCAAGCAGGCTGAGCATCTATAGTTCATTATCATTAATAAATGTAATTCAAGAACAAAATAGTCAGCAACACACTTCTCCTTTTTTTTTTTACCAACGTTTTGTTAATTTGTGCTTTAAACAGAAGTGTAGGCTACTTGCTCATCCTACAAAGTGTGCTACCCGTACCACATTTCATGGACCTCTATGTGGGCATCAAGGATGGCCACAACGTCAGCAGTAGCAGCCCTCCAACCGGACGCCCTAGCAAAAGCAAGCCCACGCTGTTCATTGTGTCTCACTCGTGTGATTTTGAGCTTTGGGTTTTCCTCCTGGATGCTCTTAATATAAAGGTCAAATTCCCCCTTGAGGTTTTCTGAAATCACAAAAAAAAAAAAAAATTAGACATGTTGAGAGCAGCCAGTTAAACCCCCCAGTCACAAACAAAACATAAAAAGATAAAGATAAAACAAAATACCACCATTATAAATACAGTCCTGTATTCTGGGCTTGAAGATGGATTCAAACATTATTTAAAATTATACAAAATAAAAATAATTTACTATATCAACCCACCATTAGAACTGTTGTCATCCACCAATATGATCTCCTTTAGTAGATGCTTTGGTGTGCGGTTAACAATACTACGCATAGCTCTTTTAAGGATAGACAGAGCCTCATTCAGGTAGATCAGCACCACACCAACGGTGGGCAGGTCCTTTGGGTATGTCTTTTTCAAACACCTGCGTATAAACAAGGAACAGGGTGCAGTCTTATCTACTTTGCATTGCTCTGTCATTGTAGGAAGTGGAATTTCAGGTCTAATGTGAATATAATAAGAATTCAAAGAGAGTATGTTACCCTTTGTCCCTGGTGTCTGGGAGCTCTCGATCAAGTGGAAGCTGGTCACTAAGAAACACATTATATCCATAGAGTTCAAACAATGCCTGGGCTTCTCTCTGCTCATCCTCGGGCAGATTCTCCCCCCACTTCTTAAACAAGGGTGAGCTTGGGAACAGTTTAGTAGACTTTTCTGGCTCCTTTTGCTCCTCTATCTTCGGCTTCTCCTGTTGTTTCTGCTCTGAAGGTGGTTGATCAGCTGCTGATTTTCTTTGCATTTTGTCCTCCACCAGCAGATCTTGCATGGCATCCTGCTTTTTTTCAAATGATTTAATGGCATTATCTTCACACAGTGGATAAAGAAAAAGAAAAAAATGGAAAGAAAGAAATAAAATACAATGAAATTTTGATTCTGAAATTGATATAGCCTAGGCTATATGTCAAGTCATATATTGCACACCATCCAGTGTATATTCTCCAATTTGAATTTAAAACAACTCATTGTTAAAATGACCTGTAATGTATGCTAATTGTAATTGAGAGTAAATTAGTTTAATTAGTTCTGTCAACAGTCACTTAAATAACTATTTATATGATTTCTGATTAGGCTAGGCTATACACTTTGGGCTACAGATAAAATGAACGAAAAGCAATTGAAATAGCCTACGTTCGACTTACTGAGGTTGTTGATGCTTCCCGCTAAATCAGAAAAGCTCTTTAACAGTTGCGGTGTGTCCAGTTTTTTGTCACTCGTCTGTCTACTCTCTAACCCCGACTTTAGAATCGTTCCAATGTAGAAACAAACTCCAATCCCTCCAAGGAGCAAAGCAAACTTCTTCAACCACTCAGCTCTCATGTTAATCCTTTGCTGTCCAGCGGCAAGTGAAGTGCAGGCTAACAATAGCTCTCTAAATTGAGCAGCAACCAGGGCATCTGGTTCAACGAGTTAACTAACCCACGCCAATCAATCATGCCATCTATAACAGAATACTTTTGGCCTACCAAACAGATAATACATAAGGGCTGGGATCCCCTTTCTTTAAACCCCCGCTCTGTTAGGCTACTTTCAAATGTTTTCTTAAAGTGCAGTAAGTTTTATCTGTTTGTCATGAGGTTCAATGACTTTGTTCACACATGGCATTTTAACACATAAAAAAAAATTGTAATATTTTCATAAAGAAAATAAAAATAAGAGTGTGTTTTATAGACACACTTTTTTCATTTCCATGGCAACCCCCAACGGGAGTTAATAAGGCTAATTGATGATAAAAGCCTGTCACTTATAAGGCATAAAGCATTGAACATCCTGACGGAATACTTTTCGAGGAAAAGCAAGCTCTGTATTATAAACTTGTACACGTCTTTGACAAAAACTACAACAGGCAGAGTATGAGTTAACTACAGACTGTATCTTCAGAGCAGAGCACCTCATAACAGCTACTAGATGCCCGTGAGACTACAGTGTAAGTGATGATTTGATTATAGCCATGATGCTTGAAAGGTTTAACCGACTCTTATAAGCCTTTACCAGTACATATTACTCAAAATGAAGACAGTGTGACATTTTCAGACTACATTACTAATATATTAAGAGTCAGAAAAGAAATACTCCTGAGTCTATAGACAATGTAATGAAAACGTGTACAAAGCGAGATAGAAATGTCAACGAGTGGTATACTAACTACATTTAGTCTTTTAGAGGACGCTTTTATCCAAAGCGTCAGCTACAACGGAAAAGGTGAAGATAACATGACATGCTTCAAGTGTGTAATAAAAGGACATGAGGCAAGAAAATGTACCCGAGAAATATGTTGCAACTTCTGCAAAAGCAACACACACCAAGAGTTTTTGTGTAAAAAGAAAATTAAACAGGACAATGCCAGAAAAGTCACAGAGGAGCAAATTAGTGTCTACCTTTTCAAAACTAAACATACCAAGGATGATAGTTCAACACACATATTCATTAAGGCATTATGGTAGATGCAGGAGCGACATTTGGCATCATTAACAACAAAATGAAATTTACAAGCTTTGACACATTCCAACCAGGAAGAATTTGTGATTGTTTTAGACATTTTTCAGAGAATAGAGAAAATATGAATGATAACAAAAACATTTCTTTCACTAATAGTTAGTGGTTGGGTGAAGCCATTTATCGTCAAACAATTACAGTTGTGTTTACTATTCTTAAATCATAATGACAACAGAAACTACCCAAATGACCCTGATCAAAAGTTTACATATCCTGGTGATTTTGGCCTGATAACATGCATAAAAATTGACACAAACTGGTTTGAATGGCAACTAAAAGTAACCATCCTCACCTGTAATCTGTTTGATTGTATTCAGTGTGTGTGTATAAAAGGTCAGTGAGTTTCTTGGCTTCTGACAGACCCTTGCATCTTTCATTCAGTGCTACACTGATGTTTCTGTATTCTGAGTCATGAGGAAAGCAAAAGAATTGTCAAAGGGTCTGCGGAAAAAGGTAATTGAACTGTAGAAAACAGGAAAGGGATATAAAAATATATCCAAGGAAAATGCAGCAGTGTTTAAACTCTAATAAATAAGTGGAAAATTAGGGATTCTGTTGAAACCAAACCAAGGTCAGGTAGACAAAAATTTCAGCCACAACTGCCAGGAAAATTGCCCAGGATGCAAAGGAAAACCCACAAATAACTTCAGCTGAAATACAGGACGCTCTAAAAAAAAAAAGTGTTGTTGTTTCAAGATGCACAATAAGGAGGCAAATGGGCTGCATGATCGAGAAAGCCATTACTACAAATGGCACAAAGGTTTCCCCTTACAATACACCAAACAGCACAGAGACAAGCCTCAAAACCTCTGTTACAAAATTATTTGGAGGGATGAGACCAAAATTGAACTTTTTGGCCACAACCATAAATGTTACAGTTGGAGAGTCAACAAGGCCTCTGATGAAAGGTACACCATTCCTACTGTGAAACATGGAGGTGGATTGCTGATGTTTCTGGGATGTGATGAATGAGGCATGTTTTTAGAAAATACTTGAAAATTTGCACTCATCAGCCCGGACACTGCACATAAGACATACTTGGACTTTCCAACATGACAACAATCCAAAGCACAAGGCCAAGTCGACCTGTCATTGGCTACAGCTGCATAAAGTGAAGGTTCTGGACTGACCATCTCAGTCTCCTGACCTCAATATCATTGAGCCACTCTGGGGAGATCACAAACGTGCAGTTCATGCAAGACAGCCCAAGAATTTACAGGAACCTTTTGCCAAGAACAATGGGCAGCTTTACCATCTGAGAAAATAAAGAGCCTCATCCACAACTACCACAAAAGACTTCAAGCTGTCATTAATGTTAAAGGTGGCAAAACACGGTATTAAGAACTTGGGTATGTAAACTTCTGATCGGGGTCATTTGGGTAGTTTCTGTTTTTAGGATTTTTCTATTAAGATGCATCTTTATAACTGTTTATACTTGTTAGTTGTTAACTTTGCATTCTACACTGCACCCTGAGGACACTAAATACCTCATCTGTTTAAACCAGTTAGAACCAGTTGGTCACCCCTGGCTGGACAGGAAGTGCTCCCTCCTGTGTGAGGTGTGGCCAAAGGTTAGGACTTTTGGGGCATGGAGTTGACCAGCAGCACAACACGTGGGCTGCCCACACGGTAACTCATGTGTTCTTATACCTTTTTCTGAGTGGAATTAAACAGACAAACTTTATATTGGTTTTATAGTTTTTATTGACGTAGTATTAGGTCCAGCACTCGTACCATCCTACCAAAAGAGCCGGGAGGAACTGTTTTCAGAGTAACACTGTTGTCATTTTAATTAAAAAAGAGTAAACCCAAATGTTTGACAATAAATGGCTTCACCCAACCACTAACTATGAGTGAAAAAAGTTTATTGTGTTATCATTCATATTCTCTGAAAATGGCCCAAAAAATCTGAGAAACTCTATTATCTACCAACTTTTGATACAGATAGTGACCAATGTAAAGTATGCCATAATAATTACAGGATGTGATGTCGTTACATTTAAGATAAGATCACTGGCGGTCAATGTTACAGTTGGGTTATTGTTGCACCGTGCGTAAGTTCAACATCTCAAGAGAGCTGTTCATAATAAATCAGCCAAAAAGAGACTAAAGATAAGACCAACAGAATCTTCATTTATATTACACACAGCAAGTTCTTTTCTGCCGTAACATCTTAACAACTGTATTAACAAAGCCCCATTCAGACAGATTATCAGCAAATAAAAGTTGGTCTTGGGTTGAGTTACCCTTTAAGCGCATCAATCATCATACTGCCAAGGAAGCCTTTGTTTTTCTTACCCCGACTATTATGACAAACCAAACTACAAAACGAATGGATTCACTTGTCCAACAAGGCAAAAAAATATTATAATTCTTTCAAATAAGGTCAATCATTACAACGTGACTCTCCAGTTCTCACAGTGTATTTACTCATCTTGCCAGTAGGTGGCACTTTAGCCAAACAATACAACGTAAATAAGTTAGGCTATTATCTGTAGGTCACTGGAGCCTACGTGTTGTGTTAGGGATGTATTATTAAGTGACTCAGCAGACAGCACTGTCTAAAACACAGAATAGGAAGATTTGACCTTTTGTTTGCTGACAAACCCTTTTGTTGTATGCATGTACGCTAGGTCTATATTTTTGACATTGTTAGTTTAACTTAGTTTTGGGCATTGGACCACATATCAATGACTATTTCTAAAGCCAAAGTCACACAAATTTCCTTTACACTAAACGACAACGTGTATGTGTGCATAAAACATTTTAGCATTGTTTACCCTGAGCACTTTAATAATAAAAAAAAATAACACTGTTAACCATTCCCAAGATTGTGAACCCTCCCAGTCAAGGCACTTAAAAAAGTGAATTCGGAAAGACAACACGTGCACATTTTCTGTAAACATAAATAGGCAATAATTATAGTGTGTGATTCTTTTTTTAAATTAGTGTTGCAACATTGAGTAGAAACATTTCTTTTAAATAACACAAAAGCATATTTTCAGAATGCAGATTTAACTATAACCTTCATAAACATGTCACAATTGAATACACATTCCTGTGATTGGATAAAGTTCTGGCAAATCTTGCTGTAGTTCATGCATGCGCACTTACACATGCACACGCACAGTTTTAAATATCATCCCTGTCCTTATTATCAGCATCAACATATTCATTAGAGTCAAGTGTGATCTCAGAACAGTCTTTGGAGGAATATTCAAAAAAAGATTTAGCTTGGCACAACATTTAAAAGTCTTTAATTACATTTTGCACTGTCCACTTCTGTCCAGTGCATTTCTGTATTACAAGTTTGGAGTTGTGAATTTCTAGACAATTCTGAGTTTCTCTGTTCTTTATTTCCTTGCCCTAAAAAAGAGAAATGTAAAGAAACAAAGCATCACAAAGAGTGTCATCACCAAAACCTCATTATACAATACTTTGTACAAGAGACTGTTTGGATTGAATTCTCTTAATTCTCTTTAAAGCTATGTAAGCAGTACCTGAGCAAAGTCCCAGTGAATGCTCATTCCTTTCTGCATAGCCTCTTTGCAGTTGAAGAGGCCAGGCTCTGTTTCCTTGTTGCCAATGTCAGTTAGGCACCGGTTGTCATTGTACTTGTGAGACTTTATGCCACCAATGTAGAGCTCACCATTTGAACGATAATATACGTACTAGAAGAGAATTAAAAATGAAATAGTATCCTGTTTTTTTTGTGTTGCAATAATATATAGCTGTTTCATTTACCTGAGGTCCATAGTTGTAGCAGTGAAAAGCAATAGGTGTGTGACCTGGCACAGGGCCCTGGTCTATGCAAAGATTAGCATCAAGATTCTTCAGCTGGAATATGACAATCGAATATACTCTGTCACTATTAACCACCATTTTAATGACAAAACATCTGCCAATAAAAAACAATACTTACTCCTCCATAGCCTAACAGGTTGTCCAAGGGGTCCAATTTAGGATACACATTTTCCAGATACCACTTGAAAGGTTTACATTTCAAAGTCTCCCTCAGCTTTTTCCGCTCACTTATGTCTCCAATGTCAATCCCGTGGTTCTGCAGAAGTTAAGAGTAATCTGTGTTATTGTATTCCAAAATACTATGCAACTAAAGGCCTATTGTGCATGACCACAACTCTGTTTTGTGTACATTACACACACCCTCATTATATTGCATAATTATCCAAAGCAGCTGTGGTTAGAGGTAAAAAGGAGTGTCATAAAAAACAAACAAAACAAAAACAGCCCAACAGATGGAAAAAAAACAGCAACTTTTTTTATTAAGATATGAACACATCTCATTTTGAATTACCTCAAATGGTAAGTTCCAAGCAAGATTCACATTGTGTTTGTACTCGTCCATCCAAACTTCTGCAACCCTCAGTGCATTTCTCTTCATGGCGGAACTTAGATCGGGCATGTAAGGCTTGTGGTTCCTCTCAATGTGGGCAATCTTTGAGCAGGGAACTACCTCAATACTGCCACCACATGTCCAGACCTGGGCCAGAGTCAAAGCACACATTCTAAAAAAAAAAAGCCTTGTTTTGATATTGTCACTGCATTCAACTTAATAATTTTTTTTACCAACATAAATTATACTATTTTTATTTTCTTTATTTCCTATACCTGTATGTTTTAATTGAACATAACATATATACTAGTTATGCTTGAAACACATTTATTTTAAAAGAAAGGTTCTACCAAAAAGCATCATAGCAACATTTCTTTTATGATTAACACTACTGTGGCTCACTCACACGTATCCCTAGCTCAACATTTTCTCCACCATAGACTTTCATTCCTTCATCAAGCACTCCAATTTCCCCAAGAAACGCTCTGTCTGCAACCAGGATTCCCATGACAGACGGGCTCCTGAAATCAAGCAAAAAATATATATTTTAATCCAACAAACTTTAACAAAAACATAACATCTAACTAACTGGTCTTATTTGAACGTACTTTCCAGGCAAAGAGCTGTCTTTGAGTTCGTAATACTCAGGTGTGAAGCTCTCATACATGCACCACAATGCCCAATCAAAGGCGTGAGAGGCTGGAAGGTAAGGGATCACTTTAAGGTCATCAAAGTTGACCTTGTCGAACACAGGTGATGTCACCACAGTTCGATCTTTCTTGATTTGGGTTAACAAAGGCTCTGCCCTGCATGAGAAAAAAGAAGTGGTGTTTACATCCAAGTAAAAAACACCAGTTCAAACATCAGTGTAGTAAAACTTGTGCTGTATGCCATCTGCTTGTAATTCAAGAACAAAATAGTCAGCAACACACTTCTCCTTTCTTTTACCAACTTTTTGTTAATTTAGACTGTGCTTTAAACAGAGGTATAGGCTACTTGCTCATCCTGCAAAGTGTGCTACCCGTACCACATTTCATGGACCTCTATGTGGGCATCAAGGATGGCCACAACGTCAGCAGTAGCAGCCCTCCAACCGGACGCCCTAGCAAAAGCAAGCCCACGCTGTTCATTGTGTCTCACTCGTGTGATTTTGAGCTTTGGGTTTTCCTCCTGGATGCTCTTAATATAAAGGTCAAATTCTCCCTTGAGGTTTTCTGAAATTAGAAGAAAAAATACAAGGGTATTACTGGTTTAAGTGGCTGCTGTTAACATGTCTAGTAAAAACATTTTCTTTTGACAGCAGCCAGTTAACCCCAGTCACAAACAAAAAAAAAAAAAAAAAAAAAGATAAAGATAAAACAAAATACCACCATTATAAATACAGTCCTGTATTCTGGGCTTGAAGATGGATTCAAACATTATTTAAAATTATACAAAATAAAAATAATTTACTATATAAACCCACCATTAGAACTGTTGTCATCCACCAATATGATCTCCTTTAGTAGATGCTTTGGTGTGCGATTAACAATACTACGCATAGCTCTTTTAAGGATAGACAGAGCCTCATTCAGGTAGATCAGCACCACACCAACAGTGGGCAGGTCCTTTGGGTATGTCTTTTTCAAACACCTGCATATAAACAAGGAACAGGGTGCAGTCTAATCTACTTTGCATTGCTCTGTCATTGTAGGAAGTGGAATTTCAGGTCTAATGTGAATATAATAAGACTTCAAAGAGAGTATGTTACCCTTTGTCCCTGGTGTCTGGGAGCTCTCGATCAAGTGGAAGCTGGTCACTGAGAAACACATTATATCCATAGAGTTCAAACAATGCCTGGGCTTCTCTCTGCTCATCCTCGGACAGATTCTCCCCCCACTCCTTAAACAAGGGTGAGCTTGGGAACAGTTTAGTAGACTTTTTTGGCTTTTCTGGCTCCTTTTGCTCCTCTATCTTCAGCTTTTCCTGTTGTTTCTGCTCTGAAGTTGGTTGATCAGCTGCTGATTTTCTGTGCATTTGTTTGTCCTCCAACAGCAGATCTTGCATGGCATCCTGCTTTTTTTCAAATGATTTAATGGCATTATCTTCACACAGTGGATAAAGAAAAAAAAGGGAAATAAAGAAATTAATATAGCAGAGGTCAAGTCATAAATTGCACATTATACACACATACACACAGTGTATATTCTCCAATTTGAATTTAGAACAACTCTTTGTTAAACCTTGTTTGACCTGTAATGTGTGCTAATTAAAGTCAACAGTCACTTAAATAACTATTTATATGATTTTTGATTAGGCTAGGCTATACACTTTGGGCTACAGATAAAATGAACGAAAAGCAATTGAAATAGCCTAACGTTCGACTTACTGAGGTTGTTGATGCTTCCCGCAAAATCAGAAAAGCTCTTTAACAGTTGCGGTGTGTCCAGCTCTTTGTCACTCGTCTGTCTACTGTCTACCTCCGACTTTAGAATCGTTCCAATGTAGAAACAAACTCCAAACCCTCCCAGGAGAAGAGCAAACTTCTTAAACCACGCAGCTCTCATGTTAATCCTTTGCTGTCCAGCGGCAACTGAAGTGCAGGCTAACAATGTAGCTCTTTAAACTGAACAGCAGCCAGTGCAACTGCTTCAAAGAGTTTACCCACGTCAGTTAATCACGCCATCTATAACAGAACGCGTGCAGCTCTGGGCCTCATATTTGACCACGACAGTAATCAGGAGAAGAGACTCAAAGATAACTGTGAGTGGGAAGTGTCAGAGGGTGGGCACACAGAGACTACAGCTCAGAGGAGGACGACCCAACTTGTGGTATGTGTGTAACATTTCTGTAGTTAATTGTTAGCATCACCAGATTGTTTTATCTGCACTACAAAAATAAGGCACACAGGTAGCGTTAAGTTGTTAAAAAATTCTAAAACAATATTGAGTCGTTTTTAATGATAATGACGTTTTTCACTGACGAGTACTGATGTTACTGACAATAAAATGGCGTTACTTTTATTGAGCTCACTGAAGTGGTTTTCATCAGAGTAGGCTCTCTCTAAGCCATAGGACCTGCAATAGTGATGGGTCTGGTCTTTTTATTTACAATCTATGGTCTGGTCGCGAATGAGCCGGCTCTTTTAAGTGAACGAAAAAAGCCGGTTCCTGTTCGCGAGCCGTTTAATTAATTAATTTATTTATTTATTTGTGTAAAGTAATACAGTAGTAGGCTACAAGGCAGAATGATGTGATGATCTCCGCGCTACAGGTGCTTCCTCCAGTAAGTCGACACTGTCACGTGCATGCTGTGTAACATTGCACGTGACATCCATGTAAATATGGTTTAGATTTTCAAATTCAGATTTTATTTGTCACATATACAGTACAACAGTGGTGGACGAAGTACACAAATCAAGTACTTGAGTTAAAGTACAGATACACTAGGTAAAATATTACTTCAGTAAAAGTAAAAGTACTCCCTTTTAACTTTCACTTGAGTAAAAGTACAAAAGTATTTGTCTTCAAATGTACTTAAGTATCCAAGTACTATCATTTATTAAGGCTATAATGCCCATATAGTTTTTGTCAGCCTCTTGCCCCCTTTAGGCGCCAGGGTTTATTTAAAAAAATACAGATTTTTGAGCTCCAAATTTCAAAAGGCTGTGGTTTGAAAATGATAAGAGATAGAGTCCTACTCTAAACTAGAAAAAGGTCAGGTATGACCAAAAGTATATAAGTAAATACATTTTAAGCATCTAATTTGCATACCATGACATTATATATTGGCGGTTATGTTATTTACAGTACATACACTGATGAACATATTATAGTTTTTTTTTCTTATTCTGAAAAATAAATTTTTATAACTAGGGCTGTGTTGAAAAAATCGATTCACCAATTCTGAATCGATTTTCATATTAATTTCTAAAGATCGATTCGTAACTCAGAGGATCGATTTAATAATAGGCCTAAATTTTCCCGTGAATTTTAATTTGTCACAGAATTCACGCATGCGCGCGAGGTGGAAGGACATTAAAACAACGAACATGGCTGCTTTGAAAACTCCAGAAACACTAACGCTGTCTGTACCAGACAGTAAAAGATGGTGTAATGTGTAAGCTTAAGACCGCAGAGAGGGTGGGCATTACGAGTGACACCTGGACATCCGTATCTACGGAATCTTACATGAGTGTGACAGCACACTACATAGACGAGCTCTGGAACCTCGTGTCTTACGTTCTGCAGACAACCGGTTCAAACGGACCATCGCTCTGTCAGTCTAGCTGAAATGTTAACCAAAGCTATGGAGGAGTGGGGCTGCTGAGTAAAGACCAGCCATAGTCACTGACAACAGCGTGGCGAATATGATCCGTGCGGTTGAGATTACGGGACTAACCCACGTCGGCTGCTTCGCGCACATAATCAACCTGGCCTCGCAAGCCGGTCTCAAACTGCCGAATGTTGCACGCCTTCTTGGGAGAGTAAGGCACATCGCAAAGTTCTTTCATCGCACTACTGCTGATATACCTCTGCGTCCTCTGTCGTCTACACCAGTACAAGTTTGTGAAAGCAGTTGTATCAACACTCTGGAAGGGGCATTGTTCTTTACAACCATAAATACTCCATTAATTTGCAGTTGAATGTCTATAATAATAGTATCAATATGTTGCATAACTACAGTCCTCTAATTCAGGTAACAGCTGGAAAAAAATGCTTTCTTCAAAAACACTTATCTAAATCTCGAAGATCGGATCGGATCGAATCGAATCGAGTAATGATAATCGATTCGAGATCTTGAGAATCGGAATCGAATCGATTCTTGAAATTTGAATCGAAACACAGCCCTATTTATAACAGTAATTTGTAAAAGCAACATTACCAAAATAAAGAATAACTACAACTTCTAATATACCATAACTAGTAAAACGTATGCAAATAGTTATGAGAAATATACACATGTACTGTATGTGTGTGGCATAGTTAGTAGTTTTTTAGAGTGTGGGACCTCTCATAAAGCACAGCACACATCCATCACTTTTATTACGATCGCTGCTTTGATTAGTGCATTCTCGCTGACTATGTTTACCCCTGCCTCTCCCTCCTCGACTGGGTAAAGTGTCAGGATGAACAACACGTATTTGTCCCAAACAGCTGTCAATAGAAGCCGCATTATTCCCAAACTACCGCGGCCACAGCAGTACACGCGCCCCGGCTTCTATCACCTGTGCTAAAGGTAAAGCTGCAGGTGCTAAAGGTAAAGCTGCTAAAGGTAAAGCTGCAGGTGCTACGCGCTCACGGCTTCACTTCCCAACCTCCCCTTCACTACCGCGGCCAGAGCGACTAGTTTTCCTCCCGTTTCTTTCACTGATGTTTGGCAAAATGTGAGAAAAACAGTGTGTGCTTTATGAGAGACGCTGAGAAAGGCACGAGCAGCGGCGCCGCTGTCCAAGTTACACACGCACTCACTCTCGCTCATTCTCACTTTCACTCGGCTGAAAAGACTCTAAAAGGTAGATGTTCTCCCTCAGAATCAGAGTCAGCCATTACTAATACCAAAGCTTCATCACAGGTGTATTTTTTATTTGTTATTTTCATGTTTATCAGCTCGCGTGTAGAGAATGAGGCTTCTATTGAGCCGGTCCTGACACTCCCACTGAGACGCGTCTTTGAGGTCTTCTTCTACAAAATTTTTTAATGGCAACACAAGGAAGGACTAATTTTGCAAAATGTAACTGAGTAAAAAGTAAGATATTTGACTTTGAAATGTAGTGAAGTTAAAGTAAAAATTATCCCTTAATGAAAATACTTAGTAAAGTACAGATACTGGAAAAAACTACTTAAGTACAGTAACGAATTACATATACTTCGTTACTGTCCACCACTGCAGTACAATATGCAGTGAAATGCTTGCACAACTGTTGTGACCTCAAAAAGGAAGTAAGAACAAATAATAAATATAAAATCTCCAAAATCTACAATTAGTTAAAATATAAAAGTATATCATATTGTATGATTTAGTCCTGTACAATGTCTAGAAGTTCAATGTTGTGTGTGTGTGTTTTTTTTCCTGTAGAATATGCAAATATTTAGGTTGATTTGGTGTGTTCCAATACATGTTTGAAGGAACCATGAAAGTCCAGTCAGTTGTGTCCATATGTGGAGTTCTGATTGAGAGTCTGTATAGCCTGCAGGGAGAAGCTTCTCCTCAGTCTTTCTGTATTGGCCTTCAGGGAGCGGAAACGCTTTCCTGAACGCATCAGAGAGAATAGTCCATTGTTGGGGTTCCTGAGGTCCTTCACAATCTTCTTTGCCTTGGTCTAGCAACGCTTGCTGTAAATTGAGCGCAGGTCAAGGAGCTTGGCACAGATGATGCGTTCAGCTGATTGCGCCACCCTCTGAAAAGCTTCTCTGTCCTGCATTGTGCTATTCCCAAACCAGGTTGTGATATTTATTGTGAGGATACTCTCTATGGTGCAGGAATAAAAATTCATAATCACTATCAGTGTCCACTATCAGCTCCTTTGTTTTGCCAACATTAAGGAGGAAGTTGTTCCTCTCCAGATTCCTAATCTCCACCAGGTAGGCCGTTTTGTTATTGTCAGAGATCAGTCCAAACAAAACTGTATCGTCAGCAAATTTGATGATTGCTGTGAAGTTGGTAGTGGCCAAGCGTACAATGTACGTGTACAATGAGTACACCATTGGACTCAGAACCCAACCCTGGCGGGCTCCAGTACTGAGAGTGAGGGAGGCTGAGACATGTCTGCCCAGTCCTACTGCCTGTGGTCTCCCAGTTAGGAAATAAAAAATCCAATGACACAGGGCTAAGTTCATATACTTTACTAATTGTTGCACTTTTGACAGCACGTCTGCACATGGTGGTGTTTTTTAATTTAGATTAGATTAGATTAGATTCAACTTTATTGTCATTACACAAGTACAGGTACAAGGCAACGAAATGCAGTTTAGGTCTAACCAGAAGTGCAATAGCAGTAAAGTGCAGGATATATACAATGGTTGCGTACGTGCAGGATATGGAGATGTACAGGATTTACAGGTAATATGTACAATGAATATAAATATACAGATGGTTATTACTATAAAAGGTGAGTGTGTGCCATAAATATAATTACAGGTGTCTCTTTTCTATCAACAGCATTTACAGGTGAATATGTACTCTAAATGTAATGCAAGACACATACACACACACACTCACTCACATACACACACACATACACACACAACCGTACACACATACACCCAGGGAATTAGACCGGGAGAGCTATACACACACTCACTCACACACACATACACACACACACACGAACACACACTCACACACACACATACACACACTCACATACACACATACACACATACTCACAGGAATTAAACCGGGAGAGCTATACACACAGACACTCACACACACATACACATACGCTGCATACTCACACACACACTCACACACACAAACACACACTCACATACACACTCACATGCACACATACTCACACCTACACACATACACACACACACTCACATACACGCACTCACACACAAGCACACACACACACGCACACTCACACATACATACTCACACATACACACATATACACACACACACACACACACACACACACACACACACACACACACACACACACATATACACACACACACGCACACACACACAAACAAACAAGCACATGTGATATACAGATGTCTCTGACTATGAACAGAATTTTACAGTTAGCTTGTATGTTAGCTTAAGGTAAGCAGTAGATTTAAGGTAGTGCAAACAGTGAAATGTAAACAGTTGGTAGCAAAGGTGCAGTAGTGCAAGGGATGGTGGGATGGTGGGGGATGAGAGGAGAGTCTGTGAGGGGAGTGGATGGTGGTGGGGGTAGAAGAGTCTATGAGGGTAGTGGCATGGTGGGGGGGTGAGAGGAGAGTCTGTGAGGGGAGTGGCATGGTGGGGGGTGAGAGAGGAGTCTGTGAGAGGTGTGGGGTCAGCAAGGGTTAGAGTTCAGTAAAGACACAGCTCTGGGGAAGAAACTGTTCTTTAGTCTGCTGGTTCTAGTCCGGAGGCTCCTGAAACGCCTGCCGGAGGGGAGGAGGGAGAACAGTCTGTGGGCTGGGTGAGAGGAGTCCTTAAGGATGCTGCGAGCTCGACGCAGACAGCGTTTCCTCTGGATGTTTTCGATGGCAGGAAGTGGAGTCCCTGTGATGCGTTGGGCAGTTTTCACCACCCGCTGCAATGCCTTGCGCTCCGCGACAGAGCAGCACCCATACCACACTGTGACACAGTTCGTCAGGATGCTTTCTATCGCGCAGTGGTAGAAGTTCACCAGGATGGCCGAGGAGAGCTGGTTCTTCCTCAGTGTCCTCAGGAAGAAGAGGCGCTGGTGAGCCTTCTTGACCAGGCTGGAGGTGTTGGTTGTCCAGGTCATGTCAGCCGAGATGTGGGTCCCCAGGAACTTGAAGCTGGAGACACGCTCGACGTCCATTCCATTGATGTGGATGGAGTTACAGTTCAGAAGTCTTTTGCTGTGTGTCATGTTGAGTCGAATCTCATCCATTTTGTTCACTAGCGATCGTACATTGGCGAGGAAGATACTGGGTAAAGAGAGCCGGTGAGGTGTTAGCTTTAGCCTAGCTCTGAGTCCACCACGTCTACCCCTTCTCTGTTTACGTTCTCGACGCGCCCGAGCACTTCCGCCGGGAAGAATGAGCTGCCACGGGCGTCCTAGTGATTTCAGGAGGGAGTCGAAGGTTGTCCATAAAACCGTCGGAAAATTGCAAACCAATATCCAAAAGCTCACTCCGGGTGTACGATGTAAAGGCACAACTGTTCTGCACAAACAGACCCGAGATAAGCAAGAGTAATACTGCAAAATTGCAGAAACTGGAGAGAACCCGAGCCTCGCGATGTACTCGCGCCGCCATCTTGGATCTTAATATCATCGACGTTACAACCTGGTCTGGAGGGAGATCAATCTAGGCTGGAAGGAGGGCAAAAACTACAAGAGGAGACTGTTCCTTGAAGGACATTTGTCTCCCCCTGCCCACATGGATGACATTTTCAGGACCCGCTGCCGAGGGAGCCGTATCTTGCAGGACAGAACACACCCAACCTTTTCTCCCTGCTCCCATCTAGCAGGCGGTACAAGGACACCACAAAGGCTGCAGAAACAATTTTTTCCCCAGGGCCAATACAGAACAAACACCATCCTCTGTAGCATCGCTGAGAGACATGCAAGAGTACATTTTTGAAGCAAAAAGCTATCTACAGTTGCATGAAAAAGTATCTGAAGCCTTTTCAATTTCTCACATTTCTGCACAAAATCACCATAAACCTGATCTGACCCTTTGATCTTTGTCAAAATGACACAAATAAAAAAAACAGTGTCTGCTTTAACTAAAACCACTAGGGATGCATTGATTGGGAAATTCTGGGCCGATACCGATACCGATGTTTAAAATAACATCTTGGCCGATGGCCGATTCCGATGCCGATGTTTTTTCTTTTTGTTATTTATTTAGACATACAAGTCTTTCGGCTCTTGATCACACTATCCTAGAATGAGCACAGATTCAATCAGACCAATTTATGGAACACAAACAACCTTTAATGTCACTTTCTGGTTGACATTAGTGTGAGTGCAACAAGCTGACTCACTAGCACAGGACTTCAAAGTTCTTTTGTACTCAACACAAAACGTCAGCGAATAAAAGTCGTGAATCCAAAGTTCTTCGTTTGACTGTTTAATTATAAATTATAAAACATAAAACTTAGAACATTTACTTTTTCTTATAGATTACTGTTGTTTGCATAGGTCAAAAGATTGTGTTGCTCCAAAATCCAATGGCTTCTGACTGTTTCACAGGATTCTATTTCTTTCATACTAAGTTTAACAGCCAATCAAATTACAATATGCTACATCACTGGTTAACTGTTTACATTCCAATTTCTACGTTTCAGTTGCAACACAGGTATTTCTCAGATTTTACAAAATAAACTAAAATATTATTATTTCCATAGAAATGGCTTCAACATATCCCGGTCCCTAATTGACTAGGCTATAACATATCAATTATCAACCTAAATTTAAACTGAAGTCATTTACAATTACATTTAACACTTTCTTACTTCCTTTTAAACAAGAAACATCTTCTACTCACAAGAAAGTATTTAAAATAAACATTAACTGGTAAGTATTAACCTCTAAATACTCAATACTAGTACACAGACTATTCAACTAATTATTTCTGTTCTATTCTATATTTTCTCTTCTATCTTCAGTCTTCTCCCTGCAACAAACAAAGTTTAGTTATGGGTCTTTGAATAATGCTGGTCTTTGTCTGAACTTCAGCACTTCTGACAATGCCTTTGGAGTCGGGCATCACCCTCATAATTCTGCCTAACATCCAGGAGTTCCTTGGCAGGAATGAATCTACGACAAGGACAACATCTCCAACCTTGAAACTTCTCTTTAGGCCTAACCATTTTTGCCGTTCTTGCAGAAGCGGTAGGTATTTGTGAGTCCACCTTTGCCAAAACAGATCCGCCATATATTGTATTTGTCTCCAGCGCCGGCGGGCATAGACATCATCCTTAGTAAACACACCAGGTGGAAAACTAGGCTGCGTTTTCAATGCGAGCAGATGATTCGGCGTCAGCGGCTCAAGGTCATTGGGGTGATCTGTGTTTGTGGTTAAAGGTCTTCCATTGATGATGCTCTCAACTTCGCAGAAGAGAGTGTGTAGTCCTTCATCTTCTAAGAGCTGTTGTTTCACAACAGAGCTCAGCACTTTCCTCACTGTACGTATTTGACGCTCCCAAATACCGCCATGGTGAGATGCAACAGGAGGGTTAAAAATCCATTGCACACCCTTTCTCATCAAGACTTCATTGATACGAGACTGATCCAGCTCTACCAATGCCTCACGCAGCTCTCGTTCAGCGCCGACAAAGTTGGTGCCATTGTCGGAACAAATAATTGACACTTGACCTCTTCTGGCTTGAAAACGCCGTATGGCACTAATACATGAATCAGTGTCAAGAGAATGGGCTACTTCTATATGTACTGCCCGGACAGTTAAACACGTGAAGAGCACTCCATAACGCTTAACCTTTACACGTCCTCTTCTGACCTTGAAAGGTCCAAAATAGTCTACACCCGTGTTGGTGAAGGGTGGTTTGTCAGGGAGCAGACGGTCTTGAGGCAGATCTGCCATTTTCTGCTCTCCTGCCTTGGCATGCAGTCTTCTGCAGAAGTTGCACTCTGAAATTACTTTTCTTGCTGCTGCATTGGCTCTTGGTATCCAGTACTGTTGTCGCAATATGGCTAAAACGTGGTTCCTACCTCCATGTCCACACTCTTGATGAATGTGGTGGAGAATGAGGTGAGCGATTCTGTGCTGTCTATGCAGAATGGCAGGATGCTTAGCCTCCTCAGGCATCGACGATCTGTTCAAACGTGCTCCTACTCTCAACACATCCTCTTGCAAGTATGGATCCAGTTTGAAAATAGGACTGTTCTTTTTCACACTGGAGCCTGCCGGCTGCAAAGCGTGTATCTCCTCCTTGTAGGTTTGTCTCTGACTATATTTAACCAGTTCAATTTCAGCTCTGGATAGATCTTCCACGGTAAGTATTATTTTTTCCAGGTTTTTCTTGTACATCACCATTTGCTGTTCAACTATAGCTCTGCATTTCTCTGGATCATAGTCATTTTGCTGTATGTTCTGCTCAAACTCCTTTCTCTTCTCGCTCAGGTTCTGCAATTGCTTTCTCACTTGCAAAATCCAGGCTGCCGCCTTTTTTAACTTATATCAACTGGAGTAATACTCAAAGAGCGGACTCAGTGCATTTGTGCACTCGTTAGAGTTTTCGCATGACACTGCAGCGGATGTTTTCACCTCAACATCATCTTCATTCAGGTAAGGCCACTGTTCAGGTTGTTTCGGCCGTTCAACTTCTTTTCGCAGGAAACTAGGTCCCTGAAACAAGCTCTTACTTTCCATGAAGCTCTTGATCTTCAAACCTCTGGAAGCCTGATCTGCTGGGTTTTGCGATGTGTTGACATACTTCCACTGAGAAGGTATAGTCGCTTCTCTAATGAAAGAAACACGATTGGCTACAAACGTCTTGAAACGAAGGGCATCGTTTTCAATGTACTTTAGTACTGTTGTACTATCCGTCCAGAAAACCGACTCCATCAGAGGAATCTCAAGTTCTTTTTTCAACATCCGATCGATTTTGACTGCAACCATTGCTGCTGTCAACTCCATTCTCGGGACTGTGATCTGTTTGAGTGGAGCGACTCTAGACTTTCCCATCAAAAATGATACATGTTTCTCACCCCGGTCATTTGTCAGCAAGAGATACGACACAATGCCATATCCATCTTGACTAGCGTCTGAGAAATTGTGTATCTGAGCGGTGTTTGTGGGCCCAAATGTGGGGGGTTTGAAGCATCTGTTCAGACTGAGTTCTGAAAGCTTGCCTAAGTCTGTCAGCCATGTCCGACATTCCTTTTCATTTATTTCTTCGTCCCAACCTTTCTTTTCTTGACAGAGATCTCTTAAAATGAGCTTGATAGGTAGTAAGAGTGGTGCCAAAAAACCCATTGGGTCATACACTGAACTGACTACAGATAAAATGCCCCTTCTTGTACATGGCTTGTCCGGCAGATGTATTTTGAACCTGAAGCTGTCAGAACTTGTACACCACTGCATGCCTAATGCCCGTTCCACTGGTAACTCATTATGCTCCAAAACAAGATCTTTGACTTCAGCCGCTGCGTTCATGGTCAGGAATGGAGCCCAGCAGGGCTCTGCTGTTGCTGACCCACTTGGTCAAATGAAAACCACCATTTGCGCACAAGCTCATCAGCTCCATCACAAGAGCAACGGCTTTATCTTCTGTGGCTACTGACTTCAAACAGTCATCCACATAAAAGTTCTTGAGGACTGTCTGTGTGGCTTCTGTGGTACTCTTTGATGCTGCATCTTCCGCTGTTCTTCTTAATGCATAGGACGCACAACTAGGAGATGACGTAGCACCAAACAAATGCACACACATTCTGTACTCTTCTGCTTCCACATTCAGATTACCATCTGGCCACCAAAAAAAGCGTAGCAAATCTGCGTCTGTATCTGGAATCCGCACCTGGTAAAACATGGACTCTATATCTGCCATCATGGCTACAGGCTCCTGTCTGAATCTCAACAATACTCCGATGAGGGTGTTAGTTAAATCAGGCCCTTGCAACAACTGGTCATTTAACGACACACCTTGGTAAGTTGCCGCACAGTCAAAGACGACTCTGAGTTTCCTCTTTTTTGGATGGTAAACCCCATGGTGTGGAATGAACCATACTCTTCCATCATGGCGAATCAACTGTTCTTCTGGAATCCTTACTGCATAACCTTTTTCCAGTATGTTGTCCATAAAAGCTTTGTACTCTTGAAAGAAATCTGTATTTCTACTGAACTTTCTCTTCAAAGAGTTAAGTCTCTGTTCAGCAATACCACGGTTGCATGGCATCTTCACCTTGTCATCCTTCAAAGGCAACTTAATGCAGAAATGACCATCCACGAGTTGAGCTGACGTTGTCACCGTATACATGAACTGTTTATCATGCTGTGACTGTTCTCGTCTGTCGTCACATCCTCTTTCTGGAAAATCTGCATTATAGTGCTTCATCAGCATGTCTTCAACGCTTATCACAGAAATACGATTGACAAGGAAACTTTGACTTTTGTTATCACCTGACTCCTTTTCTTGGCATCTGCTGATTGGCCCATTGACAACCCAGCCAAGAGCTGTCTTCACAGCATATGGTCCGTCGTTCTGACTATTAATAATCTCCCATGGCTCCATGGCTTTGTACGCATTGACACAGATGAGCAAACCAACTTCTGCTTCAAGTTTTGGAAGATGAACTCGACTCAGGTAAGACCACTTCTCCAAATCTTTCTTATGTGGGATGTTGGCCTTTTTTGCAGGTATATCTGGCTGAGTATACACACTGGGAAGCTGTATGTAATCTTGCTCCTCTAATCCACACACCTCCAGATCGGTAAGTTCATAGCTATCCAATTTCTGTTCTTGCGCTATAGTACGAAGCATAAACTCTGTCTTTCTGCCCCGCATATTCAACTTCTTTGCCAATTCTTCAGTGCAGAAAGTTGCTGTACTTCCTTGATCCAAGAAAGCATAGGTCTTGATTATCTTTGTGTCTTTCTTGTGTTTTATCTGCACAGGTACGATGGGAAGAATACACTCTCTGTTCCCGGCCCCAGTATGGTTACCTTTTCTGCACCCTGCAGACACAAGAGCACTTGTGACTTCACTTGTGGTTTGTGTGGTGTCGTCTGCACTGTCGTTCTTTGATGAAGCATCTTCCTTAACAACATGCAAGATAGCTGGGTGCTTGAATGAACAATATGGACAAGAGGCTCTTTTTTTACAGTCCTTGGACATATGACCTGCCGTCAGACACCCAAAACAAAGGCCATTCATTTTCAAGAACTGAATTCTTTCTTTCAGAGGCTGTTCTTGAATCTTGTTGCAAGCATTCAGTGCATGGTTCTTTTGACAGTAAAGACAGGGACTTTGATAAACACTTGCTGACTTGGTTGCAAATGGTTTCTTCTCAGATTGGCTTTTACTGACATTATTTTCAGTAGCAGACACATTCACAGCAAAGCTGCTTCTTTTAGACTCAGTTTTTCTAATGCTTGGTTGCTTTTTTGATCTGTTCTGATTACTTGAAGTGGAGTCCAGAATATCTCCAAACAGCAGGTCATTGGCAACCTTTGCTTGTCGGTACACATATTCCACTAAATCAGGGAACCTGGCCCTTTTTCTTGTTCTTTCTTGAATGTCATAAGCATAACTTCTCCATCTTTCCTTCAGTTTGAATGGCAGTTTGGATAAAATGGACTTCATGTTGGTAGGATTGTTCATTTCGTCCATGTAGTCCACATCATTTATTGTGTTACAACATCCAACCAAGAACAAAGCAAACGCATTCAATTCTTTTCTGTCCTCCGGCCTTATCTGAGGCCATTCCATAGCCTTCTTGATATAAGCTGTAGCGATGGTCATTTCATCTCCATAGTGACGATCAAGCAGTTCTCTGACTTCTTTATAAGCTCTATCGGGTTTCATGTGCTCACAGCTCCGAATGAGATCAAGTGGCTCTCCACTTGTAAACTGTTCAAGGTAGTACAGCCGGTCCTGATGACTGTCTGTTTTACTGTCGATAGCATGCTCAAATGCCCTTATGAAAGATCTGTAAGTCAGAGGATCTCCTGTAAATGTGAATACATCTCTTTGAGGAAGTTGAGACAAACTCTGTTGTTTAATGAGCATCTCAGTGACTTCGTTTTGACGCTGTAAAACTTCATGCAGACTATGATTAAGATGTGCGGCTGACAGCATCAAACCTTGACGATGACTTTCTTCTATCTAAAGCACCAACTTGAGAGGCTGGCTTTGAATTAAATGCAAGTGATGTCTTACCAGCTCCGCGACGCACATAATCGTTTACACTGTGTTTTTCTTGCTTATACATTGAAGATTCGAATGTGGGTACCTAAGGGATCTAATAAATCACATTTAAATTCTTGAACATCTTCAAATTCTTCATACACCTTCAGTTTGGCATCTGAAGCAGCAAGCTCAGTTTCAAGCTCCAATTGCTCTTTTCTAATTCTCAAATGAATTTCTTCTTGTGCTATTGCTTCTCTCTTTTTCATTGCTGCAGCTCTTGCCAACAGTGCTTCACGTTCAGCTTTAATTCTCAACATTGCAGAAGTTGTACTGGAAGTCCGGCCTACCACGGAGTTAGCTTTGGAAACACTATCATGTGGCCTAATATCATCTTCCTCATTGTTTAAGACATCTGCAATCCATTTGTTTGTGTCTTCTATAAACCGCTGAAATTCTGAAAATCTGTTCTCATAAGTATTTTGATCCGCTTTCTTATCATCTTCATCTATTAACTCACACAACTCTTTATTAATCCGTTGATACTGTCTTAAGCATCTTTCGAACCGTTGCAATTCTTCATCTTTAATTAAATTAACGTTGTGTTCATTTTCCTTCAATTTGGCTAAATCATGCTTCTGTTTGGTTATTTGTGCCAATTTTCCCTTGCGTTCTTTTTTCAGCCTGTTTAGTTTCTCCTCTACAGCCTTTTCTGTGGGCTTTGGCGCCCTCTTTTGGTCAACACACGCAACTGCGCTTTCATCTGCCATGTCATATCACTTTACAAATCTTCACATAAAACTGTCACAATTCTTAATATTGTCCACAGCTTCTAATCTTATTAACACACGTTTATAAGAGTCACTGATGTGTAGGATTTATTTATGCCAAGCTCTATAACTTTTAAGATAAACTATCCAGTGAACACTTAGGCTTCTGTCACTTTTAAACAATGGCTAATAGAGTCATGAAGAAAATATCAGACCTGTTCAGGGAATGTCTCATTTAGCCGACGACTCATTCTCTAGGTAGGCTACCTCTGGCTTTCTTTTGCTGCAACGTAATTTTCGTCCTTCTATGTTACCGTTGTTAGCAGCCGCTAGCAGGTTTCCTTCAGCTCCGCCCGGTCGTTAGCTTGCCGTCATCACGGGCATCCATTATATTGGCACGTGGCTCGTCTGTAGGCTTCGTCGAGCAGTCTTTTGACTTTAGATGTGAGTGCAACAAGCTGACTCACTAGCACAGGACTTCAAAGTTCTTTTGTACTCAACACAAAACGTCAGCGAATAAAAGTCGTGAATCCAAAGTTCTTCGTTTGACTGTTTAATTATAAATTATAAAACATAAAACTTAGAACATTTACTTTTTCTTATAGATTACTGTTGTTTTGCATAGGTCAAAAGACTGTGTTGCTCCAAAATCCAATGGCTTCTGACTGTTTCACAGGATTCTAATTCTTTCATACTAAGTTTAACAGCCAATCAAATTACAATATGCTACATCACTGGTTAACTGTTTACATTCCAATTTCTATGTTTCAGTTGCAACACAGGTATTTCTCAGATTTTACAAAATAAACTAAAATATTATTATTTCCATAGAAATGGCTTCAACAATTAGTTATAACCTTATTTATGACAAGTTCTTTACTTTTCTGAAAAATAACATTCAAAAACATTTGACTGCTAATCAATGAAAAGATTATTTCAGTACATTGCCCAACAAAATTATTTGAGTGGTTTTAGCCTGATAAACTTACTCAATGAGATTATTTTCAACCCACGTCCTCCACTACAGAGAAAGGCTGGTCATCTAAAGCGATGAACTCCATCACCTTGTTTGTTATTTGTTTCGCTTTGGCGCTGTCTGGAGGTAGCTGTTTGGCTTTCTCAAATGCCGTGTCAATTGAAGTCTGAATCTTAGCGGGGGTTTGCACTTTCTTGGCAGCTTTTTCCGTTTTTGGTTGCGTTCAGCTTGCAGGTAATCGCCGTACACCGCCTCGTGCCTGCTTTTCAAATGTACAATGAGATTTTTTGTGTTTAAATGACTTTCTAACAGCCCCCCCTCTTGAAATTTCAACGGAACACGTATTGCAAACTGCAAAACGCTAATCTTTCTCTGAAACTGTAAAATATTGCCACAGGACCGCCATCTTCTTTGTTTAATCTGAGTTACTGAGGACGGAGAGTGAGCGGGCGCCCTCTCCCGTCTCGGACGCGGTATCTCATCAGACATCGGCGAATGTCATTTTTATTTCCCGATGGCATTTAACGAGGCAAATAACGGCCGTTACCGATGTTCAGCCGATGCATCGGTGCATCCCTAAAAACCACCCAAACATTTTATAGGTTTTCATATTTTTATGCATATTGTTGCAGCATCCATCCTCTTTTTAGCTTCAACTGTCTGACAGACAGCCTCAGCTTTTCCTGCAAAACATCTTGATAAACTTTTGAATTCATTTTTCCATTAATGATTGCAAGTTGTCCAGGCCCTGAGGCAGTAAAACTGCCCCAAACCATGAGGCTCCCTCCACCATGCTTCACGGTGAGGATGAGGTGTTGATGTTGGTGAGCTGTTCCATTTTTCAGTCCACAAAATATTTTGCCAGAAGTTCTGTGGACTGTCTAAGTGTCTTTTGCGAACATTAAACGTGCAGCAATGTTTTTTTAGACAGCAGTGGCTTCCTCCGTGGAGTCCTCCCACCATTCTTGGCCAGTGTTTTACATATAGTCGATGTATGCACAGAGATATTGGACTGTGCCAGTGATTTCTGTAAGTCTTTAGCAGACACTCTAGGGTTCTTTTTTACCTCTCTGAGTATTCTGCACTAGTGATGAGTCGTTCATGAACGATTCGTTCTTTTTGAACGAGTCTTTAATATGACTCAGGAACAACTAGTCATCTCAGAGAGCGAGTCGTTCATTTTTGTGTAGACCCGCGCATGCGCATTCCGCCACATCTCATACAGGAAACAGAAAGGAGTCATTCATCTCCCAAGTCGTTCGTTCGTTCGTTCACCAAGTCCCAGCCCCATAGAGAAAGAGTATGCAGTTACCGGAAACAGAAAGGACTCGTTCATCTCCCGAGTCGTTCATTCAAGTCCCCGTAGGCTGAATGCAGAAACAGAAGGACTCGTTTATTATATTGTTATTGTTTATATTGCGCTTTTCTCCCGAGGGACCAAGGGACTCAAAGCGCTTACAGGCCATCCATTATTCATTCATACACAGTCATAGTAAGTTACAACTGTAGCCACAGATGCCCTGGGGCAGACTGACAGAGACGTGGCAGCCATTTTGCGCCTACGGCCTCTCCGACCATCACCACATACATTCACTCAACATTCATACAAGGCAAGGTGGGTTAAGTGTCTTGCCCAAGGACACAACGACAGTATGAATTGTGGGGAGAGCGGGAATCGAACCCACTACCTTCCGGTTGAAAGACGACTGCTCTACCACTGAGCCACTGCCGCCCCAATTATTAAATTTAATTAAAAAAATTTTTTTTAATTTATTTATTTTATATCCCTAAACAATGGATTATCTTGTCCAACAAGCAAATAAGCTAATAATTCTTTCAATTACAGTGAATCATGAACACGAGACTCTCCAGTTTTCAGTCCCTAACCAAGCCTCTTCCATGGAACCTCTTAAATGGTCCTCGTGTAAGGGCGCCGCCATACGGCAATTTTACGGCGAAATACAGCGATATGTCACTGTCCACCAGAGGGCAGGCTCCAAAAGCGGAAATATAAGAAGAAGCCCAATGGTGACTTTACAAGTGTAAAAATCATGTTTAGACCCTGGTACAAAAGATGGGGTGTAACCGCCATTTTATTGCCCTGTCGTAATGACTATATTGGTGAATAAGGGACCAATGAGCGGATTATATCCATGTTTATTTACAATCTATGTCCCCAACACATACGCTTTGTTGTATTTACTCAGCTTGCCAGTAGGTGGCAAATCAGCCTACCTAATACAACGTAACTAAGTTGGGCAACTTGCTGTAGGCCGCAATAGCCTACGTGTTTTGTTAGGGATGTATTATTGTTATTCAGGGACTCAGCAGACAGCATTTTGTCTGTATGTCTAAAACACAGAGAATAGGAAGAGTAGACCTCTTCTTGCCGACAAACCCTTTTGCTGTATGCATGAAGGCTAGCTATAGGCCTATATTTTTGACATTTTTATATTAGTTTTGTGCATTAGACCACAAATCAATAAGAGTGTTTCCAAAACCAAAGTCACACAAATTTCCTTTAAACTAAAAGACAATTTCCTTTTCTTGCCACCTTAGTAGGTTTATGCATGTCATAAATGTGTGTATAACATATATTTCAGCATTGGTTTACCCTGAGTACTTTATTAATAATAATAAAAAAGAAACAAAACAAACCCTCCCAAGGTCAAGGCAAATAACTCCTGATTAGACAAAAAGTGAATTCATAAAGACATTAATATTTTATGTAAATATAAATAAGCTATATTTACTTAGTGTGCGATTTTTTTTTAAATTAGTGTTGCAACATTGAGTAGAAACATTTATTTTAAATGACACATAACATAATTTTAGAATGCAAACTTAACAATAACCTTCATCAACAAGTCACAATTTAACATACACATTCCTGGGATTGGTTAAAGTTCTGGCAAATCCTGCTGTAGTTCACACACACACACACACACACACACACACATACATACATACATACATACAAAAAGTATTAAATATCATCCCTGTTGTTATTATCATCAGAATCAACATATTCACTAGAGTCAAGTGTGATCTCAGAACAGTCTTATTCAAGAATATTCAAAAAAAGATTCAGCTTGGCATTCATTCATTCATTTTCTACCGCTTAGTCCCGTTAGGGGTCGCGGGTGACTGGAGCCTATCCCAGCAGCTTTGGGCCTGAGGCGGGATACACCCTGGACAGTGGCCAGTTAGTCGCAGGGCTGACATTTAGAGACAGACAGTCACAGACAACCATTCACTCTCACATTCATTCAATGATTGAATGAATGAATGAATCAGCATGGCACACAACATTTAAAAGTCTTTAATTACATTTTGCACTGTCCACTTCTGTCCAGTGCATTTCTGTATTACAAGTTTGGAGTTGTGAATTTCTAGACAATTCTGAGTTTCTCTGTTCTTTATTTCCTTGCCCTAAAAAAAAGAAATGTAAAGAAACAAAGCATCACAAAGAGTGTCATCACCAAAACCTCATTATACAATACTTTATACAAGATACTGTTTGGATTGAATTCTCTTAATTTTCTTTAAAGCTATGTAAGCAGTACCTGAGCAAAGTCCCAGTGAATGCTCATTCCTTTCTGCATAGCCTCTTTGCAGTTGAAGAGGCCAGGCTCTGTTTCCTTGTTGCCAATGTCAGTTAGGCACCGGTTGTCATTGTACTTGTGAGACTTTATGCCACCAATGTAGAGCTCACCATTTGAACGATAAAATACGTGCTAGAAGATAATAAAAAATGAACTAGTATCCTGTTTTTTTACATGTTGCAATAATGTATAGCTGTTTCATTTACCTGAGGTCCATAGTAGTAGCAGTTAAAAGCAATAGGTGTGTGACCTGGCACAGGGCCCTGGTCTATGCATAGATTAGCATCAAGATTCTTCAGCTGGAATATGACAATCGAATATACTCTGTCACTATTAACCACCATTTTAATGACAAAACATCTGTCAAACAAGAGAAAACAACACTTACTCCTCCATAGCCTAACAGGTTTTCCAAGGGGTCCAATTTAGGATACACATTTTCCAGATACCACTTGAAAGGTTTACATTTCAAAGTCTCCCTCAGCTTTTTCCGCTCACTTATGTCTCCAATGTCAATCCCGTGGTTCTGCAGAAGTTAAGAGTAATCTGTGTTATTGTATTCCAAAATACTATGCAACTAAAGGTCTATTGTTCATGATCCCAACTCTGTTTTGTGTACATTACACACACCCTCATTATATTGCATAATTATCCAAAGCAGCTGTGGACTAAGGTAAAAGGGAGTGCCATTAAAAAACAAAAAAACAAAAAATAAAACAACTTTATACTAAGATATGAACACATCTCATTTTGAATTACCTCAAATGGTAAGTTCCAAGCAAGATTCACATTGTGTTTATACTCGTCCATCCAAACTTCTGCAACCCTCAGTGCATTTCTCTTCATGGCGGAACTTAGATCGGGCATGTAAGGCTTGTGGTTCCTCTCAATGTGGGCAATCTTTGAGCAGGAACTACCTCAATACTGCCACCACATGTCCAGACCTGGGCCAGAGTAAAAGCACACATTCTTAAAAAAAAAAAGCTTTGATTTGATATTGTCACTGCATTCAACATGGTTAATTTTGTGCATCAACATACATTATACTATTTTTATATTCTTTATTCCCTATACCTGTATGTTTTAATGGAACAGGGCAGATATACTAGTTACGCTTCAAACACAACCCAAACACTGACTTATGTCATTTTGAAAGAAAAGTTCTACCAAAAAGCATTCATAATCACACTTTTTAAAAGGATTTGATTGATACTACTGTGGCTCACTCACACGTATTCCTAGCTCAACATTTTCTCCACCATAGACTTTCATTCCTTCATCAAGCACTCCAATTTCCCCTAGAAACGCTCTGTCTGCAACCAGGATTCCCATGACAGACGGGCTCCTGAAATCAAGCGAAAAATATATATTTTAATCCAACAAACTTTAACAAAAACATAACATCTTACTGGTCTTATTTGAACGTACTTTGCAGGCAAAGAGCTGTCTTTGAGTTCGTAATACTCAGGTGTGAAGCTCTCATACATGCACCACAAGGCCCAGTCAAAGGCGTGAGAGGCTGGTAGGTAATCTGTTACTTTAAGGTCATCAAAGTTGACCCTGTCGAACACAGGTGATGTCACCACAGTTCGATCTTTCTTGATTTGGGTTAACAAAGGCTCTGCCCTGCATGAGAAAAAGAGAAGTGGTGTTTACATCCAAGTAAAAATGCCAGTTCAAACATCAGTGAAGTAAACTTGTGCTGTCTGCCATCTGCTTGTCCGACAACAGATACACAACTGGATCTAGTAAAAAAAAACAAACATCTAGCCATAAGTGGAATATGTATTGTTGTAAATGTGTTAAATAAAAATTAACTACAAATCTTGTAAATCAAGCAGGCTGAGCATCTTTGGTATAGTTCATTATCATTAATAAACTTAATTCAAGAACAAAATAGTCAGCAATACACTTCTCCTTTCTTTTACCAACTTTTTGTTAATTTAGACTGTGCTTTAAATAGAGGTGTAGGCTACTTGCTCATCCTGCAAAGTGTGCTACCCGTACCACATTTCATGGACCTCTATGTGGGCATCAAGGATGGCCACAACGTCAGCAGTAGCAGCCCTCCAACCGGACGCCCTAGCAAAAGCAAGCCCACGCTGTTCATTGTGTCTCACTCGTGTGATTTTGAGCTTTGGGTTTTCCTCCAGGATGTTCTTAATATAAAGGTCAAATTCCCCCTTAAGATTTTCTGAAATCACAAAAAAAAAAATACAAGGGTATTACTGGTTTAAGTGGCTGCTGTTAACATGTCTAGTAAAAACATTTTCTTTTGACAGCAGCCAGTTAAACCACTTCCCCTAGTCACAAACAAAACATAAAAAGATAAAGATAAAAAAAATACCACCAATATAAATACTGACCTGTATTCTGGGCTTGAAGATGGATTCAAACATTATTTAAAATTATACAAAATAAAAAAAATTCTATATCAACCCACCATTAGAACTGTTGTCATCCACCAATATGATCTCCTTTAGTAGATGCTTTGGTGTGCGGTTAACAATACTACGCATAGCTCTTTTAAGGATAGACAGAGCCTCATTCAGGTAGATCAGCACCACACCAACGGTGGGCAGGTCCTTTGGGTATGTCTTTTTCAAACACCTGCGTATAAACAAGGAACAGGGTGCAGTCTTATCTACTTTGCATTGCTCTGTCATTGTTGGAAGTGGAATTTCAGGCTAATGTGAATATAATAAAAATTCAAGGAGAGTATGTTACCCTTTGTCCCTGGTGTCTGGGAGCTCTCGATCAAGTGGAAGCTGGTCACTGAGAAACACATTATATCCATAGAGTTCAAACAATGCCTGGGCTTCTCTCTGCTCATCCTCGGACAGATTCTCCCCCCACTCCTTAAACAAGGGTGAGCTTGGGAACAGTTTAGTAGACTTTTTTGGCTTCTCTGGTTCCTTTTGCTCTTCTATCTCCGGCTTCTCCTGTTGTTTCTGCTCTGAAGGTGGTTGATCAGCTGCTGATTTTCTGTGCATTTGTTTGTCCTCCACCAGCAGATCTTGCATGGCATCCTGCTTTTTTTCAAATGATTTAATGGCATTGTCTATACACAGTGGATAAAGAAAAAGAAAAGAAAGAGAAAATAAGATACTGAAATTGAGCTATTGAGACATATATTGCACATTGTCCACTGTATATTCTCCACTGTCTATATTTCAATATTTTGTTCTTGTGATATTTATTTTTTATTATATTTCAAATATAAAATATTGTATATGGCACTCAGTGTGGGCAGCAAAGTAAGAATTTTATTGTACAAGTAATTGTGAATATGACAAACACTTTTGAATTTAAAACAACTCACTGTTAAAATGACCTGTAATGTATGCTAATTGTAATTGAGAGTAGGCTAAATTGGCCAATTAGTTTTGTCAGTCATTTTCATAACTTTTTTTATTTTTGTTTAGGCTAGCCTATACACTTTGGGCTACAGATAAAATGAACGAAAAGCAATTGAAATAGCCTAAGTTTGACTTACTGAGGTTGTTGATGCTTCCCTCTAAATCAGAAAAGCTCTTTATTAGTTGCGGTGTGTCCAGCTCTTTGTCACTCGTCTGTCTACTCTCTAACTCCGATGTCGTTCCAATGTAGTAACAAACTCCAATCCCTCCAAGGAGAAGCGCACACGTCTTAAACCATGCAGCTCTCATGTTCATCCTTTGCTGTTCAGCGGCATCTGAAGTGCAGGCTAACAATGTAGCTCTTTTAAACTGAGCAGCAACCTGTGCACCTTGATTAACGGGTTTACCCACGTCAATTAATCATGCCATCAATAATAGAACACTTTATTTTTTTAGCCTACTAACACTAAACAGATAATACATAAGCGCTTTGATTCCCCTTTCATTAAACCTCCGCTGTGTTGCCAATGTCAATATGGCAAAATGTTATCTTAAAGTGCAGTAGAAATGTAGGTAATCTGAAACACCTAAGCTTCAAATTGTTTTATTTGACGTTGTAACAAAAGATAGTTTCCTACACCTGAAACTGTGGTCAAGCCATCCCCCTAAGTGAGGACCTCCTGATTCCCTGTTGGTAATTTCAGAACAATCTCATTTCAAAATAATAATTTAAAAAAAAGAAAATTAAAAAAATCCAATTTTAGAATAAAATAAGTAATTTTGGAGTTAAAACACCAGTTATGAATTTTCAGGGGGCTTTTATTGTGAAATGCAAATTCAGATTAGATTATATAGTCCTATGTTGCTCCACAGAAGTGGAATGACCCTTTGGCAACTGATAGTTTAAAAACAAACAACAACAAAAAAAATTAAATATATAAACTTATATAAAAAATTCTGTCAGTTATGCATTTTTAGGGGACTTTTATTTTGTAATAGTACATTAGATTGTCCTGAAATTACTTATTTTAATATTCTTTTGAATGTATGAGCGTTGGAAGTAACAAAAACATTGTAACAAAGTTACAAAACTGAAATACAGTCTAAATTGAATAATAAGTTTGTGAATTAGAAATATTTCTGATCGAAACTGAATATTAACTGATAAAATTGCGTGAACACTGAGCGATAAAATTTTTGTTAAACTGACATTGATCAGTTCACGAGCATTTAATGTGGGTTCGATTCCCATCCAGGACAGGGCCTTTCTGTGTGGAGGTTGTTCTTCCCGTGTCTGCATAGGTTTTCTCCGGGTACTCTGGTTTTCCCTACCACCAAAAACATGTGCTAAACCAAATGCTAAATATGCATTTTATTTACCGTACTGTACATAAATTTGTGTGTAGCATTAGTATGCAGTTATTTTATTGGAGTTTTTGTTGCTGTGGTGTCTCACTGTTACATTCTCTAACTTTGACTACAGTTTGAAACCCTTTTATCCTATTTAATAACATATACTGGCTACCTTTTTTATTTCTTTATGTTATGTTTTATAAATCATAAGCCTTAAAGGAAGAAATCAAGTGGTAGCCTAATTTTCAATCTTAATGTTAGCTACAAGAGAAACTAGCTAGCTGCACATTAGCAACACATAAAAAAGTTAAGAATTTATAGATTTTGAAAGGCTATTATTTTATGAGAGTGCATCTAGGAGTTCTGGGTTACATTCATTTTTATTTATTTTTTTAGAACGTTTAGAACCAGGCTAGCCTACCAGAGATTTTACAGATGCCTGACAGGTGCTGAATTGAATATTTGTTTTAGGCCTACAGTTTGGCCCACTGACAGAATTGATGGGGCCCTGGGCAAAAACCCTATGGCCAGAGACCCCTTATAAAATTTTGTCCACAATACTAAAGCATAGGAGGGCTTAGTTTTTGGCCCCCCAGACCCTGAGGTCCGGGACAACTGTACTGGTTGCCCCCCCTGTACCCCGTCAGCTGCCCTGCTTACAGTAGTTCCCAGTTTAACCGAAACACAAGAGAGTGTAGCCTGGAGCAAGCATATTTAAATAAATTGCAGCCCATTATTTTCTCTTCTACTTCTGTCCTTTGTTACACTCGTCAGCAGCAAAAAAGTCAGCGGGGCAGGGATAGACATGATGAAACCATTGCCCTTCCAAACTGTCAACAAGATGGCTGGTTGGCATTATGGTCAGATTGCAGCACTAAAATCTTTGGATAAGTGTAAAGACTGGCAACAGTAGCCATCAATTATACATTTACATTTATTCATTTAGCAGACGCTTTTATCCAAAGCGACTTACAGTGTTACAGTCACTGGAGGCAAGGTGGGTTAAGTGTCTTGCCCAAGGACACAACAACAGTATGAACTGTGGGGCGAGCGGGAATCGATCCTACTACCTTCCGGTTGAAGGACGGCCGCTCAACACTGAGCTACTGCCGCCCTACACATACACACACCCAATATTTCACAGTGTACAGAGCTGTCAGAGCTGGCAACAACAGGGTACTTACATGGTAACTTACTGGTACTTACAGAGAAAGTAACCCTGCAAAGGATAGGGTACACCCGGTACCCCATAATTACTTGGTAATTACTGAGGATGTAGAATGTTGTAAATGGTAATAGCTCACATCAAATATTACTCTTGCTACTACAATGTGTTTAATGTACATATACAACTTTAATAAAACCCATTGAATATATTTTTTACTTTTTATTTACTTTATGAGCAACAGAGACAGAATTAGTGACGCTTGCATTTCATAAAATAATACAGTAGTGTAGTTTTACAGAATGTTTATGTAATGTTAATTATACTGTACTAAGTACACACTGGACCCATTAAGTACACACTGTTTCCAGTACTTACACATTGTACTTACACACTGTTTCCAGTACTTACACGTTGTACCCAGTTAGTACACCCTGTACCCTGTAATTACTTGGATAATTACACCTGTTGCTACCTAGTATTACGTAATCTAAAGCATTACCGGAAATATTACATAGCACAAATACACTTTAGTTACATTTACATTTTACATTTAGTCATTTAGCAGACGCTTTTATCCAAAGCGACTTACTTTTTAAAAAAAAATTTTTTTTTTTAAAGAAAGGAATCAATAGAAAGGAAGTAGAACTCAGTGTTTGTCAGTCAGGTGTTGACGGAAGAGATGTGTTTTCAGGCGTTTTTTAAAGATGGCTACAGAATCTGCTGATCTTGTAGCAGCAGGTAGATCATTCCACCAATGTGGAACAGAGCCAGAGAAGGTACGCAAGAGTAATAGTTAATTTGCAAAAACAGATAAATGCCATTTTGGAAATTTCTTCTTTGCATAGTGCTGTTTTCAAAGCACAAATCCATTTTAGTGGTCCTAATTGGTCAAAGCCACTCAAAAAAAATTTATTTTAAAAGCTTTTGCAAATGAACTCTTCACTTAATAAAGCATACAATTATACATTTATGAATCATTCCCAATTCCCGGTAACACCAACGAATTTGCTTGGTTCCCAATTCACAGTACCAATCTGTACTTGCAGTTTAATTTTGTCTTTATTTGTCCTGCAGCAGGTTATTAAAGTAAAAAAAGCTAACGTCACTTGTTTACAGTACAAAGACTGTTTATCCTACTGAGATTACTGAGGAACATCGTCAACCTTCCCCATTCAAGGATAGATGGATAAGCCTGCCCGTACAAAATCACACACACAAACAATACGTATTGACTGCTTCTGATGTCTGGGTGTTGCATTATAAAGGCATGCTTTTAAACTGTCACATTTATTTTGCTAATAACAGGCGTGGCTTCCCGACGCTAAAGACTAGAGATGACATTTTCAATGGTCCAGCTCTGTCCGCTGCACTGCTGAACGACAAGCTGGTAGAGAAAGTTCTCTCCTTGAGCAATTTCGAAGCATCTCTTTGTGCCTCTGTTCATTATTGCTTCACCCTTAAAAAGAAAGAGAGGGAAAAAAAACAGTTCAACCGAGAAAAGCATTAATAGGAAGAAGAGGAGGCCTTTAAATCTTAAAGGTTTTTCTTTTCTCCAGCTTCTGTTCATTATTCATTCATTGTTGTTTATTATTCATTCATTGTAGTGAGCAATAGGTGTCATGTGAAGTCATTCAGGTCAAAGGCCTCATTTTGAAGCAGAACAATAGAAGTACAGAAAGAAAGATCAGGGATTTGCGCAAATAAAAAGATCAGTGTTTGAATTTAGCTATCAACCACTGTTGTAGGTTTTTTTGACGGACAAAAACACATTGTTGAAATTCAAACAAATTTATTTGTTGTCACCGTTTCCCTTTGCCTGCTTTTTGGAGACCTAGTATGAACTCACTAAGAAATGTTGGTTTTGAAACATTTATCTGAAAGTGAGCTTTTGTTTCGTTTCGAACTTCAAAAGCTCAGAACACTTTTCATAAAATAACATTTACTTTGTAGCCAGAAGGAAAGGAGAGGTTTACCTTTAAACTAAAAGGGGAGTACCAAGCAAAATAACTTTTAGAAGTTGAAGGCTTTGATATTGACATTCAATATTGCGACCCTGAACAAAACCTACTTGTTTGAAGTCCCAGTGCATGTGCAGTTTGTTTAGCCGTGCCACGCTACAGTCTTGTAGAGATGGCGCGGTGCTAGATCCTGAATCAACCAGGCATCGGTTCTCGTTGTATTTGTGTGATCTAATCCCCCCAATGAAGATCTCTCCTTCTGTGGTATAGTAGCAATACTTCAAAAAGTAAAGAATGAATCAATGAACATGTGTTGCGTTGAATAAGGTTAGGAGTATTTTCATGTCTTACCTGTGGTTCTTGATGGTGACATCCGTAAAGTATGGGGATGGTCCCTGGAACAAGTCCCTGATCCACGCAGTATTCCTTCAAGATACTGTTCTTCAGCTGTTAAGTTAGTCAAAAATAACATTAACATTTACCCAATTTGAATTCTTTCATATTTCCAAGTTTGATTTACCACTTACTGTACCATATCCCAAGATGTTTTCCCATGTCTCCAGACTGGTATACACATTATCCAGGTACCACTGGAAGGGCTTACATTTCAACTTTTCTCTGAGCCGCTTCCTCTCGCTCACATCACCAATGTCAATTCCGTGATTCTGCATATCAAATGTTGTATGAGGGTGTACAAACTTGAAATATAGGCAGCTAATGTTATCTTAATCTCCATCATAAAAACGTTTGACTTCCTAACCTGAAGAGGAAGGTTCCAGGCGATCAACACATTCTTTTTGTATTGGTCGAACCAGGTTTCGGCGACCCTTAGAGCATTTCTTTTCACATGAATGCTGAGATCTAATGCATACGGTTTGTGCAGTCGTTCAATGTGAGCAATTCTTGAGCAAGGCACTACTTCGATGCTACCCCCGCACAGCCACACCTGACCACAATAAGGATATGGTCAAGATCGGGACCTGGTCAACGAAGGTTACATGTTAAATGTTGGCTCCTCACATGAACCCCAAGTTCGACGTTCTCGCCTCCATACATGTTCATCCCACCGTCGAGAGCTCCAATTTCCCCAAGAAAGACTCTGTCGGCTGCAAAGATTCCCATGAGAGAGGGACTCCTGTCATATTAATAAACGACACATGGAATCAAACCAACACTTTGTGGGATACAGCACATACTTTTTGTACTACATACTTCCCAGGCTGCGACTCGTCTTGCATTTGAGACCACTCTTTGTTAAAAGACTCATAAAGGCACCACGTGGCCCAGTCGAACCCGTGTGCAGAAGATGAATATCGTTCAACGTGCAAGTCGTCATAATGGACTTTATCAAACACAGGGGACACCACCACTGTCCGGTCAGCTTTAATTCTGGCCAGCAATGGCTCTGCCCTAAGGAAGACATAAAGAAAAACATCAAGATTACAAATAACGTTAAACATTATTCTGCTTTATTGACAACTTGCACTTTGTAGGCCTACCTACCATCCTGTTGTGACTTCAACATGGGCATCTAAGACAGCCACTACGTCACCTATTGCTTGATCACAGCCTGAAATCCGGGCCTGGGACAAGCCCATTTGTTTCTGATGGCGTACTTTCTTTATGACACCAGGCCTTTCTTTATGAATTTCATCAATGTACTCTTGTAGTTTGTCCCCCAGGTCATCTAAAAACTCATCAGTTTAGTCAGACTGCAATCTTTTCCTACATTTTTGTGCATGTTTTAACTATGTCTTACTGTATGTGCTATAGTCGTCCACCAGGATGATTTCCTTTAGCAGAAGCTTTGGAGTGTGGTCAATGATACTCCGGATTGCTCTTTGGATTATAGAAAGAGCCTCGTTCAGGTAGATGATCACCACACTCATAGTTGGCAGGTTTTGGGGATATTCCCTTGACAGACATCTGAATGAAATTGTAAAGGTTTGAGACTTTTTTTAGGCCACATATTTTTGACATTGTTTAGCAAAAGGTTGTAGTGCAAATCTAACGTCACCTGCTGTCCCTGGTGTCTGGGAGCTCCCTGTTCAGAGGTAACCTGTTGCTCAGAAAGGCATTGTAGCCGTAGATTTCAAACAGCCCCTGTGCTTCTCTCTGCTCCTTCTCTGACAGGCCATCGCCCCATTTGGTAAAGAGGTAAGAGTCTGGGTACAACTTTAAAGTTTTTGTCTTTGGTTCCAGTTTTTGGTCCTTAACCGGAGGAGCTTTATTGTCAGAGGAGCTGCTCTTTTGAACTTCAATTAGGTTTGCTTGAAGAGGTTACAGAAGAAAATATCTTTTAATCTCTAGTTTCCTAAAGAGATTTACATTTAACATGGTGCTCTAAATCTCCTCAGTCAGAGGGAGGTTTAGAGCACAGAGGGAGTTTTTTCTCATTTTAACTTAAACATCTCATGATTAATACACAATTTAGTGTCAGTGAAGGTTAGTTTGTATACATACTTAGCTTATTGAGGGTTTCTTGTATCCTGTCCAGTTGCCTCTTCACATTGTCCATCTGATCTGCAACCCTCTGCTGCTTTGGGGCAGAATGGGGTGAAGTAGCAATGAAATAGTAAATATATGCAAAAAGTGCAAAAGCTCCGAAGAGTCCAGCTTTCTTCAGGTGTGCCTTCATTGTGGTTATTCCTCTGTCAAGTCAGTGTAGATCTGCTCTACACCAGTCCCTCCTCTGATCTTTTACTGCCCACAATAAAGCACAGCTTATCTCAAGGTAACGCAACATTGAGTTATAACCACAATGGGGCCGACTAACAATTATTAAAACTTCAACAGGAGAAGGTTGGTCTAATATTAGCTCTTGTTTGCCATCCTAGTGGGACACAAGGCTGTTTCAGTGAGAAAATATTTGGATTTTTAGTTAGTTAGTTTAGATATTTAGTTTATCTCTAAATAAATAGTAAGATGTGGTCCAATCATGTGAACAACATTAGGTGATAAATCTTTATTTTATATACACAAAACAGTTAGAGACAAAGCATTCACAAGGGCTGCCTTCCTCTGGCTGCACACTCAATGATGGGACATTTCTAATCAGGCAGTTTAATAGTTGACTGTCTTGGCTGGCTTTGTCTCATCCAGTTCAGCTTCAAGATAACGGAAGCGGCGATGGCGGCGCAGAATCTCAATTGCCTTTTGTTCCACAGTGGAGGCAGTAATACCGAGGTCCTCCAGACCTGGGAGGCCTGGGTATTTCATGTCTGTTAAGTGAAACTGAAAACCAAATACAGAATTAAACATGCCATTTTGAATTGTTTAGTTAAAAACACATCCTGATTTGCTGGCAGTAACAGGTTATAGGTTTCTCTTACTCTGTCAACTTTGTCTGGGGTTGTCCAGGGCTCAAATGGGTTCATGGAAAATATCTTAGCAGCAAGGCTACAATGGGGGTAAAAAAAGAAATATGTACCGTTACTAAAGAAACCAAGAAATCTATTCTTGGTTGAAACTATTCTTGAAAACCAGAGTGGTTCTATATAAAACACAGATACTGAATTTATAATGAATATCTCAACAGCACAAGCAATATTCTGTGTTGAGATAAAATGTTGACCTGAATGAAATAACAGGTCAACATTTTAAGATTGCAACTTACTGATAAAGTGGGCGGGGCAAAGGATAGGGTACGAAAGGTCTGTGTGCCACAGCATAGATGTACTCCACCAAGTCATGGAAGCAGGTAACGATTGGGGCTTAAAGAAAAGAAAGAATGAATACATAAAAAAAATAATCTGAGTTTTAACTTTGTTCTCTAAATGTTATATTCAAAAGCAAACATTACTTACCCAACAAGTGCATATGTCTTGCCATTAGAATCAGGATCTCTGACAGCGTTTATAATGGCCTTGGACACATCTGCCACCTGAGGAACAACAATGTTTACTAATGTGTTCCCTTTTGTTCCAACGCAGCCATGTTTTATTTTAAAAATAGAAAGAGCTTAGCCAGCATTACTGTACAAACAAGGTTAGCTGGGTGTGGACTAATAGCAAAAATGACAAAGAGATTGGAGAGTGGAAGATTCACAACCTGCCACTCCTTATTACACTAACATTAAAATTGTGTTTATTTATGGTAGCATAACATTTTCACTGTTGTACAGCTCGCACCTTTACAATTGTGTTTATTTTACAGAATGTTGTGGGCACTATCTACAATTGCACTAATCCCATCAAGAATAAATCAGGTTATAGATTCAAACTCACATGAACAGGCTGTTTCACCGTTTTCTTTCCTAGACTTATGAGGGGAATAGCATTGCCAAACCAGCGCATATCTGAAAAATATTTCATAATTGTATAGAATGAGAAAACATCAGACACATTAGTATAGTCAAAATAAATAACTAAAATGTGACAAAAAACAAAAATACTTTGTATCACTTAAATTGAAAGCCACTTCATTCATGTACTTTTTGCAACATTTCAAGAAGTTGCTTTAAATGTACATTATATTTGATGGAAAAACAACTATTGTCTAATGGCTTTATAGTATCTTACTTGCGTAGTAGTTAAAGAATCTATCTTCTCTCCCATAGATCTCAGCGGGCTTCATAATGATGGCTTCAGGAAACTCATCTCTCACAGCAGTCTCTCCTACAGCCTATCAAAAATAAATAAATAAAAAACAAGACATTTTGATACAGTAGTGAATAAAGTACTGCTCAGCTATCCAGTAAAAGGCCACATTACCTTGTTCCTCAGGTACTTGGATGGACTGCGTATGTCAGCGTTGAGGTGAGACATATGCACTAACTTTGTAATGCCAGCCTCTCTGGACGTCCGAGCAATCTGCTGAGGAATCCTCACAAAGACATCCTCAAAGCTATAGTTCCTTTAAAAAGATAAAATAAATGCATGAAGTCCATTTCTTTTTTCAAAATAATTAATTTTAGCACTTGAACCTACTTGGTCTCCCATTCTCTGCCCACCAGATTGATGACAACATTTGAATGCTCCAAAGCCCGTTTGATGGAGTCTTTGTCTCTTGCATTCCACTCCTGTGACAAAATGAGTTCAAACCTTCACCATCAAAACTTTTGTTTCTTAAATGTAGAAACATTAGTAACAATTCTATTTACCATAAAAATGATTTGTCCAAGGTCCCCCATGGGCCTCAGGTACATGAGGTCATACTGGTCACAGCGGTGTGGGATAATGATCTGAGAACCCATTCGACCTGGACAACAATCCAACAAATCCAAATGTAAATTTAAAACCACAGCAGATGCATTACAGTCTAAACTATTACACTTTGTTCTATGTATATATGAAGAGGTTATGTAAGCTCTTTTAAATGTTTTTTTATATAACATTGTTTAGCTATCACAAAAAAAAAAAAAAAAAAAAAGGTGGGGAGAAATGCATCTTCACCTAACATACTTAGTGTGTTTATTTATGTATCTAGCAGTATAGACTTCTAGAGAAATGTAAACACCATTGTGTCACAGATGAGGTACAAAAATATAATCCCATAACTCACCAAGCCTGCTGACCACATAGCGGCCCAGAAAACCTGTAGCACCAAACACAGTGGCCGCTATGCCACTGGAGGAGGAACGCCCCCCTTTGCCTTTCGGAATGAGGGCATGATGCAGCTTCCTCTGCTGTCCTGAGCTGACACAGGTCCATACAGCTGGGCGGCAGCTGCCTGTTTGAAGTGGTAACAATCAAGATCGGACCATTAAATAATTAAGTCGAAAAAATGACTGTTCTTTCAGAAGCACGTTTAGGTTCAAATTATTTAAGTGCAGCTGTTTTTAACATTAATTTATTAATCTTCAATGCTTGCTAATTCATTGTAACAAGTAAATGCAAGAAAGACATCTTAATAAATTGAGTGTTTTGGTAGTGATTTGAACTGAATCAAAATACTATCGTTTTGATGACATAGTTATGCCACTAGATAGAACGGCATTTTACTGGCTTCAATCCTGGTATTATTTATAATAAAAAAAAAAAAATAACATGGGGCAAACACATCATATGACAAGCTGTGTTGTGTGTTGCAGACTCTCCATTGTAGCCTACGTGATAGTAAGCTTTCTTTCTTTCTGTATTTGATGTTTATCAAAGCATATAGTTTCGTCTGGCATAAACAGAAATGTGGAGAGATATAAAAGTATTTAGAGGTAAAAAAAAGCCCCTGTTAGCAGGCGGTTAGCTAAGCCCGTTAGCAAGGTCACTTTAAAAGCAGCGTTTTGCACACATACGTAACTGAGTAAACATAGCTGCAAATAGCTGCAGCTAAACCTTTTCATCGAAAATATGTATGCAAGTTTACCATGGGCTCTAATTCTTGGTACTCACTCGTAATTTTTGGAAGGACACTCGCAGGACGGCTAACCAACGATACAGCCGCCATCTTTACAACTACGGCATGCTGTTTGGGCCAAACAATATTTTAAATAGGAGACCTTTTAGTCAGGAGAAGTGAAGGCGGACATTGCACAATGGGGCTTTTAATTATTATGAAGGGGTTGGGTTTTTTTTTAGAATAATTTATATAATGCACAGCTTTAAATGAAAGATAATGCTATTTTCATGAATAAAACATTTACTATAAAAGTAAGTAAAACTAAATTTTAACAGAACAGAAGGTAGCTGTATTGATTTGCCAGTATTTTTACTATTATATAGGCTACTGCTCATTATGTCGAAAGTGCTCTTCTTTCTGGAGAGACGCCGAGATCCCAAACTGGCAGATGGATTGGCTTGCCAGTTCACCAGCCACAACCACCAGAGGACGCATTTTTGGCAAGCCACTTTTAAAAGTAGCAGACAACTTTTGATGGTTTATGATGACTGGCGGCCATGGTTCTAGCCTCTACGAAAACTGTCCGACCACTTTTGTTAAAACGGCTGCTCGGACTTTGGCCATATCCTAATGCATATGCGACTTTATTCAACAGGTCAGAGAAAAATAGGCTATATTATTAAAAATGCACACACATAATTGAAATAGAAAAAGCGTTTTGACAGCTTTAAGACATGTTTGTGAACATATGATCGAAGCCGTAAATCGTTAATTATGTGCTCATTTATACAATTATGTGTTTGGTACATTACTGTTAGCCTAGCCACATAGTCACTCGGTGCTAGTAAATCGAGCACCGAGTGATTTTTGGAGTTAGAATGCAAATGACCACCAATAATTTGTCATTCATGTTAATATAGAAATTTGTACGTTTTTAAACAATGTGCTATTTACGTTTTAGGAGGCATCCACTATAAATGGCTGAACAGTAAGTAGACCTATCTATTACAATTGTAATATGAAAGCTAGATTTAAAGTCTAATAAACAAACTAATTTAACACTTATGTATTTAATATATTTGAAGGTGTAATAGATCTTAAAAAATTGGACCAGATTTCCAAAAGCAATTACAGCAGATGTATACAATTAGTACATGTGGAAATTGTGGAAACCTCTACAAGTCCTTCCCAGGAGGTACAAACGTTTCATTATATATTTGTGAAGCTATTTTTTTTTTTATATCAGATTGTGAGTATTTAAAAAGAAGTCTGTGACAAAGTTTTTTTTTTCAGGTTGTATTGGCAAAGGAAAGTGGGGAGAACTCCAGGGCATCTATAGCTCCCCACCACATCCTGGGTTTTGTGGCCCGCTTTGTGCCCCAAGGAAGTGTGAGTGTGTCTGTCTGTCGTGTGTGTGTGTGTCAAAATATATAATACAAATAAATAATTGTTTACTCGGATTGAGTTGTATCTTGTATGTGGCTACATTCAACATCACATTATCTGAATCCATCACAGCCTAATAGAAACAAACAATGGTGCTTATAGAAAAAATTGGGTTTCCAAAAGTAGTCATGTGGAGGTTTCTTTTTGTTGTTCAAGGTGAGGGCAGTCCAACAGTTTAGATAAAGCCATTGCTGTAGGTTTACATTAGGATGCAGTAATTATGGCAATTTCAATATCTTACACTATATAAGATAAAGATAAGTTATAAAATAAATTGAAAGCCCTAGTTGCTGATTAGTTGCTCAATGTACTGATCTAAAATAAATAAAATGTATTCATAAGTTTGCAGATAAAAAATAAAAACACTTTTAATAGTGGCCAACCACTTGGCCTGTCACTTTTAAAAGTGGCATGCCAGTGCACAGGCCACAAAAAACAGAGGGAGCTTTTTTGGCCGGTCACTTTTGGTGGTTGTGAACTGTGCACTGGCATGCCAGTTTTAAAAGTGGTTGGCCACTTTCAAATGTGGTCTGGATGAACACTTTTTTAACTGGCAGGCCAAGGGTTTAGCTGTTATGAAAACAGGCCATCCGTCCAGTCTGAAGCCTGTACCAGTAAATTATCCAGTGCAGACTACTACCAATGTCAATGGCCAACCAGATTTTAAAACACCATTTTTTTTTTTTAGCTGCAAATTGTTGGAATATGTTATGGTGTATTACTTTGGATGAGTTAATTTATCAAAGTTTTTACCAGCGAGGAGTTTATAATTATTTTTAATAGTGTAAGATATTTAAATCTAAACCTAAGGCACTGGCCTTGTCAAAACGACCAATTCGTCAAGGGATCTGTCTGCAGGACTACAGCCCAGAACAGCATTGATACATGGAGTTGTAAATAAAGTCTATGTCGCCCTCTTTTGGTGAATATAGAGAAGTGTTTGAACCAAGTAGAGCACTATGTGTGTAAATACTATGTCATTGAAAGATTTATGTTATAAAACTGCATACTTATAAGAATAAACTATAAGAAGCCATTGTATTTAAATATTGTCTTTTAGAAAGTGACATGACCTCTGATTAAAACGGCATCCAAAATGAGGTGGCATTAAAAAGAGACCGCAATAGAATCATGTTTTTCTTTTGTCTTTCTTTTTCTTCTTTATTTCTCCTAAAATGTAAATAGCACATTGTTGAAAAACGTACAAATTTGTATATTAACATGAATGACAAATAATTGGTGGTCATTTGCATTCTAACTCCAAAAATCACTCGGTGCTCGATTTACTAGCACCGAGTGACTATGTGGCTAGGCTAACAGTAATGTACCAAACACATAGTTGTATAAATGAGCACATAATTAACGATTTACGGCTTTGATCATATGTTCACAAACATGTCTTACAGCTGTCAAAACGCTTTTTCTATTTTAATTATGTGTGTGCATTTTTAATAATATAAATAGCCTATTTTTCTCTGACCTGTTGAGTAAAGTCGCATATGCATTAGGATACGTGGCCAAAGTCCGAGCAGCCGTTTTAACAAAAGTGGTCGGACAGTTTTCGTAGAGGCTAGAAGTTGGTGAAGACGTTTCGTCTCTAATTCCAAGAGACTTTATCAATTTTACTTCAACCTTTTTTTTTCAAGATGTCCTGGATGACCGAGAACCTTCACAGATAGCTATTGATTATTACAGTGCCTCAAAACAGTGAGCCTACAAACAAGGCACAAACACGCCCTCTTGTGGCCATCACATTAATGGCAAAATCCACACCATAATTTGATGCAGTGCAATGCAGTACTATGTAGCCTAGCTCTTTAATTCTTCATGCTATTATAAAAACTACCATCAGAAGCCAGTTTTAGTTTATATTTAAACATAAATTAATCATTGCAACTATAACATTGACTTTAAGGCCATGATATTGGGAGACCTTCTTTTTAACACTCCACCAATAAATAGAACATATTATATCTGTATTCTTTTTTTTTAAATAAGGAAAAAAAAACAGGCTGAGTAGAATGTAAATTAATAAATTGTTTATGTCTCTTCTCTTTGTTCTTTCTTGTTCTGTCTTATTTCAGAAATTTGTCGTTATGGCAACAGCATGCCACTTTTTCAGCTGTTAAAATAGAGACAGTAGCTTTAAATACCATTCAGTAAAACTCAAGAGCCAGCTTTCAATATAATTACATGTGCAATATACAAGTGACCAAATGCTCTTTACCTTTAACTACAACAAATAACACAAAACACATACAAGAAATATTAACACACATATCGTTTTTACATATCTTTAATTTATAAAATAAATACAAATGATTCGTAGCTACAATGCACCCTTGGAGAAAGTCTGGTCTCCAGGGCACTAATATATCTGAAGAATTAGATGTTTGCGACTAAAATAATAATTTGTATAAAGACTGGATTGGATTTCTAATTTATAACAGATTAACTGTTAAAATATTTACATTTTTTTAATCCCATGGTTAGATATTAGAGTAAAGTGCAAGATTTCTAATACTGCAAGGCACAAACTATTGATATCAGGATTGTCTAGTAGACAGTAGTAGTAGTCTACTACAGTTTAGACATATATATATATATATATACATACACATACTGTATATATATAAATTGTATAATATATATTATATAGAATTGGGTCTGACAGACATACAAAATGTGTCCATACAATAATAACACAACAAGTAAAACCTTGTCTAATCTCCTCAATGATATTCTGAAAGATTTCCTAAAATATCTTCTGCTTTTCACATACACAGGAAATTACAGTGAAACTATATACAATCAACTCTTTTATAAATACATATTAAAGTAAAGTTTAACAGGAAATGTTAAAACAATCTTTAAACATAGGATCAATTATATCATACAATTCAAATTGGAAAAATTATAAGATCTTCAACTGTAATATATATTTATAGGTGCATCACAGCTATGTCAATGATAGTGTATGTTGTAAAAAAAACAAAAAAAAAAAACAACACATTTGGCTCAGCCGTAATTGCACACATAAATTAAGCATTTTTAAAGCAAAATAATGAGTTATACATGCACCATCTAAACCAGTGAAAAATATGATGATGGACGTTAAACTTATTTATAAAATATTTCAATGCACAGCAAAGACTGGGTTCATTACATATTACAACAACCATTAAAGTAAATTATATATAAATAATCAAATTTCTGACTATTGTTGTGTTGTTCAAATCCATTTGGAAGATGATACTGTCTTTGTCTTTACAAGGTAATAAAGTCACTACAAAAAGTGTCTTTTTGCCAATGACAGATGCACCTACCGTCTCTTTATATTGTAAACATCAATCTCGGTAAAACTAAAATAACACATCTATCGTCCTGGTAGATGATGAGAGCTTTGAGTTTATGACCTGTGACATCAATTGAATCTTATTAAATCTTCGCATTAAGAAACTTGATTCATTCCTGTGTTTGTTGAGTGTGTTTTGTTAATTGTGCCCTTTAGTCCACACATTGATTACAGTATGTGCTTTGATTATAGCCTACCTTTTCCCAAGAATAACTAATTCCGTTCTCTTGCAGTGAAGTGATAGTGGCCTGTGGAGTCTGACTGTCTTGTGTTCCCACTTGTGGTGATTGCGGCTTGACCCCTGTCGACTGTTACATGATTGGGGGTAAACACTGAGCTCGATCTTCGCAGTCGTTCCTCTCTGTACCCACTTCCTCTTGAGGCTTAATAATGATGTGAACAGGTCTCTCTCCTTCCTGCTGCTTGTTACTAGCATTGCGCTCACACACGTCCTCCTCTGCTGAAGCCCCGATTGGCCTCAGACGCTCAGCAGGGGCCATCTTTGCTCCTGTCGCTGAACTATCTTGCTTTAGCTTGTCATTAGCATTCATGTCTGAAGAGACCTTTTCTGCTGTTAATAGGGGGGGGGAAAAAGTGAGTTTAAATGCTTGTCTATTAAAACTACGGTATTTGCTAGAGAAACAGAACCTACTAAGCTTGTTGCTGTTCTGCTTTTTGTTACTGTTCTCATTGGTGTTTTCTGTGTTGGTTGAACTGTCTGTTGCTTTCTTCACAGTTGGCCTGGTTCTGGGCCGTACTTTGTTGAAATTTCCCTCAAGGATCCACTGATGCTGCAGTCCCTCATCTGGAGTCATACGCTTTGTTGGATCCCAACTGAAAAGACAAACAAACAATAAACATTATAGCTGTAATTGGTAACAATGCTTAAATGGGTGAGCAAAAAAGTAAACTTACGTGAGACAGCATTGTATAAAGTCCAAGAACAAAGAATCATTGGTTTTCAACGTCTCTGAGAGCTCCTTTGAACTAGGTCTCCGCTTCTTCCCTTTGCTGTTAGTGATGTTCCTGGGGTTTCCTTTTGAGTCTGACATAAATCACAATAGTAAGTTTTCTGCTTGGCATATTATTGATCTTTAAATAAAAAAATATATGAACAAAATAAATTGATCAAAAACTTACCAAAAAATAACCGTCTCCTTGATGCTGACTGAACAAAATCATTCGGAGGCATTCCAAGAACCTGCAAACATCAGCCAGTCTTAGCACAGGCCCAACGCACCTCACCAACACGTCACAGAAACAAGTCACAAGTCATACCTCCATTATGCAGGCAATTTGTTCCACTTCGCTCTCTCCAGGGAACAGAGGGTAGCCTGTGTACAGCTCGGCCAGGATGCAGCCCAGACTCCACATGTCAATGGCCATGCTGTAGGGGTGACCAAGATGACCTCTGGAGAGCGGTAGAAACGACTCTGGATGTATGTGTAAACTAAACCAGGACGGAGGGAATGGAGAAGTGAAGTGAAGGTGTGTTCTTTTAACTCAATCAACTGTACAAAGCCATATTTCTGTCATGTGCTCCCACCTCTCTGTTGTTCATAACAACTTGATCCAAAGTCGACCACCTTGATGTTCCCTGGCCCTCGTTGAGACAAGAGGATGTTCTCCTGTTAGGAAAAAAACAAAATATTCAACCATCTTTATTGTCTACTGGTTCAGAGTTGCACTATATTTACAGTCAATCCTACAAAAAGACCAAGTCAGTACCGGTTTGAGGTCACAGTGAATTATCTTCTCCTGTGCAGCATTTGCAGGCACCTGAGCAGCGCATGAGCAAAACGACGGATGAGTGCCAGGCTGAAGCCCTGGAAGTTGTTTTTTTTGATGAGCTCGTACAGATTCACCCTGTTGAGTAAAAACAGAATACGATTGCATGATGGGAAGCCTTTGCGTAGTGGAACTAGACAAAAAATAAAATAAATGTCAGTGCAGCACATTGGTTTGTATAAATCTACCAAAAGGAAACCTATACTTCAATCTTTATTACATACTGTATGTATCTTTGCTTTTCACCCTTGAGATGAGAACACGTCAAAAGCTTCCCAAGTCTACATCATGTCTTCCTCCTGATAACCATCATCTCCATATGTACCTATTATTGTACTCCTGTCCGGAAGAAGACGGATACAGACTGCTATTTCTTGCTGCTTATGATAAGCATAAACGTCTTTAGCCTGTGTAACGCGAGCCTTCACACCATGAAGCAAGAAGGGGTAAAAGATAGGGCCCTAATCAAGGCTTTAAGTAAAGGATTTAGTGACTGTAATATTAGACAAGGTAGCAGTCCAAGACGTCCTCTAAAGGTCATTCAGCCAAAGTGACACACCAAACTATCTGCCCTCGGATAGACAGATATCAGTGGTAATTCACAATGATCCGCACGGCTTAAGAAACACACATAGTCACCTTGCTCCCGATTGACTTGGAGTAGCAAAGATGGCTACCGATTTGTTTTTGTTTTTTAGTCTGATTTGTGTACTAACCCCAGCAGCTCAAAGGAGATGCAGAGGTGATTTCTGAAGTAAAAGTACTCCTTCATGTGGATGACATTGTGGAGGTTGTCTTTGTCTTTTTTCTTCAGCACATCCAGGATCTTCAGTTCTACCAGAGCCTGGTGATGAAACCTGGAGTCACAGGACAAGAGTTATAAATTTTTATCACAGCTCAGGCAATCATTAAAATATCTGTACCTGCTTACTAATAGGTGCTGACTGACATTTACACGCAAAGGCTGTTCCCCATACATTAAATATAGCAATATATATGTGCGCTATAAATACAGGAGTATATACAATCTCTCCAGGAGAAATAGGATCTGGTACAGAGCGGCTTACAAGATGAAGGGCACGAAGGCAGCGCTGTGGTAGTTTGCACCCATTTTGTTAGCTGCATAATTTAAGTCGTGGTAAAACCCAATGGCTCCTGCTTTTAATTAGCAGGAATCCCCGTGAGACAAACTAAGGACAGACAGGTAATATAACACCCCATGGTGCCCAACTTTTATCATGCTAAATAAGGATCGTGGAAATTTGGCCGACGGCTGAAATGTAACGGGATAGAATATCTCAAATGAGGGGAGGAGTTCACTAAATATGAGTGTGACAAATAACACATTCTGTGTTGGATCTCACAAGTACTTGACCTTTACAAGTGTAAAACCACACCTTTCCCATTAAAAGGATTAGCTTCAAAATTAAAAAAAATATTTGTAAAGGGGTTTAAGAATGTTATACCTCTTCTTATTGCGGATCATCTTGATAGCCACAAGCTCATTGTTCTTGTGGTCTAGACATTTTAGGACCTGCCCAAATGATCCTTTTCCAATGACTTCAAGGACCTCAAACCTGTAGCCAATGTGGTCATGCAGCACCTGTCACAAGCAATGGAAAAGGTTTTTTAAAAAAAGAATGTAAAATGAAAACATACACAACACTTTTAGTCACTTTTGAAATATGCATCATAAAACAACTTTCCATTAATGTACAGTACTGTGCAAATTTAATATTTTCAAATAAAGTTTATTTCTAATGTTATTAGGAACAAGCAAATGAGGAGTCCTGGAAGTGATGGTATGGGCCCACAGAGCCCTGAGCTCAACATCAACATCGAGTCTGTCTGCAATATTATGACCACAGAATGATTTAAGGAGCCTATATCCACAGAAGATCGGTGGTTAGTTCTCCAAATGTCTCCAAATTGAACAACCTACCTGCCAAGTTCTTTCAAATACTGGGTGCAAGTGTTTTCTCATAAACAATAAAATTTTCTTTGTCGAGCCAGCCTAAAACTAAACGTTGCTCCGTACTGTATAGAGATAATAAAACACTGGCTGCTTCATTATACTGAACCCTACAGCAGTACCATAGCTGTCAGTCACAGCTGTGAAGGTGGAGGAGGGGGTGTATAGACATATAAAGCCAACCATGGTGGGTTACTTAGCCTTGACAGCCTGTACATTACATAACAATACAAGACACCGCTGCCTACACAAAGTTGTTCTCAACACGACGAAAACGATCACTGTCCATGACTTGTGACCTTAGAACTGCATATTTTTATAATGAAGTCAGCAATTAAGTGTTAATGAGACTTGTACTTGAAGGTTGAAGGTTAGATGAAGACATCTGGTCATGTATATTTCAGTGAACAGAGCATACTGCTTATGTCACTTGTGGGAATGTAAATGTATACCCAAAGGCAGACTACTGAGAATGACTCACAACAGAAAGAAGAAGAACTTTGATTCTTCAGTAACAACACCGTACCCTTATATAGCTCCCATGTTCATCATCATATCCTGAGTTCTGTGGTGCGCCTTGGGAACCCTCAATCTTTTGGGAACCCAGACCTAGGAACCAAATCTCAGAGTAGTCCATGATCTCTTCTTGTTCAAACTCCGTCAGGCGGTCTTGGAAGTTTCTCAGTGCCTCTGCAACAGGGCGGGAGAAGAGGAGGATGGGATGAGTCACTTTGATCACTTTCATATGGATAACACTTCTGCCAAGAGCCCAGGATTGTGAATCAGAATCAGTGCCAGTAAGTTATTTTTGCTACTCCATAAATTATAAATAAAATGTATTGGTGCTGAAACACTTATTGGTTTAATCCAAGGTTATATAATAAAAGGGCATGTAGTTCTAATTGTATTGTATTGTTTATAAGTATACATACCAGTGGGAGACATTGGTAGTCTTAGTCCCTCATATGCCTTCTCTTTCTCCAGTTTGTTGCTGAAAGTCTTGTTATTGCGGGAAATAGAAACTTTGTCCAATGTTGCGCCAAATCGCATGGCAAACTGCTGAGCTGGCTTTGGTCTTTCATCCTGTCAGAAAACTGTGTTCAGTGTTCATATCACTACATGTAAAATAAATCATATTTGACCTCAAATATGTCTCACTCTAGTCATTAACTGAGAGACAGACACATACACATGATAATAAAACCAACCGTGTGCGTCTGAAAGTTGTTGAGAACCCCTTTGGCGGGAATCTGCGGCAGGATGCTGTCGTTCTGCTGATGGTGGTTTTTGGCATTGCTGACTACTACCTGGACCACAGGGGGCTCAAGCTGGGGCAACGTTCCTACACCAGGGCCAAACTTCTGCAACAAAGTCGCATTCAAAGTCAGAAGGGCCTTTTCAGTTCAATTTCACTAGAATATGTTGATATAGTAATTATTGTCAATGTAAAATAAATGCACACCCTGAAATACTTTTCAGAATGCTGAATCTAAAATAAACTTCTTTCTTTGGCTGTGATCCATAAAAGAGAGTGTTGTCAGTGTTTTTTATAGTTATCTTACTAAAGCCTTTTATGAGTAGAGTGTATTTAGGATTGGTTCACATTCAGAGCCAGCTACATCTCTTTGACATCCACAGTGTGTGAAGACTCAGGTGACCTGGACCCCCCACAGGCAGCCGCTGGAATTACTGACCAGGGTGAGAAAGAAAGGGGGACAAAGCCTGTGAGTCCAGGTTGTGACAGCATCTGTCTGGCGTCTCTGTGGGGGAGCTGATGAGCAGCAACCTGTCTTTCTCTAACTGCCATCCTACTTGCTCTTGGAGCAAGATTACATGTGTCACAGCCTTGCAAGGCTATGACCCAGCAATGACAGAAAAAGACGTCTGTCGTATGCCAAAATAAAATATCCTAAAGAGGACACCATTGTAGGGCACTTTAGGTTCCAGTGTCTTTACATCAGCTAACATTGTGCAACTTGGAGCATTATACTCTACACTTTACCAACAATATAACGGTTTCATTCATGTTTAATTATTAACAGCATTCCAGTAAAAGCTTTGCTGTAAGTTTCACCTCACGTGTTAAGAGCTGCAGCAGGATTGGCCAACTTGGTCATGATGCACAGAGATAGGGCTAAATATAGTTGTGAGAACCTGCCACAACAGGCAAAGGAAGTAAACACAGTTACGTGGTGTTACAATACTGAGGGGATGCTGCCTGTATCAGTCATCTGGCAGTATGAAGAACTCTAATGTGTTATACCACAATACCACGCAAAGAGCACTGACAGATGTTGACAGTTTGAGCTACTGTATGTTTATTTTTGACCACAAGAAAAAATGCAGAATAAACACAAGACAAAAAAATAGTCTATTAAAATTTTGGCTTATTTGGGAGCTTCTAAAGTTTGTTACTGTAACTAGGGCTAACCTGTGAGCATGGCCGGTTTGTTCCGAGGCGGTGACCATCTGTGTGAAGTCTGTGTGGATGAGGGAAAGCCTCAGGTCGTGACGTCTGTAAGAGGAATAACATTAATTCAGTAAAATTCACACAAATGGGAAAAATCTTGCATTACATTTGAGCTGTCAATCACCAGTTTTGTCCTGCAAACACTTATTATTCTCAAGTTTATCCAGACAATGTCCAATGAACACATGTGGACATTAACTGTTCATTGTTGTTGCTATGTACCTGCAGCTCGCTGCAGGGGCTTGAACATGTGCACATAGTGGATGCACACGTGCCTGCAACACTCAAACACTTGAATGAATATGTGGGAGAGGAAATTGTACAAATTGCCGCACAGTGGCAGTACGTTCTATAAAAAACACAGTGACATTTGGGATGATTGTGCACGCTTGTGTTTTGACACCAAGCCAGCTGACACGTGCCGTATTAATCTGCGGTTGAGCGCTTTGGACGATAACATATGGGTGATACAGTATAAAGCTAAGCTCCAAAAGGGAATTGACTGATGGAACAGACCAATAAAGGAGGGTGTGAACAGGTTGGGCATTGAGTGTCTACTGCTCACTGCTGGAGTGGCTTACTAGGTGTATTGAACATTTAAGAGTAGATTTACTTATTACTCTAATTATTTTTTGAATACATTTTTAACAAACATTTTCCTCAGTTAGTTTTGACGTTTGAAGTTAGTTACATGTGTTTTTTTGTCTATTTCTATTTCTGTTTAATGCGCTAAAAGGTGTCTTTTGGTTGGTTTGATTATTTCACAGAGAGTGTATAAGATATATTTTTTGAAGAACTTTAAACTGGTTTGTCTTATTTTGTTATTTTGTCTTGTACTTACAGACCATTTATTTTTTACTGAAGTACATTTAACTTTACCCATCTTTGGAAGTGACTCACTCAAAACTGAAACCCCAAACCCACTGTTACAAACAAGAAACCGCTGTGTCCTACCACAAAATACCACTCCCTATTTTTGCCTTTTATGTTGACTTTGCGATTTAGTAATACAATAACAGTCCAGCTGAAGGAGGGATAATAAAATAATGTCATCATGTTTCAGTGTTGGGGTGTGAGAACAAGGCATTTAGGTCACTGTAGCAGCTTGGCTTTCAAAACACCACCTGTAAGCCTGACTAATGAGCTCTGAGCCAGAGGAACCTGTGACATCATAGTATCAAACTTGTGACCAAAGAAAATGCATAAAAATGAGTTTCAGTGATGTAGTGTTCACATCATATGTTTCAGTGTTTTATGTGTCTGGAAAGGGTCTTGCTTAAGTGGAATCATCTCAGCGACGGCATGAGAAAAATGTTAGCTCATTAAGACGGTCCAGGGTCACTTGATCAAAGCAATAAAAGCTGCTGTGAGATAAACATCAACAAACTGTAAAACTGTGTCCGCTTACAGCTGTCAGACGCGCTTGTTTTTCCCAGTGCATAAAGGTGTCTCTTACATAAAGTACACACTAAAATACTAAATGTCATGTGGTGACAGTAAAATGGTGAAATTCCAAAAACAGTAAGGGGACGTTTCTACTGTTTTTCATGTAAGGTGTGAAAAATAGAGAACGCATATAGACTTACAGAATCTGTCAGCGCACAAACACTTTAGTAAGTAGGCTAAATGACTGAAAAAAGGTCTAGCACTTGGTTTATGGTCAACAGAAAAATGGTAGATGACAATAAAGCATTTTGTGGTATGAATGTTGGAGGACTAACAGAACTTATGAACAGATGACAATGGTAAACTGGCTTCAAATTCCAAAATAATAGATCAACAATGTGGCAACAGCAAACACATTTTAAAAAGACACCAGAAAGAAATTAACCTGAAAGCAAGCCCTGTATTTTGAAAAAGAAGTGTAATTTTATGGGAAATCTGTTGTATAATCTCAGTGCAGAGCTATGTAAAGAAAATCAAATCCATCAGGATGGACTTGTACAGTATAAGTAGTTTGTTCAGAAATTAATCAGATAACTACTAAAAGCAGCCAAAGCCTCACCTTGTTGTTAATTTCTGGCAACATGCTGAGTTTTTAGCGTAAATGTGTAGAGCTGCTGGACACCCAAGAGATGATTATACAATCCACAGAAAATTCATTGTATCCAAATCTAAAAAACTTCCTCTTGCAACAAAACAACGAGATAAACGGTGACTCAAAAGGATGAGTAAATCCCGTTGAGTGAACAGCTCCGCGGATCCAAACCTGCCGAGCTGCCGGTTTTACACGAACAGAGTAAATGCGCTGTCGTCAGAGGGAAGATTAGTGAGCGCCACAAGCTGTTGAGAGTCTCTGCGCCTTGACGCGCGACGCTAAGACAGTGAGCAGCCACCTGTTCAGGTTTCTGCTGCTGACAGCTGGGGCTTTCCCGATATAGAATTTTATCGTTCGCTGTCGTCCACCTCCACCACGCAGTGACTGACGCTCTCTCCAACACCGACGCTGTACACCGACGCACGCAAATAGCGAACACAGTACTCGAGCTCACGTAGAAAATGTTCAGACTTGAATCGGAAGTGGCTGAGGCGCGTCTTGTTGTGAAGTGTCGATATTACCAAGCTCAAGATGAGGCCGTTTCACTCGCTTCCATTAAAACTGTTAACGATTTGTCATATCTCACCAAGGTGCTGATTTTAGTCTTTTAAAAAAAAAAAAACAGAGGGGTTTATGCCTGGAATAGAACTTACAGCAACGTGAACCAACATATTTAAAAATAGGAGCCTCTCACGTTAATCTTTTTTGAGATTGTCCAAAAGTCACAACCAGGGGATATAGCTACTTCATTTCTCAGGGCATCTTAATATAATTTCTAAACGAATAGCCATTTATTCAAATGCATGAAACTTAGTGTAATATAGTAGTTAGTTTTCTCTACTTTATCCAGGAGCGATATGAATTACATCGTCTGTGGCCGTAATTAGAGCCTGGACATTACTGCATTACCAACGTGTTGCTGTCATGATCCAAATGTAATAAGAGGACCTTTGTCTTTTTCTGAAGCACAATCCTCACTACAGGAGTAATACAACTCGTTTTCTCCATGTGTCGAGGTTGAAGAGCCTTGGAGCAGTACAGGATATGAATATGATTAACGACTTATATGCAACAGTGCTGGCCACTTCAGCAATCAGCAAAGGCCTTAGGACACAGCTACTCTCAAGGAAGCTGCCCTGCCCTGCCCATAGTGTATTTCTGTGTACAGCAATAGCTAAAAATGGAATAAAGAAAGATAATTTTGTGTGAAACGTGACTGTATGAACAGTGCAGAGGCAATACACAGTGAGCTGAAAGGGAGATGGAAACACTCAGAGGATATGAGGGAGGCGCCATTAAATCTGGCCTGATTAATAACCACAAGGACAAGAGGCTTTTATCTTATATAAGATTAACCTGAGAACAGGACACAATTGTGCAGTTGTTTAGCAGGTGTTACACAAGCAGAACATTGTATTGTCATTACTGTTCAATCATTAAAAGAAATCTAATATAATCTTATACCAATGTACAATATTATATATTTCCTATCTCACTTTTGAAATGATACTACTGTTACAATTAACGCTATTTTTCAAACACAATGATTTCTCTTTCATCACAATAATTTTACACCACAGTAAAGTGTAAAGTCAATTACTCTGTGACAGAAAGACTGTTGCGTTTAAACAGTCTCACTGTAATTTCATCAGTGACATTGTCTGCATGTAAGAGTTCACCGGGGAGAGTCATTAAAATGTGTGGATTTTGTTACCCTGGTAACAAAGCATAAGTCACAAGAGGTTGTGCATGAAAAACACTACAGACGGTAAATGATGAATATGAAATAAAATACAGATTCACACTATTACATTCAAACTGGACTCAGAAGTGGACCAGATCAGGTCTGCTTTGTCAGCTCTGTTTTGTTCATGTCACCATAAACAGATTAAAAAAAAAAAAAAAAATATTGCATAAGAAAGTTGTTTTTGCAAAAACTCACGCACTAAAGGTGATTTTTGGGTAAAATGGGATGGGAATTCTTGGAGCCCAGTGGCTCAGGTGGCAGGGTGATCGTCCTTAAACCAAAAGGTTTGATTCACACTCTCCCCAGTTCATACTGTCGTTGTGTCCCTGGCCAAGACCCTTAACCTACCTTGCCTCCATTGTCTGTGGCTCTGGTGTATGAATGGGAGAATGGAAGCTTGATATAAAGTGCTTTGAGTGCCCAGTAGGTGGAAAAGTGCAATATAAAATCCTTGCCATTTACCACATTATTCTCTTAAGCGTAGTATGACAGCTCTTTAGCTTGAATTAATATCAGTGCATATCCTACCCTACGTTGCAAGGTGGAATTAAAAAAGAAAGACACAAGCCAAAAGAAAAAGTATCCTACATGTTTTCTATACAAACCCTATTTTATGTCAGGCTTCTGCAAAATCCAACTAAAAATTCAGTTCAATTTAACCTTTTAATCCCCCAAGGTGATATTCAATTATTAGGTCTCTTCAAATAAATTGATATTTCTGCCATATTCATTGTAAATTGTGGTACGTTAAATGCTCTCTATTGTTTAAAATCCAAATGCAGGGGATGGTCCATGTTATTCAGTATAGCATTGGTCCTTTTATTTGTCTGTTGCTCCACTGCTACAACCAGTCTCCACACTAATACCTTTAGTTGAAAAAGCTCTATTAGTTTTAGAAAATATAGCTAGCTTTGGTCTTTCCTATAAGTTTTATTTATGGACCAGTCCAGTTTGTTGTTCAGATGCACTTCCAGGTATTTATAGGTTGAAACTATTCCAATATCTTCTCCACTAATGGTTACAATTTGAATTGGGGGTGTATTGTACCTAAAGGTGATGACCATCTCTTTTTTTGGAAGTGTTTAGAATGAGTTTTCTTGGCTCTGTCTATGAAAGCTCTTTATGAGGCTCCTGTGTTATGTTTCCTGTCCATCTTTGATACAAGCCACAATTCCTATGTCATCAGAGTATTTCTAAATGTAAAACCACAAGTCTTTAACATTTCTTTGCTTTTCAGCAATTTATGGAAACACACCTCATTTATCTTTTAGTTTAATTCAAATGTTTTCTCCAAATTCTCTATATATTTAAAGACTAATGTGAACAGCCTAAACTACATGGAATGTGATCTTGCAGAATCACATTTACATCTGAGCCGTGTGAACTTGCCAATCAGACTTCCAACTTCTTTCCTCTCTCAGAGCAACATTCTTCACATTTAAAAAAAAATAAAAATAAATACTGACATCCAGACTTGGGGTGAGTCAATGCATTTTAGTTCATCATAAATGTATTTTTCCCATTTAATTTCAAAGATAATGTCATATATTAGAAACATAACCTTGAAATGTACTGCTTTGCACAGAATGACTGTATCACATTATTGTGTACTGTGCTGAGAGTTTGGCTATGCCATGTGGTTAAAGTCATTCTATGAACTTACCTCTGGCTGGACCCTCCTGTTCCTGCCCCAGCAGCAGCCCTGGAGGCTAAAGCCACAGCAGACTAATGAGCTTCTGTTCTGCCACATAGCACAGCTGCTCCATTATGCCACAAGCACTGACCGAGCCCCTCAGTCTCGACACATTGGTCTATGAGCTGGATTCACAGACGACCTCTAAGTACCTTAATAAGGCTTACATCATGACCTCCTAGACTGAACATCTAACTGCCTGAATGCTGTTTTAGAAAGTCATTCATTGTTTGATGATCTGTATTGGAGGCAACAGAGTTCACTTATATATCCATCATCTTAGGCTCTCCTCTTGCTTTACTGCTCCACAGTAATTTGACTTCCTGCTGCAGAATTTTATGGAGCTACTCACAAGTATTTCCTGAATCCTGTAGTTTGCAGCAAGTTTAGATTCCTGTCCTTAGAGCTTCTGTGTTTTCTTGCTCATCGGATTTCAACAAATACCTTATCTTTCCTCCAGGATAAAGCCAGCTGAGAGACACAAAAGAAGCTGATGCTGTTGTTAGATCAAGGAGGAAGCACTCTCTTGGCTGCAGCTGGTGTCGTATGGACAGGGCATGACAAGGGACCCATCCTGAGCCGGAAAGGCAGCAGCAGAGGCCTGGACTTACATCCCGTAAAAAAGAGCCTTTGGGAGCACGAGCTGAAAGAGAGACTGAAATGGAGAAGGTAGGGACCGGACAGATACAGTTGAAGCAGGTCCCAGCCGCGTCCCAGGTGAGCTCTTCACAGAGCTAAGGAAGTCAGACAGAGATGAGCTGCAGTTCTAATAGGCCTCCCCTGTGGTTCATAGATGCCAACTTCCTTCCAGCACCTCACCTGCCACTGTATCCTGGAGACAAAGCCATTGGGGCTGTCATTTACCACAGCCCTCCTTGCTCCTCTTTATTACCTCCATCACTTCTGCTGTTCTCCACCTGCTTCACTGCCACAATACCCTGTGGGATGCTACAGTGTTGCTGACAAGTGCATAGGTGAAAGCTTATCCCTGCACTCTGCAGCCTCTGGCCTTTTGCCTGCTTTATGCCGCAGCAGAAAACTGCAAAGTAGGCCACGCCGCAGATGTATTCTGAAGATAGGAATTATGTCATTATTGTCCAATTGTCTTGTTGACTGTGAAACGTTTGATTGTAAAATATTGAAAGGTTTGGCATCTTGTTCAGGTTATAAATTTGACTACTCAAGGAGTATTTCTGTTTAAACAACAGTGTTCATGGAAACAGTCAAGTTCAATGGCAATTCTTTCTAAAAAATGGTGTATATATGTAAGGCTGCAACTAACAATTATTTCAATAATCAAATAGCTGTTGCAGCCATATATATTTGATCTTGTTAGTGAAATAAAATGCTGTGAAACTGGTAAAAGAACAGGCTACTTTAAAAAGGCAGAATTTGCTGGCCAAGTCAGCTTTGCAGTTTAAGGAAATATGATTTACCTTCCCCGAGAACTCCATAAGAAAACTGTCAACTAACTGCACAGTGAAACACTCAAGTGATGTAAAATAAAGCTAACATGGCAGCATGTTCCATTCAACAACAAAACGGTGCTCCAATGGTGACCATCAAATATCAAAAACCTATGGTTAACAGATGGTTCTTATACTGGTCTCCCAGGCCTTTCAGAAAAAAACTACCCAATTGAAGTTTACTTTACTCACTCGTCCTTGTCTTTTACTGTGGCAGTGACAGCTCGCAGCAGTCAAAGGTGAGGACATGTTTGATTGAGTATTTTTTCTGTCTTTTACTGTTGTGTTGTCTGTTACTGGAAATGTGGTCAAAAAGCTATGTAACTAATATTGATGCATTATGCTAATCTTGTTGCAGTTTGCAAGATTAAGTAATAAAAATCTGGGTTTTTGTAATGTATACAGGGATATAAATATTTGGGTTGGGGGTTTTCTGACTTTAAGCCGAGAGTATTGCTCCTCGCTAGGATCTCAAGTCATTCAACAAACTCTTGGGAGCCTGCCGGCACCCTCCTGTGCAGGACATATCGTTTTGCTGCCTCTATCACATGAACATCTCTTGCATAGCTCTTGTTGCAAAAAATACACAATGCAAAGTAAAGTACACATTTGCACAGCAAATAATATATTCTGTTTTTTATTATTATTCAAATCTATCTTGATGTGGCAAACAAATTATTAAATAAGGATGACATACCTATTATGTATAATTTTAACTTAATTGAACTTGAATTAGAATTGATGTTCTTGTAGAACATGTCATCTTAGAAAAGTCTGCTTGCACAAGTTACCTCAACCAAAAATAAAGTCTGTAAATCACTATGTTTTAGTGACAGGAGAAATGTGGCTATTTTTGTGGCATGGGGCGCTATGCTACTGTATTTCATTACTGCACTGTCAGCTTGTCTTGATGCCTAGAGCGCACTAGAGCTGTTCATCCAACATGCCTTTGTTTTTTTGTTAATATTTAATGTACATGTTACAATATAGCCACTATATTGACAGATTTTTTACTTTGACATTGATCATGCTCTTAACTTAGCTTTTTCACAGGTCAGAGACATGAAGACAGACGTGGACAGAGTGAACAGCCGGTGGTTGAACAGGCCGCACCCGGCCCAGTGACACTCAGTCCAACAAGGACCGAATTACCTCTTCTCAGGCGACTATAATCCATCAGTGTACATTTTGTTGGACCATTGCCTTAATGCAGCTATGCACCAGATGAAGTACACAGATAGAGCAGCGGCTGCCAGCCTAAACAGACAGTATCGATGTCTCCTGCTGTTTGGCAAAGAGCACAGAGGGTAGTTTGACCTGGCTGGCAGGTGGACTGAAGCATCTGTACCTTTAGACACAGCACAGTAGGTGTTCTCAGTGACAGCATGTTGCCATGATAGATATGGGTCAAGTTCATAAGTTTACACAACACTCCCAACGGTGATAGACTTATTAGGAGTTATACAAATCTCAATTACTCAAAGAAAGATGAAGCAAATTTAAGATTATAAATGTGTGGTGTAATTGGGCATTTACAATCAAATAAAAACCTACAGTTTGTGGCAATATGTCTGTGTATGCATACTTGAGGCAAAAAAAGCAAAAGATACTCGGGGTTCAGGACAAGCTAAAGCTCATTACAGATACAAAGTCTCTTATCACAATAGAGCCACCCCAAACATGAGCTACAAACTCATCTAATGCATTTGACCAAGCCAAGTACAAGAAAACTGTCCCCTTGTATTTGGTGGCACTATTGTGTTCTGACTTACTGGTACACCTTGTTCAAACAGGCATCTTAAAGCAATCAATCCCACTCAGATCAATTATAGAATGTCTGGATTGAAAAATTATATTTGACTTTATGAAATTAGATCACAAAGATATACAGTGAGACAGTGTCAGATTTTATTTGTTATTCTTAAGTTCAATTTTCTTATATTTATGTAAAAAAGCTCACTTACATTACTATTTTCAAACTTATGACTAGTTATCTATGCTAAGCTGTTATCTAACGGACACAGAGTTTGACAATGGAGACATTCAGAGACACCATAATCCTCTAAGCCTATGTACTGTAATAACCTCTACAAACAAACCCTGTCTATCTTTTGTATTAGAGACAGAACCAAAAATGTAAATCTGGGCCACACCCCATTTTCTTTTATCTTTTTTGGTAATAAGTGGAGAAAAGTGGAATAACACACATTTCTATTGTGTAAAGCTGTTACCAAAATACTGATTTAAACAGAAAAGGCAAAATGGGATTCCCTTTTGTCCTGAGCCAGTGTCCCAAAGCCTAAAATGCAAAGTGTCACAGGATTCAAAAATTCTCGCTGACTAATCCTAAAGCACATTTTTACCCCACAGTTTACACCAAACATTTGTTTATCGGTGAGGAAATGTGGTCATCTTGTGACAAAATCTAAAAAACATACATAGATAGATACTATATTCAATAAAACATATAGTAAATGTACAAATGCTATAAAGTTTTCCTAATTAAATCAGAAAAATCAGTAAACCACTTGTTCACCTGTTCTAAAGACCATGTGCTGAGCAATGAGCTGTGCTTCTTTCCAAATTGCCATGGCATTTGATGTCTTACCTCATTAATCATTCTATCATCTAGGATCTGCTGCTCTTTCACATCCTTGGAATGAGACCTGACCCACGGCCCCATGTTTGACTTCTCAGATTTTAAATAAAAATTGTCCCACCTCGTATCCACCAAAGCTGCGGCTATGTCTATGATCAAACATGTATATTCAAGCGCAGGATGTTTATCTACCTGATTAAAATGCATGTGTCATAGGCACTCCAATAAGATCAACCAATCTGAATAGCCTTATCACAGAGTCAGCTCTTGCACCTGTCATGTGAGCGGTGTTGACCTGAATGCCCCAGACTGGGCCCTGCCAGCACTGACAACCCGAGGATGGAGGTGGCCTGCTCATGAGGCCAGGACTGGTGAGTGATGATTGCCCGGCATCTCAGGCAGCTAAGGGCCACGTACCTTAACAACACATGGCCACCATATATTGGCCCACATAAATTTGGTTATCTTATTGGAGTCAGAGTGTTGTTAGCTATTCTTGAGTTCTAACTACTAAGCTGTCACCTTCACAACCAACTTCGCAAGGTGATCCACTTTTGTCAACAACAGGACACAAAAGACCCCATATCTAAGCTTGACTGACACAGACAATACAAAGCTATTAAACTGCAACAATTAGTGTAAATGACTGTGTTTAACCTGGTCACATGTGGATAAAAGAAAATATACACTTGTTTTTGTCTGATTTCAATATAAATACAAGATGCTCTTGATCAATACAAAATGTTTAGCTTTCTTAATAGAATAAATACATTACATCATTATTAGGCAACTATTAGTGTAAAAGAGATATTATGCAACTAACTAAAAAAAACAAGGATTTTCTTATCTCACTTGTTTATTTTCACCTGTTAAAGTGAGAATAATAAACAAACTCAAAATTTACAAATAAACATTTCTGAAATAAATTTAAAAAAAAATAGCTCAGTGACCAATATAGCCACCCTTCTTTTCGATAACGGTCACAAGCCTTCCATTCACGGAGTTAGTTAGTTTCTTGATCTGGTCAGAATCAACTTTTTGTGCAGCTGCAACCACAGCCTCCCAGACACTGTTCAGAGAGGTGTACTGTTTACCTTCACTGTAAATGTCCTGCTTAAGAAGAGCCCAAAAGTTTTCAATAGGGTTTAAATCAGGTGAAGGCCATGTCATTAGTTTTTCATCTTTAAGGCCTTTACTGGTGACTGACCAGTCCACACATTGGAGAACATGCATGTGATAGAGCATAAAAATCAAAGTCTTCTTGAAAGATGCAGACTTTTTCCTGTACCACTGCTTGAAGAAAGTGTCTTCTGAAAGATTGGCAGTAGGTCTGAGAGTTGATTTTGAGTCCATTTTCTACCTAATAAGGTCCAACTAGCTCATCTTTAATAAAACCTGCCCATACCAGTACCCCACCTCCACCTTGGTGAGTCTGAGTTGAAGTGGAGCTCGGTCTGTCACTGATCCAACCACAGGCCCATCCATCTGGTTCGTCAAGACTCATCTCATCAGTCCACCAAACCTTTGAAAAACCTGTCTTCAGATATTTCTTGGCCCATTCTGGATGTTTCAACTTATGAAAGGTGGTCGGGTTCAGCCTTTCTTACCTTGGCCATGTCTCTGAGACTGAACACCTCGTACTTCTTGACACTCCAGGTAGGTTGCAGTTGTGGAAAATGGCAGCACTGGAGGATAATGGGTTCCTGGTACCTTCACGTTTGATTCTTCGCAAATCTTTGGCGGTTAATTTGCGTATTTTCTTCTCTATACGTTTCCCTGCGACCCTGTTGACTATTTGCTACAAAACGTTTGATGGTTCTGTGATCACGCCCCAATATCTTAGTTTCAAGAGTGCTGCATTCTTGTGAAAGACTTTACAATTTTTGACTTTACAGAGTCAGTTAAATGTCTTTTTTGGCCCATTTTTCCTGAGAAGAAGAGTAAGAATTCTCACGTTCCTCTCAAACACGGCATTTACGTCTCATCCGTAGCTTTCTGATAATATTTGATAAACAGGTGATCACTGGTGTCCTCAGTTAGCCCAGTAAGCCCATGGTCCAGAATGTTAGAATATGGTGCTTAACTGAGCCAACCAAGTCCAGGATCCTTTTAAATCATTCTCTTAATGCCTTTTATCAACCTAACCTAACTTGAATAAGTCGCAAAAGCTAGGTTCACAGAACTGACTATGTTATGGTGTTATAATTCTCAATGTGCTTTATGACTTTATTATTATGGTTGGTTATTGCTTATGATTATTTACAAATGTACACTATGTACACCACATAGTCCACTAACCAGAAGCCTAACAAGGAAAACACCGGATGCTCTTATATAACAATATTTTCTACATAGATAGGACTGGACACATTATTACACAACAATGCTCAAAAAGAGAGAGACAGGGTGCGATGGGGGAGGACGTTAGCATACCTTGTTTAGGAGCTATGCACTGCATGACTCACCGTTAAAGAAAAACAGACACTTCATATGAATAAGCCAGGCATTCATTAACAAAACTCCCTGGGTGGCGGTTTACCCTGCATTCTTTGGAAAATCAATTAATGTTCTTCAAAGTTCAAGTGTGTCTTGGTCCAGCTGTTCTCTCAGGGGGAAGACCCCAACACTTACCTCACCATGGAAACCTGCGTCAGTGGAAGACACAAATGTGTAAAGCCTTGGCAGTGGAGACAAACACTGGCCAGACATTTACCATCACGTTTCAACCAATGGTAGTCATAACAGTTTGATGCAGTATGAATGATCTGATTACACTTAATTTCATTTTGCTAACATAACCTTCACGTTCATGTGACCACACTGGTATCCAACCACAGACTTCAATGCTGGCACACACGAATGCTCCCACGCACACTACATGCATGACAGCACGTTATGTACACACATGCATAAGTAATAAGCAGAAACGTTAATCCAAATATAAAACTAATACCAGCTTTCCATGCTTTAATAGGGCAGTGGCACAGTGAGCTCTGTGCGGCCGGTAACAATGATATCACTGTGTCATTTATTGGACGTGAGCCTTCTTTCTAAATAGTTGGCTTTAATTCAGGAGTTTGGTGTCAACAAGGGACAAAGCTGTGATGAGAAACTCTATCAGGGACAGGGTTCATCAGCATAATAGAGACATACATTCGCTTTTCCACAGGGGGTAAATGGTTGAGATGTTTACCCTTATAAATAATTCTAATTGAGGGTCATGATCAAACAGCGTGAGGCCTTTCTTTCTGCCAGTTTTAGGCAGCACAACAGAAAAAGAAAAACAAACAACAAAACATGTTTGACATGACACTTAGTCCTTCATGAGCATCTTCTTGTTGGTTTAACCAGATTCTGACTATTTTATCATTTATTACTGAAAATATCTACACAAGGTAAGAGATCAAAGCAATTGAAGGGGTCAGGCTAGGACTTGGTGAAAACCTTCTGGGAATGCAAAATAAAGTCTGAGGATTAAATTGTATCTATCTTTGCCTGTGAGCTTACAAATATCAACAGATTCAAAATGCTTACACTCTTTCCTCACATTTACATGAGCTAGATGCTCCACTGTCCTCTGGACTAAATGTTTAATCTACACTAAGTGGAAACGTGTGGTATAGGAGCTCAATCAGGGAGGTCCAGGCTCAGCAACTCAGTCCCATGTGGCATCAACATACCCTTGTATGGCGAAATCATACGCTGTGGAAGTTTCCCAGAAGAAGCGGTGATGGGGTTAACCCAGGTGCTATCAACACAGATCCCTTAGAGTTAAAGTCCTCCATTGCTTGTATTAGGTGTGTTCTGTCCTTGTCCCTTTTGCAAATGGGAAGAGGCCACCTCTTGTAGATAGTTCAGTGGTAAGGGCCAAGAACATAACACAAGGCAGAGTATGTTCCCTAATAAATAATTTCTGCTGAGTGCACACAATAAACAACATTTATTGAACATCATACATTTCTCAACACATGGTGTATCCTACCTTTACTTGGAAGCTTACATAACCACACCAAAACACTGGCACCCAGACAGTAAAATTTAAAAATAGCATCAGGCTGCCTACAGAAACTACACACATTTTAATATATCCTACCTTGATAAGTAGAGGGAAGGTGCTTTTTCTGTCCTTTAATAACCTCTCTGGCATACTCTTGGAGGGAAGTCTGTTCAAAGAATTAATAAGTTAATTTTATTAATTCATAATTTTAGACAAAATATACGTTTTCAAGCTGTGACAGATGAGATTGTGCTTAAATGAAACGACCACATTTGCATAAACTACAGTGACACCTTCTGGGCACATTTTTTATTAAATACTGTGGCTACATGAAACTCTGATATGTATGCAAGGAAACTGAAGACATAACAACAGTGGTAATAGCTATTAAGTTACTTCGTTCATCATTAAACTTTTCACCAGCCTTTATTTCTATAATAATAAATGTTTAGGCCATACAATTGTAAGTAGCTAAAACGCAATAGTAACAAACTAGACATAGTAAATTCAAAGTTTTCAAAGTAAGCCCACTTCAATCTATAAAGCGACACGTACCTTCTCTCTGAGGCTTTGTTTGGCGCGCTCATGGTGATACAAATCAACAAGATGGCTGTGATGAAGCGGCCAAGCGCGACATGCCCAATAGTTAGTTTATAGGCTTCAGTCCAGGAGTAAGTCCTCGCTCACAGTCTGTTCGCTGCTGTAGCGTGACCGCCACCGGTTTATCCCCAATACAATAGCTGTTAAAGCCATCACAGTAAGTAAGCCACTCACCGACAATTAGGCTTTCTGCTTTTTTTTCCAGGACGCAGGCGACACAGTAAGCACGTGCAGGGGTGCGCGACACTGTGCGCCTATGAGAGATGGAGAAAGAGAGGGCACGAGACAGTCACCCACTGGGCTATACATTTTCCACACACTGTTAGAGATCTCTGAGATGCTAGCCGCTACACAAACACAACACTTCACAAGCTAGCCTTAAAAAAACTAAGCGAGTTTAAAACTAACAAAAGGGATACACTTTTTAACACGTTATCATCCAAGTAAAGGAAACTAGCAGCATTCATGTACAGTGGTCTAACCAAAAAAGTTGAAACACATCTTACTAACAAATGTAACAAGTCTTTCTTTATTTACAATATTAATGTTGTAATCTTACCCTGAATTTAGGCTTTTATTAGCTAATGAGCAACAGGATGCAATGGTCAAGTAAAAGTTATGATTCAATTACAGTTAAAAAAAGCACATATAACAAAAATCTTAAAACACAGCACACAGATGCCAACAAAGTGGTTTATTTAATAGAAACGGCACCAAAGAGAACCATTTAGATACATTTACAACACACAGGTTGGGTACAGCTGTTGCTTTTAGCTTGTGTCTCTGTATATCAGATTAGCTTATTATTTTTATAATTAAAGGCAGCAATAAAACGAACAACAGAGTAAAGGTATTTGACCAATTAAATTACAAACTGTCCCAAGATTATAGTTCTGGAGAATTGTCTTGACTGAGTGTCTGCTCTGCTAAAGTCTTAACCTAGTCAGGATATTAAATCACAGGTGGATTTTATTCAGATAATTTATTACAGATTTCACAATAAAACATTAGAGCAAGGACTTTGTAAATTATAGGGAACTCAAAATAAGGTTACTGACAACTCTTAAATTAATGGTAAACTTTTTTCCACAGCCCCTGACAAAGGAGAAGAAAAGTCTTTGGTTTTGTCCTGGACAGACTTGTGTCCCAAAAGTCTTGACCACAGATGACCAGCTTTGTGAAGAGGAGGTAGCAGCTGCGATGTAATCCTGGTTCAGGTGGATGAGAGTAGGTCATACAGCACTCTTTAGACATCAGAGCTGGTGTCTATGTTCGTATAGAGACTGAGGTTGGGAAAAGCTGAGGGTAGGTATAAAAATAATACTATAAGGTCTTTGTAGTAGAAAGTTTTATTTTTGCAATATAAGGAAGAATTAAACCTACATCATCCAGGTGCTTTTGGGGATGTTTTTCAAAGCCCACTGCATTGTTAGCACTGGTTCCTAAATAGAGAAGAGCCATAGTTATGGTAAAATATTAAAAATTAAAAGTATTGATGTAAGTGTTAACAAGTCTTACCTAAGTAATCCTTGTAGTCCTTAAAGTATTTGTGCCCCAGACCACGTCCATCTGCAAATAAGGACAGTAGTCAAAACAAACCAAGAGACTACAAGTTAAATTTATTTCATTCCCATTTTACTTTTCTAAACTCAATGTTATAACTGTCTACAGGCTCTTGGTCTATTTGTAGGTGGCTTTAATTCATGACGAAAGCAGACAGCAGAGCTAATGTTTAGTTCTTTCATTTCAGTGGAGGAACTTGGCACTCCGCTGTGTTCACTTTGCCAGGAGATGCCAGGCCAAGCTTCAGACAGCTGCTATGGTTTGGCACTACACCCTTTATCTGTCATTAGTGCGTATAAGTAGACACATTTTGTAGATGATCAAATAAACACAAGATTATTTACAACAAAAAATAGGAGATGATATGTGTCGGTATTCAAAGGTGGATCCCTATTTCATGACTTATCACTCCACAGTAAACCTTTACCGGAGTTGCCACGCTGCTTGACACATTGTCCGCGGTTGGGTATGCCCGCGGCTGGGTTTCCGGGGTTGAGGATGTGACACTCGTAGCCTGTCGGACAGTGGAGGGGCTCGTCTCCATCCTCGGTTGTACTGCAGGCCTCAGCTACAATAAGCAGAGCACACATGAAGGGACAGACTTAGGGTATATTCAGCTGTGTGGCATTTAAAAGAATTTGAACAACAATTTTGATTCAGAGTCACTGTCTTTTTCTTTCCTTTTTATCATAGTCATTTATTTTGGTTGCCTCGTAGAACAAATCTTCTGGTATGGCTGCTGTGTTTGGCTACAAATTTCAATGATGTTAACGTTTATTACATTTATAAGAAAAATTGTGACTACATTAGTCATTGTGTAACTGGGCCAGATTTACAAGCGACTTACATTCACCAGTGTTACAATTTACAGTTGACGCTTTCATTCAAAGCGACTTACATTAAGGTTCCATTCACCAGTGTCACAGCTGGAACACCACTGGAGGCAAGGTGGGTTAAGTGTCTTGCCCAAGGACACAACGACAGTATGAACTGAGGGGAGAGCGGGATTCGAACCGCCTACCTTCCGGTTGAAGGACGACCGCTCTACCACTGAGCCACTGCCGCCCATTTAACCTTAAGATGAAACATTACAGTAAAAAGACTTTAAGAAGCAAACAGCTTGAAACACAAAAGTTATAAATACATAAGCTGTTAGTAAAACTCAGATTGGCATGGCTTAAATTCATGGATATAGAATATAAAACACAATAAGTCCATCCCATACAACAGTAAACTTGAAAATACTTAAGCACAGAAAACCTACATAATATTTAAACACACAATGACTATACAATAACAAACCGATTTTTGAATACAATATTCTTTTTGTAAAGAAAAAATAAACTGCAATATTCTCTCTCCTGTCAATGGTTATACAGTATATACATTTCAGCTCAAATAATGCTGTTTTTGGTAAAGTGTGTACTGACCTGGTAAAACCTCTTCAGGGCCGTCCAGCAGCCATCCATTACCCCCCAACCACCTAGGCTTTGGCTGCACAAGCCAGTCCAGAACTATAGTGCACACAGAAACATTATTGGGCTTAACTAGAAACAAGATGTATTGAGAGAGGCAGGGAAACTTACAGAATCAGTCCCTCATGTACTCAAACACTCAAGGAGATGCATATAGATGTGTACTGACCTGGTGGTGGCTGAACAGACTCTAGACAAGCGTAAATGCAGCCATTGTAGCAGCAACGCTTATGATGCTCACATTCTGAGTCTGAGCGGCAGCCTGGCACCTCACAAGCTCCCTCGGGGAGCATCTGTGGTGGGGGCGGACACCTGTCATTCTTCTGGTGCTGGGTGGACTGAGGGTGGTTTGAATATTCGTAATCCTGAAAGACAAGTTACAGAGCCCGTGTGAAATTGCAGTTTGTTACCACTAGAGGTCAGCACTAGACATGAAAAAGAGTGGTGAAAGTATGCATGCCTGGCTGCCTGCAAACGTCTTGACCTCAATTGAGATGGTGATTCACATTGGGAGCAGACACTTCCCTAGTGAGCCTAAGAGGGAAAAAGTAGGCCATAGAACTGTGAGCAAAGCACTTCACACTTGGCTCAACAACATCAAGTGTAAAGACAGGCAAACATATATTTATCTACACGGAAAATCACACTTTCCCACACTCAGTAGATCTGCCTTTCTGTGCTTTAGAAGCCTAACATGTTTTTGTAATTTATTTGTGGCTTTTAAATTAATCTTTGCCACAATCTTTATTTGGTATTAAATATAAGCTTGGCACAGACTCTCACAGTGGCTCTTAACTAAAATTTTCTCACAGTGTATTTGCAAGCTACATGGATATGACATTTTTGTGCTGTTATTCATTTCACTTTAATTATTGAACACCCTTCAAATGGCACCAAAAATCATAAAGTATAGTATCTGCAGCCTCACATTTTTTCATATTGTAATCAAAATGATACTGTCTTCCTTTACCATTGATGACCACATCTGTGACTCTAATAATATTTTCCATCAAATGCAGCACCTACAGTTATTTTTGATGTCATGTTGATGCGGAGAATTGGCTAATCCCTTGTTTATGTTAACATACTTTACTTCTAATGTTAGGGCAAACACTTTCTAAGCACACTTTGAAGCCAAGTGAAAAACGAGCAGCTAATAGCACAAAGGAAGCAATTTATTTGATATATGGATTGAATTGGCTGCCAAATGCCTTCAGGCCACAAAAAGAAAAAAAAATATTTTTACGGCAAGAATGCAATTACTTTCAACTATTATTTCACCTTGACATAAGTTATTGTAATGGCTAAAAGACCTCGTGCTGAGTCAGAGACTCAAGCATAACCAAAGACTTTTACCTGTCGAAGTTATGTCTTTGAACTGTTTTAATCTTTCCAGTCTGAGTCAGCCGTTTTTGAAATCCAAATGTTTTTGGGGAGCGTCTGGGTAGCAGGTGTGGGTTTGATTTAACAATGCTGTTTATTTGGCAGGCTTACCCAACACCCTCACAAACCCAACTGGAAAAACAAAAGTGAATGTTTGGCACTAACAGTGGTGTAACTCACATTAAATAGTGACTAACTTACTTTGGCCTTTACAAGTTTTGTGGACGTAATTAGAGGGGTGGGAGTGTGGGTAATAAATAAATGGAAACAATGCTATGCTTCGCTTGCTTAAGCTTGATTAAATCTACAATTCAGTGAAAAGTCAGTGAATGTATCAACAAACATCGTATTTCAGGTAGGTGAGGGAGAAAAAAAAGCACTTTTGTTTTATACATCTATCTAACAAAGCAAAAAAAAAAAGCATAGTCACAAACTTACATAGCCACAGTCTTTAAATAGGAAGAGCAAGTGTTGCACCATTAAGACACAAAAGGCTTGCTGAAGTGGGAAGACAAAACCAAAATATCCATGAATTAGTGGCTATACTTTCTCATGGATCATTTAAACCTGTAAAAATGTGCACTAATCTACTTCCCCTTTCTGTACTTGAGGAAGTAATTCCTCTGATCTCATTACTTTTCTCAATAATGTTTTTTTTTCCACACATACAACTACAATAATAAAATGTGGAATATCTGGGCTTTCTTCTTTTATCTTTTACTTCTTTTTTTACATGCATTATCTTTTACATGTTTGGACAGGAAAGTCTTTCAGGAAACCCACAATGCTTTACCAAATGTATGAAAATTCATTTCCTTCTCAATACAACTCTAATCTTTTTCTTGTAGAAGTAGACCAGTGTGCCACCAAGCCACCTTAAGCTAATTTCTTTCATTTCTGTAAAAGTACCATACCTTTACTAGTTTCTGTTTATCTGCTTTAAAAGGTATCAACCACACAGACAGGTCACACTAGTTTATAGTATATCCAGATCTATAAATTAGAGCTACCAAGCAAAACTACAACGCGTGATTAGATAATTGCATAATGACTAGCCCTCTTGTCTCACATCCGATCTCCTAGCATCCAGACAAAAGGTCAAGTGCAGAAGGCTTTGAGGACAAAGATGTATCTGTCTTGTCTGTAAATTTGATAGCTCTTCATTAGTCCTCTAACATAAGCTGCTTGATACTTGTCTATGTCTCATGTGACTGATTTCCAATTGCACTTTACATCTTTAGCCACATAGTCTTTGACTATCCATCTTTACACTGTATGTACAGCAAAAATGTCATTGTCATTTTATTGTTTTGATTCAATTTCCTTTTTTTCCCTAGAAATATTTCTTCTTTCTTTTTGGTTTGGAAAAGCAGTGGCATGATGGGACAGTTGTAATGATTGAGCTCTGCTTCTTATCTGCAGTTTCCCTCATTAAATGTTCCAGCCCTGCTGTTTATGGGGAATTATTAGGAAGAAGCCACAGTCTGGCACCGTAACTTAAAGTGGTTTACTCCAATTAAGTTTTTGCTCAAAGATCCCAGACAGATACCATGATATATAATTTTCTTTGTGTGAGATAAAAGCACAAAAACAATCACGTGAACATACCCAGACATACATACGCACCAGGTCAAGGATTTGTCCAATTACACGTAAACAGCAAACACTGTGTGCTTTCAGAGCTGGCAGATCTGTTGTGTGTAGTGAATGAAGTAGCCCACAGAATACATCTGTTTAGCTTTTGGCTTGTCGACACTCATTTCCTGTCAATAGCAGAGGTGGATTGACAGAAGAACAAACTCTCACGTAAGTTATGAAGCGAGTGCCAAAGGACAAGCTCAGAGTTTGAATGAATGATGGGAATGCAATCTGTATAACACTCATAATTTCACAGTTGGGAGAGACAGCAGCAACCGTGAATGTCAAAATAGTCTAATAGTGTGGAAATGCAGAGTAAAAGCCATCTGAAGTGGCTCAACTCAACTCTACAACAACTAATTAGTGTTGAGAAAACAGTTTGCAAGTGGCAGGGAAAGTCAAAGTCATTCTGGTGACTATGTTTTTTTTTCTAGGACATAATCTGTAAATGATTGTGAAATTGTGTAACGCTCCAAAAGTGAATTACATATTTGGAGCACTGAAGCACATCAAACATAAGAACAATGCACTGTGTGCCATTGTAAGTACAATATTGCAGACTTGCATCATCTGACTGGGATTATTCCTGATTAGAGCCGCATGTGAACTCAAAGTACTTCTGAATGACTACTTAAAAAGGAAAACTAGTTACTACTTATTGTGATATCATATTGATATATCATCTCATTGCTGCTTTACAGTAATTTAAGGTGAGGTTAGTATACCCAAGTTAATATGCATATGCAATACACTCTATGCCCTGTTTCTTGGATTTTCACACACATATTTCTAATAGTATGTAGTGGAATATATTTGTTCAGGATGTCAAGCAGCACAGTGTTAGTGTAACACTGTACTGTACTATGCAGTGTTGTAGAATTTTGTACTGATAATATTGTACAGATGGTGAATAGAGTTAGATTTTCCCATTGGGAAAATTCCATTTACTTAAAGTAAAAATGTGGTGCAATGGTAATGCCTTATTCCCTTCATATGAACCAAGTGTAAATGCTTGTCTGAGGAACACACAAGTTGAATTCAGTCATATTTTCAAACATTTTATGTAATATTTTAGTTTTTGACATTGATAGTGGAGAAACAGGGAAAATAAGGAGAGAATGAATCAAATAGAACCATGCTGGATTTGAGCCCAGGTCGCTGGCATATTTGAAATGTTTTTAGCAGGTTAGCCACTGAAGCATCTCCTGCATTTGTTATCATTTCAATATACTACAGTAGTAGTTGTTGCCTATACAACTTAGATTTTCAGAGTGAAAAACCATCATGAAACATTGTGTGTGAGAAAGTACTCTGACCTGATCTGCTTGTTTTTTCCCAATAAACCAATAGTAATGATCTTTTTCTTTAGAATTACCTCCTCCTCAAAAACAAAACTTTCATGTCTGCTCTGCTTTACTTTGAAGCCTCAGGCCAAGTCTAACAACTACCCAGCCCTGGAACAGGAAGTATGTGCATGGGTTTTTAGGCATGCAAGGGCCCTCATCAGATGCTGTTTGAGGAGCCGACAGAATAAATGAAACACTACAGATTTATGATAACACCGCTGGTGCACACTGACAAGCCTGGACAGGTTTTGTGACGTACTGTGTTCAAAGGTTTCTGAATGTGGAGTTTAAATCTGCAGGCAGAAAGGCTGAACTCAAATCATTGTAAAATATCTGGCTGCACTGCTTTGCTCTGGGTTTTAATTATAGAAGGGTACCAGGTCAAGCATATTAAGCATATTAATAATCTGTGTAAGAGATAATGCTTTATCGCATCAAACAACTATTATTATCTTTCCTTAAATGACTCCTTCCTCAGCACATAGCTTCCCACTTGTTTTTTTGTCTCCCTGCCTAACAATCTTCTCCAGCACTCTTCATTAGTAATTCTAATCCCTATTCCTCATTTATCAGGCACTTAAAGCCTGCAGCCATTTGTTTATTCTGTGGCATTTCATTGTCAAAGGCATAGTAGAGTTACTAAATGTGACCTGCTCATAAGATATATTGGAAAATAGTGTATTGTGCATGTTTTTTATTTAAATTTTTTATTGTAAACTCTTTGATTTAAGATGCTTTTACTGGTATTTCACTGTAAATGTTATATTTTTTAACAGTGTTACAATGAACTATAAGCTGAGCCGAGAGAAAATGGACTCAGATGCTGTCAACTGTCTTTACACAAGCTGATATGTTTTGGACCAATTTTTAACCTTGGTTACCAACCTCAACTGACATTAATCTTTTCCATGATTTTGATCTTGAAATGCATTTATTTTCTAAACTTTAACAGGGCTTTAATTATCCAAGTTTCCTAAATCTTGTAAAGCCTGACCCTGACTTACAGAGATCTTGACTGACTAACCACAGTCAATAGCATATTTAAAATATTGTAATGATGTTGAAACCTTGTATACCTCAAGTAGTACAAAAAGACCACAAATACATGCCTTTACCGCTGGTGGCTTTGATATTGTAAACATTTTCCTCGATTTTCTTTTTCTATTGTACAGTGTCTCCATGAAGTTGTCTCTGTGCACAGGCTGGGTGTTATGAACTAGACGATGTGAGTATGAGTGAGGGGCGGGGTTTAAAAATGAAAGATTAAAAGATGAAAAGGTCCCTGAGGAAAAGAGACAAACCTAATGTGCACAGCCGTCTCAGCATGTTACAGTTCCAAGGGCTTTGAAGAGCGCTCCAGCAGGATGGTGCTTTTGGCCCATCCTGAGATCGGGACAAGAACACATACTAGAACAGAGAAGAGGCTCATGGGAAAGACTACAGAGAAAAATGAGAGAGTGGTTTATGATAACCAGGCGCAGTGAATGTTGAAACAAGTTCAAAAGTTAGAATTTAAATGCATGTTGCACAAAGTGGGGGATAAAACTAAAGGGGGGTAATGTGGTACATACAGTGAAGCCTTTTTAAAGATGATCAATCAGCCCCAGAGTTCAGTTCCTGCTGTAATAATCCACTTCTCACACACTAACAAATACATCATACCAGAAGGGACTCCAATTACACTCAAACTCCAAAAATCAGTTACTCATACCAACGAGCTGCACACTTGCTAGTTTTTCATCTCTCAGGCAAAATGGAAAATTGCACCTGTCAATCCAGATTTATTACGCTTAAAAAGAATGGTGTTTTCAGTTTTTAGTGCCAATGGTCTTCCAGATCCTTTCATAAAACCAAAGTTGCACTGAGATGCTTGACTGCAGAAATCTATCTAATCTATCTAAAGTCTGAAGTCCCATAAAGAGCATTTTATGGAAATGCTTGCAACTCATACTATATACATGTAAATAGGTCACAATCTACTGTATGATGTTTGTATCACTATGCCATTCTTCATTTTTATTCATTTTCTTTCGTTTATTCCCGTGAGGGTTCGCAGGTGACAGTGGTGGAATGTAACGAAGTATTTGTACTTTGTTACTGTACTTAAGTAAATTTTTACGTATCTATACTTTACTTAAGTAAAAAAAATAATGCATACTTATACTTTTACTCAAGTAGATTTTTCAGCAATTATCTGTACTTTGTACTCCACTACATTATTAAAATGCGTGTTGTTACATCCTTCCGAATCTTGCATAAAAAAAATTTTGGTCGACTGATGTTTTGGCGTTGCTGGCCAATGCACGTTGAAACAGATCAGAGATCTGATTGGTCAAAGAACTCACGCGCTCAGCGAGCGTTTTGAAACAACACTGATGTAAATCGAAGAAAAGGACACGGTGGAAACCAAATATCAAACATGGACGAAGAGCCAACAACGTCGACTGAGCTTGAGCCTGTGCCCTGCAGCTCTGATTCTGAGAGACATCCCTGGCCTTATTTAAGCAAGTTATTTGAATTTAAAGGTTCAAAGAATGACTCCTGGCGTTTTCAATGTGTCAAGTGCCTACCTCAACGCAAAGAACTGTTGGCGTTTAAAAACTCCCCTTCAAATTTGAAGAAACATATCGAGGTAAGACATGCAATGCTAGTTATTAATATTTAAGTTACAAACTTGCTATGACATGGTGCTATGACTGTTATAGAAAAACGGATGTCAACATAAGAAAAATATCACACCAGTATAATATTTGTTTGACGTAAGTTAGTGGTACCCTAACAGGGCAACTTCTTTAGCTGGTTATTAGCACAGCAGGGACGATAGCTTGCTAGTACGTTACATTTTGGAGATGAGCAAACTACTGCTATATCAAATTTTGTTTGGTGCTTATTTTTTTCTCATTTTAATGTGTTATACAGTATTAGCCTAATGCTTTTGGATTTTCTGTAATCAATGGAGTATTAGCCTCAAATGCAGTTTTAGCTACGTTTTCCCCATGCAGGCCTAGGTAAAGGACTAAAGCAACTGTTGTTGAGCAGAATAAACTGGTCATACAAATTTGATTAAAGTGTTCAGAATAACACTCACCTGTGTACTTTTGAGTTTTTTTACTGCTCTTAATAGTATAGTAAAAATAAAATAAATTGTATGTCATAATTGGCTTAGCCTAATTATTATTTAATGAGTAATAAGTAAATAAGCAGATTTTTACAGTGTCAGTATTGCACAACAACTCTTTCCAGTACACAATAGATATTGTTTGTGATTGTTACAATTGAACAGCCCAGACATTGATACAACTGATTGTACTTTTACTTAAAAAAATACTTTAAAGTAAATTTAAAAGTATGTACTTATGACTTTTACTTAAGTAAGATGTTGATGTAGTAATTATACTTTTACTTAAGTATATATTTTGCAGGGTAGTTGTACTTTTACTTAAGTACTAAACTTAAGTACTTCCTCCACCACTGGCAGGTGACTGGAGCCTATCCCAGCAACTTTGGGCTAGGCGGGGTACACCTTGAGAAGGGGCCAGCTAATTTAGAGACAAACACTGACAGACAACCATTCACTCTCACAGACTTTCACTAGGGATACTAAAGAGTTGCTAATTAACCTATACATCAGTATTAATTACAAACAACAATATTCCAGGTGATTGGAGGCTTTTGTAGTGTCAATATATCCATATGCACTTTGAAAGACATATCACCATTTGTCTTAAAGGAACTGGACAAGAAACAGCCATTCTCCTTTACCAGCAAAAATACATGACATTGACGTGAGTTGAGTTGCAGAGGGCTGGAGCCTATCCCAGCTGCTTTGGCCATGAGGCATACATTGACTGGGTGCACCCTGGACACTAGCTGGATCTAACACTTAAGAGACATACACAGATGGAGCAAGGAAGCACGGGGTGTGTCTTATGCTGTGAGACAGGAGTGCTAACCACTGTCACTGTTCTCTCCTTTTTTAAATTTACATTTAAGCTTTGCAGAAGAAGAATGTGTCCACAGCATGTTTTGAGCCATGTACAGTTGGATTTACACCACAGTCTCGGGTTACTTCAGCTGCCTCTCACATCAGCAAAAAAACTTTTCCCACAGTGTGAACTTCCAGCCAGACCTCCGCTGCAGTTCTCTAACAGAACCGGTATTGTACTGTGTTTCAGTGTAAGCTTAGTCTTGAGATATTCTACAACAAAGTATTAAGGGACAAGTCACACATGAATGTAAGCAAGCAAAAGTAAGGTTAAAGGTGAGGTTAGCAGTCTCACCTTCTGGTTGAGTCCTCTTTTCCTGATTCTCCTGGCATCATTTCCTATGAACAGCAGCAAAAGGGACATCAGCAGCACCAGAAAGCGCAGCATGGTGTGTCTGCACCCAAATCCTAAATCTTCCGTCTCTTTGTTTTATTATTCCACAGTTTGTCCCGTAAGGTGCTTGAAAGTCCTCCTCTGCAGCTCGCATGTACTTGTGTGCAGTTGAGATTACACAAGCCTTCTCTCTCCCCCTTCAAATGGACTTGCCTTTTTGTCCGCCGGGAGAACGCACAGGGCTAAAGAGTGACAGTGAGTAGAAAGAATGAATGGAGGCAATTTGGGGGAAAGAACTGAAAAAAAAGTTAGGAAGAGGAAGGAAGAAACAACAGCTGTGTCGGCATCAGAGTGCAGAGCTGCAAGTGTCTGCCTGCACAACGTGTCTCAAATGGGAACAGGGGGGAGTGCTCGGGTGAGACCTCCCCCTAACTCTCTGGATGTGTCTGACACATCTGGTGATCTTTGAATGAATATGACCAATGGTAGATGCTCTGTATAGAGTATTTACTGTACTTTTACGCAATACATTAACATTTGAATACATTTGCTTAGTTGTTTTTATTTACCTATTTGTTGTGGAGTAAAGCAGATGGGCATTGGTTCGCTCTGTCACATGACTTAAAGCAATCACAGTACAAAAACGTTGCACTGAGCATGAGGTAATGCAATGACTAATTATTAACTGTTTGCACAAAAAATCTAAGGAAATCTGAGGATTAGTATAACAACAATATAAATGATAACTTTTAGTTGGGTACAGATTTTGGCTCAGTATTGAACAACTTTATACATATTATGTAAATCAAGTAAAATTTCAGTTAAGACTCAAATTCTTTTTTATACCATTGCATTGTGGTATAGTCAAACAATAAATGTTCACTAATAATATTGTTAATAACTTGTGGTAAACAATTTAAATGTTCTTTTTTTCTTTGCCTCTTCTTCTGGTGCAAATGTGAATAGTGGAATGCATACACAGCTGCAGATAAACTTGTGTTTGTCTAATTTGTTTTTAGAAGATGAGTTGTGATTTTGGTGGCACTGACCCATAAAATGCATGTGGTGCAGGGAAAGGGGGCCTCTCACATCTTTACTTGCTTCACTGGTCTCTTTCTGCTGCTGTTCCTTTTCCACACATCTATCTTCCATATTGCTCTCACTCAACAAACTAGGACATCCTCCCGCTAATATAACCCCCATGACCCCGGTGCAGTCTTACCTTGCAGACCTCTCTTCCCTTTCACTCCTCTCTGAAAGAGAGAAAGAATGCTAAGCCCGCACAAATCTCCGTCATTATTAGTTTTACAGGAGCGGGGTTCAAGTCACCGAGAGGCCCCCAGCTTCACTTACACAAAGGGCAGAGAGAAGAGAAAGAATAGGAGAAAAAAACGAGCAAGCACAAAGGGCAGATAGACGGTGAGGGTGGGTGAGAGCTGTGCATGAATGAATGTGTGGGAAAGTAGGTAGAGATTAGCTTGTTTAGCATTAGCACTGGGCAGCTGTGCTTTAGGTGTAGTTGAAGCTTGTGTGCAACAAGTAGGAGGTTGTATATCACTGTTATCTGAGCAGATCAGTAACTTAGCAAGTTTTTTGTTTAGTAATCTTCCCATTGTCCCAAACCATTCATGTTGTTTCTGTCATGTCAAATGCAGTAAACCCACTCATGGAGTTTGCACATCTACCCCTGATATCCAATCCAATACAAGTTTGCAACTATTTTTGAAGAAAGAAAGTCTTTTTTTACTTTCTAATTAAGATTGTTAAAGTAGAACTACTGCAAGGCTTATGACCTAAAATATCACCTGAGATAAAGAAAAAGTCTGAAGGTGTCACTTATAAAATACGATCTGTGTGTGTACTGCAGCCAGACTCAAGGGGGCGATAGAGAAGAAACCATCTGACAGGTTTATGCAATAACATTTTTTTTTTCCAAAATGAAAAAATTCTGTTGAGTTTATTGTATTATTATTTGAATCTGGCCGAGGTGGTGTTTTTTTGCTTTTTTGTGGCACCCGCTTTGTTGTGGTGTCCTCAGTGAAAATAATGGCATCCAAGAAAACTATTGATGGCTAAAAATGTTGAAATTCAACAACAACACCAACAACAAAGTTTATTAGCACTGCATCAGAAGTTTTATTTTTATGGCAGACAGTGTTCTCAACAGCTGTCTGTGTACACGCAGATCTTTTTGTATACAACCCTCCGAGACCATTTCTGAATGTAGTCTATGCTATGAAAACCTTTCTAGCAAACAGAGACTCACATTCACGTTTCTCAATAGCATAAAGGTTCCTCTTCTGTCTCGAGGCTCTATTTAAAATAAAAAGAAGTTGGAGTCTAGAAGAAAAGAATAAACTCTGCCAGAATAATAATATTTAGCTCTGTTCTTGATTATCTTGATGTTATTCATTTTCTCTTGGTTCAAAGATACTACAGCTGGATATCTCCCAACACATGGGGCCTGATATTCACACATATGTTTTCACATAAATCTCCCATAGCCTGCTGTTACATATGTAATGTATATATATGAGTTTGACATAAACTAAACACAATGCTTACAGTACAAGTGACAGAATAAACAGATTTCAGGCAGCGAATTTAATTACTCTCACATACTGTCTAAGTCTAAAGGGGGTCACATTTACTTCTACCAATGACATACATTCTGTACACAGGAACTGTTTAAATGAGTGGCTCTTATAGTTGCATATAAACAAGATTATGAAAGCTAAATAAGATCTGGACAAGCGAGAGAGGAAGGAAAACGTACAGATAAAGAGTGATAAAGAAAAACTCAAGTGTTTAAAGACAGGCTCCAAGCTCAAAAGACTTAAATTCCTTTCATCTGAGAACCGCTCTAGGGAGAGACTGATGTACTTTTTCTTTTTGCAGGGTGGAGTGTCTGTAAGTCTCAGGGGCTTCATAGCACATGATGTGAAGTCTTATTCCGGTCAAGATTTGTAGTGTAAGGCCTAGTCTAAAGGAGGATCAGACATTGTGGTCAGAGCAACACTTACGGCACATGTGATAATTATACAAGCGTGGTTAATATAATTTACACAAGCCAAATGTGTGGCATATGTTTAATAATGAAATCCAGCCGGGGCATCTGGACATAATATGTGCAGCATAACAAACTGTTCATGTTATAAGTTAGTTTACGTGTGTGACAAAGCATTACAAATTTAGTAATGTAAAGTTTACTTACACAGGTTTAAACCCAACTGGATTTGATTACTTGAGTTATTTCTGGCTGGTTGTTTGCAATTGTTTAAATATGTCTGTGAAAAACATTTACAGTGGCAAAGTGTGTTCTGTTATCTTAAAGCAGAGGTGTGTAGCTCTGACCTCAAATCCTTAGCCCTGGTTGGACATTCTGTTGTCCATGAATAAACCCAGTAGAACATGGGGCCTGATATTATGTAAGTCTAAATGGGCGCATTAAAACAACTCTCCCATCAAGAGTCACACTGCCCTTTCAATCTCACAACAATGAAACCAGAACAGCCTGGTCCAATCAGATTAAGTTTCAGGTCGAACCCCTCCCTCTAGAGATAAAGCTCAGCTCGTATCAGTTGATCTCAGGACTATCCCTTGGACAAGAGATGAAAAAACTTTACTTTGCAAACCAAGTCCAGATGCCTTTGCTTTAACCTTTTATTCAAGATGACCTGGAGAGAACCCTTCACAGACAATGCATTTGAATTGTACTTTATTCTTAATAATTACCCCCACAATAATTTGCAAGAGAGCACTATTTTCATCAAGTCACTACTTTGTCTTTTACGGTGGTGTATTCAAAGGCCTTGTACTCATAAAAGAAAAAATCAACCAAGTTTAATGGTTTCAAGCCTGGAGCGCTCAGGAGGTTAATGACTGTTTTATAAGCAGCAGAGTGGAAGTCCTGTTTGTGTTTGAACAACGTGATAGCGATGAACACACAGAGTAAATGCACTGTAGGAACAGTATTGTCCCCTATACATGCAATGTCACAGTAAAGAATGTCAGCATGACTGGAGCCGTACACTTTAACTGGATATCAGCACCTGTACAGTTGTAATACTATCACATATTGTGCCGCTGTATCTACAAGTAGCTTTTCAGAGTGACTTATTGTTGCTCCCTGTGTCTTTAAAAAGTTACCATATTGTGTGTGGGCTGTAAAGCAAGAAAGCAGTGTGATTAGAGGAACAAACAGCAGGCTCGATGACAGAGGAAGTGCAGATAGTGTTGATACAAGAGATGATTGACTATTATACTGTAGACTATACAACTTCTTGGCTTACATTCCTTCTTGTGTGTAATAAAGTTAGTAAACTGGATAAAACAAAGATGTGTGGAGATTTTTAATGTTGAGCTGATGATGTGCAGGTATTTATGTTAAAGATTTAATGTTGAGACTTTTATTTGAGGCACAAAGGCAAACTTTAAATTTGAGTTTTTTTTTTTTTTTTTTTAGGCTTTAATGATAATGTTATCTGTATGCACCGGGGACTGAGAGTAACGCAATTTCGATTCTCTGTATGTATGTACTGTACATGTGGAAATTGACAATAAAGCAGACTTTGACTTGACTTTGACTTGAAAGCTAAACAAAGACTAAACCTAGGGCTAAAATCAAGACTTTACCTGCAACTAAAGTGGGACTGAAATAATGTCTAAACCATTATATGTTTTATTTCTGAACAGCCTTCTTAGGCTCTTTACAGCAGTGACCTGTTGCCATCTGTGGAGGCGGTGTTCTGGTCTTGAGGCTAGTTACGCTCATTAGGGTAAACCCCCTGCCACACGGCCAATTGTTCCCAATTACCACTGTGTCTTTCTCTTCCCCTTTAATCAGAGTGAAGGTTAGAACCTAAACCGCAACTCTTTCTCTGGGTCCCCTTCCTGACTATTTCACTCCTGTGTCATTATCCTTTTCATTCTAATGATCTTAAACAACACAAAGTGTATCCCTGTTTTCTCTCTGTACTTACCAAGTAAAACTACCACTTTGCTACATTTAGTCTTGAATATTCCACAATAGTTTATTTTTTCCCACTTTTCCTCTCTCTACTACATACTGTAATTTGCGTTTCACCTTTGCCTATCATGCACCACATTTCTCGTCCTTTCCTACAGCTACCAACCACTCAAGTAGCTGCACTGCATTCCACCACATAACCCCTAGAGTGTAAGGTCACCTAAGAAGAAAGGAGAAAGATTTAAATACTATTTCACCTGTTTCTATAGCGACCCTAAGCTGCCACTTTCCAGTACGGGGTCAAAGCAACCTGGAGGTGTAACTTCAATGATTGCTGTCAGACTTCAAAGCACTTCTTAAGTATTCTGTTCTATTGGAGATGACGGTGCAAGGGTCAATGTAGAAAGAGCTATTTCCCTGCTGCTGCTACAACAGGGCAGAAGTCAAAGGTGTTGCATGTTTGAAGTAGAAGTAGAAGAAGTAGATATGGGCAACAGGCAAGGCAAGTGAATAATAATAAAAAAATCAATAAATAAATAAAACTGTAAAAGGAGTATTAGATAAGAAATTGTTGCCAAATACCAGTTTGGGTTATTGTTAGAAATATGTCTTATTGAGCTAAGTTTGTACAGTTAGCATAACAAGTGACATTTATTAAAAAAAAACAACAAGAAAGCCACCTAGGGGCGCAGTGGCTCAGTGGTAGAGTGGTCGTCCTTCAACCGTAAGGTAGGCGGTTAGATTCCCGCTCTCCCCATTCATACTGTCGTTGTGTCCTTGGGCAAGACACCTAACCCACCTTGCCTCCAGTGGCTGTAACACTGGTAATTAGAATCTCAATGTAAGTCGCTTTGGATAAAAGCGTCAGATAAATGAATAAATGTAAATGTATGTTGAAGAGAAATAAGCTACTTATATTTCTTTAGGAAGTGTAGGAAGTGATGTCTTTTGTCCAAGCTATGAATGCTAGTTGTGAAATTTGAGATGTGAAAATTAGGTGTAAATTACTGTATGAGGGTGATGTAGCATGAAAATGTAGGTTTTCATTTTATGGCTGGCTGTGTAGTTTTTGTGACATCTGTTGGTGAAAGTGCAGATTGCAGTTCCACACAAGCATCTACTTTTTCAAAGCATGTGAACAGCTATGGTGGTACAGCGGGGGCATGCTGTTGTCTATAAACAAACCCAGTGGAAATAAGTCTGATTGTAAGTTCACTTTGAAAAAAAAAACTAAAGTGTAATTACTTGTAGTAGTTTCTTCTTTTTCAGATGTTTGCTTTGAGAAGCTGTAGGAAAAAATGACTCCTTTTATGGGTCTTTATAAGAATAGTCTATATATTCACTGAAGGGAAGGAACCTCACCAAATGCACAGAAGTTCTACGCCTAATGACTAAACTATTTCTTATGACCCGGGAATGCTTTATTTTGGAAGCAGTAGACAGGTTTTGAAGTAAAAGATTAAAGTCTCACGCATGTCAAAACCCAGTGGAAGTGTTTGCTGGACTGGAAATACTGTTTACCCCAGCACCAGTCCTCCTTTCTCTGCAAATATATGGCCTCTTCTATTTCTCTTGGCAGTGATCTTTCTTGAGAACGTTTCATGGATTTTGTCTTTGGCAGATCAAAGCCGAGTAAAATTGTGTCTTTGCATTACTTTCCTTTTATTTATTTATTTATTTTTTTGTAGCTACAGTCTTTTTGTTGCTATTTTATGAGCATTAACATTATGTATTTATATTGTGCTGGGCTGTTAATCCGTTGTCTCTTGGGTTTGTGGAAGAATGTGTTGCACCTTAATTACTTTAAAACTAGACTCAGAAGAAACATTTTCTCACTGTTTTGGAAGAGTCTTCAGTAAGTAACTGCCATTTTGGATATCCGTGTGTAAACATTCTGAAAATTAGATTTAAAAGCCTCCTTATATAAGTCATCAGCTGTTAGAAGGTTAAAGAATAATGTACCTGATTTCAGACTTGATGGGCCCCTGGACAAAACCAATGATCAGAGGTCCCCCATATAATATAATTTATATAAATAAATCATTGCAGGGCTTAGTTGTGGGTTGACACAGGGACAACTTACTAGTCCCCCTCCTTAAAATGATGAACTTGAAACTAAAATTATGGTCATCTGTGCTGTGAAATATTAATACCAGCATGTAACCTTAAAGATACATGAACTTTTATCATCTTTAAAAATGTAATACCAGAGTCCCATCACTGGATGGAGCTAAAGTCATGCCTTGCCACTGGTAATCCTAATTCACACCCAACTTTGTTTAGGAAGGACTGAAACAAGTGACATCATTAATGTTTTCATCACTTTAATAAAAGATAGATTGGGCAGATTTTTCTCATCAAACATTTATAACAACAGAAAAAGATTTACAGTTTTTCTCAATTGCTTTAACACATTTATGCCCAACATGTTTTTTAAAGTTGATGGGGGAAACTGGAGTACCTGAAGAAAACCTACCCAAGCACAGGAAAAAACTCCACACAGAAATGCCCGGTCCAGCCCGGGAGTCAAACTCTGGGCCTTTTTTACACTTCATTCTAGTTCTCATTTCAAGTGTACCACAAGAATATTGATCTAAACTCATGTCAAGTCATTTCTGGTGGTATTTCCTCAGCTCGGTGACTTTGCCTACTCTTCTCTCTGTGCTTACAGGTTTTGTCAGGGCTTGACCTCTGATTGCGGTGGTTCATCTGGCACAGAAGGAGCAAGAAGAGGACAGAAATAAAGAGAGCTGATCCTGCCATGAGAAATCCTGCCCCATAGTCACTCATTTGGTCGATAAAGAACCCTGAAGAGAAAGAAAACGTGTGTGAGGTGTCTAGACCCTCTATACACAGTCCAATTAGCAATTTAAGAATTATGTTAACGTTCAGCAGAGAGTAAAGACTGCAAAGGAAAAGATTGTACAAAGATTAATTTATTTTACCCAAAGGCTTTAATGCTTGAGCCTTCCTCCCTGGAAGGAAACACAATTAGCATGCTTTGATGAATCCTCTACATCCATCAAGTCTCTGGTCTTCAAAGCGGTGGAAGGGCTCAAGTGAAGGGTACAGGGTAAATAAGTTAGAAACAGCTTGCGTGTTGTTCATTTATAAATAGTTCACTGCGGCCAAATGTGCATCTTGCTCAAACTAATTAGCGCTTAACTTTGGGGTCAGTTTTGCCTCTAGCTTTTTATGAGATCTAGCATTCACATAAGATAATTTGCTATTGGATATTTTTGACAAAATCTACAGTATTGAATTTATTTACAAGTATTGAATTTACATTGAATTTAATTGTAATGTAATAGATATAATGTAATGTAATATAAGCCACTGCTTTTCATTATGTACTATGGAATACATAACAGAAATCACCACAACAATGGCCAAGCTCTTCAGTAAGTGAAGTAGACTGGATATTTTTCCAGATAAATAGGACAAACAAACCCACTGTTTCTCTGCATTTGTTTTTGGAAATCTATAACTGATTTTCATTTTTGTCAAATTTGTTTTATGGTGGGTTTCCCTTTCCCTGGAGGATTTACGGGTCGCCGTACTCAGAGCCAAGGAACCTTTTGGCAGAGGTTGCAATGCCTGGCTGCCAAAGTCACGCAGGCTGTATTTACTAATGTGGTCCAGAGTTGCGTGTGACAATGGGTCATAGCCTCAGTAATAGAACAGGCCTGTTTGTAGGGCTTTGTTGTGTGGCACTGGCTGCGATTTTGCCTCAGACAGAAAAAAACAATATCTCTCAAGGACTGTAAGCTGTAGATAAAATGCTACTTAAGTTCAATAACCACATGCACTTGAGAATACTGATAAAAGCACACTGCAAAATGCAAAGCAATGTGCTAAATGCATACACCGATAGAGCTGGTGTTTTGGGCATCACAGAGAGATGACAGGAATTGATCAAAGTCAGAATAGTGATTTTTTTGTATATGATTTAAAAACAAGTTCAAAAAGCAACAGGCCATGAAATTGATAGAAGACACATAAAGCATCACCATATGGATTACTCTGTTAATATATGAACGCTGAATCAAGTGTAAATCCAAGATTAATAGCACTGCAAGTCAAGAAGGTATAAAACATCATTGTGGGCTAAATAAGTTCACTGAGCTGTGATGATGCATAAAATCCTAATCCCATCAGAGAACCACATTTGACACCATAACCTTGATAAAATCATATCATCTTGGTTTAAAAGTGGAAGGATCAGAAGGGATTTTACAGCAAGGCCAATATACACTGCCTGGCCCAAAAAAAGTCACTCACTCTAAAATCCATTGATATCATTCAGTATATTCAGGTAGTCAGCTGACCTCATTCTTTGTGCACATAATGTTGCTGAACCTGGACCTGACAAACTGCAGCAACCCCAGATCATAGCACTGCCCCCACAGGCTTGTACAGTAGGCACAAGGCATGATGGGTCTATCACTTCATCTGCCTCTCTTCTTACCCTGATGCGCCCATCACTCTGGAACACTCTGGAGTCAATCTGGACTCAGATGAACTCAGATGAACTTCTTTCATTGCTCCAGAGAACAATCATTTTGGTCCAAGCAAATTGAAGCCTTTTTTCCCCGATTAGCCTCACTGACAAAGGGTTTTCTTAAGGCTACACAGCTGTTCAGTTCCAATCCCTTGAGTTTCCTTTGCATTGTGCGTGTGGAAATGCTCTTACTGTCACTATTACAACATAGCTGTAAGTTCTGCTGTTGATTTGATTTCACCACACGTGTGTAAAAGTGACTACCAATCATTAATTCATTTTCTACCGATTTGTCCCGTTAGGGGTCACAGGTGACTGGAGCCTATCCCAGCAGCTTTGGGCCTGAGGCGGGGTACACCCTGGACAGTGGCCAGTTAGTCACAGGGCTTACATTTAGAGACAGACACTGACAGACAACCATTCACACTCACATTCATTCACTCAGGACACTTTAGAGTTGCCAATTTACCTATACATGCATGTCTTTGGACGGTGGGAGGAAGCCGAAGTACCCGGAGAAAACCCACAGTAACACGTGGAGGACATGCAGACTCCTCACAGAAAGACTGGAGTTGGCCGAGATCGTTTGAGTCGGCTGGGTTTTGAACTCACGACCTTCTTGCTGTGAGGCAGGAGTGCTAACCACTCTGCCACGTGCACCCTGCCACGATTACTAATCACAATCAAGATTTTTTTCCGACCACATTTCTTCCTCGAAGATGATAGTTCCCCACTATCCTTCCAGTTTTTAATAATGTGTTAACCCAATTTTACTAGTTTCTACAATCTCCTTAGATGTTTTCTTTGCTTGAACCATGCCAATAACTTGACCATTCTGAAACCACAGGATGTGTCTATGACATGGTTGTTGAAGAAATGAGAAACTACTGACTGCATCAGTTAGGGTTAAATAACTTGTTGCCAGCTGAAACATAATCATCCATGCAGTAATTATCCAATAGGAAGTTTTGGGGGCAGTTTATGCAGTAATCTCACTCTAATGTTACTCTCACCAGCAATAGGCGGTCCCAGCAGGCCTCCGCTGCTGCGAATAAGCATAAAGAACCCAAGTGCGCTGCCCAGCTGGTGGACTCCAACCACCTCGGCCAGTACGGTGATATGGATGGCCACTGTGGCCCCAAACACTAGACCGAAGACTGCGCTGAAGACGACCAGCTCTGAGAAGGATGAAGCCAGCGGGCAGAGGAGTAGGACAGAGGCCAGGAGAATGACTGTTGCTATTAACTGGTGCACCTTTTGGGGTAGACACAATAGTTACAGCTCTGGTTAATTTAGTTCTGGTTTGAACATAGGCTTAGTTCTAATTTCATCTTAGCTTGGGGCGACTTAAAAGTAGTTAGTAGTAACACTTGATGGTTGTTTCAATTAAGTTCTCTTCTGTAGATTAAAGTGAATAATAAATTTATATTCATAAAGAAACCAAAAATGGCCAATTCAAACTACTTTATAAATTGATTGCACTAGTACTACACTTCTCTATATTCTTCTCTATTGGCCTTAACCAGTACTATAATGGGTAGGTGGAGAGACATATCTAGTGATTGTGAAAAGTTTGAGAATCACTGCTGTATATGTAATATGCTTAGAACAAAATATTATAAAATATACAAACAATATCCTCACAGGAGTTACATGTTTTTACAGTGTTTTTATAGTATGACACTATAGTGACACAAAAGTATGAATAGGAATTTGCTAGTATAATATGACTTTGGACCACTAGATACGTGAGCTACTGCAACCCTGAAAACAAATAAAAAGATTCTGCTACAAACTTTCACATATAGTAATGACATTTTGCTTTAAATGTGCAAAATGTGTAGAATATTGTTGAACAAAATGGAACACAACAAAAGTATGTTTCGTGTAGTCACAATAACCTAAAGTAGAATTATACCTATTTCTCTGACACAGTACCCTCAGCTGGACAGAAAACTCTGATATAAATGATTTATAACTCCATGCCACCTGGGGCGTGGGTCATGACATGAGTCAGCATGCTTAGCAGCAAGCAAACACAGGAAGCAGAAATAGGCCAATACATTGGACCCTAGCAGAGTTTTATTTGTACAAAATGCGCTAAAATGACCCTACCGTTTCAGAAGACATGTTTTTTTCTTCCAAACTTGAAGGTTTTGGATAATTTTCTCTCCTAAATAAATGATTTAAATTGTGGGAGGTAATTTTTAAAGGTCAAAATAGCCACTATAAACAAAATATCAATGTATGTTCCCTAATTCTTTTTCTTATGGACTTTAAAGTTATTTGTTCTGGCAAAAGAAGGCAGCCATATTTTTGTTCATGTGTGCAATTGGAAACTGGATATACCGTCTGAATGATTCTCAGGTTTGCCACCCAACCGAACACCACTCTTCCAACCAGGTCCAGCACTGAAGATATAGACATAAGTGCCGCTGACTGATACTCCTCTACCCCTCTACTGCGGGCGTATGGGACCAGGAAAAGGGATGGGGCAAAGAAACCCAGAGCAGCGAACACCCCAAACATGGAGTAGACCATGAATCGTGCATTAGTTATAAAAGTAAAGTCTACATAGTGAAGGATTCTGGTCTTAAGCACAGTTTTCTCAGTACTTTCTGAAAGTTCCTCTTCAGATATTCTATCCTCCTTTGGTAAACATTTAGATTTTTGGAGCACTTCTATCTCTTCTCCATTCATCTTGACCTCTTTTAGATGTTTAAAGTTTTGGCTGACTTTCAGAGGCCGCAGCAGCCGCCCACACACACACAAGTTAAGCTGCAGACCTCCCAGGATCAGCAAAGCACCTCTCCAGGAGTAACTGTCGATCAGTTTCTGGGACAGTGGCGTGAGAACAAACGTGAGAATACACTCTCCGGCGCTAGCCAAAGCATTAGCCAAGGGACGCCTACGGTCAAAGTACAGGCCCAGCATGGTCACAGTAGGGGTCCAGGTCAAAGCGTAGCCAAAACCTACAGAGAAACCAAATTAAGAATCCAAATGATAAATATTACATAAATCTAGTTGTACTAATCCACACACCATTAAGGAAGCCAACTGTCAAATAGAGTTCAAAGAGGTTTCTGGCAAATGACCCAGTTATTACTCCGATGCTGCAGATCAGTCCACCAATCATCACTACAGAGCGATGGCTGTAGCGAGCACTTAGCGCAGAGGCTAATGGAGCTGTAACACAGATACATACAGACTTACAGACAGTAAAGGCAATAAGTGTTTCTGCTAAAGAATTATTAATGGTGTTCAATAATAAAGACAGTTACATTAGTAGCCATGTAGTGGTTAAAAAGAAAACAGTTGCAATACCAATCTATAACATAAACTTTTAGAAAAGGCAACCTGTGGTGTTAAAGGGGGACACCTTGTGGCGAGTGATCTCATTTTTGTGTTGCTGAGTCAAAGAAACATAAGTTGAACCTTTGAGCATCTATCATAGGCTACTGCTACAGACAGCTTTTTAAATTGTGATTGCAGTTTCTGAAACTTAAAATGTGTGACAGAATTCTATTTTAGTGCTTCACAGGTTGAATGTATAGAATATTACAAAACTTTTAGGCACCCATAATAGTTTTGCTGTAGTCTTTTCTTCTGTGAATTGCAGAGAGCTACATGCCCAAATATGTCCCCATGTTAGTCAGCATAATACAAGTATCAGTAATTACTATATGTTTTACTTGAACGTTGCTTATGCTTGTAAGTAAGTTGTCTTTTTGCTCACCCCCTTCTGGGGTTTGCCACAGAAAAGTAGTTTGCATGAGTAGCTTGGCAATGTTTTTACACCGGATGCCCTCCCTGACGCAACCCTCTCCATTTACCCAGGATTGGGACCGGCACTAATAGACTGTGGCTGGAGGGGATTCAAACTCACAAGCTCTTGCACCCAAACCGGGTTAGGAGGAGCTCAACGTTGCTAATGCATGTACCTGAAGATATTCACCTACAACATGAATAGTGGCCACAGCAATCGATGTGATCCAAGATGATAACATTGCCGTGCTCTCAAAGTAATGGTGTATCTCAACATAAAATACACCAAAGGACTTGATCACCCCAAAAGTGAGTCCAAACACCATGAAGCAGGAGAGCAGGATGAACCAGGCATAGCCCCCGTCAGGTGCTATTGCCACTGCCTCTGCTGGTGGGGGGCCCGGAGCAGCCCTCGCCCCCTTTCTCTTCACCCTCTTTGGAGTGTCCATCAGGAACCTTTTACATTTCTATTAAGAGACACAAGTGGATTTAATTAGGTCAAGGTGCAGTAATATCTGTATTTTATTCCTCACAATTCTTCTAGTAGCATTTTTCACAATTGATAAGGCTCATTTCCTGAAACTTAAAAGACAGTTCTCTAAACTTCAAACTAGGGCTGTCAAACGATAAAAAATATTTAATCGCATAATTGTCCATAGTTCACTAACAATTTAATTAAATTATTTTTTTAATGAATGAATGAATATTTGTTATAGATTTACTTTTAAAAACATATCTATTTTTTACTTTGTTTATTATTCAAGTGGCCAGAAATGTACGGTTTAATACAACGTTTATTTTTGTAACACTAACCAGAAAAGCCTTCTCAATAAAAATATGCAAACTAAAATGTCAAACTCAAAGAGAAAAACAGAAGGACATGAATGAATTAAAAGCGACATTACAACTAATACAATGTAGTGTCAAATTGAAAGATAAAATAAATAGCTGGGGAAAAAAACTGACCTATGTGCAGTAGCTTTCCTACTGCACACTTTTTAGCTCTAGCTGATGAAAGTTTGTTTGTGGTTGAGTCGTCCAAGCCGGGGGCTCTATATCAGCGGTGTGTTTAGCAGGTGATATTTCAGACGCGTTCCGGTGGTAACTCGGTTCACATCGACAGTAAATGCAAATAACTTTGTTTTTTGTCGAGAGAACCATCACGCATGGCTTTAAAAATAAACTTGCCATTCATAAGACCCTTTCAGCTGTCCATATCTGCTTCGTGAATGTATGCTAACTTACGGCTGAGCTGTTTTCTCAAGCTACGGATGACGCGGAGGGAAAAAAAATCATGTTTCAACCTAGCGTTAAAAAAATAGTGTTGTTTTAAAGTAATTTGCGTTTGACAGCCCTACTTCTAACACAATTTGTAAAACTGAAACTAAATTAACAATACCCCTGACTTACTACCCAAAAGCTAACACTGGCAGCTTAATTATTAATATTATTTTATTTTATTTTTTGTACATAAATCAATAAACTCCAAAACACTTTTCCAAACCAAGAGAGAGTTCACAGGACTTCATCTACATCACAGCTGTTTGTCCAACAGATCAGATACAGTAAGTACAAAAAAGTATGTACTTGTATTTTATTCATAATTAGCTACTCAGTTATAGGTTTCTGCTTACTAAAGTATTACAGTAGCACACAACCATTTTACAGATAAAAATCCTTTGCACTACCTCCTTCACGTCTGAAAAACTGGATTTACAATTCACAGCACAAAATATCTTTACACACACACCCATACCAACACACACACCCACACCAAAATATGTTAAATATTTTACATAGACTGATGGAGCAGGTAAAACCAGAAGCAGCTAATTTAACTTTAGAGTACGTATTAATTATTATCTCACATCAAGAGTCACACTTCCCTTTCAGAGCCAACGACCATGAGACCAGAACAGCCTGGTCCATCAGGTTTGGTTTCAGGGGAAACTCCTCCCACTAGAGATATAAGCTCAGCTCTCTTACCAGTTGATCTCAGAATTGATAAAGTCTCTTGGAATTAGAGATGAAACGTCTTCACCTTGAAAAACTGAGTCCAGATGCTTTTACTTCAACCTTTTTTTCATGTTTAGGTTAGGTTATCTTTGGTTATTGTAATGGATAAAGTGCAAAAACTGACAAGACAAGAAAGTTATCAGAAGTCACAAACCACGTGTTCAAGCTTCAATGGTAATCAAAAGGCATCTGAAAAAGTGCAGCGCTGGTTTTGGTCAGTTGAAGTTGACTAGTATGCAAGGCAGGTTTCAGGTTTTTTCATTTATTGAAAAATACACGCACAAAAATGCTTAAAAATGTATACTCAGCTAAAACAAATCCTGTTGAGATTTTCAAAGATTAAAATTATGGCTCATCCATGTCCGATGAGATAAGACTGAAAGAAGTCTGAATATAAATTATAATCCTGATAGCAGAAGTCAAAGTAAATCACATAAACTACTGTATTCACAGGATTAATAGATGGAAATTTGCATCTGTGTCTTACTTTATAGTAACAGTCCTTGTTCTGCTGCCGCAAGCCACAGAGTGCTCTGTGTCCTCACAGTTGTGTCCTTACCTATAAAAAAAAATAAAAAAATTCATGAGGCAAGCACTTGAACTGCCTTTACAAAAATCCCTTATAAAGTATGCTAGAATTAATGGGCACAGGGTACAACCACGGCAGTGTCGTTTATGGGGCCAGTCGGCACAGTGGGGTGTTCAGGAAGCCTTTTCATGAATGGAAAGCTTATCTCCTGCGGATTCACACAGCAACACAAATCCTCTGATCGATGTAACATGTGCCAAAGCCAATGCAACAAAGTGTACCGAGTGTATGCTTGCTCATCGGTGTGTTTTATAGATTACGTCACACTTAACAAGTTTCCAGGCTTGATGTGTTGTAGAAGTCTGTTCACCTACTACTATGGCCCTTACAGACTAGCAATTGAATATCTTTAATTAGTGATGTAGGTCAGTAAACGGGCCCCTTGCTTTTATCACTGGGTCAAATGTGTGGTTCCAGATTAAGTTGGTCCTCTGAGTCAGCAATCAGTAGTAACTTTGTACATGCTTTACTCAACAAATCATTGATCATGATCATCTGAGGTAAACTGAACACAGTCAAGTGTTGTGTCAGCAAAACCATGATGATCATAATTAGTTTGAGACATATGTAGCCCGGAACAATAACTTCGACAGGGGCCTGTGTCCAGAATGTGTGAGTGTTACATAATATCACCAAGAATTACAACAGTGAGAGCCCGGTTTGTTCCAGAGAGATGAAAAAAAGCTTGCTTTGGTGCAAAACCTTGAATTATACATTCCCAATGGGTGTTCTCAAAACAATTAAAGATTTATAGGCTTGGCTGATAAATAATAAATCTATGGTGGGGATGACTGTGAATGAGAGAGCAGGGTATAGATGGAGACGAATGCCTTGTGAATTATGAATAGTGCCTGACACAGTGGGCACACAGTGGTGTTATTTACACAGAACCTATGCCTGTGATGTCATTGTTGTTTTTTTTATTTCACTGAAGGTACTATGTATATATACATATACATATATACTATGTATGCTCATTCACTGAAATTAGCCTGAGGTATTGTTTTTTATGTTTTATTTCATTTCAAGTAACACTGTTGCTTTTGACTGAATGAACAGCTTTTTAGAGAAAACTCGCTGACTTTATTCTTGTTGTTGATTTATGTATGTGAATGTATTTATTTATTTGCAAACATCAGTGGGTCTGTGATGGAATGTCCATGAAATAGATTTGTAGTGGCCCCATATAGGACACAACCAGACGTCATGTGCACAAAACCAGACATCATGTGCACACAATCAGCGTCATGTGGACACAACCAGCAGAAGGTCTGACTGTTAAAGCTCTGATTTTAGATACAACCTTTGCATCTTGCTTGAACACTTATGTGTCCTAGTGTCCAACGGCCACACGCTTCAGTAATTACCACAGAAGCTAACAAGACATTTGGCATGGAATGAGTGCTTGTGTGATGCAAAACTGTGCATGATTGTGGGATGAGCCAAGGTCACGGCCAAAGGACAATGAGGTGGTAATCATGCAGAAAGACTGGCATCAACCTACTGGTTCTCATTTCAGCTCTCTGATTGGAAAGCCAAAAGTCTGTGCTTCCATCGCAAAAGACGAGCTCAAACAACTTGGCACGGCCGGAGGCATGCCACATAAACAAACACCATTGGAGCATAAAGTAATATATTCTGCTCTAATCAAGTGCCTATTTCCACTGACCTTGTGTTAAGTACAGAGGGGAGAGAGGGAAATACTTTTTAGTAGGCAGTAATCCTAACTCTTTTTGTGAACTAATTTTTACACCAGTCATGTTCTGTAAAACTGCCCGCTGGCTTCTACAATACTCCATCTTCCTCGCAAACAGCTTAGTCAATGATCATTTAAAATTCAAGCCTGTTTAAAAACCAAATCACATGCTCACCAAATCCTGCAAACATTAATTTATTTCTGTGTGCCTCAAAAGCACAAATGTTCCCTCCGTCCCTGTTTTTAGCTGAGTGAGAGTTATTCTGGTAAATGAAGAGGAGCAGGGCAGAAGAGACGGGAGAGGTGCTGTTGCTCTGAAGCTGACAGCCGTGTCAGAAATTCTGCAGACACATACAAAATGAGCCAGGACTTGGAGCGACCCTGACGGAAAATAGATTTGACCTTTTGATGTGGATAACCATTAATCCACAGAATACAGGTCGTACTGAACACAAACACGTTCTTTGAAAAGAGCTTCTCCTCAGTCTAGGCTCCGACATAATGTATGTCTTACAATGACGAAGCAAAAATAAAAATGCCAGGCCTCAAGAAACCTGAAATAACTATACTTATTTTAAAGCCACCTCAAATCAAATGTACATTGTTCTTGTTGTCTCTGACCAGAACACACAGTTCTAACAGAGATGGTCACGGAATAATGTACAGATCTTAACTGGTTTAAGGACATTATGTATGAATAATTCCCCAAAAGTTCTGAAGACCTAGGTGTGGAATGAAATAATTTTCTTTTGTGTGAGCTTTAAAGCAACACTGTAACTTTACTAGCCAATATGTAGCCTAAAAATAGTCAGATATGCAGACATAAAGTCAAGGAAGACTGACCCCTCTTTTACAGCCACAGTGCGGGCAGTCCTCTCCACTTTGTAAATCTAAGTGATGAGGCACTTTATGTATGTCTTTAGAAAGTATATGTTACACATTGAGACAAGACAGTCCCATACATTTACAGTAGTGCAGTTTTAGACAGAATGCTTCAGTGTTGCTTTAATAAAAAAAAAATTTATTCATTTATTCATAAATAAATGAGTGAATAATAAAATTTAAAAATTCAAAAACATCTTTAACTTTCTAAACACTCTTTTATATCTCCTTTATTGCAAATTTGGTGTGACCTTTTGAGGAACTTTCATGCTGCATCCTGCTTCTCCACCTCAGTCTGGCCTTACCCAGATGGCTTTGTGGCTGATGCTGATGGGAGCCAGCTAACTCTTGCCCCTGACACGGGTCATCCAATGGCCACTTCACTCTAATCACTTGCTTTTTCCAGTGCATGTGTGGACCGATGAACAAATCTTTGATAAATAGGATTACAGAAATCTTAAACCGGACTTTCAACTGTATGATTAACAAAACAGAATCCCCATGATGTTTTGGGTTGAGCATGTAAAATAATTCCGTAACATACAGTATAATACTTAACACAACAAATATACATTTATCTCCACTGTACTCACAAAGCCAGTGTTATAAAGAGCTTTATTACCTGTTGATGCGGAGCTCCGGTCCCCAGGTGAGAGGAATGTGTGCACTGAGCAGAAAAGAGCATACAGGAGTGTTCCCAGGTGGATCCACACGGGAGGAAGGGCAGCACCTTAATGAGTTGGATCAGCTGGTCTACATGTGACTTTTGAAAATAAATATGTCACGGGGGAATGCACTGGGCACGTCTTGACAGATTTGGAAAATGTAGCATTATTATTTATTGCACTTGTGATGAACATAGAACACCTAGTAGTAATTGTTAGGGAATTGTTTGAGCTGCCTCTAGAGCATAGAAGAGTCACACAAGAAAGAAACACTGGACACCTTTTCTATATTTACTACCTGTACACTAGTAAATGTACAGCTATAGGCATTATTATTTCTTCACAGTAATAATATCATCGTGTTTATTGTATATTGGCAAAACGGTTTTGTTTAAGTTATTATCTCACAGTAGAAGACTTTCTGCATTATTGCTTGATCTGTGTACCATTTGTTCTTAGGTTATTATGTTTGAATTCAAAATATAATAACACATACATTTACATTTAATCCCCAGTGTCTGGTATATATGCTTTGGGAAAGACCCTTTTGTGTTTCTCTGTCACAAGCTGTTCTCTCATATATCATACAGGAGGCATCATTAAAGAATCATGCATGCATCTTTACATTCACGGATGAAGCACGGGACTTGTATGGCACATGAACAAGGTCAAATACTGTATGTATGTAATATATTGAAAAGGCACTTTGAAGAGTATGTACATGCATCAAATGGGTGACCTCAGATGTGTCAGGAGAGATTTTCTTGCTGAATGTGATTTGTGTTTGCTGAAGTTTCTGTTGTCTATTCCATTAAATGGCTGATCATTTACCATGCTTTGACATTTTATGGATCAGTGCCCTTCTTGCTCCACTTGAAAATATTTGAGTTAATCAAAAACTTAAATAAGCAGTTTGCCACTGTCTTGATCTTAAATAGCATGAATCAAGCATTTATCCTGCGATCAAATCCAATTCATTAACAGTTTGGTAAATACACCAATGAGAGGTTTAAAGTAAATCCTACAAGAAAAGACATTGCTGAGGGCTGTTGCTAAAAGCCAGCTGAACAAACGCAGAATAAGTTCTGAGTTGATAGAACCTAACAAATCAAATCTTAGGGTTCATCTTTTGCCTGACACTGGTTATCAAATTTCTCTATCAACTCAAGTTTAAACCAGAGTGGGCGTGTCTGTGTAGTGAACAGGCAATAGTATTCAACCTGGAGGAAAAAGGGGCAGGGCAGGTCACAGCCAAAAACAGGAGATAGAGAAAAAGGCTGATTGTATAAGTTTTGAGACAGTAATTATAATTGGCTCTGATGATGGACCAACTCATGGCCTCGACATATTTTGTGATGTTTCACACTATCTGTAAATTGTTTTGACTGACATTAAAGCTGTAGAAAAGATAACTCAAAAATGAAAATGATGAATCAAAAAAATTACACATTTTGTAATAAAACTTAGGTGTGACCCAAATTCAAAAAAATCTGTGGCAGCAAATAAAATTTAAATACAGAAAACGCTTTCAAAGTGTAACTGATGTCCTCTGCGTTGTTTTGTGCAGAGTTTAATAAAGTAGCCTATATTCTCTGGACCAAACAAAAAACTTTGCTCACATCTGATCTGGTCCACATTGATTTTGCGGACTTTAAACCAAAACTAAGCCATGTGGTGTGGTGATGAAACCCACTCAAAACCAAACCACTTTCTGGAGACAGAAAACTCAGAGTTTAACCTGTACTTACCTGGATCTAAACCTTAACCAGCTTCTAGCAACAGGCCTTGGATGACGTTCAGATCCACATTCCCTCGGGCTACAAGGTGGAATATATACGTAGCTTCTAGTATAGGGGTTTCTGACTTTGCTTGTGTGGTTTAATTGCATGCTGTTTTATCTGAAATCTTGTGCTACCCCCCTCCCCCCAGACCACACACAGCACATGCAAACTGATCATATCTCATAATAAAAAAGAAATACAGGGGAGACAAGACCCACATTACCAACACAAACTAACCACTTACAGTAGCAGGTGGGACAGTTTATTAAGAAACTGTACATACAAGGTTTATGCTTATATTGTTGACAATAATGATTAATAATAGGCCTATTATTGCAATAACTATAATTGTTATTGTTTATAATTGCAAATAATGTTTTTTTTTTAAAGCTAGGCTATTGCGTGGCCCGCATGGCCGGATTGGGGCCCTGGGTGGGAGTTTTTGATAAGAGAAAAGCAGTTTAAAGGAGAAATTTCAGTTTTGACATCTACAGTTGAGCAAACACGGTTTAGTACATACATTATAACAGAAAAGATGTCCATGCTGACGTGAACATGCAGCTTTTACGGTTCACTGCATAGCTGAATTGTGGAAAGATTTCAGGAAGACTTAGCAAAGTGTATTAGTGGTTAATACTAATGACTGAACAAGCTGATAAATACTCACTGCTAAAGAGTTTTACCTGGAGCCTATAGCCTGGCAAGCCATGTTTTAATTAATTATATTTAAAGAATTGCTTTAACACTAGAAGTCCCAGAAAGCAGCCATTTGGCTTTTCTACCTATAGAACCCGCCGGTCAGCCCATGGGCTGGAAGGCTTTAGACTAATATCCTTAATCAGCTGTGAACAGTTGCTTTTGATATGTCACTTCAAGGAAACTTGTGTTTCACTTTGCCATCTTAGGGAGAAAACACACAAGGTTTTTTTTCCTTTGTTGCTGAGATTTATTGATTAAAATAGTACAAAATAAAATAAAGAAACCAACCATTTGTACACACAAATAATATAAAAAAGTTAGTGAGTACATTCCAGCAATCACTCACAATCCTGGCACTGCCATGGTATCTCCCGTCTGCATTTACCACATGTGTATCTGGAGCAGTGAACACATCGCACAGTGGCATGATTGTTCTTGCATTGGTGTTTGACCTGACACATGGCTCTTTTTCTTGGAAGCGGTTTCGCGGCATTGTTCCAATGATATGTGGGTTTCCCAGGTTTGCTGACCAGCAGTCACGTAGTGATGGAACCTTGGTAAGCCCCCGCAAGATGACAATTGCAATAAATGCCATTAGTTCAGGGAGGGCCATGATAGTCTTCAGATTTCATTGTACCCTGCACAGATTCAAGACACCCTGTGCCAGAAGCAGCAAAGCAGCCCCAGAACATAACAGAGCCTCCTCCATGTTTGACAGTAGGGACAGTGTTCTTTTCTTGATATGCTTCATTTTTCCGTCTGTGAACATAGAGCTGCTGTGCCTTGGCAAAAAGTTCCATTTTTGTCTCATCTGTCTCCCAGAAGCGTGGCTTGTCAACATGTAGTTTAGCATATTCCAGTCTAGCTTTTTTATGATTTGTTTTCAACAATGGTGTCCTCCTTGGTCGTCTCCTTGGTCGTCTCCCATGTAGTCCACTTTGGCTCAAACAACGACGGAATTAAGTTAAATTTTCAAGGAGGCAGTTTTAACAGATGCCTCTTGATGCTATTGACATAGACAATGATAAACATACAACCAATAAGAGAACCACAATAATAAATCCTGCCTCATTTTAGACAAACAGTTACTATTGGTCTGACTGGCTGTATCTATGCACTTTCAGAATTACACAGTTAGTTTTGTGTCTGACAGCTCACTTTGTAGCAATAGTCTTTAAAATCTGTCTACTGTATTAGAAGGCCAGCATTGCTCTCATTGCTTCAACTCAAAGATGAAAGTAGCTGTGGTGAATATTTAGAATATACCTGAAGAATCAATGGTTCAACCTAGTTCATGTCTCCATATACTGTACAGAACACTGTAATTCAACACTGTAAACATGGGGCTCCTGTAGGCACAGCAGCAGATGTTCATTTGTGTATAAATACAGGATGAAAAGTAACTCTGGGAGGATTTCTAAATAGCTGTGCACCTCTTCTTCTTCCCTCTGGCTGCTTCTGACGTTCTGATTCAGGGTTTTAGAAATGGTAACTGGAGACTACAAGGTCCTTCCTCAGTGTAAAGCCTGACCGAAATAAGACCGGGCTCTACAAGATCACTCCGTTTGCTAACTGGGTTTGAACTCACTTGAAACCAATTCCACCTCCTTTCATTAATTTTTTTTTCATCTGCTCACTGAGAATGTTGACTGAACTGAAGACTACCTCACAGAAAATGGAAGGATTTCTTGTCCATTTTCCTAGACTGTAAAGAGAATACAATGGTTTAATATCTCAAATGTAAGTGTTCTCCAAATAAATAAATAAAAATCAAATAGTGTTTTTGAAAAAAAATGAAAAAAAACTATATTTGTACTATTCCCTGTCCTTCCTCTCAGTCCTTTGTCCTAAAATCCTTTCATTCAAAGGCAGTAGAAGCACCATGGGAAAACATTTCCAGGTTTATATGGTCAGCTTACTTCCCCACAGTCAGCGCTTGCAAACACCCACATAAAATCAGCAACAAAACACCAGCTAAAATCCAATAAATAGACTTGGAAAACTATATTTGTACTATTCTGTCCTTCCTCTCAGACCTTTGTCCTAAAATCCTTTCATTCAAAGGCAGTAGAAGCACCATGGGAAAACATTTCCAGGTTTATATGGCCAGCTTACTTCCCCACAGTCAGCGCTTGCAAACACCCACATAAAATCAGCAACAAAACACCAGCTAAAATCCAATAAATAGACTGTTTGTGCTAGACTTTTATTTTACAATGTGGTTGTGTTGTAAGTACATGCCCTCATACGCTAACATAGCTGATAGCATATCTTAGCTGGAGGGTGAAGGACTTGGTAATATGTTGTAACACTTGCACACAGTCATTTTTGACATTCATTACAAGTGTCAGTGTTCAACTCATACACAGGTTTTTTGAACATACCTCAAAACACAGTTCATCCATCCATTATTCATCCAAAGTTTATATAAGCCTAGGCTATCCCACAGACATACTGTACATAGGCAGTACATTGACTTGAGGTTGGAATGTACAAAAGCTCATTATGCAAAGCACTTTGTACGTCTGTGACTTTCCTAACATTGCTCTTGTTTTCAGACGAGTGGCTATGCAAATGAAGAAATCTATTTGAGGGAAAAGAGAAAAAACTAATCAGATAAAAAAAGACAGCCAGAATGAAGAGAACAAACACGGCAACATCACAAAACTAGGATCTTTATTCTGGTCTTGGATTGAAACTGTATGCCATTTGTGTTCAGCAGGGGATTGGAGAAGTCTTTGGCAGCATAAATGTACTGCATGTGATGAGCCTGTAGACAAGACACAGAGAGAAATCTGAGACTAGATACAAGCACCTCTCCAACGAGCTCTTCTATTGTAGTGCCTGTGTAAAGAGACATATCACTGATAAAGAATGGGTCATGAACAAGTGTGAAGTCATGTTCATTCCCTGCAGTTTAATCTACTCATAGATCCTTCTACAAATAATGGTTTCCATTTAGAATAGTAAATAACTTGTCAGCTCTGTTAAATGTAATTTCAATGGGCAAATTATAGCAGTTTAAAATCCTGTAAGAGGGCTTTATAGTGTCATGCAATTGCACCCAATTTTTTACTGAACTGGCAAAGACTCACAAGACAAAGGTTTGAATGTTTATTGGTTGTATGGTAAGGGCATTGAAAAGCCAAAGGATGTGATTTATTGCTGTAGGTTAGTGTGCAAATTGTAAAAGAGTTTTTATTTACTTAAATAAACAGTCTCCTTTAAAAGTGTACCCTAACTTTACATACAGTAAGCCACAGAAAATCACAATAAGTGACAAAAGAGCCATATACACTCAAACAAAAACTAAGTTAAGGATTGTTATGCTTTTGGAAAATATACCAACCTGTTATTAACCTGGGTTAGCCAAGAGATGCACATACAGTATATGTAGCATACCAAACTACCAACAGCCATGTTGTTTATCTTTTTGGAGTTGTGTGACTTATGATTTTGTTGGGTATAAATATATATACTGTATACTGAATGGGTTTGGGTATGACCTCAATAATGCATGCGTAAAGTGAAGTAGAGTTGTATGTTGTTCTTGATTACTGGAGTGCTAGCCAGGCCCAGAAAAGAAAGGTTAAGCTGTATGAGCAGTTGATGGTCTCAGGGAAAAAACACATTTTAACAAACAAAACAGACTTACAATAAATAATTATTTTTTTAAACAGATGTTAATGCACTATAGTGCATTCCAAGGCAGAATTTTTCAACCTACACACCAGCCATGGGTCCCTGCCACTTATGTACATAAGAAAGCTCTAGCATATTTCTAAATATAATAGATATTCAATTGTTTAGGAAAGACTGTAAAAAATGTGCTTATATAAAGCTGTATGTGTTTCTGAGCTTGGCACATCTCCTGATTACAACCACACTACTATTAATACTAACACAATAGAAGTACAAAACCTGCTAAAAAAAACAAAACAATATGAACTCCAAAATAGTAAAATTAGTTCAAGTTTGTTCCATGAGTGATAGCAATAGCTATCCATAATTACCATGTGCATAAAGTCTTATGAAATCAGTGTTTCAAACAATGGATAATAGCCTTTATCTGTGTGATCCATCAACAAAGTTGGATTGCCTCATTCAAACTGAAACATGCAGTGCCATATGTTGCCGAAAAGACTTCTATGGTGGCTATAAATCTATACAAAGCCTATCTGCTGAAATACTGCCATATGGAGGGTATCTGACGCAGTGCACCAAAAGCATGACTGGGATTCGAGGAAGGGAATTGTAAAATCAAATTTAAAGCAACTGGATCAAGTTTCAAGCAGAGGGGGTTTTAATCCTAACTTTAATCTAGATTACACATCTGGTGTCTCAGTCTGTGTGATACCAAATCCATCTTGAACCTCTTTCTTTTGGCTGACCACTCTTCCCAGAATAAATATGTCTCTTAGGGTGTGAGATAAGATGAAGAAGATGGGCTGCTTTATCCCAGACTTGAGGCATAAACATTAAACATACTTGTCTTTAGTTGCAATGCGTTACAAAGATCCAAGACACAAAAAAACACAGATTTGCATAGAGACAGCAGCATTTCAAAGCGGTGTAATTGTGAAAACAAGGAGGTGATGTAAGAGGGGGATTGTTGGAGAAAAGCGGTTCGTAGAATACTTACGCTGGTTGGGACAGCTGCTCGTGTTGTCTTTCTGTTGACTCTGATTGAGCATCGTGGACCAGTTGAGAAGATTACACTGTCATCCTTCAGAACAAGCCCAAAAACAAACAAAACAAAACAAAACAAAAAATAGCTTGGAAAATGGATTTCTCTCAGATTACTAGGGGAGCTTTTATTTGGAGCGTTGCAAAGTACATTTCATGGTTGTTAGCGCTTATTCTGTCTCATTCACTCACCCTCACATTGGAACACAAACACTCCTTCTTTCCACTCTCTCATTTTCCACTACATCCAATTCATTGCACAGAATCCGTCTGAGTCCAAGCATACAAACATATATAAGAGAAAGATGAATATACATCAAAACTATCAGTTATATATCTTCTCATAAACATGGCTTCAGGCTTCTGAAAAATAACCTAAGAGGAGCACTTCTTGAAATCATGGCAAGAAAGTAGCAAACATAGTATGAGACATAAGAAAGTCATACTGTAGGCAACATATCAAGAAGTTAGATCAATGCAAATAAAAGTTGCAGTTGAGTTATTTTCACAGTGGAAGTAAAAGCAACTTTGGATTGAATATTGCATGTTCATGGAAGCAGCCGTTTACTAATATTGCTGCAGAGGCCCCTCAGCTTTGTAATGGTCAGAGAAGAGCAGGACTGTCCAAATTTAAAGGGCTTTAATGAGTTGTTCAGTTCCTGTGCAGATAACGGTGCACTCTTATGATGCACTCCGGTACAAACGGTGAGTGAGCCAAAAGGAATATTCAATCTCCTCTTTGCTGCTGCAAAATGGATGACTCCACAAACAAATAGAAAGGGAGGCCCAGGGTGATGGTCTTGTTGTATGCATCACTTAAGCCCCTTCCACATATGCACTGGTCTGATCTGAACAAGCTGTACATGTCAACACAAAGCTGTTAAAGTAATCTCTCTCGCTCTCTTCTTGACTTAACTATTTCCCTGTGTAGAAATGTGGGTGTCCAATTGTTGTTTATCTAAAATGGGACAGTCTTTATGGAGTGTTTTGGTTTCCTGATTGGTTGTGTAAGCTCTGATCCAGAGTCAGTAAATTCTGTGTATGTTGGTACTACTACTGTTCTCTGATTGGTTGTATGTCTGTCCAGAGGCAATGTTTGGGCCACTGGAAATAACTTGAATCCATACACACAAGACAAATTCTTTGTATATAGAAGAAAAAGAATCCGGATGAGTGGCCAGGCTACCTGAGTGCAGAAACTGTCTAGTCTACTTTTTTAGCTGGTTGCTTTAGCAGCTGTAATCCAAATAAAAGTGCTATCAACACAAGACACCTCCTTATGTGATTTATTACACTGTTGTTCGGTAGCAGTAAAAACGAGATAAATTCCATAGTTACTTACTTTTACAAGACATGTTGTGATTTGTAAGCGATTTCCTTTACATGTGGGAGGCAGTCTCCAAAAAGATGGAGAGGTGTGTTATTTGACTCACTAAAACCTATGGAGATTCCTTTAGTGCATATATGTCAGGGGCTTTAGTAAGGAAGTTAAGGATTGTCCAAGTTGTGAAGTTCAAAAGGCTGCTGGTGGCAGGTTGTGGTTGTTGTTTCCTGCGACTTCACCTTTCCCCAGCAGAGCCAGGGACTCCAGTGTGAGCAGACCTTGTGTCTCCTTCTCCAGATGTAGTCCAAGGGGGGCTGAGTCCTCTGTGGCTTTATCTAGACCTCTTTCTCCTCCTCCTCCCGTGTCCCCTCCAACCTCCAGCAGCTCCTCACTGGCAGCAGCGGCTGCTGCAGCTGCACACTCCTCTTTAAACAGTCGCTTGTGCTCCGACTTGAGTTCTTGGTAGGATCGGGAGAACATGTGGAAGATAGACGTAGCGGGGAAGGCCATGATTAGGATCCCACTGAGAATGCTGCTCAAGGCTACCACCTGCCCCGGGATGGACCTGGGCACCATGTCGCCATAGCCCACGGTCGTCATGGAAATAATAGCCCACCAGTAGGAGGCCGGGATGCTGCTAAAGTCATGGGTGCCAGTAAGCTCGCTTTCGGCCAAGTGGACTAGCGGGGAGAACAGAGTGACAGCCACGCAAAGAAAAAGCAGTAGCAGACCAAACTCTCGTGTGCTACGCCTGACTGTTAGCCCCAGAGTCTGCAAACCGAGAGAGTGACGCGCCAGCCGCATGACGTACAGGATCCGGAGGGCTCGCAGGATCCTAAGCACCAGCCCTAGCTTATCCAAGTATCCCTTACTTCCTCCGTGCTCCATAGTGGGGTCCTCCTCCGACACCACCAGGGAGACGTAGTATGGTAAGATGGCCATGGCGTCAATGATGTTGAGTGGCCCGCGGAGGAAGTCCAGCTTGCTGGGAGCTTGAATGAAGCGTAGCAAGAACTCCAGTGAGAACCAAGCCACGCACACCGTCTCAATGATGAACATGTTCTGACACTTGGTGGAACACTCGCCCTGCGGAGAAAGATGTGGGTAGGTGGGAGACAGATTAAGGATGAGAGGAGAAGAGGTTTGACAGAGAGAAAGACAAATGAGGGAATGGGGAGACAAGGAGGACAAAAACACAGGGTCAGATAATCACCTTTGGTAATTAATAAATCATGAGTTACAGTCACTCAGTATGCCAGAGTCGCTGGAGCTGGACAGATAGATAAAACAGTGGCACAATCGATCAATGATTTCATTAGGGAGGGTTTTAAAGATTAATCTGACATCAGTCGAGGCGCTGACAAAAGGTTGTCCACTGACTGCTGGAGGAAGGAGGAGGACTGCAATGACAAACACACAGAGGCGCTGCCAGGTTACATCCATTTCTCGCCTCATTGAAATTATTCAGAATGGGCTTAAATTTAGAATTTATGTGAGCACTTGATATGGAAATGAAAAAAAAGGAGGGTAGACATGGTTTGTGATCCCTTAATAGTAACCGATTGCCCATGCGTCACCATGTGTTTCTTCATCTATATAGTGTTGAAAACTTTCCATTGTGCAAGTGGTGACAAAGCTATACTTAACATTATGCCAAAGATGACTCACAGTTACAGTGCTTGATGGCTTTTAAAGCTGTTTCTTTCTAACGGCATTTTACATCTTGTAAATGAGCTGATATGCTATAATTAAATAACAATAACAAATAACAACCAATGCTAATGTTCCGCTATGCAAAATAACATCTAATATTTATCAGTTCTCAGTCATTTCCAGATGCCTTCTTTATAACCCCTTAGCGTTCTTTGTGGATACATTATGTAAGAATCTACTTTGCTAGAAGAAACTTTAATAATGGTGATGTAATGAGCTGGGGTATTTCTGATATACTGTACAAGATGATCTTTATTCACAGACGTCACTGAAATATGGTGTTAAGTCACAAGAATAGCTCTCTCTGCAACAAATGGAGAGTAAATGTTCTGGTATTACATTTTATCCAATCAAATTTACAGGAGCTACAAGCTGTACTTACTTGTTTTATGTACATTAGTTTTTGTGTAAAATGTCATAAAAAATAGTAAAACACATCATAAGCCTGATGCAAGGCCACACACTTTATAACGGTGAACATTATTTGTGTGTCCTTTTAGCCTAGGTTTTCAACCCTTTCCTCTATTCTCCGTGCACTGATTTCTGCATCTCATCTATTTTCTGTCCGTCCCATCCTTCTTCCCTGTTCGCTCCGGCCCGTGTCCCCACCTTCTCATCACTCATCCGCGTTCCTCTTCACACTTGGACTTCCGCCCCCTCATCCTTCATCCCCCGCGTCCCGCTCTATTTCAGCTCCATTCATTCCTGTTAAGTGAAACACAACTCCCTCCACTGTTTCTCTATGCATGATACATGTAACACGTTCGCTGCCCGCTCCCCGTGCACTCATTCATCACGTGCGTCCTCTCTGCTTCTCAACCCTGCATAGCACTTCGCCTTTAGCTTCATTCCCACCGACGTAGATGTATGTGGTTAAAACATTGTGATCCATTGTACAAGCGGTGACAACATAATTTCAAAGTGTTCTCGTACTGAATGTTATGCAGTGGAAAAGTCAGGGCCACAGGGCACCAGTGCTTTTGCTGTTAACAGAGCCTTTAAAATTTTCCTTTTTAAATAAAATAAAAGCAGGCTGTTTGCTTTCACTCTGTTTCTCTTTGGCATCTTTTTGTATCTCACAGAGACCTTGTAAATCAATAACCAACTGCACATTTCAGTCCTTTATAGAGGTTTTATTTGGAGCTTATGGGAACCGCTTTCTGTAAAAGAGCTGAAAACATTTCTTTTTGACATTTTGTATTCAAAGCTACATGGAATTTTTCAACCAGAAAGTAAAGCCTAAATGACAGTACCCCCATTATACCATCAGCCAATAAAAACCTTATAGTGCCGAGCAATCCTTGGAGGGGAGGACTCGATAACAGTGATAACAATTCAGACCAAATAATGTGCCCAGCCTTAAATGTGTAAAATGCGCTAAATGCATCCTGAATGTGTCTTGAATGTCTTATGGGATAGTATCTAAGGACGCATTTGTAATTAATTTTTTGTGTTTAGTATTTATTAGGAGCTTAAATGCTAAGTGAGGGAGGGGTGTTCTGACATAACATCTGATCAAAACAGACATTACCCAATTACCCAAAGACCTCAAAACATCATCTAGGATTTTTCCCCAAGAATTTTCAAAGATGGTAAACTTTGGCCAATCATATCGTTTTTTTGCTCATCTGCGTTCGCATTCAAATTAAGAAACAGTGAAGAAACACTCCCACTGGCTTTTACTCTACTCAGATTGTAGACATCATTCTCTTCCGCTTATTCCCGTTAGGGGTCGTGGGTGAATGGAGCCTGTCCCAGCAACTCAAGGCCTTAGGCGGGGTACATCCTGGACAGTGGCCACTTAGTCACAGGGCTGACATTTAGACATAGATATTAACAGACACCCATTCACTCTCACATTCATTCACTAGGGACACGCAAATTAACCTATAATTGCATGTTTTTGGACGGTGGGAGGAAGCTGGAGTACCCGGAGAGAACCCCTGGTAACACAGGGAGGACATCCTCAAGGAAAGGCGGGAGTTGGTTGAGGATATTTAAATCGGCCAGGGTTTGAACTCGTGACCTTCTTGTTGTGAGGCAGGAGAACTAATCCAACAGATTCCTGCTCTGGCTACATCTGGTTACACAGAGAAACAGCCCAACATATTTGTTTGTTTTTTGTGTAGGGGAATTTGATCAGTTTTACTATATATTTTTAAACCTTTTCTTTTTTAAATAAAATAAAAGCAGGCTGTTTGCTGTGCTGTTGTGGGGGATAAAGGGTAGGGGTTTTCGGAGTGAGATTAAAGGGGTTTTGGGGTAATGCAGCTTTAAGTGTTAAGTGTACATCAGACAGAAAAACAGAGAGAAGGTTACATAAAATATAACCAATCAAAAGACAGTGTGGTTACTGGTTTTGCAAATGAACAAAAAGGTTTAAGTAAAAGCATCTGGACTCAGTTTTCAAGGTGAAGATGTTTCGTCTCTAATTCCAAGAGACTTTATCAATTCTGAGATCAACTGGTAAGAGAGCTGAGCTTATATCTCTAGGGGAAGGGGTTCACCTTGGGGTCTTCACCTTGAAAACTGTTGCAAACTGATGAAATGTTTGGATTTTTCATTGTAATGGCAATTTCCAATCATACATAAACTGCCGAATGTTAGAGAGAGATGAGCAATAAATCTCCTTTTAAAGACTTCCAATTAGTGCTGTCGGTTTATCACCTCAGCATTTCCATCATTCTAATTGCATAAAATGGCTTTGTGAATTTTAAATGTTTCAAGAGGCTGTTTATAACAAACTCTCTGACAGTGGGTCCAGAGGAGCCGAGTTGTCACTTCGGCGGCCCACACAGTGAAAGTGATGGCTTCTTTCAAACGGACCATGATTTCTCTGAGGACTGCAGGAGGCATATTTATTCTTCAAGCAGGAGATGTTTACTAAAAGAGTTACTGAATGGTTTACAGTTTATTACCTTGAGAATTCCCTCTTTAGCAGCAAACAAACCTTTCTTTGTTTACAGCGCATTTGTAAAAAAGTCGGATTTACATCAATGATCTTTGTGAACCAGATTTAGCCATTTCCCGATGAAAGTTTGTCTTCATGTCTCTACCGCTATCACTTTATTGGACATTTCTCTGATTATGAAATTATTCAGGTATATCACATCTGCTGAACAAAACCCTCTGAGGTGCATAGTGTAAAAAGTCATTGTAGTTGAACAAAAATAAAACAACAACTTTGCATTTGTCAATCTTGGTAAAACAGACATCATTCCATTGAACCTAGTGGACAGAACCATTATCTTTGTTCCTGTCCATGAACTAAACTGATTTTGGTTCAAATTCTTTTGTTAAATCATTATCAGACCTATATCCACAGGGTTTTAGCTAGTCTCTGCAGGGTGCCATTGCTGTTCACATTCTGTGAAAAGGAGAAGTGTAAGGTGTGTAACTGCTTTTCGCAACTTTTCACTTGATTTTACCAAAAAGGCCTAAAACTACACACCCCACCATAAAATAAGAACACAATATAAATGGATTCCCTGCGGTGTGACCATAGCCATAGTCTTGACTGTACTTGACTTCTCTGGACCAATATCAATCTTTCAGACAGTTTCACCTCACGTTTATCTCTGGTGTACTCTTCAGCCCCCTCCCACTGGCAGTAGAGACTCTGCAGCAACCTTCTCAAGCCACCATAGGCCATTTGTTACACAGGCTCTCCACTTGACGCTTTGTCTTACACACACATACACAAGTTTCCCCAAAAGCCTCTATCTCTGTGACCTTATCTCCTCTGAACGACTCTCTTCGGTCCTCATGGCAGTGACAGCTCATTTCGGCAGCTGTCCTGCACAGGGCTTCCTATTATCACAACATTAACGTGGCTCAATGTCACATTAAGGAAAGCTGTGACTGAGCTCAGATATCATTCTACAAAGTGACCACAGGGGAAAAACATAGGTAACCGTTTGGGATTGAGGAGGCTTTGGATGGAAAGGAGGCTGCGACTTCACAATGAGAGTAAATAAAATCCCTTGTATTTGTCTCTCCAATAACAAATACATAGAGATGCTGAGACACAAAATCAATAGTAGCCTTGTTTGGTTTTCATATGAATAGTGTTATTTTGGCCCAGAAGACTTAATTATTTGCCTGGTGGAGACACAAAAGTAAGGCAGTTTCATTGTTTATTTCTCGGAATGTCCTTCACGGAAACCTTCAAAAAACAAAACAGTAGAGATACACTAAAACTTTAATTTCTCTATAGCAAGTCAGAAGTTGTATTTTTGGTGAATCATTGGAAGGTGTTCTAGTATGAGTTCACTAAAACAGTGGACAGAGTATTCACATCAAGCAAACCTAACTAAAGCATGACCAGACATACAATGTAAGCAGGAGCCATTGGTTTGCTAAGGTGAATTACAAAATGGATGGAAAAGGTAGTTTTCTTTCAAATGTAGTTTCATATTGTACTCACTGTATAAAGAGTTAATAACTTGCCGTTGATAGGAGTTATGACACAAGCCCTGCGTAACTTTTAGCCAGTAGCCCCGTGTAACTTTAAAGCCCAAAAATATATATACACTGTGTGTACAATTATTAGGCAAGTGATTAATATGACCATATCATCATTATCATCATCATCATCATCATTATCATTTTATCCATAATTTCCAACTCCAAGCTGTATAAACTTGAATCTTTATTGGATTTAATGCAGGTGATTAATCAGGTGATGTGTATTTGTGTAACGAGGGAGGGTGTGGCCTAGGGAGATCAACACCCTATATCAAGGTGTGCATATTTATTAGGTAGATTCTTCTCCTCAGGAAAAATGGGCCAAAAATAGATTTAACTGACTCTGAAAAGTCAAAAATTGTAAAAAGTCTTTCCCAGGGATGCAGCACTCTTGAAATATCTAAGATATTGGGCCGTGATCACAGAACCATCAAACATTTTGTAGCAAATAGTCAACAGGGTCGCAAGAAACATGTTGAGAAGAAAAGACGAAATTAACCGCCAAAGATTTGCGAAGAATCAAACGTGAAGCTACCAGAAACCCATTATCCTCCAGTGCTGCATTATTCCACAACTGCAACCTACCTGGAGTGTCAAGGAGTACGAGGTGTTCAGTTTTTAGAGACATGGTCAAGATAAGAAAGGCTGAACCCGACCACCTCTGAACAAGACACATAAGTTGAAACGTCAAGAATGGGCCTACAAATATCTGAAGACAGATTTTTCAAAGGTTTTGTGGACTGATGAGAGTGACTCTTGACGGACCAGATGGATGGGCCTGTGGTTGGATCAGTAACAGATACAGAGCTCCACTTCGACTCAGACGCCAGCAAGGTGGAGGTGGGGTACTGGTATGGGCAGGTTTTATTAAAGATGAGCTAGTTGGACCTTATTAGGTTAAAAATGGACTCAAAATCAACTCTCAGACCTACTGCCAATTTTCAGAAGACACTTTCTTTAGGCAGTGGTACAGGAAAAAGTCTGCATCTTTCAAGAAGACTTTGATTTTTATGCAAGACAACGCTCTATCACATGCATGAAAGTTCTCCACTGTGTGGCTGGCCAGTAAAGGCCTAAAGATAAAAAACTAATGACATGGCCTTCTTCACCTGACTTAAACCCTATTGAGAACTTTTGGGCTCTAGTTAAGCAGGACATTTACAGTGAAGGTAAACAGTACACCTCTCTGAACAGTGTCTGGGAGGCTGTGGTTGCAGCTGCACAAAAAGTTGATTCTGACCAGATCAAGAAACTGACTGACTTCGTGAATGGAAGGCTTGTGACTGTTATCGAAAAGAAGGGTGGCTACATTGGTCACTGAGTTGTTGTTTTTTTTTTTTTTTTCAGAAATGTTTATTTGTAAGTTTTGAGGTTGTTTATTATTCTCACTTTAACAGGTAAAAATAAACAAAACATTTTTTTCATTCTTCTTCTTTGATATTCTCTTCACTTTTACTGCTTAAATGTTCAGGTTTGAGGTTTTGTTAACATTTTGGATTGACCAAGAGCACTGTAGTTGTACAATAACAAACTTAATCCTCAAAAATACACCTTGCCTATTAATTGTTCAGACAGTGTATGCTCTTGAAATCATTTAATGGTTCTTAGACATGATATCTGTAGAATCATGCCTGTTTACGCTTTAAGAACAAAGAGAGTCTGTAGGGGGATCTGCGCAGTCTTCTGGATAAAAGTTACGCACGGCGGCTTTAAACAAGTATTGCTGAAGATTGGTCCAGTGAACATACTAGGGAGTGCACCGCTGGCTCACGTAGGACTTCGCAGAGCACATACCTCAATATCAAACGGACCAGGGTTTGATTTTTGGCTCTGGTCTGTTTCCTCCATGTCATTTTCTCTCTATCTCCCCACAGCACAAAAGCATGTCTTAAAAAAAGGATTACAAAAGGCCCATTGAACAAATTCTCACTGAAAAATAGCTTGGTGCCATGTATATGTCATGTCTGTGGCATCTATAGCTCACAAACGTCTCTATACCATAATAGCTGTCTGCAAACAAAATTATTTGAATGACTTTTTGTCATTTATAGCAGTACATCAGTTTTTCCATAATGTGGCCACAATATCCCCTGTGCACTTATCATTTCATCACAAACAATTATTAATTTTTTTTTACAAACCTTCTAAGTTTACAGATATACTTTTCATTGGAGTAAGAATGATGAAAATATGTCCTGACACAAAAATGTATTTGATATCACCAGCAACTGATCGTAGGTATAACAGTGTGTAATACATCCTGCCCAAAACACACAATCATCACACTCAGACACTCACACTTCCACTTATAAAAACAGCCTGTTTACTGATGTGTCGTTGCTCTGACTCTGTATTATTCAGACTCACTAGTGCGTCTACTGTCGGAGGTGTACATTCTTCTCACAGGGCTCTGCTATCAACCCAACAGCTGCTGGATGGGGTCAGCTTTGTGCACCAGGGGTTAACGCCTTTTCATCGTCAGACAAGAGAAAGCTTCTAACGCTGAATTATAAATGTGTTTTTTTTTCTTCCACTTGTAGGACACAAAAAGCTTCACATTTCACTGTCTGTCACAAAGCAATTAGGTTCTGTCCTATATAGAAGTCCTGTACTGTTTCAGCACTTGACAGCACCGAGACAGGCCCTGAATTATTACTGCAGTGCCCTGTGAAGAGTGGCTTCATTCCTTTCATTACAGCATTTAGCAATAAATTAACAGAAGAGCGGAAACTGCATACTTTTGTTTACACTACCCTTTAACTATGTGTAAATAGAAGAAGGACAATGGGCAAGTTTTATTGACCATGTTTTGTGTGAAAAGGATGGTGTGTCCGACACAACACTCTATATAAGTCTATAGACATGACAGTTATATTTTTGTTTTTTATCTAATCAGAGTTTCAAAAGAAGCTAGATTCACTGCATCTGCACTGGTCATTGCATTATTCAGTTGCTTAGTGCACATAGGTTATTCTATACAGAGTGTTGGAGCCATTTTAATGTGGTTCACCTCAGACCACATTTGTTGTGCCTCAGTTGGCTGCCCATTTAAAAGCCAAAGAAGTATCACTCAAGTGTTGCTGAGTGTGGAGGTGCAATGTCTTTTTACCGTGTCAATCGTCTTTGTTGGATTTAAATGTCAATTGCTTGTTGATAGGTGGGTCAAATAAATTATTTGTTTAAGCATAATTTGGACTCTTTCATGGAAGGCACGCCTAACATACCAGCAGCCAGAGCGGATCTTGTACAGGACGCCGCTACACAGAGTCACGCGTTAACATGTATGGTGTCAGTTATCCAAGGCAAGGCTGGGATATTTTCATTTTGCTTATTTTTGGTCATTTTTGTCATTTATTTTTAACCAGGCTCCACTGCAAAGATGCTATTGATAAAAGTGCTCACTAAAACTGAAAACACATCTACATAAGCTTGTATGAGCCACACAAAGTAACTCTAACTCTACTCTACATGTCAGTGGATTAACAGATTGTCAATAATGGCCTTAGCGGGTAAGGTAAAGGCTATTATTCAAATCATATAATGCACTTAAGCTAAATTTCAAATTGCACATCTCGTGGTCAGTGAACAAAAGAAGTGGATCCATTCAAACAGCAACAGTGAGAATGTGTATAGCCCGTCCGTTAAGAAGTTACATTTTGTCTAACAAATAGATTTGTGGAAACCCAAAACTAGTGGGCACATTAAAAGAAACCAGCAACTGGGTAAAAAAAGTTTTTGACCACAATGGGAACAAAAGTAACGCAACACTTCGTCATAAATCAGCTTAACCTTGAGCATGTCCTTGAACATGTTCCCGCCACTGAATACCTTTTCTCATTGGAGACACTGCACTAGTTTCTGAGTCCCTCCTCGTGTGAAGAGAAAGGGACAATGATAAAAGACATCCCGAATGAACATGTGGCGGAGGTTAGACACAGCGTTGCTGGCCTCCACCTGAAAAGCAGCACCTCATGCATTCCACTCGTCATGGGTTATTTAAAGACCTCATATAGTGTTATGTGACGCTCAAATCCATCATGGCTGTTGCTGTAAGAAGAAAGCTGCATATAGTACTGTACAAATGCAGAGTGAAGCAATTTGCCTGTGCGCATTCATTTGCAGACAGCCTTTTTATGCATTATGAAAAAAGAGCAACAAACTGCTATGCTGTCCTCTATCTTTAATGGCACTGAGCCCAACACTCTAAAGTTTAAAGTGAGTCTGGAGAGGCTGTAAAGCGGCCTACACTAACACTGACATAGAACAACAGCTTGTTGATGCTCACACAGCCTAATGGAGAAAAATGAAATAGACAAGGAGAGGGGAATGGGAGGAAGATAGAAGAAGGACAGAGGGTAATGGATGGAGAGAAGTAGGTGAGATGAGCTCAGGGGAAAGAAACACAGGGTCCTTTCATAAACAATACATCTCTATTGTCTTTCTGACAGGATGCTACACACGCACGCACACTGTGATTTTCCATCTGTTAAGGGGACATTACATTAATATTCCTCAAAACAAAAAGGCTGACAAATTTCTAATCACCATATCATTGAATCTGAAATGCAGCCAAATTAATTTTCTAACTTGCAGCAGTTGCAATATTGTGCTACAAGTTAAATTTTTGTTCTGGATACTTATATTTATTCAGCTCTGATTCAGGCTTGACAATGTTTATAGTCATATTTCTGTTAACTGTATAACAGAAATATACAGTGACTAAATGGCCAGTTAGTTGCAGGGCCATTGTCCAGGGTGTACCCTGCCTAAGGCCCGATGTTGCTAGAATAAGCTCCAGTCACCCACAACCCCTAACTAGACTTAATAAATGAATGTATAACAAATGAATAATATATGTAGCCACACCACAATTTGTGTTCAGGTAAATATCACCTCTGGGTTTCCCAGGGTTTTACAAAAAGCTTTTATGATCATCAATCATTGGACACTTTTTTATCAACTCAAAAGTATTATAGATTTAAAAAAAATACCCACAGAACAAAAAGAAATTTCTTTAATCAGTATAAAAACTGTGAGGAAAACTGACACAGGACTACCTGCTTTTGAGGGCCAAGCTGGTTTTTATGAGCGACACCTCATTTCACGGTGACAGCAATGACACAGAGGAGCAGAAGTGTGTTGGATTTGCTGTAGCTTGAGTTAGAATAAGGCAGTGATGTCAGCAGGGGCACCCTGTAGGCCCACACACCTGCTGCTGCTGCACCCTGGGGAGAACCAGCTGCTCACATGTTGTTTACTTCCAGGAGCAGTGAGGTCATTGTGGCTTTGTCATTTCTCTCCTGTCCAACAGGTGTCCTCAGTCAGCTCACTGCTCTACACACCTGCTTCATGTAAGTTACATTTTTTTAATGCATGTGAAAAAAAGAAACATTTATTCACCAAATAACATTGTAATAGTAATTATTTGTGAAAGAACAAGACCTTCAAATGTCATCTAGGCTTATTTTCTTTTTCTATTAACAAGGATTAAAAAAAAAAAAACAGAACAGAAACTCTGGCCAATAACATGCTTAGATGTTGCGTGGTGTTGAGTTGGCAACGATCCCATTGGTCTACACAGAATCTTTAGATGACCCTGGGAAAATATGGTACAGTTCACAGTCAGCAGTCAGTTTCAACGTTTGTTCTGATGATTAATCTTGACTATATATATTGTTGATATTTGTTGATGGCTAATCTTAAGTGTACTTATTCTGTCAAAGGTCCTAAAGATTGCACTTTAAAGATAATTTAGATAATTAAGTGAGGGCAGGGCATCATTTTCAGTCAGTCTGATAGTAACATACTCAAATGTTATGGGCCTGCCTTACAGCACCATGGTGTACTTTGCTATGCTATGTTATGTGGTACAATCCTATCCTGGCATGGAGACAATAAACACCTTATAACTTTGCTGTTCTCTGCCATAATCCTACTTGGCAGCCATGCAGCACATCAGACAGAGGCAGCATATATTGTCTTTAATAGGCATAGAATCTGCTTTGCACAGCATCATGCCTGCAGACACACACTCACACAAAGACTGGTGAGTTAATGCATGCTAATGTGTGCACATCCCATCACATACATTATCATTACGTTAACTGAGACTGGTAATTAATTTAAAGTTCAGTCTTAAAGATGTTGCATAATCCTTCAGGTTTTCATGGTGTGTGAAAAAATACTATTGTTGCTGCACTGAAAAATTATTTAATAAGGGGTAGGAGATGAGTTATAGTGAAAATTTTACAGTGTGTACAGGCACATCCAATGACAGACATTTCTCCATGTCTGAAAACAATCTTTTCATTTGTCAGAAAGAACATGCACTTAAGACTGCTCAGACTTCTATATCAGAGGATTTTTGAAAAAGCATAACATGTTCAGAAGACATCCAGGAGAATCGAGACATTATTTCTGACTTTGCTCATGTATTGTCTAATTTTCTTTGCCCCAGTCATACTTCCTTAGCTGTGACTTTAAATATCACAGCCCTGACTAACTGCCAGCTCCAGTCTCTCTGCTGCAAGCCAACAACTTTTACAGACATGGACACTCTTTACGCTCCTTTCATGTTTGTTTAATAGAGGCTAAAATTATGAGGCGCGGGTGGATGGCAAGACATGAGGAATAGGCTCTTTATTTTGTGCCACTGCATGCTAACACGAGGTTTGTGATTGATTATGGTGCTTTGTCGGCCCAAGTAGCAAACTGGCACTGTTTATGTAACGACAGAACACACACAAGCTAAGATACAGTGAGAATATTATAGATGAAACTGAAGTGCCATGAATAAAACAAAAGTGACAGTGTTTGCTGGTATTATTCCTTGGAACTACAAAACAATTCATTCAATTTTTCCAAGCAGTCAAAAATGTTGGCTCCCAAGTCAAAACTTCCCCTCAGAGACGATTGTTTTTGGAAACTGTCTTTGTAGTTTCACAATTCTACACAGTTCTGGACCAGAAGTGATTGAATCAGAGCCAGCACTTTGATCTGTTCCAAATGCTTCTCAATAGAGCTGGACATTATTAGAGTGAAAAGTCAGATAAGAAAACACATTCTGTTTTTAGCTTTTGGCAGTTGAGATATGACAAGATGACTTATCTTGGCATGACAGGATGTCTTGCTTATCATCCTTTAATTTTTCCACTGCCTCACATGTATTGTGCTTTATAACAAAACTTGTTGTAAAAAGCCTTTAGACCAGCTGTATCACAGTTTGGTAAGGGAACTGCTTTGTCTTTGTCCGCAAGGCACTGCAGCAGGTGAAAACTGCCTGACACATCACAGAAGCTACTTGAGGTTGTCCAGACGAGATACCGTCTCCACAGACAGTTTTCTCATATAAACTGTTTGACGTCCTGTATAATATTGTGCCTGTCACTTTTCCATCCCAACTCTAATACAGTGTAGCCACCTTTACTCTGTACATCGCTGTTATTCACCCAAATCCAGGTTTAAAAATGTAGCGCTAATGCCCGGGAAAAATTAAGAGGGCGGGCCTTGACACCTGTCAATCACTACATTAGGAAGATGATTGGCGCCATTACAAACTTTCCATAGGATTAAATATGTAAAATCAAAAAAGTATTCTTTTAAAAATAGGCTATATGATAACATTAAATGTTAAATGTCAGGAGGAACTTAGCCTACCAGGCCCATTTATTACCTACAATCCCTGGACAAACTGATTGTCTATTATTGTAAATTAAATTCACAGTTACTGCTGTAAATATCCTGTATTATTGTTCAACCCAATAGAATTATTGACTCTTACATGGCTACCACACATGAAACTATACATAACCATCTGGAATTACTGTCCATGTCCTGTATGTATAGCTACACTGTACACACTACACTTACTGCAGTAATATTTTAACTACTTTGTTACCGCAAGCTCTTGTTTAAGTTTAGAAAGCCATTTAAAGTCAAAACAACATCAGAATCTAGAACAGATGTGTCCAACATTTACTATTTCTTATTCATCTACTGGGTCGCACTATTTAAGTAAGAATAGCGGACTTAAAACAATACTGTATTTTAACAGCTGAGAGCCCAGTGATGAACCAGTAAAAGTTAGTAACCTTATTGTTACTTTATTGTTAGCAAAGTGCCTAGTGGCATTAGCATCAAAGACATATTGTGAGGGTGAGGTTGTAAAAACATTCATGCTGAAGGCTTTTGCCAACAATAACCTTTTTTATTTGTAGTTGATGAGAGCACTGACATTATAATGTAATTGTACTTCTTTGCATTAAAACAAAGGGGAAAAAATCGGTTGTTGGTATTTAAAGGTTTTTATGCTATTATTATACTAGTATGGCCCTCTTGGCTTCAGTTCACTGCTCTCTTTAGATCAAATTGGGCTGTAAACTAAAATTAGTTTAACACCCCTGCTGACGGTAGTCCATGCTAAGATCCTGGAGCTATCAGACACATAAATATTTACAACAAGATGTCATCTCTTCTTAATTTAAGCTCCTTTAAACAGATTTTGACATTTAATTTAACTTATACAGGAATATTCAAGAAAATACCTAATTAATCAACTTGCTTTTTGTGCATTATGAGAGCAGGAAATTAATTTGTAATGATTTAAGATGCACAAACAAATTAAAAATAGACCAGATTTGAAATGTTTGCTTATGATCATCACAAACATTAGAAAACCAAAGCTTTTGTTCCCTTCAGTCTAACCTAACTATCATTCTTAGACAAGATTCAAAAGAAATTCTGCTTTGTTCAAATCACAGTCATGTTTTGATGAAAACTGTCAAGTCAAAACAACACAGTTCATACACAAGTTTATCCCATACAAAGATCATGGTGAGAGGGCTATTTTTGAGGAGGCTTTACAAATAAGCGCTTTGTAACACAAGGCACTGTACTTGACAATGCATAAAAAGATTTTATTTAATCCCATTAGGTAAAACCAAGCTGCAGCGGTGGGACAGAAATAGCATCATATCTCAAAACATGCCCGATAACTCCAATAACATTTACATTACATTTCAATCGTGTCACATTCCCAAGGGTCTCTATGCTAATAATTTGATAATGACTTGATAGAAAGTAAATAGGGTTTCAGGATGTCCTGGGGCTCACCGCTCACATCATTTGAGAAATGCTTGGACTAGAGGTTAGAGGTTTATAGATTTTCATGGTAAAGGTCATGGTCACAGTGCCTTCTTGTCTGTGTGATCCTTGTAAACATGAAGACAGCTAAAATATGTACTATATAGGTTAAAGGATAACTTGTTAAAATGGAAACAGCTGTTTGGTAGCTAAAAGCTAGTTTGGTTGTTGGGGGAAAAGTACAAGATTTAGCATGTTTTCTGTTGGAATATGATCACAAGAACAACATCATTTATTTGAAAAAGCTCCAAACCATGGTGTTTTCTGTTGAACCAGCTTGTGTACACACTAATTTGAGCGGAATCAACTTTCCACATCCAAACATCATCATTTAAAGGGACAATGCACACGCGGATGTACACAACAATCAGCAACATGGCTCAACCCATAGATCAGCTTTTGTACTTTCAACACAACAGGCAAAAGAACAAAGTGTACCATATCTCACACTGTGCCAAAAGACATACAGTATGTTAATGCTATTTGTAAATCTAAACAGTTATTTTCAATGTCCTTATATCAAAGCTGGATGAAAGAAAAGATTTAAATAGGCTGAGAACAATATGATACCAACTAGAAAAGTAAACTTTGTTGGTTTCTAGTGCAGTGACATATCTGACAGATATGTTACTGCACTAGGATCAAACTGACCTTTAAAAGAGAATTTAAATAGACTCGAGGATTTTAAGGTTCATGACATCCCCTCTGACTGCATGCCCTTTTTTCTTTTTGCAGGTAATAACACTATGTCCTCGACAATGTTTTAACTCTGAACACCCCTCAAGGATCAAACACATGAGGAAGAGCCAGAAGGCTTCATATTGAGTTTATATCTTCCTTCTTGTTATTCCCCTCTACTTCAACCCTGCACAGCAGCCTTTTTTTCTTCTCTTAGGACGTCACAGCTCTCAAGTTCCTTCTTTTGGTCTTTCTGAAACAATCTGCTATCACACTGCGGTCAGCCCACTCTATAATCACTTGCTCTGATTGATTCTGTATTGACTTGCCTCTGCTGGAGTGTGAGTGGATAGTCAATCAGGAAAAGTGTCAAAACCTACAATCTGGATCCTAAGTTATCCAATGTGGTACTTTGGTCCCCCTCTCTTCGGAGTGATGCCCCGGGACATAATTATAGAACAGCAAATCCCACTCCAATTTATGGCATTAAACAGCATAAAGCGGCCTCTTCAATTACCCCCAGGCCAGAATACTACTGACTAAACCTGATGAGGCGTACAAGAACTCCATCACCCGTTGAATATTAAAAACATGAATCCAAGTGACATGCGGCAAGAGTAACACACTAAATGAATGAATAGTTCTTCAAAGTGACTGCAACTTTTATTCTGGAATAAACTTATGTGTCTTTGGTGCATTCTTGACATTTGAACAGTAATAAAATGAAAACTCAATGTGACCTGCTGAGGCTGTCTAGGGATTGTAAAAGGTGCTGTTGTTACTCTGGGGATTTATCAGGGAAGAGCAGCGTGAGGACAAGTCTTATCGCTGGAAATAATGAATATGGAGGCCAATAACCTTTTGCCAGATGTACAACCTGTCCATATATTGTTTATATTTAAAATAAACAATCTTTATTAGAGTAAAGCACATCAAGGGCAGGTACTGGTCATCACAGAGGACAGAGGACGGTTTATGCTAATTAGAAGTCCGTTTTCCATCGTGCTCTAATTATTGTTAGCCCTGATGATAATCTGTTTGATCTTTATTGCTCACAAGCCGATGCTAACGAGCATCTGAAGGTATCATGTGAAGTGCTATAAATAAGCACAGCAGTGTCTGACAGGTGGTCTGCTGAAAAAGATGTTTTCCAGGCCACAATTATCACAAAAAATGTAATTACTACCTTAGTCTTTTAGTTAGTTTTAGTAACTAAAATAAGTCTTTTAGATTCTTCTTTTAGTTGGCTTAGTTACTTTTGAAATGCACCTTAGTCTGACTGGAATGGCAGTTAACTGTATTTTTCATAATGAGATTCATATTAGCTCCTCTTCTTACCAAGGTCACAAGAATGAAGCGTTAGCCTAAGCGAAGCGCAAGGACCCAATACTTGGACGAATCGAGCTATGAGCAAAATCCGAGCTGAGCTGTGCACGTATATACAGATTAGTCAAGAGATTTAAAAACACTGACTTTATGTGGCAATCTGAATTCATCTATAACCTCCAATACCCCACCGCTCATTTGACTTCATGTACATATGCCATAGATTAGGCCTATATTTACATTTTTGAAGGGTTATAGCTCCTTAACTTTATATTGCTTGAAGGAAACTGCACATTGCATTTACTGTATATATGGGAAGATATGGAAAGTTTTCCAATAAAGGGCAGCGTGCTTATGCAGCGTAGCAATACACACACACACAGTGGGAGATTGAAGAATGACAGTTATTATCAGTGAGCTTGAATTGCAGCCGCAGGATAAAGGCCCCTCCCTGTAGGGTTTAGCTCACAGTAATGTTTGATACAAGGGATCATCTGAGGACACAAGCGTGACATAGAAATAGCGGAGGAGGAGAGGAAAGTGTTCATCTGGTGGCCTTGTCCATTCTCCTTTTGTAATTCTCTCTTCAAAGCCGACTTTCTATACCTCCTCTCTCACTCTTTATCTCTTCTTTCACACCAAACCAGAGGCAAGCAGAGACACAGGGTGAATGATGAGTGCATGAGGGCTTTTGCTTCACTCCAGAGCAGACCAGAGACAAAGACAAACAATGGGGCTGTGTGAATTAAAGATGATAGGATACCTGCTGCTCTTGGTCGGGATGGTCAGCCTGGCTGCACACTGCAGGTGGACTTCAGCAGACCACTGCACAAACAATAAACTCGGACACACGCAGGCGGAGTGACATGAAAAGAGAGCATGGGTTTATTTACTTTTTTGGAGGCAAGCTGTCAGGTCTCACTGGAGTGTGCATTGCTAGGAAAAAGTTACACAAAATGTTTATTTTGTTGTTTTTATTTTAAAGTTTTAATTTAATGAATGACTCAATACTTGCATACGTTTTAAGATGAATTCAACTTTCGACTGTTAAAGATCAATTCAACTTTCTACTGTTAACAATGAATTTAGCTGAATCACTTAGAGACTACAAGCCTAAAAATAGACTTCACACCAAAAGACTGTGGGATCAAACCTACAACTGTCTTGCTGAGGTAAGAATGCGCTGTTATCTGTCACTGTGCATATTAATACATTAAACATTAGGTAACAAGGCGTGTGATTACACCTGACTGTATTTTAGGCTCCTCAGACACTTTGCAAAAGCTTTTAGGATTCTAGTCTTTCTGTCAAGGCATCAACAAGTGTCCCGGAAGGGTTTCAGTTGTCCACTATGTCACACTACACGCCTGATGCCTCATCATTTCTGACCTGACCTTGTACTTTAGATGATGGGACTGTAATCAGACTGATGGGGCTAAAGCGAGGAGTGTGGAATTTTTACGCAAGTATAGTATAGTGCTCTCCTTTTGCTTTTAACTAAATTGTTGTTCAGTACATCCTATTGAAATTATCAAGCACTAAGCGATGAGACTAAGTCCAGGGATCTCACAAAGATAGAATTACACTGCTCAACAAAGCTAGACAGTTTGATTGAAGGAATGACAATGAGGCAATGACTTCAAGGGACATTTTACAGTAAGTCACTCAGGAGGCAATAATATGACATACGTTGTTCTCTCAGACTCCACACATGAAGGCCTTGCCCTAGCTTATAATCAAACCCAAGACTTTCTTTATTCAACTAGAAACACAAAAACAATAGCCTATAATAACCACAGATATAATTTTACAAAACAATTACATATGAAGTCAAAATATTCACAGTGTATAATATCTACATCCATTGGCTGAGTAATTCTAAGTAAGCTTTGTTTATCTGCTTCTTTTGTTATGAGCTTTGCTGCTGCTGTCAGTGTTAAAATATAAATCTACTGCAGCGCTTTGACTCCATACAACTGTGCATTTGACTAACAGATCTGTCCTATCAGAGGCAGTAAAAGGCCCCTGTCAGATCTATCACCCCGTCCTGTGGGTTTACACTGCTACTGTCTGAATCATACTGCAGGACTCCATCTAATTGCCCACTCAGGCTTTTCCATCTGTGATCCTGTGACCGTCACCAGCGACTGGGATGCTCCTGGCAGGCTTCTGCAGCTTATCAAGCATTCAACAGTGGGTGCTTTCCTCGATCTCTCTAGATCCTCCTGTATCACACTCGGTCTTTTGGCTGCCAAGGAATGCTCATATCAAAATCAATAGTGGGTTAATGCTGCGGGTGACGTCTCTGGGAGCTGCTGGCACACAGTTAGAGTAGAGGGAAGACTTTTCTGTGGAATTCAATCTTTGTGCTTAGTGCTGTATGACCCGCAGGCCCTTTTGTCTTAAACCTTTCCCAACCAATGAAAAAAACAAAAATTTAAAATCTGTACAGAACTAGTTGAAATGACGCAATAAAGGTTCTTATCAAAGAAGAATAAATACATGCAAAATTTACAGAGAAGCGCATCGTTTACAGTGGATGACTTCATCACTATTGTATATGCACGTGGCGGCCGTGTGCAATTGATTGTGTTTGTCTTTGTGTGCCAACCACAGTAAGGCCATTCCATTATTCCCAAGTGTTTACTGACAGACACCGGCCAGGCTTCAGTGAGCAGCTTTGGGCTTCACTATTCCACGCTTTGGATAGACACAGATCACAAGAGGAGTGTGAGTGCTACACACACCGAGCAATGCCCCACTGGGATATTTAAGCAGGTGTGACTACCGCAAGATATTGAGGCAATAGTTGACAATTTAGAAGCAAGCATTATTATGGCTATCTTGAACTGAAATAGAGCCAAACCTGCCAATTTAACACTGCACTATGTGTGCTACATTAGCTTTTAGGAAACAAGGAGTTGCAAAAATGTTTAAAATGCTCAATGCTCAAAGGTTTGTAATGAATGTGTCTCAGACCACTTTCTCTAAAATTAGACAAAATTTTAGCCCTTTTGAGCCTAGCTCTAATTGGCACTTGTGATCAGTCACAGAGAAAGACATTTTACCAAAAGCTATGGGAAAATTATACTAACAATATTAGTATTTGTTAGCTGAACTGGCAACAGTAACAAGAGTTCAAGTACAAACCCCTATCATAATTAGGCCAACTACAAAGAGCTACAATTGCTGTTGTTATAATTGCTATGTGTGAAATACATTGTAACATACAAAGACTTTGACTTTATTGCTTGCACCTAGACAATATAACAGGACACAATCGGCAAGGAATAATGTGAGGGTGTATTTGCTTCAATAGAGAACTGTTCCAAAATGTTGTCAATGGGTAGGCTATTTTTATTTTTAGTTATATTTCTGATGTCATTGTATTTATGAAAATCTCATTTAATTTTCTGGAGATCCATTTTTTGATTGGTGTGACTGCCACCAAGTATGAAGCACTGAAGATTGACACTTCTCCTTCTGTGTTTAGCCAGACACTAAATCTTTTTAAAAGGTTCAACTTTTCTTTGTCATCCGTAAGCATCACTAGCTAGCAACTGCTAACATGTGTGATTGTCACACTTCACACTATGAAGATATTTTCCGGTCAAAGTATTAGTAATAACTACCAATAGCTTGATGAGTCTACTTCTGAAGAAAAGCACTTAGATGAACTTTTTTGATTGATTCATGATAATACATTTCTTGCACAGGAAGAATTAACATGACAGTAAATACTTGTCTACTTACCCGGTCCTCCTCCTCTCTCAGGTCCGGCATAGTACTGATACACAAACTGATCACCGTCACAGCCACCATGATGATAGACAAGCAGGCAAAGATCTTTCCTGGTAAACCCGACTGTGGATTCTCCACCATGTCTTGAAGCCAGTTCATCACCTTGCGGTACCTGGTTTCCTCGACAGGTACTCGCGTCATGGCATTCGTCTGCCTACGCTCTTCCTCTCTGCGCTCCTGCTCATGCACCTCTTCTATACGTGTATACATCTTCCTCTTACAGCAGCGCTCCATGTAAGCCATCTCCACACCCCAGTACGTCAGCTCATCGTGAAGCGACAGCACGCACATCTCCCTCAGCAGACGCAGTTTACCTGCCGCCAGGAAGTTGAGGATGACCCTGAAGGCAGATGGCGAGCGGTCAAAGAAAAACTCTTTATGGGCCTCATCATAGTCGTCACAGACGCTAGCGATGTCCTCAGGCGAGCGGCAGCCGCAGAGCCGACCAAGGCGAGTGAGGGGGAACTGCTTCAGTGTGCTCCAGGGGAAAGTGTAGCGGTTCCCTCCAACGTTTATCACTGCTAACACGCCGTGGTCAATGGACACCAGGTCCTCGGGTCGCCGGATGAACTGAGCTCTTTGGTAGTACACACCCTGTCATGCAAAACAGCAGGACCTTTGAGTGAACCTTTAAAGATTTTGTAAAAACTTCTCTTGACTCTAGTGAACAACAGAAAATCATAATGATGAAAGTTGATGTCACATGCCTAAACAAATAGTGGAAGCTATACACATTAACATCAATGTCTGTATTGGTACCATATAATTATATCTTTCTTTTTTATAGTTAGCGCATGTGTGAACTTGAGCCACTTAAATATTTTTCCTTATTCTCACCTTGATGGTCTCAGTCTCGGGGATCTCAGTGAAGATGCGGTCGAGACTGCTGTCATCGCTGACAGAGAGGTTACTGAAGTCATGGTTGGCGTTACTGATGATAGGCATGGCGGCATCTGGAAAGCACGCTGCTCCGAAGTGAGCAGCTCATGCAACAACGAGCTTTATGTTTTTTTACACAGCAGCCCTTTGAGTAGTCAAACTTCTAGTGACTTCTGTGAAACATTGCACATGGGAATCTAAGCAAAGAAATGGCTTCCAATCCTTTCACTTCCACAGCAGTGAGTGATGAGCTATGGCTTTAGCTTCCAAATGGCATTGCAAAACCAAATTAGAACAAGACTATAGAGTGTCAGGACACCTAATGACACACTATCAGTCGTTGGGTTTTGAGTTGTCCACCACAGTCAGGTGTTGTGTGGGGATTGAGCTGCAGATCAGTCAGTAATCCTGCTCTGAAGTCAGACTCCGGAAAAGGAAATCCTGAATAGACAAAGTGATTTAGGATTGATCAGAGACTGAGCTGCATAAATCAGATGCCAAATGTGTTGGTGTCCAGGGACCGAGGGGGTGTCCTGTGTCGGCTCTGCGGGATTAGGGAAGGCCTAGACTGGGCAACCTACAGGAAACAAGAGAAAGAGAGGATGTTAGAAAGACACAGTAAAGTGAGACTGAGGAGGGACATTAATTACTGTCCAAAGAAAGAAGTTATGCATCTGATATACATTTAATACATCTGATACATTAATTAGCTGTTTTTGAGTACTTGATTGCATTCAGACTTATTCAGACATCTGACTTTATAAACCACAAACAGGCACTATCCGAGGACGATATGAATGCAGCGAAAGAATTGGGAAGACAGATGGTGTTAAGAGAAAGGAGAGGTGGAGACACAGAGCACACCTCAATGAGACTGCAGTGCTGTAAGCCCCACCCTTTCCTTCTCTTTAGTGCAAAACAAGACAGACACATCAGCGCCGCTGCTATAAATGGACGCTCAGTGTGGTCATTGAACTTGAACAGAAAAAAAAGAAAGAAAGAAAGAAAAAAAACACATAAAAACAAAATTAAAAACTCAGCACCCAATTAGGACAGGGTTTCTTTATTATTGCAGGTGTGATAAAATGTGGAGGAACAGAAAAGAACATTGAGGTTGTGTCGTTCACACTCGGACTGAATCACTGGCTGTTAGAAAGGCTGCAAACGAGCAACAAACACCAAAACACAAGGGCCGGCATGTTTTCTTGGCGAAAGAGATTGAAGTGAAAACTTATTGGCAGAGTTGCTTGTTCTGGTTGCTCAGGATAATTTGTGAGTATTAATAAAGCCTTAAATAGTTGTGGTCATTTCAAACTGAGCCCTGTTATTTATCACTGAACTGGCTGTCTGTTTCAACAGAGGGCTTCTTTTTCACTGTTGCTCTTTGCGTGGGAAAAAAAAATGTATAAGAAGTTTAAAAGATGGTACATACGTTTAGTCATACTTGGGGACCTACATATTGTTTTTAGTCACATCTCAGTGTTATTGTTTTGTTCTGAAAGAGAAAATCTGTTTATTAGTTGAACTAAGCAGCACCTTCATATTTTTGATAGGAAGCTTGTAGTCAGTAGAACTTTGCATTTAGCTCGATAGAAAGATTCATGTATTTTTTTCTTTCTTGCCTTGAACGCAAGCTCTTAGGGATAATTTTCCGTTTCATGACAAGTTTTGAAGTGAATACTTTTTTTAATAAATTAATCTCTTAAAGCTCTATTAAACACTACATCGTGGGGCTTGTTGGTTCGTTTGATCATCAAGCTTCTGACTGTATCTCTCATTGTCTCTCAGTGCTTGCTGTTTATTGAAAGATATGGTAAACTTCCACAAAGTAAAGACTAAATGTTACAGAAGTTTCATCCATCTACAATTTATGAGTACAAAGGCATAATATGTAGGATTTTCCAATTTGCAAACAAACCTGGCCTATACCCAATTTTCATTTATGAGGAAAAGTTGAATTGACATTTGAATTGGTTTTCTAATAAGCCTCTTTTCAAATAGTTTTTCTTTCTTAGAGTTGTCATTGGGTGAGAATTTGTGCGTTACTCACCTCTACATTCTTTTAACAGACCATAGCTGTATAGTAAAAGTTATTGTTTTTAAAACAGGCCAACATATCATTGCTTTAAATGATATGTTACAGGGAGCTTTTTTCATGCAATGATTCCACATTTACTGGCAAACGTTTTGACTCAAAAAGGTCTCTGGAAAATTACATTATCTTGCGTTTATCCCAATTTTTATATTTTGTTCCAAATGAAGTATACTCTCCGATTAAAGGCCAATTGGGAGGCTTCAAATACTGGATGCACATAAATGAGGATTTATTAGACACAGGCTGAAACAACTGGGGCTTTCCACAGAGACTGCATCTAGTTGTATCTCTATAACAACACAACCTGAACTTTTCTTTGGTCACTTTTACATGACTAACACGTCCCAGTAAGTCTGCACAGCATATTGTCTGTCCACTACATAGACCAGCATCCCTAGTAAAACTACATACACTATCAATAGTTCACAGCTTAAGACACTGAATTTTTCTGGACAGTATTGAAGCACTGGATTCCACCAACAGGAGTCAGAGGCATGTACTACTGCAAGAGCCAATAAATCACTTCTGTCACAGGCCTGGTGTTTTATTTCCACCTCACACATGGCACAGGGAGCTCCATAAAGTATTTATTAATCACTGTTTATTCCCTCTGGCTGTTTTTCTTTGGTGAAAAGTTAATTGAAGAGGTTGGAATCTTTTTTTATATAGTGCTTTTCCACCTTTTTTTTTCACAGCGCTCAGACTTTGTATTGCAGTATCAAGTGAGAAACAACCTAGAATATGTGTAGGGATTATTTTATTTATTTTTTATTATTAGGGAAAATTCAGTTTGCATTGGTATTTGTTTAAGGGCTTGAAGTCATGTTGTATTCAGCATTTAGTCAGAGACCTTATATAATATTCATGGGCAAGTCAACAGTGACTGCATTTGGAGCTGGTGAATGGACCCCTGTCTCATTACAGATCAGGTTACTCTGCCACACTGGAGACAATGTCCACCAGACACATTCTGCATTTACTTTTATTGTTGATCATATTTGAATGCAATGCAATGAGAGGATGCAGAAAATGAAAAAAAGAAAAGCCAAGTGGTCAAAGTCATATGTTAAGACTAGAGCCGTCTCTCCCTCAGAATACATTTACAAGAAAACAATGTGAAAGAAGCCTCATTAAACAAACCAATGAAATAAGTTGCGACACACAAATCCCCAGACTACATTCATTTCAGACATCTGAAGTTTTAAGTGCATCCTACCATCCTCGACAAATCCAGCCCAGTCAGAAGCTGTCAAATCCCCGCGTAAAAAGCCTCGCGGTGGCTTCGATCCTTCAGCACAGATCCGGTGTTTCCTCTCGCTGCATGCCGTGAGGACCTGTGAGGCACCTCTCCGGTCCGAGCATGATCCGCTCCGGGGACAGGATAGGCGCGCACACGGAGCGGAGACAGCCACGGTCAAAGTGTCCCGTTTCAGTCCTGGACCCGTTGCGCTGCTACTGCTGCTGCAGGAGGAGGAGGAGGGGGGGGAAGAGAGGGAGCTGCGGTGCGCAACAGAGCACACAAGTTGAAGTTTGCGTAAAGGTGGGGACAGTGACTGATCAGATCATCCATGAGAGGTGCGGAAGGAGGAGTCCCGTAGCAAGCGAGGGCTGGATTTGGCAGGTTTCTTTTTCCTCTCAGATTATATCAAGGACACACCGAGGAGATGCGTAATCGTCCGTGAGACTGACCACGCTCGGTTTGCACATATCCAGCGGGCGCGGTTCTCCTCAAAGAGATTCTTTTTCTGCATCAACGCATCAGATAACGCACATTTAGTATGAAAAAAAAACTTTGTGATGCTCGTGTGTCTAAGAAAAGCGGTTTTAATTTTTATTTTATTTTTTTTAATGGATCTATTAAACGCTCCTCTTTAACATGGACGGTTTTAGTGATTCTATCCACTGTATAGGAGAATGCTTGAGGTCAAAACATATTGGCACCCTGTCTGGCTGCAGTGTAACTTAAACTCCTACATTGTCAAGCTCATTGTTAAGTTTATTAATGGTTTATTTACTCCATTCAAAAAACTTTCAAAAACTATAAATGATCATTTATGTTGGAAATAGCTGTTCTCTCTTAAATGTACAAGCTTTGTAAATGCATACTGTGACTACAGTATGGCTATATCCCTGATGTGTAAGATCAGGGCAGAGCAGGTCTTTCACTTTTTCCTCTGCTTTAAATAGAGAGTAGAGTGCTGACTTAACAGAGCTTTGTTCCCACCTTTGCAACACTATTTGCACAGGTTGAAAGTTCAGGGAAATAAATATCACCAAGCTCACAGATTTGTCTGTGTCGGTGGTCTCACGCTCTCTCAGTTTGTCCTTGAGAGGCAGCTCATTAGGTAGCATGAGCCTGAAGCTAAAACAAGCAAACACTTTGTTCAGGACCTCTGTGTGCTGACGTAACCGACAACACATTAGCAGTCCTGGAAATGGAAACTAAATGCAGGAGGTAGGAGTTCTCCAAGGCTGCGTGTGAGTACCACTGGGTTTCTGTGTGTGCGTCGGCTAATTGAATCCCTCCATCACTATTCATTAACCTACTGTGCAGCATATGTCCAGGGCTGCTTGTTCATGCAACATGAGACTGATCACACACACAGGGCCATTAGGCATTTGGACTCACAATGGAGACATGTCAGTCACAACTGATAGGATTAAGTCCTCTGCAATCTCTCTTATTGTTCAATAATGCAACGCCATTTCAAAGCAGTTTTTTAATACTCTAGACACACATGCAAATGGCTTTGGCACAGGTGTTCATAGACCCTTATAACATTTAAAAATATAGAAATACCAAAAACAGAAATCTCTCAAACTATGTATACACCTAAAACTAAAACAAAACTAAAAACTTAAAGTGTTGAAAATCAGTCAAGAACAAAAACATAGCACAGCAAGACTGATTTAAGGGCATGACACATTGGGAGAAATCCTAAGGTGCAAGGTTTGATGGTAAAATAAAAGTGGCAGTATAGGTCTATACTTCAAATTTAAACTAGCCATGCTACAATTCTCCACTTCAAACACACAACCTAACCAGTTTGGCTTAGAGAAAAGCATATGCAGTTAAAGTTGACCAGAGACCAACAGATCTGGCATACCTTGTTGACAAAGGAGAAAAATGTCTGTATGTACCCTTTTATATCTACACTCATGCCCAAAGGTATCCATAACCCATTTTGTACCCTGCCCATCACCCCCCTCCAATCCAAAACACTATAATATCTGCACCCAGTCGGTAGTAATAGCAGGCCTTAGTGAGGAAGATTAAGAGTTTAATCCCTCACAGGCAAAAGAGGCAGAGATGTGATCGCAGCAGCCCCAGTGCTGAGGTCTGGGATCCAGCCATGGTGTGTGTGTGTGAGGGTGCAGGAAAGAGGCATGCTATTTTAATACTGCGCCCGCTATTAAAAATATATTTCAAAACACTTTCAAGGATGTGGTCACCAAAAGGTTACCAAAAAAAAAAAAGAGAAGCTTGAAAAAGTATTAAATGACCTCTAAATGCTGGCTTTCAATAAAATCAACGCTTAAACAAGCTTAGATTTGTATTAATAAAGACAAAGCCTTTATTGATATTTAGTTCCTGACTGGCACTAGTCTTGCTTTGCACATTGAGTAAACTATTGTAGTAAAAACTGTATAACTATATTTTCAGTTGTGTATTCATCTGACCTTTTAGCATGTATTTATATTGCTTTAATATAACTTATTGTTCCTGTTTCAACTGCTGCCTGGAGTTGACAAACTAAACACTGCAGACAGTGAAGCTCACTCATGTTCCTTTTTGAGCATGCATTATAGTTTTGGGCACTAAATTGTTCAATGTTTTCCAGTCACCATCAGACCTTGTCCTACTGGTTTGGTTCAGCATGTCTCTGCACGATACCACTGTTCCAGCAAAACATGGATAAAAAAAGAATAAATATACAATCTAAAATAATTATTTTCTGTTTAGTTGTTTGGTACACATTGTACATTAATACTGTTAACCGTGCAGCTGCTATTGAGAACATAAGTCCTTTTTATTTTTGGCTGCAGTTCTGGCCTCAAAATTCCAATATGGGAATAATGACCCAGTTACATCTTTGAGACTTCATAAGGTTCAAGTCAATGGTCTAAAAGTGAACACTCTTTTTTTTTTTCTTTACAAGCTTTTATATCCTCAGATGTCCCAGTCACTAACTCAGCTTTGTGTGCTTCCCTTAGCACCATCCCCTGCTGAGATGCATTTGATCTCAGCAGTAGAAGTTTTGATCAGGTTAATAGCTCTCTCAGAAGACAGTGTAAATAGACAGATTAAGACTCTGCACCCGGAATGTAACAAAGAGCATGTGTAGCATTGGGTGAAGAAGAAGGAGACATTAACCAGACCAGAGAGGGGGCATATTCGGGATAATGGAACAGGAGGAAAAATTTTGACAGATGAGCATCTTTTAGTTGGCAGGAAAAGAGATGAGTGGAAACAAGAGCGGAATTAAAAGGAAAAGACAGGTTGATGAAGCGCCCAGCTGACATGGAAAGACCGCAACTACAACTGGTCGCTTTCAATTAGTGCCTTTAATTTGATCCCAAGATAATGTTGTTTTCTTTTCATATTAATTAAATTTCTAAACATAGGCTCTTCTTGTTGCCGTGTAGCACAGAGAACCAACAGCTCTCTGTGCAAGACCTGTATCCTTATGCCTCTTGAGTTTTTCTGTTAAGGCAACACTATGCAACTTTAATTGTCCCTTTCTGCTACTAAATTTCTTAAAATGCATTGTCCTTCCTTTGTCTTGTCAGGGAACCATGAAAATGACTTTAAGGCTAAATGTTTGTCAGGGTTTTTCAACCTGTTTCATGGTAAAGTTGTCTTTAAAGCGTTAAACAGTTATTTGTTGTTGTCCCTCTGAGGTTGTGTTTAACTCATACTAAGCACTACTATGATCATATAATTTAAAATAATTCATATGGGAAGCTTAACTATTTCACATGATAGTATGCATTATGAAATTGTCTTGATCTTCAATCTGTCTTTGTACATTTAGGGTTAGTAGGCATTACTTCCTGACAAGTATAATAAATAGACAGTTAAGCCCTAATCAAATTGACAAATAGCAAAAAGTCCTGCTGTAACCTTTTCCATGTTTGCTGAGAGAAAATTACTAATCAACAAGCTTCTTGAGGCTCTAGATGGAATCACTTTTTGATTTTAAAAGCAATGCCACAGCCAGGGAAATGTATAGCACAAGAGTTGCAATGGAAACACTGTTTGACAAACTGTATATAAGCAGCTGCAATAAATGTCTTTCAGGCAACCAGCCTTAATGAATAAAGGCAGCATTCTGTTGAATAAATATTTATGATCAGGAGTGTACAGTATCTCAAGATAATGCGGATGTAAAAATATTCAATCCGCCTCCTCTTCAATGGGCTAAATCAGTGAAAATGAGCTAGTGTCATATTTATGATATATATGCCCAGAGTGAAATAATTTATATTCAAGGCAGGTTCAGTAGCTTATCAACCCGGCTCCCTACTGACTTCCAAATTCCTTTCAGCATAAAAGAAAATCCCATACAGGCACATCACACACTGCTGTCTTAAATCCTCGAGCTGTGTCCATCTGAATTCCTTTCCTCAGTTCAATCTCTTCGGTGGCAAGACTTAAGTTGTACATCCTTATCGCGCTTCTAAATATCCAGCACACTTACGTACGCTGAAGAGCTACAACTTCAGGTGTTATCTGTAATTGAACTGCACTTTGCTAAATTGGCTCATTTATTGCTGCTTAATTGTTAGAATGTCTTATCGTGATGGTGGAAAGTGTTGAGTGAGTGTGTATCAAAAAGAGGAAAAGCATGTGTGTCGGTGCTCGAAGGTTGTGGTGTTTAATTTTTGGTTTAAATATAGTATTGTACACATACAATATAGACAGCTGTTGAGAATGCTGAAGTTTCTCTGCCAAGGCCTGTAGAAGCCCTGCCACTGTTATCAGCATGGGCACCAAAGACAAGAAGAAGTCATGGCGGAGTTCCCCTTCATAATATTTCAACTTTTTATTTTCTTTTTGTTTTCTGTAGTAGTGATGATGAACTCTGAAGCCTCTGTATGCATTTACTGCATTGTTGCTCCACTTGCTCTGTGTCGCCAGCAGCCAATAGCTTTCTCACTGTTTTCACTGAGGACAGTGTCTTCACAGTTTACACGACAACAGGGCAGGAGCCGCAAAATATTTTTAAAACACCTCCTCAACGGGATTCCAAAGTTTGCAACAGAATCTTTGTGTTTTGTCTGAATAGTGGTGGGAAGCCAGAGTACCCAACGAGAACCCACAGTATCATGGGGAGGACATGCAGACTTTTGCTGTGAGGCCAAGAGTGCTAACCACTCTGCCACCATGCATATCAAGAGTATTATTTTTGATGCAGTTATACACTAGTTAAAACATTGTCTTAATTATATATATTAGAATTTTACACAATGCACCTCTGGAATTGTCTTCAATAACCAGCTAAGGCAGAGGCTTTAGTGCATTTTCAAAACCTGTTTAATGGTTGCTCAATGTTTTTTACCATATGTTGTTCAAAACTCACTCCTTTGTGTACACATATATACTTTGATTACACCCCATTTGACACAATAACACAATCTAACTAGGAACCAAATTAAACAATCAATTTAGAGTTCTGTATCCTCACACTACCAAACTATCAGGGAAAAAACACTCCATTTATCTGAAAGCTCAGCTGCTACTTCTGCATTTTGTACAAGCCCAAAGATGTGAGGAGATTTTACTGAAGCAAGAATAAAGGGAACTGCCATCACCCAAAAGAGAAGGTATAAAAATGTAGGAATGGTGCGTCTGTACTTCAGCAAGTAAGATAAATGATCTTCAGATTCTAGAGCCGTGATGCTAAAAAAGTGAAACTCTTGACCTATTCATCAAAACTTGAGGCAGTGATACGTGAGGTAATACTTTTAAAACTTCAGACAGCTCAGATCCTAAGAAATCTCAAGGGTTGGGACAGAAAAGAGGAGGGTTCAAACAGGGATAGGTGCCTATGATTCTGAGTGCACCTACAAAAGCACAAATGGATTCTGAATGCAGGACCTACTCTTCTTTTAATCTGATTATGTTTTGTTAAAGATACCTTGGATGAATGTTGGAAAGTCTATATCTTTGACAGAGTCACGCTGCATACTTTTAATACTGACTACAAATAGGCTGGAGTTGGTTTTGGTGGATTACACTGAAAACTATCTCTGCTAAATAGCTCCAGTGCATTCCACACCAACAAAAAACAAAAAGTAAATCCCTGTCTGTCACGTTGTATTCTTATGTCACCAAATAAGGTCATTACTGTTTGAGTTTTTCTATGAGCCTTCATGGCCCCTGTACTGTAGACCCTTACTTTATGTGGTGTGTCTATATAGTCATTGGTGGGATCAGTGCATAGTTTTCTATTACACTATGTGTCATGACAATACAGCTACTTTATTTATTTTTTTAATCTATTCAATCCTAAAATTGCCTAGAGCAAGGAAACGGCCAGACTTACTCTCAATGTCAACATAACAAGATATTTGCAAGTCAGAACAACTCCAAAAGCTATGAGCAAAAAACATAAATAGCAGAATAACAACATGAACTATCTTAAGTCCTTCTTACACATTTACCATTCATCCGTACTTGACAAATTAAGTTTTGGTCAATGTTTTTTGGCGTCATCATCAACATTTTCAAAAAAGATGACTCAATTTTTAATGGCTACAGTCTAATGGACCCTTTGGCACCTGGCCCAGACCATCACTAGCTCTTAGTTTTATGAGTGCTTTTATGGAAAGTTTTAGAGGCAGGAAAGTCTTTAGAAGAGTTTAATTACTCAGAGGTTACGGTTGATCATTTTCCTTATTGCTGTGGTTATTTGACCCTATTTATTTATTTATTTTTCCTCTTTCTATAATTCAAAAGAAAGAATAGCTGGAGCGTTTGAAACTCAACCCAATGCCTCTCATTACACACTCAAGTTCTTCTCACTCAGGTGTACTTCGATCTCATTACAGGTAACAGAATACACAGTATTGTGCCCTGGGATTTTAAACAGAGCCGTTGATTGAGGGATAATGTTGCTGGCGAGGAAGAACCTAATCTAAGCAGGTGATCAGCATTGGCTACGTATTCATCAACATTACGTTAATTGAATAAGTATTGATTTCTGATGAGGATGGATCCACATTTAAATGGTTTTGTAATTCTGACAATCTCAATGTTCCACTTGTAACTTCCAGTGCAAAAGGTTTTCCTTCTTACAACGAGGGGTGTTCATGCATAAACAGCCCTGTCTGCACATGTTACATTATGCTAATGTGTGTCGGCCTGGCTGCGGTTGAATCTTGCCAGTGTTGTTTTTCCAATTTTCCCTGTTTAATCTGGAGAGACGCACTGTGAGAGTTGGCCGCCCTCAATGTTAATCAGAGCATCCCTTCCAAGCATGTCAGCATGTTATAACGCAGGACATGTGGTCATTTTTCACCCTATAGGTGCCCGTGGGTTTTTTGGTGAGCCGAGGGGAATGTAGCGGTGCATTCACAGCCAGAGGTGCGGGGGTAATCAGTCTCTATGACAGGGATAGAGGGGCAGAAGACAGAGAGAGGCTGCGATGAGAATGTGCTAACAGCAAGTGAGGACAGGGACAATTTTGGCCTATTGCATCCTTCCATCACACACAGTGGCCTACAGCGGTGCGTATCACCACAGCAGGTTGTACACTCAGCGGACTCTTAATCATCACTTGGATGTTTCAATCCAAATGATTTAACAGCTCAGAATGACACAATGTCTTATTATTTCTGTCTGACACTTGGTTGCTGTCGTCTTGTTCTCATTAGCTCTGAGACAATACATCCTAATAAAACAGGTAGAGATGTCTCTGGAGCCTATTTTGAATCAACAGTGTTAGACGCCTACATAATCCATTTCTTACAAAGGTTATATGTAAGTGAGTCATTTGAAAGAAGCGCATCATCAGCTTTACAATCGCAATGATAAACAATCTGTGCTCTGAAGCATGATGGTCTCGCATCATGGCGCCCACATCAACAGGGTTACATTTGATTATAGTAGCATTAAAAAGATTTTGATTCGCCTCCAATCAGTTTTTCAAAAGATCTTAACCACTCTCTGTCTGACTCGTATTAGGTGTGAACACAGTAGCTTACATGTTCATCTGAAGTTGAGTTGGCAAGAAATGCAGCTCTGAAATCCCATCCCCATAATGATAATCATTATTTAACCATTTTCATTGTAAAATTGGTCAGGACTTTTCTTTTTCACAGAGGAAATTGTCAAATGGGAAAAAACATAAAGTAGTTGTTGTACTGCCTGTTGAACATCATAAACATACAATTATATTATCTTCAAGTGACAATGCCAAATAAAGTTTCTCTTTCCCTTTTTAAGCCAGTGCATGAAATGTATTTGGACTGTTGGAATGAGTGACAGTCTACAGGGAATACAATATCTTTCAAATGTTAAAATACCATTTAAATGTGCATTAATCATATTTAGAAATGTGTGAAACACTTCCAAGCCATTTACAAGCAGTACCTCTCATATTTATGAAGCTTGGCAGTGTGGTTGGTATGCTCATTACTCATTTGAAGCGACTCTGGACTGCCTGCTGCTTGTTAGTCCGAGACACAGGTGCTTGGGTGACAACAGAAACAACCGGAGCCTCAGCAGGGTGACTAACTGCTGTCAGAGTAAAAGGGCTGCAAAGCAAACTGTGAATTTTTAGAAACAGAACTTTTAACGCCTACAAAAGACTAAAATTGTCAACTGAATTTTTTGTAGTCTCGCAATGGCCTCATGTGGCGAGTGTCATATATGATTACGAGGCTGCAGTTTAAAAATGGTTGGAAGTGGTGAGGCAGAATAGCCTGTAAGAGGGGAAAATGTTACAAAATTGCACAATTTGTCTCTGACTGCAATTTCAGCTTCCACGGAATTAAGGGATTCATAGAAATGTGCACATTCAAAGTCAGAAAAAGAGCTCAAAAATATTCTTTAAATGGTTGTTTAAGTTCAATTATTAAGTTTTATCATGTAATTAACAGTTTGACCCTGTGTACTGTACTCTGTACACTCAAGGTCTCCAGGGCCGATTAACTGGATCTGTATGTGTACAGCCATAGGACGCATGCCCACACACATCTATGCATTCTCAACTCCCTGTCTGCATCCCAGCTCCTTCTTTATCCTCGCTTCCATCCCAAGCTTAAACCGCAGCACTAATTAATTCCCAGCCCAGAACGCAACTCCAACAGTCGAGCGCAGCGAGCAAGGAGAGCCATGTCAGCCGCCAGCGGAATAATAAGAAGGAGAAAGAAGCAGAAAAGACGTGCGCAGTAAAAAATAAAGTGGATTTCTTGATGTCATTTTTCACCCTTTCTTTGTAGCATGACAGCCTTTTATTAACTTTGATATCAATCGGATGAGCTACAGATCAACCGTCGGCATGAACGACTAACTATTATAGGGATACAAGACAGACATATAGTCATCCCCTGTAATGTAGCTATGTGTTATGTATTCCCACGAAGCAGTCATTAATAATGTATCACATACTGTAACATTTATATCATGAAGTGCAATTGATTCCAGTTAATGGAGGAAGAGCTACACCAAAAAAAGGAAAGTCAAGACCGGACATATTTGATCCCAGTGTCGCTTATAGAAAATGTGCATGTGCAAGCAAGTTATCCTTCTAAAGTGTATTATCCATGACCCTGTGGCAGTTATATATGGAAAAATATAAGTTGTTTTTGCAGATAAGTCATCTAAGTCAAACAAAGGGAAAATTACAAAAGTGAATTGAATTTATATGCAAACTATAAAATTTGTTAATCATGAACAAACAAGCAGATTTCAATTTTTTTTCCCAATCTGTTGCTCTTGCCGTCAAGAATTTGGTTTAACTTAAAAATCTAGCCTTTTTACCACTTTCTACTGTATTGACCTTTAGTGTATCCCAGCTGCTCTTAGCCTGAGGTGGGGTACACCCTGGACAATCCCCAGACTAACACTGACAGGCATACACTGTCTGTGAATGTCTGTGAAGTGCTACGGACAATGGAGGCAAGGTGGGTTAAGTGTCTTGCCCAAGGACACAACAAAAGTATGAGCAGGGCAGAGCGGGAATCGAACCGCCAACCTTCTGGTTATAGGACGACTGCTCTACCACTGAGCCACTCTGTCCCTGTGAATGTATAGACAGATACAGAAAGACCACCATCTGCACCATTGCAGGGTGGTGACTCTCAATCCCACACCCTTCTGTTTGTGAGGCATTGCTCCTAACAGGCAAATGTTAAAATGCTTTTAGTTATCTGTTTAGGTTTAGGCAATTCAAATTAAAAATAAAACTTGACAAATTGTATAAATGTGTGTTCTACAAAATGATAGAAATGGTTGGATGATTAATCCATTCAGAAGGGTGCTCTTTTGACCTACAGCAAGACACACACTGAGGAGCCAGTGTTCAAAGCCAGTCTGAGTTGAGCAGAGTTTCTCTTCATTAGTCGTCCAAAGAGAAGCCTTCAGAAATAAAGCCTATACACCGGTCTGAAAAATATTCATGTTACAGTGTTTTCATCAGCCCATTTTAAAAATACAGCACCACACACTTGCACTCTTTTTAGTTTTGCTTTCATGTTTTTTACTGCTTCTCCACCTCTTCACTCTTTGACTGTGTGCTTCTCATTTACACAAATTACAGTGTTCCAGTGACATGAAGAGGAAATATTAAATGCCAACTAACCAACCAGCAATCATTGTTCACTCTAGATGTTGTGTTGTATCTGGACCAAAGGATGGGCAGAGCAGCTCTGGGAGGCAGACAAAGGCTAACTGTCTACCTAATTGTCACTTTAAGGTGTACTTTAAGGTCAGGCTCTGAAAATATCAAATACATTCCACACATTGCTAAAGGCTGATAAATGATCACTGGTGTCCAGAGTAAGCCCATGGTCTAGAATGACAGAAGGTAACTTTTTAGATGTGTTTGAAAACAAAACTCAAAAATATGGTTGTATACAATCTTTGTTCTGCACAGTGACAAGGTTTCCTAGAAAGCAAGCACCACAAAAACATGACAATCAAACATCTTCCTTATCACAATAAATTGTGAGGCTGCCCAACCAACATGTAGCGATAGAGAAGCATAATTACGGACGTCTGTGGTAGTTACAAAAGATTTAATAAGTCTCTCTAATTCTCTCATTTGTAATTCACAACATGAAGGCCCTTTGCTGCTTGTCCAAACACATTAAATAAATAAAAGTAAAAGCTCTAGACCACAGTAATTGGCTCATTTGTAACTGGGAGTTTTATTGTGTTTTGTCTTTTGTTTATGCAATTGCAGCAGTCTCCGGCGCGGTGCTTCAAATCATACAACCTTCCGGATAACTAAGTGGACTGTAAATGTATATCAATCAATCAATCAATCAATCAATCAATCATTTATTTATTTATTTATTTATATAGCACCTTACAACAACCACAGATTGACCAAAGTGCTGTACAACATTTAACAAATAGATAAACATAATTAAAAATGGGTATAAAAAGTATATTACCACTAAGGGCCAAAAGCCATTCTGAATAAGTGGGTCTTAAGTTTAGCTGTAAACAGAGGCAGGTCAGTGATGGAACTCAACGGGCAAAGAGTTCCAGAGTTTAGGACCGACCACTGCAAAAGAACGATCGCCCCACTGTTTGTCCCGGGACCGGGGGACCTTCACAGATGTTGCCCAGCCGAACATAGAGCTCTGCTGGGTTGGTGAGGGGTTAAAATCTCTCACAAATAGGAAGGTGCAAGGCCACTGTTTGCATTAAAAACAAACATTAAGATTTTAAAATAGATTCTGAACTGAGCCAGTGCAGCAGACGGGCAACAGCGTTTTGAACAGGCTGCAAATGGTGCAGACCAGTTTGGTTACATCCCACACAGAGCGCATTGCAATCTATGTGGGAGTTAGCAAAAGCATGAAGAGCTTTCTCCAGGTCACTGCGGCTCAAGAAGGATTTAACCTTTGATTGGAGGAGGAGCTGATAAAGCTTGCCCTAACCACAGAATCTACAGTATTTGTTTGTTAAATTTTAGACTGTTGTCTAGTTTCACCTCCAAATTTTTGACAACATGGTCAAAGTAGGGGCCACAGTAACAGGACCAGGCACTGAAACCCTGTGCAGGTTGGACGTGCCAAACACAATGCATTCAGTTTTTACTTCATTCAAACAGAGACAATTTAGAAACAGCAACGATTTGATGTCATCTAAACATCTCTTCTAAGTTAAGTTTAATAGCAGCTTTATACTCTTCTCTCAGTAAGTAACTTTTAAAGCATTAAAGGAATGATAAACAAGCTGACGAAAGGCCATGTTTATGCACCAGTGGAGTTCCTCCCGAAGTGTGATTCACAACTTTTCACTTTGAAGAGGGAGGTATATTTAGTCCTCCTGGCCTCCTCCCCCTCAGACGGTGCAGGCTGTGGCCCAGTGTGTGTCACTCATGATGATGAGCTGTCTATACCACAGATAACAGTTTGAGCTTAAGGCTGGATAACCAGCATCTTTGGGGGATTATGTTATCCACAAAGAAACTAAAATAAATTTATAAAAAGCTGTTTTATTTCAACATTTTCTATTACAACTTTTAGTTACAATGTATTACACTGATTCTTATCTTATTATTTAATTCAGTTTTGTTACTCTTAAATTTCTCAGCAATTACCTCGAGCAATGTCAAACATAAATTTCTTTGGGTGACCCTAGGAAGGAAAAATGGAAATAAATTCTGCAATGCAAACATTCATTAACCTTACTTGAAGTGATTTATTATCCCAAAAATATTTTCTACAGTCCATTTAGTCAAACAGCAGGGCTTCTTGCTCTAACAATGACAGCGCAGAATTTACAGTATGTGTCTATACTCGGTGGAGCTTTTTCCAAAACTAATTCAACCAAATGTCTTGCATCAGTTAACATGCTCTCTCATTGGACGTCTATAGTCTTACACGACTATTATACGTCTATAATATGTCCGATTTCATAGGAACCTTTTACCGATTTTGTTTTAGTGTATAACGTTATAAGGGTGGTTAGAAATGACTATTCCACAACATCTCCACTAAAATCTGCTGAATGACCTCTCAAGTATCCATGGGTGCACAAAACCAGCTGACTCGTCTATTCTTGCGTGTATGCAGCCTCTAAGATTGTTCAAGGCTATCGGCGGACATGCGAAGAGTAACATATCATGCGCTTGAAATGATACGTTTAAAGGAACTGGGGATCCATAATAATCAGATGATCAAATGATTTCCGGCACATGAATCAGAGGCTCGCTGTGATGAGGCGGTAAATGCAGCGTTTGCACTTTGACAGGGGATTGGACTGCAGTGGAGGGTGGGGTTGACGCTGCTCTTACTTCAGTTGATAACAGATAAAAGCTAAAGCAGTGGTTGATGTGGTGTGATTTTGTGGCTTTTTTTAATAGACATGAAGATAATGAACAAAACAAATACAAACTGGAAAGGGCCCTCAAAGCCAGAGAAGGAAAATATGATGATGACGCAGAATGTTGCCATAGTGAATTACTATTAGCATCACTATTAGTGATGCTAAATATTAAAGCATTTGGCAAATCGTTAATTTACATTTTTTATGGTCCACAAAAAGAGGTGACTATCTTTAACAGGTAATTGTATGAAAGACAATTTTAGTGAAATATTTGAGGGCATTTTATAATACAAATGGTTTGATTCAAATGTTTGATTGTAATGTGTCAAGTTATACTTGTTTAATTTTATGAAGATCATGAGGGCAACATTTTTAATTAATGAGAGCCTTAAAACCCTGACTATGTCTAAAACCAGAAACAGCTGATGCCAATAAAAGCTAGCTTTGTTTTTTAGTGGGAAAAAAATGTACAACTTTTTAAAAATGTCTTTATTGTCCCCACGGGGAAATTAACTGTTGGGAGATGCCCAGGTACAACGGTCATGTGCCTAACCGAAGACTATAGAATGTTTTAATGAAACTGGAGAACCTAACCCACCTAAGCACGGAGAGAACAAGCAAACTCTACACAGAAAGGCCCTGTCCAGCCCGGGAGTTGAAATCGAACCTTCGTGCTTTTAGTAACCACACATTGCTATGAGGGTTACCAAAGTAGTACAAAGTGCTAATTTGCAATGTTTTGTACACCCTTTGGCAATGCAAACTGACTTGCAATGACCTGACCCATACCGTGCTGCTCCAGTGGACACTAGGCTTTCTTTTTATTTAATAACCCATGGTGAAGAGTTATTTGTGGCGGTTTTTCTTTAGATCTAACTAAGTGACTGAATAGTCCGTCAATAGAATTAGTCTATGAAAACTTTGAATGCCTTGATTTAATGGTCATTTTACACATGGTTGGGACATTTTTCATCCTTAATTTCATCCTTCAGACAAACTACTTAATTGACTTTGCCGTCCACTGTTTATATATGTGGTGCATAATATTTCTGGTATTTATTAAACTCTAACAGAGAGCTATTGCTAGTCTTCAGGGCACACACCGAGATAAACCACATGACAATGAGCAGAAAAGAGTATCGCAAACCCATTCAGCCAAGCCCTCTTTACACAGACTTTCAGGCTGAGGAGGCTTACTGAAATCAGAGTCTGCATGACGCTTTAAACCACTGAAACAGAACCAGGATAATCCCCACAGATGCCCGAGCATTAAACGTAAATTAACTCCCACTCATTTTAGGTTTCCTCTTACCCAACATGCATTACTGACGTCAGAATGAGACAGTAAAGGCATTTAACAACATAAATAGCAAAATGATCTGCTGTGCATGACAGATTTTGCTGGAAACTTTGTTGGAAAAAAGACAAATATTTTAAGCTGAAGTGTTGCTGTTCCTTTCCAGGAGCCTGTCTGGGCTTGTAGAAGGATGATAATAATTCACACTAGGAACATGAGGACCAGTGATACAGCTGGGAAGCGGAGTCTCGTTTGAGTGAGTTACTGTAGGTGTGTGGGAGGACAAGACGACTTCTCTCTTTCTCAAAACAACAGAAAAAGCCGTGAGTGTAGAAGTGCGAGCTGCGGCACATGCAAAGTGATCATGAAAGCTCTAAGTGTGGGCAGATAAGTTACAAGGAGTGGAAAAAGGTTGAGGAGTTGTTTACCAGAGGAGAGGAGACATGGTGGGCCTCCCCGTGTGACGTTGTCTGTGTGGAGGTTTGCTCGATGACTAAGTCAGCCCATGTGTCTTTCTTCTTTATTGGAATATAATGCCCACTCTGATACTTAGGTTTGTTAGTTTTTACGAACTACAAACTGCTTTTAAAATACACTATTCTCACTATTACTTCAAACAAAAGCTTGTTTCTGTCCATATTATACAGCTTCCTTTTGTGTGTTTCTGCTTCATGTAACGTGAGAAGGTTTTCGTTCTTAGCTTACATTCTTTCACTGTAATGTCTCAGACAAGGTTTCAAATGGACTGAAAATCAAGAATTAGATTTAGTCCACATTAGATGAAGTTAAGCGAAGCTCAAATAACAGAAGCTCAGATGAGAACCAGGCTTTTCCTGAACAACAAAGAAAGGTGTATCATTATTTCTAAGTGGTTGTGAATCTGTGCTTCACATTTATTTGAATGAAAGTATTGTCTTGTTTAATAATTATTTTTAAGAACAGAAATAAACTGTATGAATGAATTCCTTGTGCATCTGTGTTACTGTAACTGTGATATAAGAAGTTGTTTTTAAATATTGCTATATGGTTACATGAGAATGGACTGCGCAGAGAGTGATGTCTTAAGTTTTTGGTTGAATAAAGAACACCTGTGTTTAGAACAACCAGTTCAGTTCTCCAAAAGAGCCTTACATGATCAATATTTTATTTTAACGTTTTATTATGCCTCACCTCATTCCCAGAAATTTCTCCATAGGGGCGTGAGACAGCCTCAGCATAAATATGGAAATGTAATGACATACATAAAAAGTTATCTGTCACACTAAAAACCATCTGGCTTTTTATGGGAACGCAGCATTAATGAGCACAGTGGTCCACCTTGTTGCTGTGATTCCCACTGAGCATAAATGGGACACGAATTAATTAATTATCCAACCTGTTCATTTACATTTAGTCATTTAGCTGACACTTTTATCCAAAGCGACTTACATTCTGCTACATACATGCTTCTATACACCAGTGTAACTGCTGGAACACCACTGGAAGCAAGGAGAGTTAAGGGTTACACACTAGAGAGCATGAATCTAACCACCAACCTTCCTGTTATAGGACGATCGCTCTACCACTGCGCCACTGTTCAGAGAGTGGCACTGGAGTCAATCTCCAGACCAGAATCCTGGTTGAAGGCACTGACTGAAGGATCAGTCTATATTTTCCATATATTGGTGTTGTGGGGACCAGAGCACCTGAAGTAAACCCACCTGGATACAGGCAGAACATCCCATACAAAGTTTCCACAGAAAGGCCCTGTCCTGACCTTTCACTGATGATGAGAGTGTATTTGTGGTGAACTTTGATCCTGTTTTCTCTGCACATCATGTGCTGATTGACCTGGTCTGACACTGTCCTGACTCAGCTTGGTCTCTATTAATGTAGTCCTTTCTCCAACACAACAGGCCAAAACACATGCATCTCCCTCCTTTGTCTTCTATAGTTGATATTCACATGAACATACTATATATCTCTATACGCTGCACAAACAGGGCAGTGATTCCTTGCAGCAGAAATACTTTTTCTTGTAACTTTGAAGTTGTCTTTCTGTCACTCCTCTGACTCCTCTGCAGTACTTCCAAGGTCAGTGAGTGAGCAGCTGGATGTTCTGAGGATTATAGAAAATACCTTTCAGCAATGTACAGCCACAGTCTGCTGTGCAGACGATGCACTGATGTGGGACTGAAGTAGTCCTTCAACAGTACAAACTCGCATTTGAGAAGCACTTATAAGTCACTGTAAATTAGCGGGGACATGCAGAGTGTATTGTGGTCAAGATAATTTACAGACAGCAGGCAAACACTCAGGAAGTTATCCTAAATTCACATCCACATTTTGTACAGCAGCCGTTTTGGTAATAAAGATGCACAACAGGAAGGGTAGTTACAAGGACACACACAACAAATGTAGTGGCTGTTTTCCTCAGAGTAGCTATCAGTGTGATTGTTCATTTTATAATGTAATTAATGCTGACACTGATGTGAACTGAAGTCACAATAAAAACATTGATGTTTTCCTCATACACCTCTATCGTGTACAGGGAATAATAACTGTCTCAAGTATAATAACCCAGTCTCAAGTTATTGCTCAAGTATGAGTTATAACTAAAGCTACAGCATGATTTTCTGAGTAATCAAATATTCATAACATTATTTCATTCTTAATAGTGCCTGTGACTACTTTATCATATTATTTTATTCTGCAAACATTCATAGAATTGATAATGTATTACTCAAACCTAATTAGAGCAGAACCACAAATTATTGTTTTCTCTAAATTAATGTAGCAGCAAATCAAAGCCAGTATTTTAGTTCAGCCACTAGAGCTCTGGGGCACATCGTTTCCATGGTGCGTAAAGTTCACATTGTCAGGTTGTTTGCATAAAGTTATAGTTGATTATGTGATACTGTAAAACTGTGCACAGCATGTATTAAGTATTTAAAGTTCACAACGGCAGTCTACTGTAGAAACAGTCCATTATTTGACAGTATGTGTGTCAAAGTACAACAGCGATAGCCTGCACCCACTGCACAGCTGCTGTATGTGTTAGCCATTCGTTATTCTCAACTTGCTCTGCCAGAATAAACATTCGCTTTGATGGGAGGCTATTATCACCAACAAACTTTCATCACCTTTTGAACATCCCAGAACAGTGTGCAGAATAATGAGACAGAAGTGTACAAGAGGAGAGCTCAGGTATGCATACTAAATATCCTTACACTGCCTTTTATTGTCTCTGAAGCTTTTTCATTTCATCATCTTTCCCATTCTATGAACCCTCCCATCCATGTCACATAGGTTGGCTTTGAAGGTCTTTTCTCTTTACACTCAGCCTCCCCTTTTTCCTCCTCTCTTTCACCCTCCTCATTGGCTCCTGTGTCCTCTCACCCTCCAGTCATTAGTTATCTCCTCAGGGGGAGCTCTGTTGCCCTTGGATCTCAAGAACATCCAGCATCCAAGCCTTAGATTTTCTCACAGTGGAAGGTGACACTCATAACTCTGTTGTTTTTATTCTGATGTGGACACACTGATTATACACTGAATACGTACGGTATGCTTGTTGGGGGCACTTCCGACCCCTTCTGGTAACAGAAACCTACCTGTACTGTAGGGTGGGAACGAGGCTATTAAGCCCACGGTATGGAGGTTTTTGTCTCAACAGCAACTTGCTATTAGGTATTGGCTGTTCAACAAAGCTCTGATAATGGAGTCTATATTGATCATTGACCATTATTTGCCTGTTTTCATTCCACTTGCACACATGAATAAACAGTGTGTGAGCACAGGTTTAATGAGAAGGAGATAATGTTTGTATTTGTTAGCAGCTGACGATAAGGGGTCATTATGGAGATGGGCTACGGCCGACAGGGGTGATATAGTATCTCCTAAGAGAAAAAGCTCACTGATAGAACAAGGGCTTGTCTGTACACTGTGAGCCATGAAGGACAAATACTGCATCATGCCACAGCCTGTGTTACCAATGTATCCATCAAGAGATGCCCCTTCAGCAGAATGTAGTAATAGAGAGGAAAAAAGTTCACCACTGACAGAGTTTTTTTTGTGGTTTTACAAGAGGAAGAATCCATCAATGTTAATGGCAGTGCTGAAAAATGCCTCTTGGCTTTAACTCTGCCAGCTCCTTTGCTTTCAGAAGAAATAATGTCTTTCTCCCATTCACAAGGGTCTCGGCTCCCCGGCTGAACTTCCCTTGACTGAACTCCCTAAAAGAGCTTCCATCTAAGATTTTGCAATAATGAAAAAGTTAGGGCCTGACTTGGTAGACTTGGTAAATGAAAATGTTCCCACCATCAAGTTATCATCAATTTTATTTATTTTTTTGCAAAACTAAAGTTTTAAACATAGAAATATCCATAAAAAGGTCATTATTCTCAATATTCATAATGCAACTGAACCTTTTTGTTTTGAGCAAAATACATTATTGTCTAAACAACGTCTAAAACCATCAATGTAAGTGTGTGTTACTAGATAAATCAGAAATTACAGGAGAAGAAAAAGTGTCAAAAGACACTGAGGAGTGAAGAAAGGGGAGGTCAAAAGAGAAGTTAAAGAAGTGGAAAATTAAAACAGATCAATACGCAGGCAGGGAAGAGAAAGTAGTTAGAGAAAGTAGATATTCAGAACAGAAAAGACCCAGTGGACTTGTCCCGACAGGAGGTGAAGCTGGCAGACTCACACAGCAGCAGGGGGCGGACAGTCGGTTCGTATTCTTCAAGTCCAGTCTGAGAGAGTGGAAAAGTTCTTCTAACCTTTGAACAGCAGCCTCTCCTAATGATTGAAGGGCGTCCTGAAGCATCAATCAGTGCCAGCAGCCGCTCTTTTTACCAAGGACTCTGGAACTCAGTGAGTGATAGAATGAAAACAACGCCATGCTAAGTAACTAAAGACAGTTTGAAATAAGGGGCTTTGCAGATTTTCTTTTACATGACAAGAAGCTAACTGTGAAAGTTGTGATTGTGAACTTAAAATTATGTAAAGCAGGATATGTATGTTCAGAGGTCAAATTGGTCAGAGGATTAGCCAACTTGTATGGAACACTTGCACTAAAATCCAGCTGTATGTATCTTTTCTGATTACCAGTATAGACCCATTCATGTTATACACCGTATGAAATGGCTCTACTCTGAGCTCCTCAACCTATCAGCCAATCTTCGGAGGAAACATTTTGGCCGCCTGTATCCAGGATCTTGTCCTATTGGCCATGACCCACAGCTCATGACCAAAGGTGATAGGAGTAGTAGTAGATCGACCGGTAAATATAGAGCTTTGCCTTATAGCTCAGCTCCTTCTTCACCACAGATACTTGAACTCCTCCACTTGAGCCAGGAGCGCTCCACCAACCTGTAGGAGACAAGCCACGCTTTTCCAGCTGAGAACCATGGTCTCAGACTTGGAGGTGCTGATTCTAATCCCAGCCACTTTACACTTTAACACCTAAAAAATACTAACTGAACTTACGATTTAATGGCATAATAAAGATGTAAGTCAATGTATAGCCCTCATGCCCAGCATATATCAGTGTGTGAGACCATTTATTAAAGTACTCGCTGTCTCTGTCACCCCCCCTTTTTTTTCTGCTTCATGATTGCTTTGCCCGCACTCTCACTTTCATTCATTAGTTGGCATGTAAGGTCACACGCGCAGCCAACTCATATAAACATCTACTCATCCGCCCACACACTCACCAGCTGTTTCCCTCACACTGTCGCTAACTTCCACCATCAGAAAGCATCACAAATAAACCTCATAACCGCAAATTCAACATACGCATCCCCTCTGCCCCTGTCACTTCCTTTCTGTGGTTTAGGGTTAAATGGAGGCTAAGACAAGACTACTGTACAATCCCTTTCACACACCGTTTCTCCTTTCCCTCAGCAATTAGCTCAGGATTAAATTGAGGTCAATACCATCAGTTTCCTTTGCGGTCTCATTTTGTGTTACCTTTGAATACGTTCTAATGCCTTTTGCAGCAAAACAAGTTTTCCTTTTCACCTTCCTCACACTTTTTCACGACTCAATTTTGATTTAAATGAAACCAGCTCTAATCTAGCAGTAAAAGAGAACACTGGGACTCAGGAATTGTGGCTTCCTGGACTATTAATCTTCCCCTGAAAGCTGAGATGTGTGGTAATTATAGCACTGTTTTATAGGGAACAAAGTTTATGACAAAGGGGTTGCATGTACCACTGAACATTATTTGAAACTATCTTTGGGATGGATGATGCTCAAAGGAGGGGCAGGCGTCTGAATAATGATTATGATGATGAAGCCAATGACAAACATGACAACGATGAAGATGATGCCATGGTTCATAACCTTTATTACCCTCAGCTCCTGCTTTCCTCCTACAATTACTGTTGGAGTAGAAAAAAGGGCAGTCCCATATTTCACAGTCCATAGCCTTTATGAACCATTACTGACTATCGTTGAATCCACAGCCGTTTGCATGATACAGCCTGAGTTGTTTTATCCAAAGGTCATCAGCGAGGTTTGCACATTGAGACAAAGATGACTTCTGCAGCATCTTCCGCAGTTACATTTACATTTAGCTGACACTTTTATCCAAAGCGACTTACATTAAGGTTCCATTCACCAGTGTTACAGCTGGAACACCACTGGAGGCAAGGTGGGTTAAGTGTCTTGCCCAAGGACACAACGTCAGTATGAACTGTGGGAAGAGCGGGATTCCAACCGCTTACCTTCCGGTTGAAGGACGACAGCTCTACCACTGAGCCACTGCGCCCAGTTGATCTGCACTTCTTACATTTGTTACAATATTCTTGGTGCATGAAAATCCAAAGCCCATATCTGGGCTCAGAAAGTTCAGAACTGTCACTAATCTAATACAGCTTTACCGTATTGTACAGTGAAAACATTCAGACATTTCATCATTGTACTGAATCAGTTCAACCAAAACAGATAAACTGATTGTCACAATAGGATATATTAAAGAGTTTGTAAATATGTAAATATATCCTGATCCAAATGAAATGTTCTCTGAGAAGAGCGTGAGGAGGTGAGGAAAGCCCAGTGTTTTGTTTCTTTCCTCAAGACTTTGCAAAGCAGTAACTGTCTATTTTTTTGTAACACAGACTGTAACATAATGTGTCAGTAATGTGCAATTCAAACAATTCGAGTCCTGTTGTTTATTTGACCAACATTTGTGCTACTGAGACAGACTGAAACGTTATTCCAATAATAAAAGCTACAGCTGTTCACAAACTGACAAAATTCATTTTGATGGCCATATATATATATATATATATATATATATATATGTGACTTATCAATCAAACTCTTGTTGATTTTGAGTCAATAATTTACTTTGGTAATTACTACATGATGTTTTGCTGTTTGTATGAACTGTTTTGAGAAATGCGCTAAAACCTTTGAAAATGTAGGTTCTGATCAGAGAAATGTGGCAAAGCTACTGAGATAAACTGTAATAAAGACACTTAACATTATAATTAACATAAAAATGACATTATGTGATTTCAACTTTTCTTATCTAATCAAACTCTTGTTGTTTTTGCTCGATGCCTCTAATGATGGAGCGTTAAGGGATATTACAAGGATTGTGTTCTTTAGACGTTGTGTTGTGACTGTGTGAACAAATTCCTCGTTATGAATACACAACAACAGGAACAGTATGGAAAGATATAAAATGCTGGCTGTTCTCTTTTATTTTTCAAAAACTTTTTCACAAACAAAACACAAATTAACACAGCTCAGCCACTCCAAATATTTTCATCATGAAATTTTGACCAAACACAGTGCGTAAAAGTCCCTTCCACTGATTTACACATGACAGGTGACATATGAGGGTTAATTTTGTGCCTTTTTGTGATTGGGAAAATCTCTGCACAAGGAATAATTTTAAACTGTCGCAGCTTGACACGGTTACAAACAGATATTCTTTTTATTTGGTTTCAAATATACAGCCATTTATCCTCATTGATAGTAACACCTACTTCAGTTTGCCACATTCACAACACACTTAATTTAACCAGTGCATCCATCTGATTGAGCACATTGTAAAAGCAAGTAATTGTCGTTTTAGCCGGGCACTTAAGAAGTAACCTCTCTATTTGTGATAATGTGGCACCAGAAGTCAGCACAGTTTTCTTAAATATAACCTGGCGATATCTAAAGAAGTGGCTGTTGGGGCTGTTCTCTTTTAATCTGGGCAACCTCTGTGTGCACCCCTCCATAAAACCGACTTATGGAGCCACTTAATAGGCTAAGGGAGGCAGGGAGGGAATTTGCCCTTTACAGAGTCACCAAATCATCCACAAAGACAATCCTCTGTAAGTAAATTGTAGGAGCAGCACTTATTATGACTCACTGTTTGGTGGGATGTGTGAAATCTTCCAAATAATAAAATGAAATGGCACTCAGAGAACTCATCTAATGTCAGTGCTTCTGTCAAAATCCTATTGTTCCCGTACAACCAGCACATATATAGGTTGAAACAAATGTACAGATGACTGGTCCTGTACCTTCTGCAAGTCTGTCATTGCTGATCTGTTTACAGGCTGGGGGACATGTTGTCTGGCTCCACTGCTACATAAGCATCTCATGCCAATGTAACGTGACACTTGCTATGCTGCATTGTCAGCTGTGACAGACAGCATGTAAACAACCAAACACACACGTAGCCAAAAGCAGGAGATGTTAAATGGTCACGCAGAAACAACAGCCAGCCCCAAAGTTCAGACCTGGGTCATTTAATAAAGTACTGATTCCAAAGTGAATCTGACTGGGGATCATAATGTAAGAAGAACAATCTGGCCATGTATCTGTGGATCTTCAGATTAAGAAATTTTGAGGAAAGCAAAAACAAACATGCCCTTCACAAGAGAGCAGGTAATGAAAGCTGCATCTGAAAGCAAAATATTACTTTCTTAACTTTCAAGTTCATTCATTCTTTTTTGAATGCTTATCCTTTATGGGTCACTTTGGAGCTGGAACCTCTTCTTTTGGAGGTCTTCTGTCTCACCTCGTCCTTAAAAGGGACAGTGCATGGGTTTGAAGCTATTTTAAAGCTGCCATATTTTTCATGAAATGGGATGGAGTAACAGAGGCGTTAAAGTATTCCTAATATACTATATATATATATATATATATATATATATATATATATATATATATATATATATATATATATATATACTCATATAAATGCTTATCCTTTGGTAATGTTGCATTTGTGTTTGTTTTTGCAAATTAGCCATGTGCTTTTTGGTTTCCACTTTACACACACACACACACACACATGTAAATAAAGTTGTATTGATGTCTTCACAAGATGGCAGCATGGCTTGTCATTCAGAGTTCCTTAGTGGAGTATGTGTTGAGGTGAGTGCATCTCTATGAAAGAGGTCAATATGTTAAAAAGTTTCCATAATGTTTTTTCTTTAATGGACATCTATTGCCAAATAACGTAAATTTAAATGAACGTCAGCTCGCTTAGAGGTCAGTGCGTACAGCTTTACGTGTATGATACCTGCTCTCAGAGGTGGTCAGGACTTCCTGGTTAGAGTCATGGTCCAGAAGAGACCATCCATCAGAGGATGTGCCTCTGCTCTGTCGTCTTCATGCTGTGTGTGGAGATGCACCAGGCTACTTCACCATCTGCTGCTTCAGGCCTGCTTTCCTCTGTCTGCTGTGACAGAGCACCGCTCAAAGACCTTTTGGGGTAAACAGATCAATTTGTAGCAAATGAGCCTCAGAAAATGCATGCAGAGAAAATTTTATGTATCAAGCAGTGCATAAACGCTATATTATGTACTGGCAGATGCAAAAGTAACTGCCTTTTCATAATTTACAAGAATATCAGGTGAAATTCTCCACTAGCATTAGAATTTAAATGGTTAATAACCCTATGGTAAAGATTAGAACATTTTAAAGCAACACTGCAACCTTTTATGGTAGAACGCAGAAGAAAAGTGGACAGTGGCTTCTTTGCTATGTTGCTTCTATCTAGAGCATAACACACAGGCTGACTGAGACTATCCGTGAAAGAAACTCCCACAAATGATGTAAATAAGAGACCAGAGGTGGAAAGAGTAATACAATTTTGTACTCAAGTAAAAGTACTGTTACTTCACTGAAATTTTACTTAAGTAAAAGTAAAGTTACCAGTCTAAAAATCTACTCAAGTTAAAGTAAAAATTAGCTCATTAAAAATTTACTCAGAGTGTTACCTTCTTTTAAACAGCTGGGGTGGGGGTAGTGTAGTGACAAGATAATATAAATCCCTGTACCTTCTGGACTTCATTGAGGAGAAGAAATCTTCATCTGATGAATGTTACTCATCTTGCTCCGCTGCCTCTGCCATCTGGTCAAGGTGTTGTCTTGACCAGAATTTCAAAATGCATATTTGATATTTCTGTTAATACAGAAACTGCAAAGACTAATTTTACTACACCTACAACATTATTCTACAACGTCTCCATCGCTTCCTGTCAGTTTAGCTTTGTTCTCAATCAATCAATCAATCAGTGGAGTAGTTTCGTAGCGATTTTTTCAAAATTGTTACTCAGTAACGGGTATGATTTAAAATGTAACGAAGTACAATACTTCAAACAAATTATACGTAAGTAAAAGTAAAATTACAGATTTTAAAAACTACTTTAAAAAGTAGAAGTACACAAAAAAACTACTCAATTACAGTAACGCGAGTAAATGTAATTCGTTACTTTCCACCTCTGTAAGAGACATGTTTATGTGTAAGGTTGCAGCAGTGCAGTTGCAGACAGAGCTCTTAACAAGGTGCAAACGATACAAAGTTAGTGTTGCTTTAACAGTTGGGTAGTAGAACCTAAAAGAAAAATATCTCTTCTACAGAGAGTCAGGGTGACTTAAAGAACAGTGTTTACCTCTTACATCGTTCAGAGCTGATTTTATTTTGTTATACTAGTGCCTGTTATCTCAGAGAATTACACCTTTTCCCTCTGGGTGCTTTGTCCGCCTCCTCTTCCAGCCTTTTTATACTTTACCGTGTGACCTCCAAAAGAACTCATCAATCTTGAAAGTTTGATCTCGTCCTGCTGTGCCCGGCCTATCATTACGTGGCTGGAGGAGAGTTGGGCAAGGGGTCACAGTTCTGGCCCTCCTGAACCCAGGGACCAGGGGACTGCTCTAAGGATAAAGCCATCTGGTTCCACATCGTTTCCCAAAAGCGTTTATTTTCTTGCACTTTGACTGTCCCTCTGGTGCATTATTTTACACTCGTCTTTTAAATGTTATTCTCTCATGAGTAATCGTACTATGATGTATGTTGTTGCTCCACCTGATGTGACCATATTTGGGCAATAGCAGGGCATTAGGAACTAAACCAAACATACTAACTCCAATACCACTGCGTTTATTAAAACACTTCATTTCACAGTAAGCAGGCGATTCTACAATTAGAAGAAGCTATTCTTGTATTTCTGCCTCGTGAAGCATTATATAAATGCATTTTGCTTTTATTTTACCACTATGTTTTTCTTTTTGCTGTGAAGACCGTGCTGGAATAGACGCTTTCTCTCTATTATCCGCAGCATTTACTTCTACATAAAGAAGTTGATGCACACCAAACTTGGTCTTGAGTATGTGTGTATGTTATGTGTGGTCAAAATATCTCCATAACATGGCATTTTGCTACAGTAGTGCTGATGGAAAATAGAAATTGCACAACGCAAAATGAGAGTCACGTAGACAACAGTAAGATATTGCTCCATGTTTCTCCTCTTGTATTGTAGCCGTGCATCTTACATCTACTGTCATCTGCCATCCTCTTTATCACTGTATATTGGGGTCAGATGTCACTTCAGACACTGTCTCACACTAGAATCTCGCAGTGAAAAACTTATAGAAGTCTTGGCCCGACAGAACATCATGCTTTCACGCTAAAGAGCTTTTCAGGTGCTGCACCTGTTTCCATTACTACCAGGCCATCTGCCTGCGCTGGCCTAAACTCAAAATGAAATGAGCTTTATCTCTCTTTGCACCCTTCTCTCTCCACTTCATCTCACTATTTATTAGGGCTAATTCTGCCTTTTAAGGAAGAAAATGAATGGTCATATGTCTGATGTAGTAATGCTTGATGTGGCGGCACAGCAACGCTACCAGTGCAGCTGCCAAGAATTAGTGGAAGCATGGGTTTGATTCAGATTTTAAATGCAAACTATTGAGTGAGCCAGCATAGGGATTAAGCTGATACACAAGTGGATACTGTTAATTGCACTGGTTTATACAACTAAGGGATCCATAAAGCTGATGATTACAGTTTAAATTGATATTTAAAAGTTCTGTTTAACCAACTGCTGAGGCTAAACTTTGTTTGACATAAAAATTCAAAGCTTTTTACAAATACTAACTAAAAAGGTAGTTAAAACCTTAAAAATGTAAATAAAGCCATAACAAGAATCTGACTTTATAATGCAACCATTTTCTCTAAGTGTGTCCTTGGCTACAATGCTGTGCTTATAAATGATGACTATCACCAGTGTGTACAGCCAAGTGACTATCATTAATAAATGGAGAGGACAGGACAGAGCATTAGAGCTGTAAAGTGCAGGTGGACTATTTTAATCCATCTCATCCATCTTGAATGCGAGCGTGTGGAAAGCGTAGATGGAAAGATGGAGCAAGAATGGAAAGAGCAAGATGGTTTCTTAGAGACAGCGACAGAAATGGGGTAATTCAGAGTTCATGCCAAATTAGAGTTTTGCCTCTCACCTGTGACACAGATCATAACCAAATAAACAGCAGGTGTCACATAGAAACCAATTTTTTTAGAGATCCAGGCCGTTCATATGTTATCCTTTTGTTATAAATATACAGTATACTACTCATTTCACTCTGCAAAGTTAATGGGTATGGCTCGCTCTGAGGTTAATCAGCTTTTAAATTAGTTTTGATTAGGCCATGTATATGTTAGAGGCCACTTCAATGCTCATCTGATTCCCACAGTTGTGGCCTTTGTGTTCCAGTAGGGACCAGCCCATCTATCCATTCCTTTCATCTGTCACTCCTCTACATATCAAACACCCAGTCATGGTCTTTGTTGGTGCTGACCTGAAGTTAACTTGTTGTCAGGAGGACAAGTACAGTAGGGTCATCTTTATTACAAACTGACATTGTCCTCCTCATTAGGCCTCATTATCAACTGTATGAGTTTAAATCTTTGACTTTCTAAGCTTACATGTGTGATATAGCACAGCACCTGTAGGGGATTCAATGTCTTAATTAACCTCTACTCACCAGTTCATGCTGTATTTCTCCACGATTTATAACTGGTATTCTCTTTCAATTCAGTCCAACAGTGCTTTACAAGGTTTTCCCAGGACACCAGCAACGAACGCATGCCACACGCACAATATATCACTGCAGGGTGTGAAAGCTGCCGAGGGATTTAGAGTATAGAAAAGCATTATACACAGGTGCAGAAAGGAACAGTTAGAGGTAATATTGCTGGCTGAGCTAGCTTTTTCAGGCTGCACATGAGGCTTTAGATCATTAAATGTCCAAATGCTGGATCACCAATTTAAAATATGCTTAGAGACAGTCTTTCATTTGATAAGATAATACAAGAAACAACAAAGAACAGCATGAAATAAATATTTTATATTGATGGATTGACTTGGCTCAGGCACAGAATGGCAATAAAAGTGTAACAGTTTAAATAAAAACAACACATTAAACCCTAATGTTAAAGTATTTTTGGCATCAAGGGAGAAGTGAAACAGTTTAATATTCAAACACACCACATTGTTTGTTAAGGCAGTCAGTGTTTCCAGTGTTCCATCCCTTTAAATGAAACCAGAAGAACTTAGCACATAAGCTCTCTGTCTCCAGTGTGTGCCCTATTCGTAATTCAAACAGTGGAGCTGGTGAGATCTAATGTGAGCTGTATTTGTATCTACAGTATCCAAAGTGACTTTGCAGATTAAGTTTATGATTTTATTATTTGATTATATTTTATTTTATTGTACCTTTTGAGGTAAATAAGCCAGTGCTAACAGCAAAATAGCAACAGCATTTGCAAAACCGAAAATAAACTACTTCTTCTTTAAACACTTTGGCTGTAATGCTGGCTTTGAACGTTTTGCACAATTTTCAAGTCCAACAAGTTACTGACAAATGCAACAGTGTCGGCTCATCTCTAAACAATCATCCATTCTTAAAAGTTTCTTTCCCTAAGCAGCAGTAGAATTCCCAGGCAGAACCTTATGGACTGCCCATAAGACGAAAAAGCTAGTGAGACTATAAATGCTAAATAAAATCCAATAAAGGTGATTTTTTGTTTCTCTACTGACAGGATAAAAAACAATATATAACATACATATCTAGTGATGGGAGCATATATACACTACTGAAACACATTCGAGCTGCAGTTTGCAGGGCAGAGGAGATAAAACACACATACAGTTTACAATATGTAATGCAAGATAAACAGATATATACAAATTAAAGCTTTAACATTACTCACAGAACCCAATGTTTAAAATTACAATCTTTGTTGAATTTAGATTTGATAAAAACACACTTTGCATCTGCATTATTTTGATTGGCCTATTTAAACCTTAATATAAGCACTTAAATGTGATACTAAAAGTATGTTTAGCAAAAATTCTGTTTGTAATATATTCACGGCTGCTGCAGGTTACACTGATTAACACAAAGCTATAGAAATGTTATTGTGAGGTGGATGTGGCTTTGATTAATGCAAAATCAAAACCAGTGCAGTGTGAAATTTAAACATGAACACAATCTAAAGACTCACATGTGCAGGTGACTCATGGGTATTGGCTGCTGGTTTAAACTGGTTGGCCATTCAATAAGCAGAACGTTTTATTACTTAATTAAACCACCCTAAGAGACCAACTTGAAGCCTGTGCAGAATACTGATCTTGTCTAATAAACTATTGAAAATAGAACAAACCGCCACAACTCTGCCCAAGGCTGTTTGTGCATGTTTGCATGTACAAATGGTGATGTATAGGGTTTAAATGCTGCTGTAATGGCAGCAATCTATTACACAATGAGTGTGTCTATTTGCAGTCAGACTGAGTCCAGGGAAACTACGTGGCACACATAGTGGATCACAAACTGAAGTGAAAGCTTGGCTGACGAGCTGATCCTGCCAAACAACCTTGCCTGAGGCATAATTGAAGTTTATAACCTCATTTTTTTATAGCTTTGGATGTTAGTGCCTCTAAATGACAGCTTATCAGTGCGTTCACAGAAACTTAACATAAATCATAACACAAACGGTCAGTGTTAAACAGTATATAAAAAGGTAAATAAACGGAGACATGTAGAGCTAGATCCTTACCTTGCATAATCAATGATATCAAAGAAATAAGCCTGCATCATCAAATCCTAAACAACAGGTTAATGTGAGGTAAGAGTGAGTCCTTTGGTAGCGCACTTTGCAAACAAATAATATGTACTGCTTTACATATTATTTGTTCGCAAATCTGTGTATGTCTTTGAAGAAGATGTATAGCTTGTCAATCATGCCACAAAGCGCAGTCATAACACAGGTTAATGAAGTGTACATTTACCATTACCTGTGGCCTACCAGCGCTCCCAATGCTAAAAGCAAAAATCAATACACACATACACAGATACGCACATGCATTATGTATGTATAGGAACAGTCCAGCAAGGTGTGGAGTGTGAAGTGGGAGACTCATCAGTCAAGCAGATTCCAGTGCAGGGCTCTGGCTGCTCAAACGCTTGTTACAGCTGCCATTAAAGCGGCGCTGATCGGCTGTAAGTGAGCTGCCAATGTGAGTAATGTTTCCCTTCTCTGGTGTCTGTTTATTCCGCGACACCCGCAAAAAATCTCCACTAAATACGATAGAAAGACAATTGCAACTTTTCAAAAAAGCTTTTGTAACTTGTGCTCAAGTGCTTGCTTTTTGGCTTAACAGCACTTTCAAGGTTACACAGTTTTGTGCATTATGCTTAAAAGGTTCGGGCTAAAAGGTTTGCGATTTCATAAACGACACATCAGACAGGCTTGGTTTGTGTTGCCCATAGCAACCGTCACATTTATCCAAGCTTGACACGTGTGTCTTGACTGTAGAACAGGACTTGGAGAAGTATGGCCACGTCAATTAGTATCTGGACTGACCCACACACCCAGAACTGAGCGGGACTGGCGTTCAGCACAAAGTAGGTGGTTTTGAAGACGTCACCAGCCGTCCACAGCAGAACCATTTTCACACTGAAAGAAAAGAGACAATGGGGATATGAGGGAGGTGTGAGAGAGGACAGGCTAAGAACAATGGTGAAATTAACAAACCAGATGGCTACAAGCACAAATAATGTCTTTAGTACATTCGAATCTAATACCTAAAATAAATACAAAAATACCATGACATAATATACAAACTCGATTCCAAAAAAGTTGGGACACTGTACAAATTGTGAATAAAAACAGAATGCAATGATGTGAAAGTTTCAATTTTTAATATTTTATTTAGAATACAATATATATGACATATAAATGTTGAAAGTGAGATATTTTGAAAATGTAATGCCAAATATTGGCTAATTTTGAATTTCATGAGAGCTACACATTCCCAAAAAGTTGGGACAGGTAGCAATAAGAGGCTGGAAAAGTTAAATGTACATATAAGGAACAGCTGGAGGACCAATTTGCAACTTATTAGGTCAATTGGCAACATTGCTTGGGTATAAAAAGAGTGGCAGTGTCTCTCAGAAGTCAAGATGGTCAGAGGATCACCAATTCCCCCAGTGCTGCAGCAAAAAATAGTGGAGCAATATCAGAAAGGAATTTTTCAGAGAAAAATTGCAAAGAGTTTGAAGTTATTATCATCTACAGTGCATAATATCATCCAAAGAATTAGAGAATCTGGAACGATCTCTGTGCGTAAGGGTCAAGGCCGTAAAACCATACATGATGCCCGTGATCTTCGGGTCCTTAGACAGCACAGCATCACAAACAGGAATGCCACTGTAATGGAAATCATAACATGGGCTCAGGAATACTTACAGAAAACATTGTTGGTGAACACAATCCACTGTGCCATTCACCGTTGCCAACTAAAACTCTATAGGTCAAAAAAGAAGCCATATCTAAACATGATCCAGAAGCACAGGTGTTTTCTCTGGAGCCAAGGCTCATTTAAAATGGACTGTGGCAAAGTGGAAAACTGTTCTGTGGTCAGACAAATCAAAATTTGACGTTCTTTTTGGAAAACTGGGACGCCACGTCATCCGGACTAAAGAGGATAAGGACAACCCAAGTTGTTATGAGCGCTCAGTTCAGAAGCCTGCATCTCTGACGGTATGGGGTTACATGAGTGCGTGTGGCATGGGCATACACATGTGGAAAAGTACCATCAATGCTGAAAGGTATATATAAATACTTATATACAACATATATACATATGTTGCATATAACAACATACGCTCCCATCCAGATGTTGTCTCTTTCAGGGAAGACCTTGCATTTTGCAAAATGACCATGCCAGACCACATACTACATCAATTACAACAACATGGCTGCGTGTAAGAAGGATCCGGCCCTGAAACGGACAGATCTTTCACCCATAGAAAACCTTGGCGCATCAAAAAGAGGAAGATGCAACAAAGAAGACCTAAGACAGTTGAGCAACTAGAAGCCTGTATTAAACAAAAATCCGACAACATTCCTATTCCTAAACTCGAGCAACTTGTCTCCTCAGTCCCCAGACGTTTGCAGAAAAAGAAGAGAAGACTGTTAGAAAAAGAAGAGGGGAAGCCACACAGTGGTAAACATGACCTTGTCCCAACTTTTTTGAGATGTGTTGATGCCATAAAATTTATTTAACTTATTTTTTCCATAAAATTATACATTTCTCAGTTTAAACATTTGATATGTCATCTATGTTGTATTCTGAATAAAATATGAAATTTGAAACTTCCACATCATTGTATTCTGTTTTTATTTACAATTTGTACAGTGTCCCAACTTTTTGGGAATCGGGTTTGTAGCATATAAACAATCCAAAGATCATTACAGATCTTTTGGCTCATAGAGCAGCTTATAATTGTCTATTATGTTGAGATGAAAAAGCTGTTAAATGGAGTCCATGGCTTATTAAACATTTTAAAAGATTGTATCCGAGTTTTTAAGTTATTGACTGAAAGACAACCACTCATTCACATAAGATAAGATGCTGCAAGATACAACAAGATATAGACCATATGAACCCAGATTTTAAAATGTCACACAATGAAAACCCAGTTCTAAATGCATCAATATATTCATTTATGATTTTACAATTATAATACAATAGAGACACAAATATGTTCAGCAAATTCAAAGCTGATAATTTGGTCTTGATTTCTTATATTTCACACAAGAAACAGCAGACTGCCAGCGAAAAATCAATACGCTGACTGAAGTTCCTCAACTGCCAATTGCTCACAGAGAAGAAGAAAAGTAAAAAAAATAATGGTGCTGCCTTACAGTACAGTTTAGTTCACTATGTTGCACATTTATTTCAGTTAGCAAAGTTAGCACTTTAAACTATCAAATAAGACTTGTTTTATATTGACAGTACATTTTCTAAGATCTACCTCGATTTATCTGTTTCTTGTTTTGTGTATGCACCAAAATACTGAGAAGGCTATTGAGCTTGCCTCTTTTCTTGTGTGCCATTCTCTCAGCTGCGTTAACCTGAACAATACTGTGTTGCTTTGGTGGAAATGAGGCGTGCTGGAGAATCACTAAAATGTGTAAAGACCTTGAAGAGGACAGCAGTCTGTAAAGACACATCACAATTCCCCAAAGAAGTCCTAAAACACAGTCCAGAAAACACTGTATAACTTTTGTTTTAGTAGTTTTACTTGGCTGTTTCCAATGTCTTTTTTGCTTCAGTCCACACTCATTTACTTCTATGTTTATTTAACTCTTATTCTTCACAGTGGTTGCTCCTGTTGTACTCCACCTACAGCCTCTAGCTCTCAGGACACTCAGGTCCCATAGGGATGCATGTAACAAGAGTTGATTCTTTTTATTAACATTGACTTGGTGTGGGACACAGCAGGAGTCATCAGTCATTGCTGGGACATACTGTTAGGGTTACAGGGGTGAGGGAGAAAAGGGGGTGGCATAGACAGAGAGGATGCAAAAAGCTTTTATCTGGTACGGGACACAGCCAGGACTAAGACTACAAATCCACCAGGGAGAGAATATGGAGGCCTCTGTGAGACTAGATACGGATGATGAGTGTGCACGCTTGTGGAGACAGTCTTAATGACTACGGGGACAGCTGTCTTATCCTTGAGCTCTCCTTCCACGCTCACGTCAAGCTCCCAACCCTCCCCTGGGCTCTCTCTAGGCCTGTACAAGAACGCAAATGTTAATGGCAAAAAAACAGCTGTGGCAGAGATGGGAATGAAGATGTAATTATTAAAATTTTGGGAGGTGTACTGTATCCACCGGTGCATGACGTATTCAAATGTAAAACAGCAGGCTGGAGATGAGGTGTAATTTCATCTCTCGCAGTTGTTGAATGCAACACTGTCTCTGCACATCTGGATACTTTCAGACCCAATCGGATCTGCTCTAAAGCACTCATGTGTTAACTCAGAAGAAAAAAAACATTACATTTTATTTTTTAAGGCGATAGATCTTTTTACAGTTTGGAAACAACTCAAAGCTGCATGTGCATTTTGTCTTAAGGGCCACCAAAGTTAGCAATATGTACTAATCATTTAGGCTACTCGTGCTCAAGGCTAAACAATACAGGTCAATGGTTGATTAGGACCGGTGTATGGACATAACGCCAAATAAAACAGCATGGAGAACCCACGTTTTATACATAATCTTTTTGTCGTTTGAGGACTTCCGTCCATTTAAAACACTGTTTCTGACGAGATTAGCATAAACATCTCTAAAGCATAAAAGCCTACCTTAAGGTAAAATGCAAATCTTCCTCAGAAGACAGGTTTAATCGGACCTGTTTCACTGAGGGGAAAAACAATGCACTATGATTGATCAAAAAAGTATTAATCAGACAGATGATTCTTATAAAAAGTGTGTCAGAGTAGACACAGTCTGAAAGGAAGGAAATAAAAGAAAGCTCGCACCACTTCATTTTCTGCATTTAACACAGAGCTTTTTGATTTTTGCTGTCTTGGTCTGAGCCACCCACATGAATTTAACCAAAGGCTTAAAGCTTAAGGCTTCACTACAAATCATGCCATTTCCACCTTGACTGACCACAGAGTGCTTGTTTAGTGCCCCACTCAAGTGTAACACTCCCCTTACAATTTTAACTTTAGGGACTTTGATTGAATGGCTCCAAAAATAACAAGTGCTCAAGAATTTAAAATTGTCACGCTTTTACTTTTCCTCTTGCCAAGCTGCCAGTGGTCCTTGGGGAAATGTTTCGCTCTTTGTTCTTTTTTACAAAGTACTTCACAGTGTATTCTTGAACCTTACATTTTATAGTTCGTCTCTGCTCTTTTTGCGCTCAGCATCACTCTCTGCCTTCTCTTTACTGTCACTGCACTGTCATTGTTACTTTTACTGACAGTGGAATATTTATTAAAGGTATGACGTTAGTTACTTTAATGTTCCAACCATACTCTGTACCTAGATAGACAAGTAGGGGACTTTCATCTCATTTGCCCTCAACTGTGTGGCTGCAGCACATGTCATGGGCCTTGCAGCCTGATCTTTCACTACAACTCAAACTTAAAACTACACCTCAAAGTTTCATCTACCTGTGGTATGTCATGGGTTTCCACAATGTCTGAAATTCAAACGCCACTTAACTCAATTAAATCTATTGTGAAAAAAGATTCTGTACTTCATGGCAGAAGTTTGCAAAATACACTACGCTACTGAAGTGTGTTCAGTTCAGCAAAAAAGCCTTCCTCTTAGAGTAACTCTGATTTATCACACACCTAGAATGAGTGGTAAACTAAATAATGGCTCCAGTTATAGTCTATATTTCTGATGCACAGTGTTTTGGCATACAGAAGCTGTCCATTAATTCCCAGAGTCGAGGTAAGGAGGAAATATATATCTCATGCTAATACATTCACTGGTACATTCTGTTAGTGGAGTGAATAAATGTGAATCCCAATTTACTCTTAAAAGTGACAGCTCTAATACTTTTCTGATCAGCAAGTGAAATTAAACACCAGTCTGCGTTCTATAAAAAAAAATCTAATTAACATCACAAAGTAAGAAAAAGTCAGAAAAAATGCTTTCCCTTTAAGAACTTTTTTTAATTAAACTTTAACAGTCTCCTCAGTTCTTCTACTTCTCATAGACTATTTCTGTATTCCTTTTCAAGCCTCGACCCTCTATGCCCACCTTCAGCCTCTCCAAAAATTTCTACCCTTCTTTGGCAACTGTGCACAGAGAGGGCCTTCATTAATTAAGATGAGCTGTTAACGGTGTAATTAAGGAGGGTGGGTTATTGGTGCCATTCGGTGGTGGCAGAAAAAAGACAAAGCTGCATTCGAGGGTTGTTTGTCTCCAGCTGACACCCGTATCTACACACATAGACTGCTTCATGCATTTCACATGCACTGCTTGTCATACTAGTCTCACAGAGCTCAAGATCCCATCTATCCTGGGTCCTTTTTCTCAGTCAACAGGTGATGAAAGACACACAGAGAAAACAATTGAACTTGGTCCTGAGTGGTGCTTTGAGTGTCCCCTGGGAGAGGGAAGTGATTATAGTATTGATTGAGAATAGTGACTATCTCAGCTACAGAGACACAAGTCTTACCATGAGCTTAGGGGGACATTGACATTAATTTCTTGGATACATATCCTAATACCACATGGGTTACACTACACGTTAAAACTAAGCATGTTACTATAATATATACGGCGGCACAGCTGTTGCCTCTCAGCAAGAAGATGCAGGGTTTAACTCCCAGGTCGGTTGGGACTATTCTGGGTGTTGTTCTCCACCCAGGGTGCCTGGGTACCTGGGTGGGTTTCCTCCAGGTACCCCAGGTTCCCCAACCAACATAAAAAAAAAAAAAAAAAAAAACGCATATTTGAAAATTATTGCACCGGTCTGGGCCATGGCTCACTCTGGACACAAGGGACTAGCTATTAGCCAATAGCAACCCATAGCAACCTAAGTTACAGCTAAACATAGAGGTTAACATCTTAAATTTAATTATATCGGTTGAGGCAGATAGTAGAGCGTAAAAAGCGACCTGTTTTATTGTACATACGAAGGGGAATGTAAAAGAACTTCACTGTTGAGAAGATGGGAAAGTTGAAGGTGCACAAGTATAGTGAGTATGGCCTCCTATTCTTAGGATTGCTAACGACAGATGCTATGTCCAGAAAGACCATAGCCTACAGAGTAGAAAATAAAAATGTAACTTCAATTTTTATTTTATTTTAGTTGTACTTTGTTCTTTTTGAATTACACTTGTATGTATTACTGTGAATAGTATTGGTTTTCTAATTCCCACTCACATCTAAAAACTATATTATTCATACATTTTTCCCAAGGTCATGTTCAAACATACAACATCCATCTTTTTATGCTCTTAGACATCATTTCTTTAGTTAAATGTCCTTGACAACACTTTATTAACATTTAAGCATTTTCAAGGATTTTAAAGAATGCTTGGTTATACTGGTAAATCCAATCTAAGTCAATTGTGCAGAAAGTTTGCCTTCAAACAATCACACACTCACTTATTCAGCTTGGACAGGTCCCCCATTGATTACTACTGGCCTGACACCTTCATCTGAGCTAAGTGTCAGGAGTAGAGAGGGTGACATGGTGGACCGAGAATACTTTGGGGATGGAAAAAGAAAGCGTTTTGAGACAGATGTGGAGAAGAAAATGAAGAGATGGATAACAATGAACCAGGGGCTTGGGACAATAAATCTAGAGGGGGGGCAGGGACAAATGCACCCTGATAGTGGCAAAGTGACAGGAGCAGGGAGAGCGATGGAGAGCGCCTGACGGGGTGTGTGATTGCACCGCAGGGGGATGCGGGCCAGCAAGTAATTGTGCTGTGTATCGAACCAGGGCTGTCAGGCCGGCTATTTGCTCTTGAAGGTGGCTTAAGTGGACAAGTGGACAAGTGGAGCATTAGTGGTGGAAAAAGGGCTGAGTGACATTTAGGAAAAGATAAAGCAAAGGCAAAAAATAAGAGAGTGTATCCTGTTCCAAATAGTTGCAAAGTTGCCTAGTTGTCACTTAGTTGGTCAGCTTTTTTGCAAAATTTGTGATAATTTGTGAAATATGTGCTACACATACCTTACTATAACGGCATGAAAAAATAAAGGATTTACATTTACATTTATTCATTTAGCTGACGCTTTTATCCAAAGCGACTTACATTGTTCGAATGTAATTACCAGTGTTACAGCCACTGGAGGCAAGTGTCTTGCCCAAGGACACAACGACAGTATGAACTGTGGGGAGAGCGGGAATCGAACCACCTGTTCGAAGGACGACTGCTCTATCCACTGAGCTACTGCCGCCCCAGGGATAATCCAAAAATGTTCCTCAGGTCTTTGCTATAAGATAAATGTTATTTTAACCATATTATGGAATAATAATCTTTTAGTTTATCTTGAAACAGGTCTTCTGAAGTAGATGTTTTGGAATGCACTTCTTGCCTCTGACTTGACTGCGGGTCAAGTTACAAGGGTTGTACTTAGGCGTACCCATTTAGAACACTGTACATTGATATGTCCCATAGAAGGACACGCTGCTCTGTTGCATAAGAAACATATGTGTTGTACTGTGTTATCCTAAAAGTAAAGCTTTGAGAGAGAGAACTGACTGAACCACGAAACCAGTGTGTTGCCTTTTGTCTTTCTCCCTCTGATCAGAGTATTTGTAGCATGCTTTTCAGGCCAAGCGATGCTGGGTAAAAAATAAGTCAGTGAAAACTGACTATCGGGCAAACCAAAGCTAGGTAAAAAAATCTGTATTGGTCAGTGAAAGCTGACTTCGGGCCGAACAAAACTGGATAAAGATCTACCGACTAGCTAAAGAAAAAAACATTATTTCAGTCTTCCATGAAAGTTTACTTTTACTCAATATTTTAAAGTGTTTACCTTGACATTCGTCCATGTTTTGTGAAGGTTAAGAAGGGAAAACACTTGAAAAGGGAGTTGGTAACAGTTATGTTGTGAAATTGCCATTACAATGACCTTATTGAAAGAGGTGAAAGGTGTTTCTACAAAATATAAATGTGAATTGCAGTGGTCACTGTTAAATAAAATGAATGTAACAGAAATATTGAGGACAATTATTGATGCTACATTCTGAAAAAACAAAAAAGACAAAAATAAATCGAGGCAGTCAGGAAATGTTCATGTCGAATTTAAAGCAATAAGACTGGACAAGTGCACACCTGGTGAGGGCACAGCTAATCAGCTAACGAGACAGGAGCAGCCTGTTGATTCTGATTTCGACATATATGCACCAATAATTCAGAATACATCTAAAACATGACGGCATTCTGTTTGTGGATCGGATGAGCTGAAAGTAAAAAGTGAAGCGTACTGTTTTTGGCCACAATGTAACGACTAGATGAGTGGGTCAGATTTTACAGTTTCTACAGTCAGGTTCATAAATATTGGGACATTGACACAATTCTAATATTTTTGGCTCTATTCACCACCACAATGGATTTGAAATGAAACAAACAAGACGTGCTTTAACTGCAGACTTTTAGCTTTAATTTGAGGGTATTTACATCCAAATCAGGTGAACAGTGTAGGAATTTGTTTGTATATGTGCCTCCCACTTTTTATGGGACCAAAAGAGATGGGACAATTGGCTGCTCAGCTGTTCCATGGCCAGGTGTGTGTTATTCCCTCATTGTCCCATTTACAAGGAGCAGATAAAAGGTTCAGAGTTCATTTCAAGTGTGCTATTTGCATTTGGAAACTGTTGCTGTCAACTCTCAATATGAGATCCAAAGAGTTGTCACTATCAGTGAAACAAGTCATCATTAGGCTGAAAAAAACAAAACAAACCCATCAGAGAGATAGCAAAAACTGTGTGGCCAAATCAACTGTTTGGAACATCTTTAAAAAGAAAGAACGCACTGGTGAGCTCAGCAACACCAAAAGATTCGGACGACCACGGAAAACAACTGTGGTGGATGACCGAAGAATTCTTTCCCTGGTGAAGAAAACACCCTTCACAACAGTTGGTCAGATCAAGAACACTCTCCAGGAGGTAGGTGTATGTGTGTCAAAGTCAACAATCAAGAGAAGACTTCACCAGAGTGAATACAGAGGGTTCACCACAAGATGTGAACCATTTGGGGGCCCAAACAACATCTAAAAAAGCCTTCACAGTTCTGGAACAACATCCTATGGACCGATGAGACCAAGTTTAACTTGTACCAGAGTGATGGGAAGAGAAGAGTCTGGAGAAGGAAAGGAACTGCTCATGATCCACCTCATCAGTGAAGCATGTGGTGGTAGTATCATGGCGTGGGCATGTATGGCTGTCAATGGAACTGGTTCTCTTGTATTTATTCATGATGTAACTGCTGACAAAAGCAGCAGGATGAATTCTGAAGTATTTCGGGCAATATTATCTGCTCATATTCAGCCAAATGCTTCAGAACCCATTGCATAACATTGGACAATGACCACATACTGCGAAAAGCAACCAAAGAGTTTTTAAAGGGAATTAAGTGGAATGTTATGCAATGGCCAAGTCAATCACCTGACCTGAATTCGATTGAACATGCATTTCACTTGATGAAGACAAGACTGATGGAAAATACCCCAAGAACATGGGAAACTGAAGGAACTGAAGACAGTTGCAGTAGAGGCCTGGCAGAGCATCACCAGGGATGAAAACCAGCGTCTGGTGATGTCTATGTGTTCCAGACTTCAGGCAGTAATTGACTGCAAAGGATTTGCAACCAAGTATTAAAAAGTGAAAGTTTAATTTATGATTGTTAATCTGTCCCATTACCTTTGGTCCCTTAAAAAGTGGGAGGCACAAATATAAACTGTAATTCCTACACCATTCACCTGATTTGGATGTAAATACCCTCAAATTAAAGCTAAAAGTCTGCATCTTGTTCATTTAATTTCAAATCCATTGTGGTGGTGTATAGAGACAAAAATATTAGAATTGTGTCTATGTCCCAATATTTATGGACCTAAAGCAGACGTACTCTGATCATTTTATGATCAGATGTGTGGAATTTGCAAGTACTCCCTGTGTCTGTGTAGGTTTCCCCTACCACTAGTAAGCGATCTCTTTTACAAATGCAAAAGAGATTTGTAATCTCAGTGTTACTATTCTGGATAAATAAAGGATAAAAAAATAATACAATTTGACCAGAAATCAACCACATTAGAATACAAAATTTGTTTTTCTAGGGAGTCCTGCAAAGATAAGGTATCGGCCATGTTTTTTCATAAATACTGTAGTAACTGTATTAATGTTGCAGTTGATAGTTGAACAAAATTGAACACATTTAAAACTAGTTAAAGCTCTATAGAATCCAAATTTGTCTTGTTCCTGTACTTGTTTCAACCCTTGCCGACAAACGAAGCACTGCTGGAAGAGAAGCACACCCAAACAGCCAGAGAGTTGTAGACCTGAAGGCTAAGTTCACAGGTATTTTGAAAAACAAAATATCTCTATCAACAAGACAAAACCAGGTGAGGATAAACACTACCCAGTACAATTAAAAAAATCTGGAAAAAGGATTTATTTAGGTAATCAAACAGAAGATGGGTTAGTTGTAGCATTGTCTCACAACATTGAGACAAAACCTGGTTCCACTGTTGCCATTATTGCTCAATGAGCATGCTTACATGATTAAAAATAGGCTCCAATTCTTCAATTTACAAATGAGTTTGTGACTGTTTGCGTGTAAGTGGACAGAGTGGACAGAAAAAGCACAAATGCCAACACAAAGCTGACAGTGGCACATTCAAGCATGGGTTGATGATTCAAACTTCAAAGAACTTCACTCAGCATTTCCTTGTACTTTGCAGTGCACCCATGCATTCACGCACTGGCATGATGTACCCACGCATCTGTACATGTTTGCCCACACAGAGGGGTATGTGTGTGAGCTGATTTAACAGCAGGCCCGGCGCTCTCCCTGAGGGGTGCAGATAGACAGAAATCAAAGACCCTGAGAGGGAGAAGCCGAACTGCTCTTAACCCACTAACTATGAATTATGCATGCTGATCGATCGCACACAGGCAAACACTGAAAGGTTCCCAACCTGCCAGAAAAAAGATGGATTCTAGTTCAGGAAATGAAGCAAATAGTAGGCAGATGAAGGGAAGAGTATGCCCCAGAATATTTAGATTATTTTTTTCGTTTAGAATAAATAAGCCAGTGTAGAGATAGCTGTGATGTGATGGCTTTTTTTTTAACATATTTCAACTCTTCTTATATAATAAAAAAGTCATATCTGTCTTAGCTTAAATTGAATTAGGTCTCCAGCGAATATAACAACCACATACCATGGGTCTGTGCACTGCTATGCATTAATTATAAATATAGAACATGAAAAGTCATGCAGCGCTACAATTTTAATTCATGGCACGGACTGCAGATCCCTTCATCTGTGCAAAGTCACACAAACAATAAACGCATTAATGGAAAATCCTTATTATAGAAACACAACAGGTGAGTGAATGATCACAGTGACAAAGCAGTTCCGTGACATACATAGTGCAAAAGGATTGTTGCTAGGATTGAGTCTGTTCAATGCACTGTGTTTTTTTGTTTTTGCAAAACAGTGCACACACAAGCCTAATGGAAGAGGAGCTGAAGATTGTAGATGTCTATCTGCCAAACATTTAAGCACTAGAACACTGCTGCTGGCTTCTATACTTCATTAGAGCGCGCAATATACATCTTGCCACGCCATGACATTTCACCTGCCCTCACATTAGCTGAGTATGCTCATGCATGTTTCTAAACTGCGAACTGTCTCTTTACTTTATTTCTCACAGCCATTCCAGTGGAATTAACTCTCTGTGCCACAATTTACATGAGCCCAGGTTGCTTTCTTAGCCACACACTGTAGAAGTATGAACTGAAGCCGTAAGGTCAGTGTAGAGGGAAACTTCTGGTTCAGTTCTGGAAGTTGATAACCTCGTGCTCCCTCGTGTGGAACTAACTTTCCACAGCAGTATGTCATCAATAGCAGACACTGATCAATGCACAGCAGATGTAAACAAGAGCCAGCGCCGTAAACAGTCAAATTAATAAATAACAAAAACGTTCATAACACGATTTATGTATATCAAAGCTTAGGTTAGAAAACAACACCGCGGTTTGCAATATTTTTTTGGTTCTAAGCAACACGTAAATGGTTTATATTGTAATTAGGTTTGGGAAACAGAACCGGCACATATCCCGTTCAGTGTGAAGTAGTAGGAGTGATATCATTCATGGCCTTGCAGGTAGGCTACCTCAATGTTGACCTGAAGTTGATGCCATTACAGACACCCCTGCTTTGTCCTCTGCCGCCATTGGATGAGCCAGAATGAGACTGCTACTGAGAGGACACAGCAGAAGAGCCACTGTCAAAAGTATAAGTTGTGAAGAGAAAATACTGCCAGCTGTGAAGATATGAGAGAGAATAAAGAGTGGAAATTAGCACCTAGAAACAACATTATGTATTCTACTTATCTAATCCAGGAGATGTCTATTTTTGTCACATTCAGCCAAATTCCAATGAAACTAAAAAAGACAAAAGAAAATAAAAAATTATCTACCAGAGGAGCAGACAAACTGTCCAAGAAAAATAAAAACTGAGTAGAAAAAGCACTGTATCTTCTGCAGACTTCTCTGTCAGTTCACAGACACACTGCACCAGCCTATGTCCCCTCACTTTCTCTGAGTGACATTGAGAAGGTTGGCAGCTCCGCTGCCGAGCTGGCATAGGAAATAGGAGAGGCGGCAAAATAGATAAAGTTAATGAGAGAGAAGAGAAAAATAGGCAGACTCCCGGGCAGCCAAGCAGAGCGCTGAGCAATCACTCGCGCACAACATTTTGTTTATACAAACAAATCACAGCTTCAGCATTCGATTGCCGCCGCACCTGAGAATGAGTGCTTTTAAATTCCAATACAGAGACAGAGATGCTTCTTGAACAAATACTGTCAGATAAATACTTTATTTCAGTCATGATTATGATTAGCAGTATTATTGCAAACAATTAAACAATATATATATATATATATATATATATATATATATATATATATATATATATATATATATATATATATATTGTATACGTGTATAAATTTTAAAATAACAGACAGAGAAAAATAATAGACTTTGTGACAGAATTCTTGGAAAGGCAAAAATAGTTGCTTGTATCTTTTATAGAGTAATAAGGCAAGATCAAAAAGCACTGGTTTTAATGCAAGTGGAAAGGGCCATACCAAGCAATAGAACCCATGCTAGGGATGCTGGGTGAGATGCATTTTGCACTTGTAATTCAATAAAATATTCTGTTACATATAAATAAATAACAAGTGTAATTTTGTTTCTAATGTGCAGTATCTTACATTAGAACCCTTCCATCTCACAGCAGCAAACACACACACAAATGTGACTCAAGACCATCCTTTCTGCAACATAAAGTTGATAGTGTCCTATAGTATCTATAAAGTATATTCATACAGTCACACCCTAATAATGAAGCCCATGAGAAAGAGATTGTGAAAGATTGTAAAACAAGCAAGTTTCACAAGGAAACTGCAAACCACATTCTGCGTAATTACAGTTGTGATAGTAGTGACTGTCAATAACTGGACACTATAAATTTGAAATTTGAACTGTTATTTGAACAGTCTGATTATGCTGCAGTCATGCCAGGCCAATTAAATAAAAATAAGTGCTCTGGGTTGCATTTTAAGATTTTTTCATTCAAATACAATATTGATAAATTACTCACTTACTTACTATTCATTTTCTGCCGCAGGCCTATCCCAGATGACAGACAACCATTCTGTCAGTTGCTAAACATGCATTTGGATAGTAGGAGGAAGCCAGTGTACCCGAGAAAACCCGCGGTAACATGGAAAAGATGTTGTCACAGAAAAGCCAGGGTTTACCGCAGTTGTTCAAGTTGGCCAGGGTTTGAACTCACAACCTTCTGGCTGTGAGGCAGGAGAGCTAACCACTCTTTCCTTGTATGAAAAGCAATGGAAACAAACCATTCGGAATAAATATTAGTCACAATTTTCCTGAAGATAATTAGTAAATAAAAAGTTTTGGATGATGCAATATATGTTCCTAACTTGCACATTAGTCATCTCTGAGGCAATAATGTTGTCTTATTGTATGCTTAATCTTGAGAGTGATTTGGACACTTAAGAGACGTGCCTCAGTACACCCTGAGGACACTTTATGTGAAATGGAGCACATCGCAAAGAGGGAACATCATGGCAGAGAAAAGCTAAATCACCTACAGCGTACATCCAAGTAAACTACTACTTTACTTAAAGACTTTTGACAATAAATAATTCATTGAGTCTTTGGATATAATCCAGACAAGACATGTTGATAGGGGGGTCTGGAGACAGAATGAAGGCGTAGACATAGTGGAGGCTACAATATGTGAAAAATATAGTGCATAGGCTTGATTCTCACAGAGGAAAGAGATGCAAGGCAGCTTCGTAAATCAAATCCCTCTATACACCACACAGCCATTGCTTTGGAGAACAGGTAAAAAATGGAACAAAACAAAGAAATTGTGAAGAGAAGGAAGGAGATCAAAAAAGGATAAGAAAGTAGCTTATACAAAAACAAAAATTCAACTGTTGCAACATAAAAACTTTCAGCTTCATATACATTTTAACAGAGATCAGCTGACATTACTGCAATGTCCCAGTTGTCAAATTTTGTTCCAGTCCCAAGGTATGCAACATGACTCATAGAATGGAGCATGCAACTACATTTAATATGCAAGATCCACACGCAGTCACATTGTACAGTGTGCACCAATTCAGTACTGATGATGACAGACAAGAGACAATAATGGGAAAATAATGATCATAATTAGTGTGAGGTTCTGTGCCATTAGGGGCTTAATTGATCTTAAAGTCTTCTACCTGAGAGCCTAATCAGTATGCACAATAACCTTTACACACTCTATAGAGTGTAAATAGGGCGTTATTTTAATCACACTGACACTGTAACCTGTGCAAAGTGGTACCTGTATGGACCACATGGGCATTTCTGAACACAGCTATTTTAGTCCAGGTAGATAAAAGGTGCAGAGGGAGCTGAGAGACAGAGGTCAAATATAGATTGGAGGACCTCAGTTACATCACTGGTATATTACAACTAAAAAGACTTATTATTAAAGCTTTACTGCTATAATGTGGTATTTATTTCTCTAATGTATTTAACACTGTGAGGTGCTAAGTAAAATAGTCATTTCAGGCTGCCATTACTTATTTAATAAAAATGAAGCTAAAATAAAGTGGCTAACTTAAGTCTGTGTGAACACAATACCCAGACAGATTGCCATGGGTAAATCAATCTGGAAAGCCTTATAAAACCATTTCCAATCAATTTGGAGCCCATCATTCTTCAGTGAGAAAGAATGTTCCCAAGAGGAAAGCGTTCAAGACAGGTGTCAACCTTCCCCAGAGGCAATAACCAGTAAATTCACCCGAAGGTCAACCCATGCCTCAAAGAAATACAAAACAACCCAAGAGCCACCGCTCAGGCTACATAGACCCTGTTAAATGACTAATATTCATGACTGCACACTCAACAACTGACTGTTCTGTCTGTTTGGAAGGGTTGCCAGAAGACACCTCCTCTGTTTTCAAACAACATACAAACACTACTGATGTTTGTGTAAGTGTACATTTTTATCACAGCTAAAGCTTGTAATAAAACAGCAGGTGCATCAGGACAGATGAAAAACAGTCATGGTTTTGCTCATCTGAGATTGTACTGAACTCGTACATTTTTATACAAAACATAAAAACATCAGAGGATGCAAAAATTTCAGTGTATAATGTTATAATCTGTAAAAAAAAAAAAAAGGGCTACAAACGAATATCCAAATTGATTGAACATTTGACCTTGATTATGATTATTTTTACATTTACATTTAGTCATTTAGCAGACACTTTTTTCAAAAGCGACTTACAAGTGAGGAAAATAATGAGAGCCATTTTAGCACAAGGTAGCAAAAAACACAAGTGCACTAAAAACTAGTCTGTTAAAACCCATCACAGTATACAAAGCTAAAGAAGGATTTATAAAAAAAAAAAACAAGAAAAGTAATATATAAAAAGGTACAATTTAGTGTTTGTCAGTCAGGTGTTGATGAGATGTGTTTTCAGGCGTTTTTTAAAGATGGCTACAGAATCTGCCGATCTTGTAGCAACAGGTAGATCATTCCACCAATGTGGAACAGATCCAGAGAAGGTACGTTCTTCCCTGGAGCAAACCTAATGAAGAGAGGAGTTACGTGCGCTCTCTTTGGTTCATTAAAGTCCACCTCTTGCCGTTGCATTCTGGATCAGCTGCAGAGGTTTAGTTGTGCAGGCAGGGAGTCCAGCCATTAGAGCACTTCAATAATCCAGTTTGGACAAGACAAGAGCTAGAGTTTTATAACTCTAATGTAGCCCTTCACACCAGCAAGGCTCCATAATGGTTCTGGGTCTAGTTTTAGTTTGGTTCCAGTAACTCAGTACTTGTAAACAGCTAGTTAATATGTTGCTGCACATAAATGGGACATTTTGTTCTTTTGAAGTATTATTTTATAAGTCAATCTTATTTGCTGCTGCTGCTGAATACACAGTAATATTTATGGAAAATGGGTATGAGATTTAAAATGGACTCTTTATATAACAAAGAGTACATCCATACCATGTAAATGTAGCTGAGGCTGTAAATATCTTTTGTTTCTGGGCTGAGAAAGAAGACAAGCAGAAAACATTGGCTGGAGAGGTGAATAACAGAGAAAATGGCCTTGATCTTGGAACAAAAATAAAAGCTCCCACAATTGCTTAATGCACACTGTAGTTACATTTTCACTTAGAGTCCTTCTCAAGAATTGAGAGCATGGTCCTTTCACAACTTAGTCACGACTGATGGAGGTACAGCTGTTTATATGTTACTCACTGACCTTCAACAGAAACAGTGCCCAATGGCCATAACAGTAATAGTAAAGGTGTAGAATTGATACATTTTAAATTTAAAGTGACTTCGGATTTAATTAGTCTTAATCCAATTAATTTTTAAATGTGAAAAAGACGTGACTTATAGGTCTCTGAAAACAACATTAATTTAGTCTGCAACCACAAAATGAATCAATGGTGATACATTTATCCTTGTCAGTGAGTGAAAGGGTATTTTTACAACTTAATGACCATTTATTTCATGGATATAATTCAGAGAGTGTTATTAACATATTTTGTTCATCAGAAAACAAATGAGTACACCCCCTGCTCATAAAGGTTAATGAAGGTACATTGCTTAAGGGTTAGGAGGTAACTCATAAAGCATTGTGGGAGTAAAAAGATATCACGAAATGTTTTTGGAGCTTTGTTTGACCTAATCGTACCTCATGCCTTTTGTGGAGTGGTTGTTGAAGTTTTGAAGTAGTTGTGGGAGACCCAGCATGGCCTCAAACATGAGGGCCAGGGACCCCAGCGCCTCCACAAACACAGCAAAGTCCAGCAGCAGCAGAGTAACCACCGCACACAACACGGTAAAGCCGAAACAGAAAAGAAGGTAGTCCTCGAACATGCTCCACTTCCAGAAATAGTTCAAGTCCAAGTCTGCCAGAGAAAAGAAAAGTGTAACAGCCAATTTAAAAGACTTTCACAGGAGTTAGCATGTATATATATCCACAACAAACACATAAAAAAAAATATTTCCCAGTTTCTAAGAAAAAATAAATGAATACAATGCTCTTTTTTCTTTATGTACAGTATGTCCAGTGGCACTAAACTTGTAAATGTTAGCTTTGTTAGCCATAGCCTAACTTAGCTTACTATAGTTAGCAAACTCATCAACCCTTTTTGATTCCCTTAAGTTGTACTTGATTTTTTCCAGATCAAGTTTTTAAGCCATACAGATGTTTTGGGTGACTTCCATTCCATATTTTCTCCAATTAAGTTGTAAATACAAGTCTTTCTTTCTTTGCAAAACTTCATAGATGGCTATTTTAGCAGTGTCAGGACATTGTTTAAGGCTTCAGCAAGGTGTTTAAAAACTGCAGTCTAAAAGTTTGTAAGGTGTGGACAGAACCATAACATGTGTGCCATAATTGCTAGAGAGATCAACTATCTTACTAGACTTTTCATAATGCTTGTTCTTAGTAGTGGAGAAGCCGACTAAAGAAAGGCTAAAATTAAATTGTGGAAGCTGTGACTCTAAAGGAGAATGTGGTTACTATATGCGCAAATGGAAACAGAAGAGCAGAACAGGGGTAGATTGAAGGCCATAATGGTTATCTAACAGGAAAGATGTGCGAGGCAATGTGAGTGTTTCATTAGTGAATGCATAGAATTTCTGCAGAGACAGCACTTCTAAGTCACTAGATTGCATTTACTGTACATAACTAAATGGAACAAGATAAATGAGAACCTCAAAAGCTTTTACATTTGTATTACTTTGGAATAGGGCTGCTTTTTGGGAAGTTTATTGCCTTTAGTCTGAAGCTATTTCTTTACTGACGCAACCCTATTTTTCAACTGCAGCCTTTACAATTCAAATTACTACAAAGTCCAATGTTGTCGGAAGCTGTTTGTGCTTCCCAAAGCGTACTGTATTCAACTTGAATAGAATGGGTGGGCAGCATCAGTGACAGAGCAAAGAAGACACAGAATTAGATTTTCTTTTCTCAGCCAGAGCCATTCCAGCTTTTGCAAGCCTGTAAGTCTTCTGTAAGCAAAGTGCCATCTCTGCAAACCGGAAGACTTTTGAGTTTATATTCTCAGGGGACCAGCTTTCTAAAAGAGCTTTGTTGGAGCCATCACAGAAAGTTTATGAAGGAAAACATTGAATAATCTTTATCCACCTTCCTGCCATCATAAGTTGTCTCCTCCGCAAACCATAATGTGGCCTGATCGATGATGGCTCATTGCTTATTTATGACCACAGCGTTGCTGAAAATGAGCTGACATCAGCAAAGACGAGCGCCAAGTTAATAAGATAACATTAGTTATCGGAGGAACTCAGGTGTGACACATGAAGAATTCTTTTTATGTTATCAGTTGCATAGTATAGTATATAACAAACTTTCCATTACATGGGTTTATTTATGCTTACACAATGCCAAAATGCAAACGGTAGCCACTAGCGTAATTAAATCTGCATTTATATGATTAACCTTAAGAGCGCTGTAGCATGTCTGCCAGGCCAGTAGGGGCATGTTGAACACTGCCACCGTACACACAAGTAAAGGTGGCACTTTAACACTGTTAAAAGTGTCTTATGAGGTTCTCAGTCATCCAGCACATGAGTTCAACTGGTACAAAAATGTCTTCCTTTACTCTGTGAGAAGTCTAGAACCTCCAAAACATGTGGCCCTCAGTTGAATACTGTATTTTACCTAAGATATTAAGTAAGGGCCTGCCAAAAACTGTAAATCATGTACTCATGTGATAAGACCTCATAGCAACTAGACCTTAACCTAAGATAATTCTAAGGCACATTATTAGGCCTTAAACATGAAAAAGATGGTTTCAAACCTGGATGACACCATAACCACAAATACACAACTGGTAAGACCACCCGTTAATTTGTAAATGGAATTTTGGTGCCCAAAGAAAACTAAAGCTAATTTAGGCTGTTGAAGATGGTACGTAATCTATAATAAGGCAGAGTATTTTTTTTTTTTTTTTAACAAAACAAGTTCAAGGCTCTAAAAAAAAAAAAAACAGTTACAATTGTTTGTTTTATATGCTCAAGTGCTAATGTTGGCACTGTGAATAAAAAAGCCACTTATTGTATTAGCTGAACATATCTACAGATGCACACCCCAGCCCCAAACAGCATGAGACTGGGATGTTTTCATTACACTCCAGTAGGCTGCATCTGCTGTTGCACCCTGGAATAAACCTATGGAGTGAAACATCTTACAGCGAGTTCAGTATGGCATGTTTATGGCGACTAGCAAATGTGATTAATGGCTTTATTACAGAGAGCAACAAAAAGACACATTGCCAGCTGACAACACAAAGTGGGAATAGGGGGAGACAACATAAAACACACATCAAGGTTCGGGCGTGACCAACTGTGAGTAATAATTATAGATGCCTTTCATTTTGCTTAAGATCAGTTTGCTGGAGGATGACCTCAATGGGGGCAGCAACAATGACTAAAGTAGTGTTGTAGTGGAGACTGCACTCAGTCATGAGGAAGACCAATTTGTACCAAAAGACCAGGACCAGGCAAGGTTTAAAGTGACTGAGACATTGGTTTATATTTCACATAATAAAAAAAAGCTATTGGAAACTCATGTGCCTTAAATTCTACAAATCCCCTTTAATTACATGAAGGTACAATGACAAAAAACAGAAAATCTGCCATTATATCCTACAGAGATGCACTGGTGCTGCTGCTGTGGGTATGACCCTTGCTGGCTACATTAAAACCAGTGCATGGATAATATTCTTGGCAGATAATAGATAACCACCTAATCTACATTTCTCCCCCTTTCTGCTACATAGCAAAGTAACTTTTAATTTTTATACGTACTTAATATTTACCAAGGCTAATGTATACTTCTTCACACTTGATCTACTAAACATGCACAAAATGATTCTAAGGAGGCCATGCCATGTTAAAATGTTGTGGAAAAGACATCATTAATTGAGTGTATTGTTTTATTATGTCCTGATAAGCCACTCACTTTTCCATGTCTACATTTTTACTTCAATTTCCTCTCTATCGCTTATGCACACCTAACACAAACTCTTCCATTTGGCTTTCTTTGGACTAATCCAAGCTATTTCCAGACATTGAGCAACGCTCCTCTATCCATCGCTACTTCATTTCATCTGCCTTGTATGTTTACCTGCATGATAAAACTGCCTAGAAGAGGATACTGAAGACACAGAGCCATGCATCATTCATAACTTCTTTAATTTCTCCTGATCCCATACCATACATCATCAACGCTCCTTTCCCTCGACCTGCTTTACTCTCGCAGTTCGTCAGCCACCTCGCAGACTAAAAATAGTTAGTCACACAGCACTCCTTGTCATTGTAGACAGAAAGTGGTCCTGAGCCTTTCCAGAACTGTCTGGGGTTTGAGAGAAACTGCACAGACTCTAGAGACTGTCTATCCAAAGTCTTTGTTTACACAATAACAAAATACAGTAACAAGAGCTTAAAGTGCTTAAAAACTGGTAAACTGAGACTGAGACATGACTCTCTTCAATGATTAAGCTTTGCACTATACCCAAATAAACAAATCTTTCTGTTTGGGAATAAAATGGCATCCTTTTCAAACATCAAAGACAGAGTGTGCTAAAAAAATGTAGCATTGTTGTCTTTAAAAAAGGCAAACTTTAACCAATCTATGATAAATTTGACCCACAAACTGAGTCCTGTGTGAACTGTGTGTTCAGATCGGCTGGTGTGTGGAAGTGAAAGTTTTGCAGATCTGTTGTAAGTGTAACACTAGTCTTGGATTTAGCGCTGTCAGAAGAAGGATGGATGGTAAACAGATAGAAAGTTGAACCTGGAGTAAGTTGAGTAGATGGACTCAAAACATCTCCCAGCAGGCCGAGCAGACAGCACAATACGGAGCCGGGAGTCAAAACCGAGACAGAGACGCCAATTGACTCTGACAGTTTGAGCGCTTGGAGACGGGCTGACTTAGCACTGTCAGTTTTAAAGCCACTTGGTCCACTCAACTGTGCACCCAGCCTTTTACAGTGTGTGAAGGCTGCTGTTTGACATCTCTGCTGAGGTACTTAGGTGATCCGTGATGAGGTCTGAAGAGATTCATGTTCGAATCTGAACCAGTGACTGAATGGTCAAGGGCTACAATTAGTTGGCAATAGCTGTTCTTTTACAGTTCAAGAACATGGCACTATGGCGTAGCGACAAGATGGAATCACCAGAAACATCCTCTAATCCCTCCTTGTCGAGTTTTAATAAGGACACCCCAGGCGCTCTGCAATCATTTGGATAGACAGGAAGTCACTGAACCGTTCTGAACTCTTTCCCGACTAAAAAGCAAAAGGGAGAGTTGTTTCTGCACTGCGGGAGAAAGGAAAACATGTCCTAGAAAAGGCACATAAATTGTATACTTCCTTTGTAGAGTGCCTTAATTTAAAATATAAAAATAATGTCCTCCTTCAGCACTGTGAAAACTAAACTCATCCATACACCCACCAGGAATTGGAGAGAGATTTAAAATATTACCATACCCGTGCAATTTAAAACAAAGTAGTGGAAGTAAGTTAAATTGAGAAAAGGGTTTGGTTGGTGTAGAATTATGCGCCTCACATTATCCACTTCATTTCACTCTTGCTCTTTTGTGCTTATACTGCTATGTTGTTTTCCCAGAGGAGGGGACTTTTAGAGGCAATGTTGCTAAATGTCAGCCTGAACCAACACCACTGCTGTCTGAAACGGACGCTCACACCCAGCCATGTGTTACACAAGCTATTTGTAGTAACAAGGACCGCCATTTCTAGTCTGATCCGAACCTGCCTGGACACAAACGCTGTCTGAGCTTGGGTACAAGTGTATCATTAACTCGAAGAAAGGACATTTTGATAGCATCATGGCATTACACAAAAGCATGCAGTGTGTAATTAGAATATACTGTATAACACACAGAAGATTTGTTTTGCTTTTTGTTGGTCTGATAAATGCAGGGACAAGTTTTGAATTATTACACTGCCACATTATCTTTATAGTCTCCCCTTTTAATTCAGCTTTTTCTTATTTAATATGTTTTGTGTAATTTGCTTGTAACAGCAAACCACATCTCTCTGAAGCTTTGCTTATGTGTGTCTATTCCCAGAGACAGACTGCTTTCTTTGGCTTTATATAAAAGTAATTCATGCGTAGACATTATCTTAAAGTATATGGCTATTTCAGTTACTGCTAGAGATGCTCCGATCAGCATTTTTGGGGCCGATCACCGATTACCGATCACCAAAATCATGATCTGCCGATTGCCGATCACTGCCGATCACAGAATGGCAGGGGAATGGGAATCTTTTATCTTTAATCATGCAGAGTTTGCACCATTTGTAGAAATGAAACTAACTCTAAATTAACTGTATATGACATTTCACCACAGAACATGACTTTACTTGTATACCGAAATACAGCTGAATATAACAGAACAGTTATTTCCTAAATAACTTTCCTGTGTGCATACACACATGGAATGGCAGGTTATGTTCCACAATAAAGATGTGAAATACATCTCAGCTCTATCTGAATGGAAGAACTGAGATATATTGGAGCAGCCTTCTGCGCTTAGCCTCCCTAACATGTTGTGGTCCCTAAAAGATATAAAAGCATAAAATATTATTTCTATAAGCTATAGGCCTATGCAATTATTCGTTAATTATGTTTAAATATGTAGATTACTTTTACTATTTATATAAGCTGCTTATACTATTTATGTAAACTGCTTTTATTTATTTTCTGTTGCAACTTTAAACAGGTCTAAGCAGTTTTTTGCTAGCCTGAATAATATGCACATGAAAATGAAACTTATCAACTCACCTCAACATGCCTTTTGCAATCATTTAGATAGACTGATTAATTTAGTTTGGGAGAAGAGATAAAAGCCCGCCCACACTGACAATTGAATTGATTGGTTGATTTGCAGAAACAGGCCAATCAGGATGCTCTCTGTCTTCCAAGCTGCCGCACACACACACACACACACACACACACACACACACACACACACACACACACACACACACACACACACACACACACACACACACACACACACACACACACACACACACACACACACACACACACACATGCAAGGTCTCTCGCTCCCTCTCCTCTCTGACGCGCATGCTCATGATTTGAAACACTCTCGATGCGCGCGCTCTTGCTCGCTCTAGATTCCGTGAGATTTTAAATAATTTGCGGGCATCAGGAGCCGCTATCAATATGCGAGTCTAGACTTGGGATGTCTTCTTTGAAAAACTTCCAGACGGAGAGCTCATGTTGCCACGAAAAAGTTGCATGATTTACGATTTTTAGTCAATATCGGCCGATCATGATCGGTGGCCGATCAATCGGAGCATCACTAGTTACCGCCTATTCGTGAGAAAGCTTTTTAGCTGGTCATAATGTTGTCTTATGGTGCATAACAAACATTGACAAAACATGTTTTTAGAGTTCAAATCAGCTCAAATTGGAGGCAAACTTTCTCCACAATTCCAATTTATAATATGTGATTAGTACCTTTTATGACAGCTATATTTATGATATTATTATTATTATTGAGCCTCTGAAAATACATTAAACTTTACAGATTAGCTGTGTAAACAGAGAGTTGGATAAACAACTTTGTAAGATGGTACTGGGAGCCCTCGACGACCAGATGAATGCAGAATAAATGTGAATATTACGGTCAAAGTGGGATTTAATATTAGCACATACTATCAAAAACACTGCTGGGCATGTCTGACAATTAATTAGCTAGAACTGAAAAGTAATAGTGAAGATTTGAGACAGAAAGTCAGATGTAATTTTCCACTGCAGAAGCAGTCCGGTTATAAAAATACCCGTGTCCGTGTGGACTAGACAGCTCTGACCTTACCGGCAACCCTTGACTATATTATCCATAGTCCATCAGTACGTATATGTATGAATGTTTTTCCTCTAATGAGCTGCATTGAACTGCTTGATATCAACAACATACCACAACTATTCTGTGACCTCCAAGACCTTTTTAATGTAATAATGGATTCCACATTTGTAAACACGTCTTCATAAACAGTTGCCTCTAGAGCTGACTGTAAATCAAGGTCATTTTAGAATTATGCACAAAGGAAATGCGACCACGACAGTCAGATATAAAGATGGCAGGAGAAAGACAAAAATATCCTATTCAAACATTTTCCAAAGAGGTCAGACATACACTTTCCCTTTCTGAAAAGACACGAAACACAAGTCAGTACAGTAGGTATGTCATGTCTCTACACTAGACAACATTTCTGCTTTACTGACAGTTCTAGGATGCGGTCACCCAACCCACCATCCAACCAGCCTTTTAACATTCACTCAAGCTCCACTGCTTTGGGTCACTTGTGTCCCCGACAGTCATTGGCCACTGCCTGCTAGTGGGAGATAAAGAAGAGTTAGCTTGTCAGCATCTGCTATTCAAATAAACGCCTGTCTTGCCAGGTACACGAAGAAGCTTTTTGCAGGCATAGCGAATTGCTAAAGCAAAATTCACTTCACTTCACAGTTAAATGCCTTTGACTACACATCTCCTAACCAAAACAATTCAGGCCTCTTTATGCAGACATGCTGCCAGCTGGACCAGTAAATGTGTCAGATCTATTCAAGAGAAAATTCCTAGAAATTCACTTCAAAGACATTATGTGAATTCTTTGAAGTTTAGAACTTGCTACAAAAAAAAGATACACTCACTCCAGTGATATAGAAACACATTCTGGAAAATGCAAGTTTGTCTATAAGTCCACACCATGTCTGTTTCCATTTTAACCATCTCCATAGAGCAATCCTAGTTTTACAGTACAGGATAGATATTGTAACTTGTAAATAATCACCCTCAACAGCATCAAAACAATAGCTGATAAAGTATGAGATTTAGATGAGCAATACATTTCTGGCTTTTTCTTTTTTCTCTTGAGTTTCTTTGTCCAACTGGGAGCTGGCAGCTCACGTTGTCAGACTGCAGCTGGGCCTGTGAATGCTTGTTTGATAACAGAGCATCACAGCAGCACACTGACACTGAGCTGACAGCGAGCAAGTAAAGCTGCCTTCTTAGATTGTGCTTCCATCAGTAATTGTGACAGTATGCAGTACATATGCTATCTATGGTCTGTTGATAAGCTCTATTGTATTTTTTTCTGTTTATATGTAACTAGATTTTTTTTACATTGCATTTGTGTAGTCAAGATACTACAATGACTTCATTTTAAGTTATAGTTTGGTGCCTGACTTTCCAAATTGTTGTCATTTGGGTTTTCAAGTAGATGATTTGTTTTGTCTAAAATATTTGATAAAACTACTTCACAAACTGCACTTGCACTCGATTTAATGGTAAATATAAAGTCAGGAACATTAGCTGAGGCAATATTTCAATATTAGAAGAATGAAAAAAATTGTGATCTAACTAAAAGTTGCATTGATCATTTTTTTTATCTTCTTTTTTATGAAACCTGTAGGTGTCCTTTGAGCATTGTATGTATTTTTTCCTGGTAGAACCATGTTTTTTTTTTATTTATTTAATCTTTATTTAACCAGGATAGTCCCACTGAGATTACAAATCTCTTTTGCAGGGGAGTCCTGGCCCCATGTGTGTTTGGGGGGGACTATTGTACATGTTTTTTTAATTCATTTTTATTTGTCTATTTCGGCTGACACAAAGAAAACGTCTTGTGTTTCTGGTTGTCTTCGGGAATGATAACTGCACAAAGCCTGGAGCACTGAGTTACAGTGACCTTGGTGTAGATGAGGAAGAGGCGAGGAGGCAATTGAAAAGGTGAAGCATCCGCGCTCCATTCTTCCGAACACACACTGAGTGTTACAACACTTTTGGCAGACGGAATCAATTTGAACCTTCGCCCTGCTTTATAAAGCCTTTCAAACTAAACCAATCCAGTCGCTGATAGTTTTTGTTAACATTTTATATTTATATGCTAAGTATTTCCGTGAATGCACTAAAATTATATCCAACCTAAAAATTATCCAGTAAGTGCTTATGAAAATATGTGATGCATGTCTTTTTTTCTCAGACCTGGTAATAGTGAATGGGAACACAAAGGCTGCATTTCATGAGCCATTAACTGACTTTTTTACTTGCATTTAAGGAAAACTGTTAAATCACCTAATAGAATTTTATAATAGGAATGATAGGTTTTATTATTCAGGATTTTAGTCAATAAGCATGTTCAGCACTCTGCTGTCAACAAGGAAGTCATGACTACCAATAATCACTAGCTTTGTCAGTTTACTCAATGAAACAGCACAAAGAACATAAAGCAACACTAGTGACTTTTTACTCCAAAATAACCCATACAATTTTTCAAAATGATAGCCTCAAATTCATTCTTTACATGAAACAAGAAGACTAATCTCTCCTTTAAAGGTTTAAAATATAGACTACTCCTATGTAACTGTAAGCTGCAGGGCACACCACCATCTCATCACCAACACATATCTAACCAGAACAAAGCACGTTAATGCAATGATCTTATTTTTATTTTTGACATTTGTATTTCATTTGTCCACATTGCTGGACAGGTTGCATAGATACATTTAATTTGGGGGCGGCTCAATTTTCAAGATGAACCGTATGGACTATAAATAGATAAATTAACTAGGAGTTAATGAGTGTCACCTGAATAAGGGTTGAATAAAGGGGAGTGAGCACCTTTCGCTCTAATAGACACAAGCCAAAGTTAAGCTGGGGTGTGCGTGAAGGTGATCTGGTCTGATAATAACCCAAAGTTGTCAATGAAAGCGCGGGGAGGTTGAGATAAGGACACAACGGCATTGGGGAACAGAGGGCTCTAAACTATTTAATAGGGCTCTTTGTCCAGACATATTATCAATGTGAGGCTTCCATCCTATAGAGATAAGCAGGGAAGAATCAAACATAATGACGGGGAAACAAAGTCAGTGGGGCAGGGCCAGAGGAGGTATTGTTGGCTCTGTAATCGCATTGTGTATGCCAAAGCTTCCCCAATCCAAAAATGTCACCTTCACAGCAGAGATGAGTCTGTGTGCCTACAAACAGAGCTGAGACTTCTTAACTCGGTGTTCACATTTATTTTCTTTGTGATTCTTTTCAAAGCCAACCATTGCCTCAACTTTTAATGTGCGCCTGCTATACACAACATAATTACAGGCAATAATCGCCCAAGGCTTGTGCAAATAACATTAAGCATTTGCTGAGCACATTAGGAAACATGTTGACATTTTCCTAATATTATAGATATGAGCAATCGCTTTCTTTCATCACATCACTTAACGCTCTGTGTCGCTAACATGCACCATGCAATCTACACTATGGAGAACTTAAATAAGAAGCTATAAACATTTGTGTTCAAATGAGACGGCATGGAAAATATGTTTAAATAGAACTGGTGGGAGTAAAACAACGCCAGATGACAACGAACATTAGGTATAACTATTTGCTTGATCAGATTTTCTAATTGCATCAATTAATTTTGTCTATTGGTTGATTTGGATGCACCATACTTTGAGGAATATATATTAATCTTTTGAAAAGCAATTTTGAGAGACTACAACCAGTAAAAATGAACTAATTTTGTTTCACTTTCTTACTGCTGCTCCTGACACACTCTGCATATGAAAACATCATATTCATTTTCTGCTTGATTTATTAAGGAAAGATTGTAAAACTTAATGTAAGTGTGAATAAAAATTTGTGGGGTAGAGTGGTCGTCTTTCAACCGGAAGGTAGGCGGTTCGATTCCCACTCTCCCCACTGTTCATACTGTCGTTGTGTCCTTGGGCAAGACACTTAACCCACCTTGCCTCCAGTAACTGTAACACTGGTAATTAAATTAGAACAATGTAAGTCGCTTTGGATAAAAGCGTCAGATAAATGAGTAAATGTACTTCTGATTAATCTGGACAACAAGCTTATGCTGCTTTTTGACAGGAAGGTAAAGAAAAAAATAGACATGTAGTGGAGATCTTTACCTTTAGCTATGACTTTTGAAAGTGCAGACATTAACGTTAGGCAAAGCCCTGTAAAGAGTCAGCAAACATGTTGTTGCGGGAGGTTGCGTCATTGGCCACTGCCTGTTGCACCAGTCAAGAAACAAGTGCACAGTTTACTGTTTATTATAGCTTAGGATAGAATATTGCAGAGTAAAAGCAAATACACTTGAAAGTTGTAATGTTAAAAGAAATGAGGAGGAATGGTGGAGCTTTGTTAGAGTTTACTGTAATTTGAACTCATTTGTAAAGAAAGCAAAAGTGCTTGGGTGTAATAAAAAAACAATCTGTGGGACAATTATCACTAGCTGAGCAGTAAGGATTGATTATACATTGTTCTCTCTGTTTTTTGGGGGGGATATGGAGAAGCCTTATCAGCCAAAAGTGTTGTAACAGTTAAAAAATTATCCCCACAACCAAACTCCCAAAAGGTGAGCTTACAAACAATTTTTAATTACCTGGAAACTGTTTATATATTCTTATTCGTTGTCCATTTCTAAACAGCCATAGTCTAACTAACTGCCTATACACATATGTTGAGATGGATGTTATCAGGAAACTTGCTGGAGCCAAGTTGGAAAAGTTTATAGTGTTGTAGAGAAGGCATAGCGCCCTGGGCACAATGGCACCTCCCCAATTAGGACAAGGAAGAGAACCAGTCTACATGCCTGCTCCACTGCATAATATACCAGCTAAAAATATTTTTACAGTGTAAAACTTTATTGGACAAGTTTTAACTACTTTAACACTTGAGCTGCAAGTGGAATATGTAAAAATTGTTACTAGTCAATGGTAAAGTACGAGGAGCTACGAGGAGTACGATGTTGGTTTGTCTTTCAACAAACCTGTGTGAAAGACAGAGAGGATTTTGTTTAAATGAGTGAGCCACAGGGTTTTGGAAAGTTGGACATTTGTCTATCGCATTCTCAAAACAGACTTTACTTTACATCACTTTATATGAGTTAATGGATTTAAAAGTTAATTTATTTGGTTGCTTTCTTAAATTTTGTTCCGAAATGGCAAGTCAAGCAATACAGCAACTAAACAGGTACTCACTTCATGTACAGTTAGAGTCTAGCATCTGGCAGCCTGATATAAGGATGCCTATTGGACATACACTTAACACTGGACATACACTTAAACACGCACAAACAATCTGGTGGCCAACATTAAACCAGATGTGCATTAAGCCCCAAGACTGCCGTTTCTCACACATATCTCAAAGTGGCAATAGTTACAAATAAAAGATGGGCGCACACACCCTGAGTGCTCGCCACAAACGCACATCTGTCAAGGGCCTGCGCTGGAGATGGAGTCTGATATATGCTGTCTGTTTTTTTCACGTCTTGTCTCTTGTGCTGGTCTAATGAGACGACACTCTATCCTAACTGACAAATCAAGTGCAGCCAGGTCAAAGACAAGTTCATGAATTACTAACCCACATCCATAAATAACCACAAGGTACCAGGGCAGGGCCGCAGAGACAACAGATAATTTTGCTTTGTATCAACATTTCAATTTGGCTGCTTTCAGTCTGTTTGAAATTACTATATTGTAGTCCGATAAACGCTTCAGTATTTACATGACATGTTTATTCGAGCTGTCCATTTATAACTACAAATAATTGGACATGAACATTGATAACATAAAAAGGACACTGTAACAAGTTTCTTCATTTTGAACGATCTTGTCAGAAAATGTGTTAAAATGCAAATTCATTGGCAGAGGTAATAAAGTATGGCAAGAGCACTACAAAACTAATAGGAACATTTTTCACAGCAGATTTTGAACTTACCAAAGTAGAAAAAGCACAGGTGTTACTAACATTAGTGTTACAGTCAATGTGACAGAGACTTGGCTTGTGCCAGGAATTTAAAGCAAAGCCGTTTAAATGGAACCCTGCCACTGATTTGACTATTTCCACCTGTCATTTTCTCCGTTATAAAACTCTTGTTCCTGTAGCAGCTTGTGTCTTAAACTGGAATTGTCTGCATTCCCTATATTTTATAATTTATTTCACATTTTCTTAAGGCTGAATGGTTAACATAGGCCTTTAGGCCAAAAACTGACTGCTCCATTTTCTTATTTAATGTTTTGTAAATGTCACCACCCATTCTGCAAATGTCAAGCAGACTAGACACCAGGCAAATTCACTCCAGGGATTTAAAAAACATCTTTGTCAAAAATTGAATAAAAGTCTTTTAATTTAGATCTCAACTTTTCTGGGTGATTGACCTAAAAAAAAAATTATCTATTTTTTTCTATTTCCTTAAAGGCATGTAATAATCTTTTTTTTTTTTTTTTGACATTTTTAGTCATTTAGCAGACGCTTTTATCCAAAGCGACTTACATTCACCAGTGTTACATTTACGGTTGATGCTTTCATTTAAAGCGACTTACATTAAGGTTCCATTCACCAGTGTCACAGCTAGAACACCACTGGAGGCAAGGTGGGTTAATTGTCTTGCCCAAGGACACAACGACAGTGTGAACCGAACCGCCTACCTGCCGGTTGAAGGACGACCGCTCTACCACTAAGCCACTGCCGCCCCCGGCCTCATAACTATTCTTCATTAAGCCTTTCCTAAAGAAGAGCAGTCTTGATGCAACAACTATCGGCCCATACCAAACTTGCCATTTTTAGGGAAAGTCATTGAAAAAATTGTATCTCAACAACTTAATGACTTTCTATTGCTTAACAACTGCTTTGATCCTTTTCAGTCAGGATTCAGGCCCAATCACAGCACTGAGACTGCACTTATCAAAGTCACAAATGACATTCGTCTGAACACTTACGCGGGCAAAGTCTCTATCTTAGTTTTGTTGGACTTGAGTGCTGCGTTTGATACAGTGGACCATGGAATCCCGTCACAAAGATTAGAAGAATGGATAGGCATCTCTGGAACTGCCCTTAAATGGTTTCAGTCCTATCTTGAAGACAGGAAGTACTTTGTTTCGGTTGGTAACTGTGTATCAGACCAAATGGCCCTGACGTGGGGTTCCACAAGGGTCTATCTTGGGACCCCTATAATTCAATCTTTACATGCTTGCTTTAGGCTAGTTAATATGCAGCTGTGACGTATCATACCATAGTTATGCAGATGACACTCAGATTTACATTTCACTCACAGCAGGTGAAAATGGACCAATCTATTCACTGTGTCACTGCATCAAACAGATTGACGTGTGGATGCAAAATAAATTTCTCCAACTGAATAGAAACAAGACTGAACTAATCATCTTTGGGCCACAGAAACGAAGAGAAAGTGTCAGCAGTCACCTCGAGTCTCTTTCTCTAAAATCTAAAAATCTCAGGTTAGGAATCTAGGGGTCATCATGGACTCAGACTTGAATTTCCACAGTCACATTAAGTCAATTACATCATCTGCATTTTATCACCTTAAAAACATTTCCAAAGTTAAAGGGATAATGTCTCAACCAGACTTAGAGAAACTTATCCATGCTATGATCTCCAGCAGGTTAGATTATATATATATATATATATAGTTTTATTTATATAGCGCCTTTCCAGAGCTCAAGGACGCTTTAGACGCTTTACATATCAATTATTCATTCACTCCACAGTCACACACTGGTGGTAGTAAGCTACATCTGTAGCCACAGCTGCCCTGGGGCAGACTGACAGAGACGTGGCAGCCATTCCACGCCTACGGCCTCTCCGACCAACACCATCAACATTCTAACACATTCATACGAGGCAAGGTGGGTTAAGTGTCTTGCCCAAGGACACAACGACAGTATGAACTGTGGGGAGAGCGGGAATCGAACCTACTACCTTCCGGTTGAAGGACGGCCGCTCTACATCTGAGCTACTGCCGCCCCGATTACTGTAACGGCCTGCTCACTGGTCTCTCTAAACGAGGGTTAAGACAGCTGCAGCGTATTCAGAACGCTGCTGCTCGGGTTCTAACTAAAACCAGAAAGTACAACCACATCACGCCAGTTTTAAAATCTCTGCACTGGCTTCCTATTGCTCAGAGAATAGACTTTAAAACAGCACTGCTGGTTTATAAGTCTCTTAATGGTTCAGCACCAGAATATATTGACTGACATGTTAGATACTTATGAACCTCCTTGGACTCTGAGAACATCTGGGACAGGCCTTCTGCTTGTGCCCAGAGTTAGAACTAAACAGGGTGAAGCAGCGTTTAAGCCTCATGCAGCAAAAATCTGGAACAGCCTCCCAGATGAAGTAAAACAAGCCTCAACTTTAAAAATGTTCAAGGGGAGGTTAAAAACCTTCCTCTTTAGCTCTGCCTACACTACAACTTAAAGTGTTTTTTTTATCTGCATTCTTCTTTTAAAATGTTTAAATTTTTCTTATGTTTCTTAAATGTTTCTAAATCTTGTGAATTGTCTTTTAAGTCCTCTGTAAAGCACTTTGAGTTACCCAGTGTATGAATTGTGCTATATAAATAAAATTGCCTTGCCTTGCCTATTGTGCTCAAGTAATGCAATGTACTGAAACACTAATATGGCACCTCTCATCTAAGTGACTTCATTTGACTTGCTAATTAAACTTTTGCTGTTATCAGGGGTTTAATTAAACACACTTGACGTTGTAACTTGAGTACCCTTTTTGTGTTGTACTGTACAATATGCAAATGCACCCAGTTGCGTTGTGTGTCTGTTCATTGGCAGTGTCCGCATGTGTACTACCTGATTTGTCCTGCTGCAGTGGAGCCTGTGCGATGCAGATAAAGATGAGTGGCAGAGTGATCATCCCTGCACTGCACCACTGAGTGAATATGTTGAAATAATGTGGATGAGGTCAAAGCCACCTAGGTGCAAGATTCACTACAGCAAAGAGGAACAGTGCCAGAAACTGGTCTTTTATAGGCTGTTGAGCGCGCAAAAAGGATAGATGGTTGAACTAAATGCAAGCCAGAACCAAAACCTAAGGTGATACAACTGATGGATATACTGTATTTACAACAAAATATAAAACAGAAAAACAATTAGAATATTAACTTCAGCATTAAAGGGCTCTGTTGTTCTTTCCTAAGTACAAAAAAATAATTGCACAGACCATCTGCAAGATTGAATAGAGAACAAGGCACTCATTTCTTTAAGTAATTCCCATCATGCTTCTGAAGTCCACTCAGCCTCACCTCTCAGAAGAGGTTATCTTGTACAAATTGAAATTGCTTTCAGTTCTTGAGTGGCCACATTTTTAAGGATGGCCGCGGGGTCAATACTGACTATCAAGCGGTCCATTCCTCCCTCTGTTTATGGCGCCAGCATAAAATCTCTTCCTGGCTCAAACAAACAGGATGCTCAATAGAATCGTGGGCTCTTTGCTCGCTAACTCAGAGTGCTGTTGTCCACGAGAGCTGCAATGTCCACGAGAGTAAATGTGTGTTGAATATCACCTTCCACCACAAACTGCAAGAAAGAGAGTCAAAAAACACTTTCAAGCATGTGAGGTCATTTAAAGCAGTCAAGTGTGATTATACGCAGCCACCAATAGAGGGGGGTGTTGATTCATGATCAGGCAATGTAAACTCAGCTGAACTAAACTGACCAGTTTAAACACTGACCTACTTGTTTGCACTTCTATTTAGTTTGTTTTATGCTACACAGTATATTAGAAATGTATTGTCATTGGGATATCAACATGTGCATGATAATAAAATGCATCTAGATGGCAAAGAAGTATGACTTTATACTTCAAAGAGGCTTAAAACTTTAACAGCTTATAAACAATTACTTTGCAAAGTATCTTTCTGTATACTTTTTAATAGTTTACTTGTTAAAACTATTTTAGTCAACAACATCCAGCAGACATTTACATAAACTACATAGTATTGTCTTTAAATAAATATATCTGGAATTATATAATCTCTGTACATTTCCATAGTCCTTGTATTCTGTATATTTCAAAGTTATTGTGCACAGCGCCTGGGGTCATGTTTGTCTTTGAACAGAGTCCGTCTCCTCGGACCCTATCAGCCTCCCAATCCCTGTATCACTGGCCCAGGACTGCTAATGTGGGACCCTGGGGCTCCCATTGGAAGTCACTACAAAGTCAGAACTCTGAGTCAGCTCTGTGCAGGAACATTACAAAGGCTGACGACAGCATGGCCTCCAATTTTAGACTTCAATGCCACTTACATTCACTTTTACAAAGTTGCTGGATTTTATACACAGATAATAACTTAGAGTTTGGCATTTGCTGATTGCTTTTATAATTCATAAAGTGTATTCCTGCCTTAATATATCACATTCTTTTCTATATTTAAATCGCCTTAAATATAGGAAATGATGTATTAAGTGATGTATTAAGGCAGCACTACGGAAAAGAAGTTGGAAAATTTAAGACTTATTCACTTTCTCCAACAGCAGCTCATTAATGATAATGAAGGTGACCCGGCAAGAAAATTTGATTCTGCTCTAATTATGTTTATTTTCTGGTCTCAAACAAAAAGGCAGTGCTTTAGAGAAAAAAATGTGCCTTTTCAGATGTTTAGGTAATGCTTTTGTTATTGGTTAATGCCCATAAAAGAACCTCCAGATTTTTGAAGGTCATTAAATACTAAATGAGAGAAGAATGAGGTGTCTTGGAAATAACACACAACGTCTTCATAATACCACAAGGCAAGGATTATTGGTTACGTGTTTTTTAAAGCAGAAATGAGATCCTGAGAACAGCTGTTGGCAGCTGTTCAGAAATATACTGGCTGACCCTCATACAACACACATTGCTCTCTCTTTTAAACACTGTAAAAAGGAACAGAATAAGAAAAAGTGAAGGTAGACGCCCATTCTTTTATCTAGTAAAAGAAGAAAATTAAAAGGAATGCTTGCTTTCTGGGGAATAAAGCACTGCATCAAAGATTCTTAAAATAGTTAAATATTTAGAAATTATGCCAACAAGGCATCTTGGGGAGAAGCGACTACTTAACATAGAAATGGCCCTGATTTGCTGGAAGGACTACGCGGTGGACGAATGAGAGAAGACGAAGGGGTGTTCTGATCTATTTTGGTCCTGACCCCATCAGCCTCCCTCACGTCCACCCCTCTATGAAACTGGACCTCGGGCCAGGCCTTCTGGGAGAGAGGTTTCTTGTGCTGCTGGGTGTGAGCAGTAGAAAAACAAACTTTCATTAACATTTGATTCAAAGCTGCGTCACCAATCGATTGTATTTTCCTCACTGTAAGGCTCCAGCTGTTTTTGACAACCAGATGCACGTACGTAACCAAAAAATTATGTAAGTGGGCTTTTTGACTTCACTTCACTTGAAACGATTGCCGACTGATGAATAAAACACAAAAAGTTAATTGCACTAAAATGGACAGTGCCTGTTTTTTCCCTTGCATTTGAGGAAAACTGAGCTCAAGACATCAGAATTTTAAGAGATGAGAAATGCCAATAAAGGCAAGCCTCGGGCAATCACCTTCCAGTCTGCTCATCTGCATCTACATTAGAATGAGGTCCCATTAGCAAGTAAACACTGAATCAATGGTGGCCAAAAAATGCTACTGAAAAGTGTCTATTTAAATGGTGATTATGTCTACTTACACAGCGCAAAAAAAAACATAAATAAAAATGAACCAAAATGAAACATGAATAAATATTGGCAACAAATTTGTTTAGCATGGTGCAGCTAACATTGGGATAAGTCAGAGCTAGATGTCTAAAGTAAACTCTATACTTCATTTTGATACCATTTAAAGGTATTTTTGAATTGGTATTGGTATTGGTGGTAAGTATAAACTTTGGAAATAAAATAAAAGCAGGCAGATTGGTATGTTGTTGAAGGGCTGACTTGATGGGGTTGGGGCCTTTAATTACCAATGGTGATGAAAAGTACATTTATTGTGTTTGCAACACCCTGCAACATATGAAGTATAATTACTACAAATAGGCCTAATAGGGTTCAAAGACCACACATTCACAGTCCAGTCTCAACCTGACAAAGCTTTGTGTGCCTTGGTAGCTTAACTAAGAATCACATTATTTAGGTGTGTTTGCTTGACTAACAGTAATTCAAAACACAGCAACTGATGTTAAAACTCCAATGTCGACGTTGCTATGTATGTGTTTAGATACACCAGCAAACTATTGCATTTCTACAACAACAGAAAGGTAATCCAAACTGAGCTTTTTTGCAGCAGAATGACATGCCAGAATAATGATTGATTTATTAATCTAGCACACCAAGGTCTTTAGCTAACAAGGCAAATACATTAAATGAGCTCTTTAAGCTTTTAAGCTATTATAACCTCCCTTGGCAAGAAAAGATAAAATTTATAGCCTAATCCACTATTACTTTTTAACATAGACAGTAATGTGTACAAAACGACAGAACTATAGTGTGACAATTCACTCTAACTAAGGTTTCAGTAATGCACACTACGTTTGTGTAAGTGGGAGCCTCATGCTGGACCGTATATAAAGCCTATGACAATTATCTACCTTCGGAAAAAACAGACAGCCCACTACCAGATGTCATAAATTATTTCATGTGCTGTGAAAAAAGTTTGTGCGTGGGCCTGAGGGATGAGTAATATACTCGGCTTTTTGCTGAGACAAGAGAAGCACTGAAAGATCATTAATCTAATGTCCCTTTTTGGGTTTACTCAATCACCCCATGACCCCTGTCACCCAAATGTTGAATAAATACAGTCGGGCCCATAAATATTGGGACATCGATACAATTCTAATCTTTTTGGCTCTATACACTACCACAATGGATTTGAAATGAAAAGAACAAGATGTGCTTTAACTGCAGACTTTTAGATTTAATTTGAGGATATTTACATCCAAATCAGGTGAACAGTGTAGCAATTACAACAGTTTGTAAATGTGCCTCCCACTTTTTAAGGGACCAAAAGTAATGGGACAGATTAACAATTAATCAAACTTTCACTTTTTAATACTTGGTTGCAAATCCTTTGCGGTCAATTACAGCCTGAAGTCTGGAACGCATAGACATCACCAGACTTTGGGTTTTATCCCTGGTGATGCTCTGCCAGGCCTCTACTGCAACTGTCTTCAGTTCCTGCTTGTTCCTGGGGCATTTTCCATCAGTCTTGTCTTCATCAAGTGAGATGCATGCTCAATCGGATTCAGGTCAGGTGATTGACTTGGCCATTGCATAACATTCCACTTATTTCCCTTAAAAAAGTCTTTGGTTGCTTTTGCAGTATGCTTCGGTCATTGTCCATCTGCACAGCGAAGCGCCGTCCAATGAGTTCTGAAGCATTTGGCCGAATATGAGCAGATATGCCCTAAAACACTTCAGAATTCATCCTGCTGCTTTTGTCAGCAGACACATCATCAATAAATACAAGAGAACCAGTTCCATTGGCAGCCATACATGCCCACGCCATGACACTACCACCACATGCTTCACTGATGAGGTGCTATGCTTTGGATCATGAGCAGTTCCTTTCCTTCTTCATACTGTTCTCTTCCCATCACTCTGGTACAAGTTGATCTTGGTCTCATCGGATGTTGTTCCAAAACTGTCAAAGTAGCTCTTTGGATCTCATATTGAGAGTTGACAGCAACTAGCACACTTGAAATGAATTCTGAACCTTTTATCTGCTCCTTATAAATGGAATAATGAGGGAATAACACACACCTGGCCATGGCACAGCTGAGCAGCCAATTGTCCCATTACTTTTGGCCCCTTAAAAAGTGGGAGGCACATATATACAAACTGTTGTAATTCACAGGAGATGCTGATATTGGTCTTCTTAATCTTATAGTGCTCTTTATTCAAACTAAAACTTCCCCTTACCTTGCACTAATATCTTCTTCCTAATATCTCTCACATGTGATGACTGAGAACCTTCACAGACATGTTGCTTTTACTTCAACCTTTTTTTCTTACATGTGAAGACAACCAATAAATCCAGGTGCATTTTCTTACATATTCTAATACTATCATAATTTTATTAACAGCATGCAATTATGTAACATTCTAGACACCCTGGCCCACAACAGTATATACAAATGTAGTCCCACAAAGCAGGGACTAATTTTAGAGCTGACAAAACACATGGTTTTTTTGCCAATGGCTCCCTCTTTTGGCAATAAGAGAAACAAGCTAATGTTTAAACGTGTACTGGATGCTCAGTTTGTCAAAGTCACATGATAAGCCTGACACACAATACTAAGGTTATTATGTCATTATGTGGTCATTGTATAGACCCAATATTACATCCAAAGGCACCTTACCTGAAAGTCTGTGTTGCTTCGTGCTCACTCGGTTTCTGTTTTGGACAGCACAGCAGAGGTGAAGCATGGCAAACATTGTGAGGATCATCACAACACTTTGAAGAAGCAGGGTCAGCTCAAACTGCTTTCCAATCCTACAAGAAAAATAAATAAATTAAATAAATAAATAAATACATTCCAAAAGACAATATACAGCTTTTGAAAGGTTGTGATACCTGTAAGAGACAGTACGTGTTATAAAGTGCATTCTTATTAGGCAGTCGCTATTTGGCACCCAGGTGTCAGTACCAAACAATGCCATTTGCATCCAGGTACAAACAGCCCATGCAGCTATTTACAGATGAAGGTTAGTTGGCTATATCCACTATATCCACTTTCTATAATATATATATATCATATTATAAGAACAAGAAAAGTAGAACTATGAGATTTTAGGGCAATTAATTAAGGCAAAAAATCATGGAATATTAACAATGACTTGAAGATAAAACAGGTTATTGTTAGTAGATGATATTGTACAGGGCACGTTGTAATACACGTTAAAGGTTGTGTTCAATTGAGGTCAAATCCTTTTTCTTGTCCTGGGTTCATTCATTCATTTTCTACCGTTTAGACCCGTTAGGGGTCGCGGGTGACTGGAGCCTATCCCAGCAGCTTTGGGCCTGAGGCGGGGTTCACCCTGGACAGTGGCCAGTTAGTCACAGGGCTGACATTTAGCGACAGACAGTAACTAACCAACCATTCGCTCTCACATTCACTAGAGGCACTTTATAGTTGCCAATTAACCTATACATGCATGTCATTGGACGGTCGGCCGGGTTTTGAACTCACAACCTTCTTGCTGTGAGGCAGGAGTGCTAACCACTCTGCCACAAGCACTGGGTTATCTTTACAATCTAAAAACATTTATATTACTGGTGTCTTAATGAGGTATTACACCGTGCTTCTTAAAAATGTTTGCACACCTAAGAGGAAGGTTTGGTAATAACAGACCTATTTTTACAAAGGTGTCTATAGAAATTCTGTAATAGATAGGTTCCTCTCCTTCTCACCAGAAGAAAATGCGTAGGATGTTGGCGATGAGGAGCACCAGACACACTCTGGTGGAGAAGCCTTCGGTATTGTTGGTCTTCTGGATCTCTTGGTACTGTGGCACATAAGGCAGGGCTCCTCCAAACACCATGAGACAGGACGCTAGCCATGACAGAAGTGACCAAGAGGCCTCAACGTCCTCCTCCTGCAAACCCACTTCTGCATCCATCACTTGACCACAGGCTCACAAATGGGCTTTGTCAAGTGAAGAATCAGCTCTGAAATAAAAATACAAAATGAACATCTTTTTAATCATTGTTCCTTTTTTGAGTGCCTCAGTGTTCTGCTTTTTACCAGACTGAGAGATTCCTAAACTGAACAGCAATAAAAGAACACACTACATTTGTTGAATCCAAGCAGCACTCTAGCATGCCATATTTTGTACACAATTAAATAATATGTCATTGAAGAGACAAAGACTAGATTTTGGGACAGCTGAAAATGTAATAGATAAGACAAAACAGAAATGTAACATAATTAGGGGAAGTTGAATATATTAGTGTGCAAAAAATACATACACACTCATTCACCATTTTATAGTCTATTTTCAGTTTCAAGACATTTTTATAGAAGATTAATATTAAGCTGACCTGTTAGCACAGCATGACTGGCTGATATAATTTACAACCGAGTCAGCTTTAAAGCCCAACCACAGTATATATATTTTTTGTTTTTTTAAGCTTGGCTTGACACATCATACGCTTCAATGCAGATGACAATTACCTTGTATATCGCTACAAAAAAACTCTTCTAGATACTTTAGTAAGTACAAAACCATTACATTAAGTTGTATGCATGGAATAGTAACGGTAACAACAAAGTAAGGCGATAATGAAATTATCACTTTTGGAAGTGTCACTCTGCTAACCACAAGCACCATAAGCAGTCTGGAGATAAAAACAAAAAAAAACAGGCCTGTTTTTCAGGCTACTACTAACCCATTTAATCAGTACTTGAATCTCACTCTTTAAAAACATGTAGCAACTAAACATTGCCAAAACAGTATTACATCACTTTTACAATAATGTAACCTTACATTCTTAGCAAAGTAAAAATGCTCCCATTTCACGGTAATTCTATGCTCTGTTGCCTGTGGGCAGGTCTGGTTTATCAACCCATTTGTTTCTATGTACACAAAGGCATGACCTGCAAATTCAGAAAGCAATGAAAAAAACAGGAAGCTGGGGAAGTGTGATTTTTGATAACATCTTAGTTGCTATGGTGTTTCAATGCCAGTGAAACTTTGACACAAAAAATATTGCCATTGAAACATTTATATTCAAAATGTTTTCATAATGGCCAAAACTACAATCTTTACAATCTTTACACTGGCACTGACCTGGCTCCATAAAAGTTGCCACATGATTTTCATTTTTTCTCAACAAAATATTGCTCCTAAACATTAGTTTTATTAGTCAGCTGACAGCTCACTCACTGCAGCTTAAAGCTAGACAGTCAGCAATAGCACAATGAGGTATTTTGTCAAAACAGACCACACAAACAAATCCTCATCTCATAGATCAAATCTGATAATATTACAATGAATCGTCAAAAGAGCCGATCTTAATGTATAAGTCTCAAAATGCCATCTTGAGGACCAACTCATTAATTTCTCTGTGAACCTCAAAATGCAGCACTGGTGAAGTCTTGAGAATTAAGTGAAAATAACTTTTTTTGGAAAACGTTTAAGTGAAACATTGGATCTGTACACAATGAGAGGAAGTGATTTTTGTCACTTAACCTACCAGTACAGCCAGTTATGCAAGAGCATAGCTTCGCGGGGTGGGAGTATACAGCGTGCCTAAACCTAAATACATCGGTGTTGTCAACCGGGCTACAACAACTAGCAACAGTAACGGTAACAGTAACAAAGAAAGTGCTATTACCCTGTTATAAATAATTTTATTTGCGTGGGTCCATTACACCAAACTGTCATGACTGAAATAATCAATACTGCAAGACCAAAACTTTGAACTTGGAGAAAGACTTTTGTGTTGTGGTTGCGATTAGTATTTAGAAGTTCACCCACTTTGATTCCACATCCGTGCGTTGACTGATACGAATTTTAAACATATAAACAAATTACGGCCTCTTTCTCACATACTTACCTATATTTTAACCCCTTTTTTCCGTCAATGCTATAACTCACACGAAGGCTTCTTGTTTCTCCCCTTTGCGGCTGGAACTTGCAAATCCCAACTTGTTCTTAGAAGTGAAGACTGACACGCGCATGCTGGCACACACGAGAGCGCGCACAGATGCATCCAGCGTCTGTCCTGCACATAACCCGTTTTAAAACACCATGGTCGTTCATAGTGACATAATTTGTTCAAGCAGAAAAACGAATTGGCATACATAAATTGCTATAGCAGCTTCAACATTCAACCAACATTTTTTGAACAGCAGTTTACGATTTAGCTCTCGTTGTCTCACAAAACTCAATAATCCACATTTTCTTTCGTCGCAGCTCAATTCTCGCGATAACTCTTCGTTGTGGAACAGCTGACCGTACAGAGGGAGTAACGAGAACTACTACAGGATACATATTTGCCTATTTATAGCCCCGTTTGTAAAATATTCGACATATTTTACTCACTACATTTTTAGTAAAGGTAATCGTTCAACATTATGGCTGAGACTGATCCCAAATCTGTGCAGGATCTTACAAATGTGGTGAGTCAACATCGAGATTCAAAGCTAATGCTAAGAAGGGAAGCTACCTTAGCATTTGCTACATGAATGTTAAGATAAGCGCAAACTAGCTAGTAGCAACATTAATTGGTGCATATTTACCCTACAATTAATGGCTTAAAGCGTTAACCATGTTGGGGAAATGCAGATAACGCTTTTGGTTAGCGTAAGCGTTCTCTTTACTTATGTGAGAGTCAGTTGCTAAATCGCATTAACAATCGGGTTAAAATTAAAATAATTGAAAGTTGATAGGATTATGTCATTCAATTCGCTTAGTAATTCATTTTAATAGTTTGTTGTTAGCAGTATACTGTAGTACCCCTGAAGTGTTTAATGGTTGTCATGGAGACACTCCTACGCCTTTGGTTTCTTTGGAATTTTTAGTATTCTTTCCTATCTTTTTATTTTCCTCGTATAGCTTATAAACACAACGTTTACATAAAAAGAGAACAGTGTGTATTTTTAGTCAGGACAACTAAAGGCATCTGCTTCTGTTTGCAGTGACCCATAAATCCTCACCCTCAAATATTTTTCTTTTCATTCATAGGTTCAGACTCTGCTGCAACAAATGCAGGACAAGTTCCAGACCATGTCTGACCAGATCATCGGAAGGAATATCTTTTCTTAACATAACACTGTTGATCACTTATTGTTTAGATTAATACATTTTAAAAACTGTTTGATTATACTACATTTTAAATGAGCCTTAACTGCTTATCCACTTGATGAGATGAGTACACGCATTGATGATTTAGAGAAGAACATTGCTGATCTGATGACCCAGGCAGGTGTTGAAGAGGTTGAGGGAACACCCGAAAAAACTAAGGAGGGTCAAGGCTCATCATGAAGGTGAGAAAAGTAAAAACTATTTGAAAGAAGATAACAGCATTATACCAAAGGTTGTACTGATGGTACTCAACACAAAACTTTCTATGCATTTCCTACAGGTTTCCAACTCATTGGGTATGAAGTCAGTCCTATATTGAGAAGCGGCAGACTTTTCCATTCTGAAGAGTTCTATTGATTTGGTGTGTTTGTGAAATGCTTTTTTATATATTGAGTATTGTGATAAACGGTTATGTAATGACTTTAAAAGTTGAACGTTATTTGTTGGTAGACTAGTGTGATTATGCCCTTCTGTACCTAGTGCACAAACACAGCAAAGTTAGTTTACTACTAATGTGTTAATCTGAATTCTGTACATGGTGCAACGGGACAGCTGTGCCCCAGCCTGTGCCGAGACATCTTGACACCTTTACTACTTGAAAGCCAACATGCCAGTAAAGTCTCCAGCTCAACCAACTCTTTCACAGTAAAATGTTTTGAGTGTTTTTTTAGCAGCACCGTTATTGTCTTCAAGTAGTATTTGCTACAGTCAAGTTTGTCACCTATTAATATACATTTTTGCTTACGTGCTGGGTTAAAATTTTAGTCATTTTATTTTAAACCTCTGGTCTGAACAGAGACCAAGTACAATATTTTAGCATGACATTGAGTAAATATGCATTTGAGTAATTCCAAACCAGTACATAATGTGAATTTGATTAACATTTAATACATACATTTTTATGCTTATCTGTGAAGTGTTAGTTGAGGCTTTAAAGACTTGATCATGATTTTTATTACAAATCTTATTTGGAACACAGTTTAAGGCATTTTTTTAGAATGGCATTAACTTCTCAAATATTCACTTTATATGCAAACTCATTTTCTCTTCGAACATTAAAATGCATACTCTTTCAGGCAGACAATGTTTGTCTTACACCGACAAGCTGTGTTTTTCTAAAATACTGCATACTCCAAAGCTTCCCACCACCTGAAGCTGTGTGTATAGATCATTTGGTCAACACTACATATTGAAATTGAAAATGTATGAGTCCTTCAATTCCAGAAAAAATCTTTAAATTTCTATAATAAACCTACAAGAAGTTAACAAGTGTTATTTTGTAACAGTAGCTTTTATTGTTGCTTTTCTGCATGTCTGAACAGGCAAGCCCAACTCAGGTTTACATATATACACTGTACTTATTGAAGTGACTGCAGTCCTCATATCTACAGAAAAAAATTTGAACAAGCTGTGGTTGTATTTGATTGCCGAGTAGTAACCTTTATTAAAAGAAAAATCAAAAATAGCAATACCAAAATGCTTCAGAAGAAACTGAAAACAGATGTAAACAAAAAACAATGTGTCACAAGTGCAGAACTTGACCAGAGTTTGGTTCCTTAATAGCGTTATCAACCCCTAGAGGTTGATGGCTAGAACTCAAAGTCTTCTTCAGTCATATCGATGGCCCAGGCAAATTTATCACGTTGGCTCTTATTGTAGATTTTCTCTATGGGTACCCCCATGTTCTTACACCTACAAAAAAAAATACAATTTCCAGTAAGGTGAAGATTACATAAAAGCTACTTTCAATAAGTTCTTTCACACTATCGCTTTGTTTAGATATTTTCTAATTTTATTGGATATTTCCCAATTTCTAATAACACTTGCATATAAAAACAGGCTGGAATTCATAAGGTTGGTCACATTTATGTTTCACTTACCAAGCCACACTTATTCGTGGATCAAGGTAGTTGAGCTTTGAGGTGCCCAGAGCAATCTGTTTGTTTTCCTCTCTGTCAGTTGCCTGGAGCTCCATTCTTAGCAGCTGGTCCTCACAGCGCTTTACCGCTGCCTTCTTGCGCTCCACCAGCCTAGCAGAAAATACACTCAGTTAAAAAAAAATATTTTAATTTGTTAGTTTTTTTGGACACAACACAACTTTTTATCCAGTTACATCATATATTTTGTGAGTTTTTAAATTAAGTGTTATATGTTGAAACTGAGAAAAGGCAAGTGTTGAAAACAACCCAAGAATTCAACTTCCACAGGACACTTACAGTTGCAATTTGGGGTCTGTGTTGCCCTTTGACTTGGCCTCCTTCTTGGCATGTTTCAGTTCAGACTTGGCAAGAGCAAGTTGTTCCTTCCTGCCATCAATCTGGCACATGATCATTTGGAAAAAAATTAAATAAAAAAAAAATACTAATTTAAACACGCATTCATTATCAAGAACATTATCCTCTTATTCCTTTACCTTGGCTTGCAGATTGGCCATTGATTGATCAAAGGTCTTTGGCGGCGCCCGCTGGTGGTTACACAGAATAGCAACTGCTCTGTTGGCTCTGTTGTAAGACAGTATCTTCTCTGCCACGTTGTCTCCCTCTTTGGGGAATAAAATAAATAAATCGTTTTTTGTGATTTAACTAATTAAGGAGGCTAAACATTGGTACAATTTTAACATAAGCTTGCTTTTTCTAATGTTTCAGGAATGCACAGAACTCACAGAACCAATACTGGCTTCCAGTTTCCCAGAGAGTGAAAGAAGATGTGACATTTCTATCTCAATGAGAAACTGAGGCACTGGCAGCCAATAGAGTTGAGATAAGAGTCAGGCTGAGTTGCCTTCTGCTGCCACAGCTTCAAAACTGATTGATGTCTGACACAATCATATCTTAAATCAGGCTAAAAATATAAACTGTCAAAATATCAAACACTTTCATATCAGAGAAAGACTTACTGTTTGTGAGCTCTTTCAGCTGCTGCTGTAGTGTGATGGAAGCGTTGTATGTCCTGAATACCTTTGCAGTGAGCCCTGGCATTAGAGAGCTCAAATGTTTGTTGAGCGTTTGTGTCTGTTGAATATGAGAGTAAAGAGACAGGGGTTGTTAGAAAAAACAAGGGCATTAGATTCTGTACTGAACAATTATCCAATCCAAGTATTAAACTGGTCAGCTAACCACTAGGTGGCACTGTGGTATTGTTTCAAGTGAGTGTTAAATCCTGAGCAACAGCAAAACCATAAATGTCTTTGCCATCATTATCACCACCATCCATTACAGCAGGTAGATTAAAAAAAGATCACAGTACTAGTTCCTATATACTTTTAGGCATGGTCTTCGGTATTCTAACAAGTAAGTACTATCAGAGGCAGTGGTTTAAGCCGTTGTGGTTTAAACTCTTGCAAAATTGCCACAACTTCAACAGACTGCAAAGAGATACTAGTAGAGATAACACTGACATAAAGTGGTGTCAACAAATGTTTTTATAATTTCTGCAATGCTACAACATATGCATAACAATGCATATGCAGGAAATCGCTTCGTGCTAATCAACGCTTTCCTCTAACGAGGTCACCTGTGACACTGAATACTCTTTCTGCAAAAGCTTGAGAAGCTGACATTGCTAAAAGATCTAATGTTAACGGTTTATTACTCTGTTGTCTCTTTGCGTTTCCGGTTAGCTTCTCGGCACCGCCGCGTAACAACAAGGCGTGCTCGGATTGGCTTACTTGACTCATCTTACCCATTTCACTTAATCTTCCCTTCTCCTGACTGGTTTTCATCTCGTCTTTTATTTATTGACGAAAATGTCAGTTCATTTAGTTATCGTTTTAGTCATTATGAAGTATTTTTTGTTTAGTTTTTGTCCACAAAAAAAAAATTGACAAAATATTTTTGTCAGTTTGTCAACAAAATTAACACTGCTCCACATACAAATTAAATTTAAAAGTTAGACAGCAAAGAAACATAAAAGCATTAGTAAAAGTGTCAAAATAAATCCATCTTTATGGTGCATAAAGCCTAGCAAATAGTTTTGATAGTAAGTTGAAAGTAAACTACCATTGAAGTTACACTTAAAAAATGCAGATGGAGCTGTTCTAATGATACAGATGCTTCCAAATCAGCCTGGCAAATTGTTTCATGCCCCAGTAAGATTCTCGAGCTTGGCAAGATTCTCAAGATTTTAGTGTACATACTTTGTCCGCATGTGGGTGGATAAGAGAGTGATTAAACCGTAAGCACACTATATTGTTGAGCCACTTATCGTTTTAAATGTCATGCAATATATTGCTTGCAGAGATGGACATCTTGTCACCATCTCAAACACTGATCAAATTCTGTTGCTTCTGTAGGGGGGCATGTGTGTGATGAAGTAGACTAAATAAAATGTAAAGCATGTGATAAGACTACAATGAATGTAAAGTTCATAATATTGCCAAAGAATGATGGAGCACGGGACAAACTTGAACTTAGATTGACGTCTGTACTGGTTGCACCCAGAAAAGTGAAGATGCATTTGGTAAAAAAACCAGGGTAGCCTCTAACCATCAAAGGGTCCATGTCTTGAACTTACAAAAGACTAGTCCCCGTTTTGACACCAACATAGCTTTGACTAACTTGGACTGCAATAATAAAGACTTGGCTGAAACAGTTACATTGTGAAAACAGGCTTAAGAGTTAAGAATTAGCAAACAACAATGTCTAAAATGTGTTTAACTAAAGACACATTCAAACCACCTTTTAATTAATATTAGTGACATCAGTTTACTTGTAGTATTCATGTGTTGTGTTTACTCATGTAAGCATCACCAGATGCTTCACTCAACACACAAGTCTTGCGTTTCCATTTATCTATTTGCAATTTTCTACTTTCATTTTTACTTGATTTCATCTTGAGAGCAAGGTCCAAATAAATTTACCATTCGATTATTACAGTATTCTCTTATATCCACTACACCTTCCAGCTTCCTGCCCGGCTGTCATTCGATCTATTCAGCCTTTCTTCACCATCTCCTCTTAGCCTGCCCTCACCTGGACCAGCTGTCACTTCCCTAGCACTCCCGTCTGCTCCTTCACACCCCCTCTTTTCAGTGGCCTGGCCTTTCCACGTGTCAATCAGGCCTGCCCACAGCAACCATTACCATTCCACCTCCACCACTCGCTGACATTTCCTGACACACTGGAGGGCAGAGAGCCGAGGCAGCGCACTCCCTGCGTTCAATTGCGCCGTTTCTTCATCTCACCACCATTCTGTCTCTTGTCTTCCTCATTTTATTCGTCAATCTTTGCACCCCAATATGTGGCTGCCTCTAAATTCTGTGCTCTCCTGTTCTACAATTTCTGCGTCTCATGTGCCTCTTGTCTTTCCACCTACAGCTCTTTTTAAATGCATTACGTGGCCTGGTATTTGTCAGATATGTAAGCACTTAACCCAAATCCAGCAGGCTGTTAACTATTGGAGGAAGTGTGTTTCCACACCAAGAAATGTATATTAAATGTGCTCTCTTTATATGGACGCCGTGTTAACCAGAGGTTTAGTTCCAAATGTATGTGTAATGCTGTGGATCGTGTTTTTAAAAAGACGAATAAACCTAATTCTTGCAGCTGCCTAACCGTGCACAACTTCTGCACTCTGTGTGGCCTGGGTGCCTGTAGCTGAAGGGAAAGGTTGAGAGGATTTTAGTGTGTGGAAATTTCATCCGCGCAGCATGTTCAGTCTCAATTTTCACTTGTACAGTTTCATATTTATCTGCCAGAGTCCATCCCCTCACCCTTTTGAAACTCCCACACTCCTTTCTGTATCCCTGCTTCCAATATTCTTCCTTTCTCCTCACCTCAGATTCCTCCGCTTTGCCCCTTTCATCTCTCCACACCAATGGCTCATGCCTATTCCATCTCATCTTATGCCTTCCAGTTTAGTTGATGCTTTTTCCTTTACTCTGGCCCAGAAAACATATTTTACAAGAGTAATTCTATTTTTAACATACACATATACTGTATACTAGACAATGTTTTCCATACTTCAGGTCTTCAGAGTTTTAACTACCACTGACTGGTCAGTTAATGTTATTTGTAATTGTGTCAAGTGTAACTCCAAGCAAGTGGCATTGTTAAAGAGTAATAGCATTACCCCTCTAGGACATAAACACAAAAAAATATATGAGGAGAGCCACTGAAACACTCACATTAAGGCGATCAAAAAGGTCATCTCCAGGTTCCTTGTTCTCCATGAACAGAGTAAGATTCTTGAAAACCTGGGAAAAGTTGTTTAAATAAATAATGTGTAAGTAGCACACATGAGACTGATTACCACCACTCATTACAGTGCCTTGCGAAAGTATTCGGCCCCCTTGAACTTGGTGACCTTTTGCCACATTTCAGGCTTCAAACATAAATATATGAAACTGTAATTTTTTGTGAAGAATCTACAACAAGTGGGACACAATCATGAAGAGGAACGAAATTTATTGGATATTGCAAACTTTTTTAACAAATAGAATGTGGCAAAAGGTCGCAAAGTTCAAGGGGGCCGAATACTTTCGCAAGGCACTGTATATAAAACAGTTGAGTAGGAAACTGGTGACAGCACATCTATATGCAAATATATAATATTAGCATTAATATTAGAAAAGATACAAAATGGTCAGAATACAACACACAACCATAGAATTATTTACCACTTTAGACAAGGAGAGCCTGATGTTGTCTGAACCGAGTATGGTCAGGCCAGTCTAACATAACTGCAACTGTCATTTCCGTTTCTCGGTTACAAAGATGCTTCATTCCCAAAATATGTGGGTAAAATATGCAAGGCACCAATTAAAGCGAACAGATGTGTAGCTTTAGAAAATAAACCAACATAATCACTGGCAAAAAGTATTTCAGGAAGTCCAAAAGCTGACAAATTAAAATGTAAATCTGTCACAGAAGCAACGCTACCCAAGTTTATAAAATTGGTTTAGGAATGTATTAGGGTGAATGTTTGATAGGAACAAAAATCTCAGTTGAAGTCAGTTGCAGAAGAAAAGCAGACATTGAGTATGTTTTTTCGCACACAACTATAAATGCTCTTGTAAATTCACTAGACCATTAGGTGAAGAGAAACATTGTTAGAACAACTAAACAACATTGTAGTTCATATATTATAATGTATACTGAGACTTTAAGCTATTTTATACAACACCAGAAAACCATGATTACCCACTTGACTCACAGGAGGTGAGAAATCTTTAATGCTCCCATTTTATTCTAAATGACATTTAGCAACAATCTCAACGATATCCCTGGGAATTGTTGATGCTAAAATATGCAGGAGACTAATTAATTTTAGCTCATGTGTTAATTCAGAATACACTCATTTGAATAATTATATGTCCAGCCAAGAAACAAAACACTTTAGCTGTCAGGTGTTAACATTTCTTTTTTTAGTCTCTGGAAAAGAAGATAGCACAGGGTAGCACCAGAAGAGGGGTTACCAATTGGCATAAGCACGCACACTAACAAATTGTGAGGCAAGACTTGAACAATTGATTGTATCGAACTGAACAAAAGTCTCAACAAGTATTGTTTTTGATTAAAGCACATAAAAATCCATGTGTTAAAAAAAAACAAGTCCTGATAATCCATTGAACCGTCTGTTCTTGAGGTCATCAATCTTTCAACTCTAGAAACACTAGAATGGTGTTCTAGTGGTGTATGTTACTACAATGCTACTTTTTTCCTTTGGCAAGTCCCCATTTAAAGATAGCAGGTCTTAAAAAACACTGGTGTCAGAAAAGGAAATATTTACAACACAAATTGCTGTTGTAAAAATTTCATTGAGATATTTTTGTATTAATTATTGAAAATAAGTCCTGATGATTTCTTTTTACCTTCTTGATGACGGGGACCTTGTTGTAGTAGCGAATAGAGTCTTTACCCAGGAAGTCAAACTCCACCACATACTCGTTGCCTTCCAGTTTCTCATGGAGGGTAATGTGCTCTACACGTAGTGAGCAGCAGCCCACTGTGTCGGCGGTCTCCCCCTCCTCTTTTTCGTTACCTGCTCTCAGTGCTAGCTGTAATGGTTTAGAATGATCAGAAATCAAAATTGGCACAATATGCACCTTTTCACTGTCAGCACTACTTTCACAGTGCTTAACATGTACTATTTAAATGAATACTACATATATCATATGATCACCCCCAAGTCAAACTGTAATTATCTTTGGAATAAACCAAAAATAAATCACAGACTCAATCAACTAACGTGGGGGAAGTCTAGAATAATTGGCTTGGTCTCACTGGGAAAAATGGTTACATTCTGACATCAGTAAAGACAGATATAAAACATAAGACTTCCGGCAACTAAAAAGACAACATAGCACTGTCATTTTGCATGCATTTTTATAAATAAAAAAAAAAAATAAAGCCACAACAGAATCACCTTGTCTATGAAGTAGAGGGCCACAGCTCTTTGGCGTATGCTCATCTGTTTAGACTTAAGATCCTGATCGTAGTGGTACCGTATGTCGTCCACACACGACTTTAGTTTCCGTGCAGTTTCATACTTCTCCCAGTCCTTTTCTCCCTGCATTCATAAGATGAAAGGATGTCAAAGCAGGAAGAGCAGACAGCACCAAAGAAAAATTTTAGAGTAAGATAAAAGAAAAACTGATTTCTTTATCTCAAAGAAAACAAAAAAGTCAGACATTAATAGTAAACATAACACAACAACAGCATAAACTGGTTAAGCATAAGCAAAGTTACTTAATGAGGGAGAATTTCATCAAATCTGATAGTCAATAAGATAAGCAAAAAAAATAAATGATTTATTGCTCTGTTCTAAAACTTAACTGAAGATAAATCATAGATTGTATAAATATGGATGATATTCGCCCATTGGTCCCCTATTCACCAATATTGTCATTACAAATGGGCAATAAAATGGCCGTTACATCCGGGCTTTTTAGCTCTAGAGACCGGAGACATCTTTTGTACCAGGCTGTAAACACGAGTTTTACTCTTGTAAAGTCGCCATTGGGTTTCTCCTTATATTTCCGCTTTTGGAGCCTGCCCTCTGGTGGACGGAGGTATATCGCTGTATTTTGCTGTAAAATCACGGTATGGCGGCGCCCTTATACGAGGACCATTTTAGAGGTTCCATGGGAGAGGCTTGAGATAAATCAATGACATTCAAGTTGCACACAATTGACCTACCTTGAGTTTTGAGTTGGCGTTGAGCATAATGTACTTAATGGAGCCCTGAATGTTTTCTGTCCAACTGGCCAGCCATGTCACTGTGTTATCATGACGGACCTCCTTCCAGCGGTGACCGGCCGGCGGCACAGGGATCTGAGACTCTCTGTTAAAGCACAAGAGACAAAATTCTAAACATTTTATCTTAACATCTTCAATGAGTGATTAAGCAATGAGCGTGCACTTATGCGTCTATATTTTCTAATTCAGCGAGTCTTCTTTTTTAAAAAAGGAACCTACATAATGTCAGAAGTGTAATAACGGGGTTTTCTGTCACTCAGTTGATGGTGTTTTAGTAAACCCTGCTTTGTGCCCGGCCAGCCTTTTAGTTCACCAATTTATTTGAAGGTCAATCCTTTTTGCCCTGCTCTTACTTGCTGCAGTTGATGATGACATCCTCAGGTTGGATCCTTTTCTTCAACATGCCTTGTTTGGGATGCTCCCCCCTCCCCCGGAACAACCCTGGAGGCTCAATCTTGAAATTGCCAATTCTTTCCTTGTGGTGGTCCAGTAGGCAGTAGCCAAAGTCATCCACTATTTTCTGGTTGGCATCTTTCTGAGCCTGTAGTACAATTTAATTTAGTCTGTTAACACTGTAAGAGATAAATGTCTTGCACCATTTTAATGCCTTAACTTACTTGTTTCTCCTCCTTGGTCATGTTTTTCCTGGCCTCCACCTTGGCTTTATGCATGGCATGCAATTCTCGAAAGTCACATTTGTTAAGGTCCTTAAGAAGTGACCTCTCGTCAGGAGTCATCTCCTGAAAAGACAATATCATTGAAATGTTATCTTTTGTTTATATAATAATTGAAATCAAGGTTTACAATACACAGTTATACAGCTATATTTCTAGATGTGGTGTAGTTGACTTGCTGATGTTCAAACAGAGTTCAAATCAGAATGTGGAAGAAAGGGGATTTAAGTGACTATGAATGTGGAATGGTTGTTGGCGTCAGACAGGCTGGTCTGAATATTTCAAAAACTGCTGATCTACTGGGATTTTCATTCTCTGTAAACCTTTTCTCTAAGGTTTACATAGAATGGTCCAAAAAAAAAAAATGTGTGTGGACGATAATTATATTTTGATGTCAGAGGAAATTTGGCAGACTGGTTAGAGATGATAGAAATCTATGTTACAAAGAATTAAGACTGTTCTGAAGGCAAAAGAGGGTCCAACATGGTACTATCAAGGTGTACCTAAAAAAGTGGCCAGTGAATGTATATTGCATTTTTACAGCGGCTTTAGTAAATTTCCTGTTGTACAATATCTCCATAACCTTTGTTTGTTCAAATAATGTATTTCAACAATCATGCACCATAACATCCATAAAAGATGAGCATGATCAAAAAAGATCAGTGACCTTTTATTTAATTGCTCATCTTCAAAAGAGAGAAAAGACAAAGTGTGTAAAAGGCCACAGTAAAACCCCTTTGCTTATGACCCTTTACTGCATGTTAGGCCAACACAGCAGTCTGCACTGTACAACGGATGCAAAACTAGAGCAATAAATGCCAAATTTTTCAAAAGGGCACACAATATCAAAAAAGGTCCCTGACAGGACAAAGTGCAGAGTGGCCAAGTGAATGCTTGTTTATCTGAAGAGTACATGTTTCTAAAATGTCACAGAAACTTGTAAAGGTTTTCATATGGTTAACTGGCTGGTCAGAACTAGAACACCGCTTTAATGATTAAGAACATAAATGCTTTTACAACAACCTTTAGTATAACTGTAGTGTTCATATGCAGATACAAAGTATGAGTAACCTCAGTAGTATTTTAACAAGAAAGTTTATTTTGACACAGTAATCCTTAGGTTTATCATGTCTAAAGGTTCTTAGTCATCCAGGTCATCTTGAAGAAAAGGTTAAAGCATCAGGACTGAGTTTTCAAGGTGAAGATGTTTTGTCTCTAATTCCAAGAGACTTTATCAATTCTAAGATCAACTGGTAAGAGAGCTGTTCACCTGTGAAGATGCCATAGACAACTGCCTGGCCTTCTTAGACATAGATAGTATAATTATGGATGATATCCGCCCATTGGTCACCTATTCACCAATATTGTCATTACGAATGGGCAATAAAATGGCCGTTACATCCGGGCTTTTCGGGTTTTACTCCATAGTAAAACAATAGTTTTTAAGATAGCATAAACCAACGTAATTTTCAAAAATGAACCCCCCCCAGAGTTGTCACGTAGTAAAAACTTAGCTCTAGAGACCGGAGCCATCTTTTGTACCAGACTGTAAACATGAGTTTTACTCTTGTAAAGTCGCCATTGGGTTTCTCCTTATATTTCCGCTTTTGGAGCCTGCCCTCTGGTGGACGGAGGTATATCGCTGTATTTTGCTGTAAAATCACCGTATGGCGGCGCCCTTACACGACGACCATTTAAGAGGTACCATGGGAGAGGCTTGTTCTTAGACTATGCAGTGGTTATTTGTGAGGACAGGACTCTCCAAGTTGAAGTTTATATGAAGCCAACACACACGGATCAATATTTGCCGTTTGATTCCCACCACCCTCTGCAGCACATCAGGACTCTTCAGCACAGAGCACAAGAGGTGCCCACAACCTCAGAAGGTAAACAGAAAGAAGGACAACACATCTGTAAAGCCCTGAGAGACTAGATACCCCAGATGGACATTCAACAAAACTAAGAGGACACAAAAACCAAACAGACAGAAACCAGAGACAAAAGGGAAGGGTGTAGTTATCCCTTATGTTTCTAGTTTATCTGAAAAACTTAAAAAGGATCTTCTACAAAACTCAACATTCCAGTCCACTTTAAACCAGGGAACACTCTGTATCAAAAACTGGTACTCCTAAAGACAAGATCCCCTCGCACAAACAGAGTAATGTAGTTTATGCAGTTCAGTGAAGAATGCAGTGACAGTTGTGTTGGTGAAACAAAACAACAGCTTCACAAGAGGATGTATCAGCACAGAAGAGCCAATCCTGGAGGACCCAAGTCTGCAGTCCACCTCCAACTCAAATAGAAAGGGCATTCCTTTGAGGACAACAATGTCCAAATTTTGACCAGAGGTCAGATGGTTTGAAAGGTGTGAAGGAAGCCATTTTTGTTTAAAATTATTATTATTAATATTATTATTAGTACTACAAGTAAGCACCTAATCAGAAACGCCACTACAAGGATGGACAAGCAGTCAGTCCATATGTGTTAAGCATGACTGACACCCGATAGTGGGTGGGCACTGAGGGCAGTGAAGCGAGGAGAGTTTTTCCGGCTATAATAAAACACTTTAATTGGATTTGTTCATATGCAAGGGAGCTACTTGTATGGATTAGCATATCAATGCTTGCACACAAATCTTATTTTCGAGTGCATTGAGAACTAAGCAGTGCAAAATTAATTCTGCATGATATGCCTTAGGGTTTGGTACGATGTTTTCACTATACAGAGGACACCCTGATTGACAAGAGCAGGCATGTAAGTTATACAGGCTGTGCTCTCAACACAAATATTGTTCTGTTTACACACAAACAGCAGGATCAGTGAATTCAAACCTAGAAAGTTATCAGGGTGCATGACCCTCCCTTAATAATAGCAACAAGGAAATTATAATTGTCAAAATTTGTGTGGATTACCTTCCTCCAATCTTTAAAGAAGTTGTCCCGAAAAACTTCTTTGGTGGTGTACTCATGATCCAACATTTGGGCAAAGAAGAGAGCTACCTCTTCGGCTGCAGGGCTCAGCTTTACTGGTTTACCTGTACACATGCATACAATACATAAGGTAATGCCTTTACACAGAGCTGATTAAGAAAATCTTAAATTACAAGTCGTAAAGCCTAATTAAAATACTGCTGTATTTTTTTTTAAGTTGATAATGACAAACCTGCATTCAAGCCACTACCAAAGGTAAACTTCAAACCAGCACATTAAAACAAAAATAATCAATCACGGCTGAGACCGTTAACCAAAAACAACAATAGAATTATCGTGAGTGTTTCACTTCAAAGAATCTGTCCTTTTGAATAAATTATGCACAACATTATTTCCCATTTCCCAAAAAGTGGAAGTTTGCCTTGTTTTTATAAGAGTTTATATTTTTTTCTGTTATGTAATATACCACATCCAACTGACTATTGTAGTAGAAGTGAACGTTGTCTGGAAGACACTGGTATTCCGGAGGAAAGTATGGGCCTTTGTGTTCCAAGAATTTCCATTTAACACCATCTTCATATTTCTCTTCCTCCCACCTGACACAAAGCAACATGATGAAAGAAACAATTTTACTCTTCAGTTTTCATACAAAAATGTTTGTATTGAGTGTGTATGCATGCTGTGAAGTGGATGGGTATGGTCAGGTCAAAACAAGATGAAAAGCAGCGTTTTCTAACCATCGCCAGCGGTTTAGCTCCTCCTCCTCCTTCTTTTTGATCTTTTGCAGTTTTGCGTCTTCTTTTTCTTCTTTTGTCTTCTTAGGCTTTTTTGAGACTGGGACTAGCTCTCCTTCTTCCTTCTTTACCCTCTAGTGGGAAAAACATGCCAAGATGTGATTTCCAACATGCTTGCTGTTGAATAAATATAACCTCAGAGACTATGTATATACCAAATAAGATTACAGGTTTTAACCTTTTCTGCTTTCTTTTTCTCCTTTTTCTGAGATGCTTTACCATTGTCATCTTCCTGCCTACACCTTTTGGATTTCTTTGAGCTGCACATCATCAGAAAAAAATAAGAAAAGAGCCAAAACTTAAACCGTTTAGTTTTAACTTTTGTATGTCAAAAACAAAAATGGACGTCGTCACCTCGATGTAGTATTAGTTGTTGTAGGACACACTGTAGGTTCTTCTTTAATTCTTTTCCTTTTTAATCCCCTCTTCTTTGAAGTAAAGTCTGCATCCTCTGACTCCTGCTTTACCTGTCCACTACACAAATAAGAAACACCATCATCTTTGTGGGGCTACAGTCCAACACTTTAAAATAATGAGAAACCTTTGGGATCAGCACCAAATAAAGAAATCTTTCTGCAAATTTGCATAAAGCTGCTACATCATTAATATCTTATATCTGTTGCTTACAAATCAAAGTTACATAGTTTTGCTTGAACCAGTTCCAGCACATAATAGAATGTAATTGGTGTTTTAACCAATGTATAATCCAAATTCATTAATAATGTTTCAAAAGTGTATGTGCTGAGTAATAGGTCTTTTATTCTGCAATACATCTATAGGTTCCAGTCTGCCTTTTTTCCTTACAGACCATCAGAGCTATCAAGTATTACACTAACACTCCAATAAGACGGTGCACCCTGGCTGTGACTTGCATAACTGAAGCTGAAGGACCTTCAAAAGGATCATCTTCAACACTTTTCTTTGTCAACTTTTTTTTCTTCATATCAAACTCCTCATCATCTGGTTTTACCTGCGCACTACACAAATAATTTATCACTGACATTTTTAAGAAATGGGTATAGCATGGTTCTTATTGGACACAGAACTTAAATCCAGATCCACCTCTCTTTAATAGCCACACAACACAGAACAAAAAAAGAAAAAACGCTTTTTGCTGAGGACCAAAATAACCCTTCCAATTTACATAGAAAATATTATGATTAAGGCCAAAATGTTCTGTGACCATGATTAATTGCGCATAATTACAGTGATTAGACAACATTACAGTAACAATGATAATGACATAATTACACCATTTGAAAATAAAAATCTAATTGAGCAAAGGCAGGCTTGGATTTTCCAGCATAGGCCAAATTAAGAAAACAAATTTGGGTTTTCACTAGCAGTAATAAATAAGTGTTCACCATCACTTCACATTTAATTATAGAGGATTTACTATAGGGGAATACAGAAATGTAAATTACATTTGCTTTTAATTGTCACACTGCCTTAGCCATTACAAAGTTAAGCACACTGTATATGAGTGAATTGCCTCTGCACTTCAGTGTATTGATTTTGGGCCTGGTTCTTTAGTCTCTAATCATGCATCCAGTATGTGGCTCACAACACTTCCTACAAACAGCACAGCTTTTACATCCCTGTATTAGGTGCAAGGATCCTGATAAGTATAGACAGAACTATACAATTTTTTTGAACTGCTTTATCATAGAAGTGTTACAAGTTGTTATCTGGGTATCAATATTCCTCATTACCACAAAAAGATATTGTTTTGTAATTTCTTTAGAAGTGTACCTACCGTCTAACTTGGATGTGCAGCTAAAGTCTAAGATCCAAACATACAAAGCGTGCAAATTTAATTTGGGTGGCCAACCCAAATTTTATCTTTCATATTGTCAATGTAATTACTTCCACACATTCAGCAAGAGAACTGTCAAACCAGTGTTTTATACATTAGTTCCTAAGGTACGTGAGGCAAAAACTGAAGTCTAAGATACTGTAAAGGCACACTAACTGAACAGGTTGTATTCAGACTAAATCATTAAAAAAGGTTTGTGTATGACAAGTATATCAAATAAAACTTGGTTCTCCTCAACTCTTCTTTTACCCAGAATGTGCACCGACATAGTTGTTCACTCAATATGGAGAGCAGAGTCACAAAGTGTGTGGAAATGAACATGTATTTTGACTCTGCTCCATTAAGCAAAATCCAGAAGCTATACAAAGAGGGTTGGGTCATTGCCGCCGCTGACATTTACGGTCAGTGGTTCTAATAGCCTTACATTTCTTGCCCATTTCTGTTGTCAGACTTAACTTTCCTCCCTGCATGAAACCCACTCAGCTTGCACAGTTACCACCTGAGCCTTTCTAAAAGAAAAACCCTAAAGGGAAACATTAAAAGCCAGAGTTTAGCAAAAGAGTTCCTCTATTGGGCACCTCTTTTAAAATGTCACTCGTTATATTAGGTTGGGCTAAGTCCACGTCTGGGAAATAATCCATTAACAGCTCTATATAGGAAGACTGCTGTGCTGTGAGGTAGATTCGACACAGCAGGCCTTCGGCCAAAGTCTACCATTCTAGTAACCCCCTGCTGAACACCTAGCTACTCAAGACTATGCTTTCTAATTTATTATTTCAACAATAAGCCACAGTTATTTGTCTTAATGTGGGAAGAAATTCAATTTCAGGGAGACAGCTTAACACTTGTATAAAATAGAAATGGATTGTGTTCAGTGACCTTGAACTTCAAAACAAGAATTACTTTCTCATCAAGAAAAACAAAAATTCTCAACTCTCTCTCTACCAATTAATCTCATATAAGCATTTCTTCTGATAAAATTGACTGAAGTGAAGACTCACCTGTTGTCCGATTCCACAGACTCAGTCTTAACCTTGACAGAAGACAAAGAAACACACACAGACTTATGCAATAATATCTAGACTAACACTATAATTTTCATAAACAATCTTGAACATCAACATAAAATCAAGGGTAATGTCTTCCAGGACATTTATACAATGTTTACCCTCAATTTTCTCAGCCATGTAAACTATATTTGAAAGCAGAGAGGGAAGAAAAAAATAAACAGTTTTTGACAAGAAATAAATTGTGTTTAACAGTATGTAGCCTTTTGGCAGCGTTGCAGGAGTTTACAAAAAAGTGGTTGCTCATATTGTAGCCATCACAGTACAGGACTTTTACTGTGTTATTTAAACACAAGCTAGCTTCAGAGAAAGGACCAGTGTGTGGGACATCAATGCGTTTGTAAGGCAAAATCAAAATGAAAAATCTGTTTCTGACATTTCAGAACATTTCAAAAAGAGAATTACAAATGGCTGTTTTGAGGAAATAGGGGGCCATATCAAGTCAAAACTATATTTGCAATCTCATTTTGCTGAAAGCCTGTGGCACACTGCACGACCAACATGTCAGATTCCCTGAACCTCCCCTTTAGGGCATTTTTTAAAAGCTCAGTTTAACTGGACTTTTACAGTATAACTGGAGATAAAATGAAAAATAAAAATATAGAAAATACAATGAGGGAACAGCAGAAACTGCAAGAGCCCTGTTGACACGTTTTAAATATCAAAACACCCAGAAACAGGTGGCTGCACAGGAGACATCTACCACAGCATAGCTATAAAATGTTGGCATACAAAACATGAAATACATGATTGTGCATTTAATTATCTGTGACTTCCTGCATCTGGCTGTGTCAAAACTTATCACCATGTGTGCTTTCACACAAATTAACTGAATCTGTTTGATCTGGACTGCAATCACCTCTTTTTGCCATACCAAAGAGCAGCTGTTTGGTCCAAACCACTGGAAGTTTCACATGTGAAAATTTGGTTCAGAGCAAGCAGTAAAGTCCCAAAGTCAGGACCAAACAGCACAGGTGTGTTACAATATTTCCATAACTACAGGATTATGGAATGGAAATAAAGTGTAAAGGAAGAAGAAAAGACCAGCAAGAGAAATGTTTTATATTCCTCATTTAAACTGACAAAAGCATTAAGCCCAGTTTAATAAAGAGGCAGGAAAAGGAATTGAGTACATTACCTTTTTCTGAGCCTTTCCATTTTCAATCTTCTCAGGAGATTTAGTTGAGTTTGCACTTCAGAATAGGACATGAGGAGAACATGCTGGTTAGAGTTAGTATGTTGAGCGCACAACCAGATGGAGAAATTTTGAACAGTATACATCACTCAGAGGCCCTTTTAAAAAAAGAGAATGAGCTGCAGTTTATTTGTGTATAATGTTAAACAAAGAGACCACATAAATGGTTTAGATGTTCGTTTCTGTGCGATAAATGAAATACACAAGTTGAACCTGCTGAAACATATTGACAATACAGCTCCACTTCACAATAATAAGGAAAACAATGGAGCAAAGCCATTTACATCACTTCTTGCAGTTACAAAAAAATAAATAAAAAAATAAATAAATAAAAACACTCAATTCCGAAAAAAAATTGTAAAACTCAAATAAAAACGCAATGCAATGTTTTGTAAATCCTTAAACACGTCAGCAACATGACCTCTTTCTAAAATTCTCCTTTTAAACCAAAAGTCTTAAACCTAATTTAGGGCTGTTTGATTATAGAAAAAAAGAAAATTATATATAAAATTCATATCATATCACAATTATGCATTGAAATATGTTGGATTAATTGAACAGAGAATTCTCCTTTTAATATATTCAAACGTATAAAATAATATATATTATTTTAATATTTAAGATCAACAATGTAGTGCACTTTCACAATCTCATGGAAAACAAGTGCAGACACCTTTGTGTTGCAAATCTTACACATAACGTGCAAAAGGGAATGCGACTAAATCTTTTGTTTTTTCTTGATTACAAAAGTTTTGTGATGGTTGGGACCCGTAAAAATAAAAATGACATCAAGACCGATAACATTTGCAAGATGGAAAACTACAGTACTTGAGATGAGATTAATACAATTTTAGAAAAAATCCTTGTCCAAAGTGAACTAATTAACTTCACTTTTCATTACACTGGTTTAATCAAGTGTAATAGAAATGGAAACATTTTTAGGCTAATTTTAGCATTCTAATCACACACTGTTTACAAATGTCAGCAGACAGACAAGGGGTGTACCTTGACGGGGTGAACACCTTTACGTACAGTTTGACCTTTCCACCAGCCTCCCACATAATTAACCTACATTTATTTGAAAATTTTTTACACCTTTTTACTGCTGTGAATGGCGATTATTTCTTTACCAATTTTTGTTCCTAGACTTGAAGATGAGGAGGATAAGTTGATTCTTAAACAGTAACTCATTCAGTCTGTCATAAAATAACACAAGGCTAGTCAGAGAAAAGCTGTCTGCTCTTCCATTTCTAGCACATGCAGGTGTCTATTCATCTTGCTGCTCTCATCAATTATACAAGCCAGTGACAGATCACTCTGCATTCATTTGTCTGCTTACATATGCATGGTGATAAACGCATCAAAGTAAATACATTTATTCAAAAGAAGATAGAGTACCCACTGTAGTCTGTAGGCTACTACAGGTCAAAAGCTTTCTGTCAGCTAAAGTTTGAGGTTAAAACAGAGAGAGCCATATGGAGTTTTGAAAATTAACTAAGCTATATATTCACACTGCTGTTGAAAAGCAAGCCCTGGTGTGACTTGTGCATTGATGTTGAACATATGTTGGTTGTGACGCTGTTGCTCATAAACGTATTCACGGAAAGGCATGCCACCATGACAATTGTGACAGGAACTTAAACAGCCGGCTTATTTGATAAATGGCACTTGACTTGCAATTGACGGAATAATGATTAAGTACTAGCTAAACAGTATCTGTCAGCAAATAATTTTCCCATCAGCCGTTTTTCAGACTTTCTCACCTTTTCTTAATCGTGTCTCCACCGGCGACGGCGCTTTCATGACCATTCAGCCTTTTCAGTTTTGTCGATTTGTGCTTGGCCTTGTCTTCACCTTTAGTGTCTTTCTCTCTTCCCATTTCTCACATGTAATAAAAATATAACACAAACGTTTTTGAAACCAAACTAAAATAACTGAAATACATGTTTACGCGATAGTTAGAAATTTCGCGTTCAGCAATTACCAATAAATAGCTGCTTTAGCAAATACCAACAGAAACGTGGCCTAGCGAGCTAACGGAGATTAAAATTAAATTCTTACAGAACAATCGTTCAGATGGACACATACAACAAGTTAGCTGGTCAACAGTGGCAATACATGTGCATGTATCTTTTAAAATACCGACTTGCCAGGAATTTGAACGACTTAACAGAAATCGCTCAGTCAGTCCAGGCTAACCCAGCGAGTTGCGTGCACCGCCACCGAGATCTTTCTGGCGTGCTTCCAACTGAATACTGATTGGCTGGGGAAGTTGCCAGGTTTGCCAGTACTCCGACTCCAAAAAGTGGTTCTAAAGGCCTGATCCAATTTCCAAGTTTTATCTATTTAAGACATTGTGAATGCAAAAAAATAAACTAATTTCTGCTTATAAGTCACATGATTTTTTCCACAGGTGTTTAACCTAATGCACATTGATTTACTTCCAAACGATATTACACACATCAAAAAGACATCAGCTTTCTGAGAAAAAAGAACCGACTATGACCAAAAAAGCGCCTGCTGGGAATTTGGTGAGACGCTGTGATTTATTCACAGTGCAGGTCCTGTTTCCAGTCCCCATCCGTTCGGTTCATAATTTTTATAGGCCTACCTAAATGTAGCACTTTGGAATATTAAACTTTTGGCAATGCATACATAATGTCTCGCACTGTTCTAACTTATTCAGTAGTTAATATTCCATTGTGTTAATGTGTATATTAACCTCTATTAAGAGGATATCAGCGCCTTTGAAGCAACATTTTTTTATTACTTTTGCCACTGAAATAATTGGGTGGTTGTTATAAATTATATTGTTATCATCATCAAGCTTGACCATAGGTGTGCAGTGTAAAGTGGTGTACAGTATGACTCACCTCATCTATAAACAAACCAAACCTGCAGAAGAGTATATAAGTGTGTGTAAAAATCATACGACACTGTCTGCAGATGTACTCATCATCCGTCAGATTCTCATTGATGAAATGCCTAAGATAATTAAATGTATTACACACAGTGAGGTTATTTCCACATAGTGCAAACAAATGACATTTTAAGCATTTATCATTTTTAGTTCTACAGATCATTATGGTACTCTTACTGGCATTATATTTTATATTCCAGATCATAAGCAGAGCAAACATTTAGAAGCTCCTGGAGACCACTAGAACTGAGTACAACAGGATCTGCATACATAATTTGATTTATAAGAGTAAAACAATTTAGACAGCCAGTGTTACAAGCATTCATCCATATAAAGATTAAAATGAATTGGTGATGGGGCAGATAGTAATTATACATTCAGTTGTTACATTATTATTTTATGTTTTAATTTTATAGGATGACAAATTCTTTACCAAATAACAACAAAAATATAGATAAAAAATAATTTGAGGGACTCCACTCGATGTTTGAAGTAGTCACTGTCACTTTAAGGCACCCGGAAGTTATTCCTTTCTCTGTTTGGTGTTCAATCAATGCTAAGAGAGCTGCTGTGCACTGTGTGAACATGATAACTCAGCGCCTTATATTGGCGTTTCGTAGCAGTACAAGGTGTTGGCGACATCGGGCGTTGCTCAAAGCTTCTGTGGGGGTCTCGCAGCTCGGTGCCTGGCCCGGCTTCTCGGCATCTGTTCGCGGCGGTGCCTCGGTCATGGAGGAAATACTGTCCAGAGTCGTTGCACCTTTACCCACATATGAAACCAGAGATAAGGCACCCCCTCCTTTTGAGTCCAATAGTTTGGAGTTTATGAATTTCTACAGAAGTCTGGAAATAGAAGATAAGCTCAGTTTTCTAACAAAGCTGTCACAAGACTTCGGGGTGGACCACAAAAGTGTGTCAGAGCTCGCGTTGAAGCTTTCGGACGCTCAATTTCGAGACTTGGCGACCATTTTGCAAGTTGAAGACCGGCTACGATACAGTTTAACCCCTCGTTACAAACAGCTTCTAAATCATATCAGCAGAGTTGAGGGGGGAGTCAAGTTTTTGGTGGACCTCCGAACGGACGTGCTCGAAATAATTTCATCTAAAGCTAGTGAAAGCCCACAAATCAGGGTAAATGCATTTGTTTACATTTTCTACGGGTACTCGTGTGTGTCAACTAGTGCCAGTTGCGTGTAGCTCACTATTTATATAGTCATTGTGTTCAACCTTTGCCCACAATGTAAACAAAAAACGAATCTGGATTTATCCTACATCTGTCAACCCAAAACACCCCCACACTGCACCCCATCACAAGGTCAATATTTTTGCAGCTTTAATGACACTGACCTTTTCCCCACTTTACACCCACCTCACTCTAAACGAGATTATATTTAGATAAGACATGTTGCCCTTATTCTAGCTTATGAAATTTTCCATGAGGTAAAGGAGACAGCTGGGTGGCAAAAAGAAAATACTGCTGGCAGCAATGCCAGTCTTATAGAACCAGTTAACCAGGCTTTCAGGCAGTAATTAGTAAACTACAAACATTAACTATCGACTTTTTAAAGTGCATTTTTGCATCCTAAATATAGCCTAGCCCCATTTTCAATTAAAACTGATGGCAACTTACATTTTACTGGTGTCATAATGTATATGCAAAGTTTGAATTAATGGTTTGCCTTTACTTTTTGTGATTCAGTTCAGCATACTGATTATATGTGACAAATTTGTTCTGTATTTGCATCTTCAGATTGGAGTCTTGCTTCTAATCTTGATACTATTAAGCTTTTCAGCACTGTTTACATTTCTGACTGTCACTCTTTTCTTTTTTTAGGCACTTCCTTTTTTTTATATTAAAATTGAAGTTTCTTTGTTTGCTTAAGCTTGCTGTGGCGATGGTCAGTGTGCACGGACTTCATAAATGACAATCACATTAGGCAGCTGGCCAGTATAATATTAATATGCTAATTTTATCCGCACTCGTCTGACTATGCAATCAAAGTGTAATCCAAGCAATTTGACCAGCAAATAGAAAAATGCAGGTTATTTTTGACTTGCTCATAGTGGCTTGATCAGAACTTGAATCCTAATTGGCAACAATGCAGTTCTTCAGTCTAGTCCAAGTATGTAGAGCTTAGCTGCGGATTTGTCATTTCTATGTTTAACAATAAAAAGTAATCTCTAGAGGTTTCAGTAAAATCAGCTAACTTCATATAAAGAAAATACTCATCATTATACTTTTTTATTTCCTCTTATGTGCTGCTTAAAAACTGCAAAGATCAAACAAAACAAATACTTCTCCAAATTAAATCATATACTGACTATATGCAGATTTGAATGAATGTCTTTATGATCTAGAGTATATAATGGTCAAAAAACTAGCCTATGTCTCCCTCTTTTAACCTCACATAGTCTTGGTTTATGATTTCAAATCCACTTTTCTATTGCCCAGAGGAGGTCCAGGCTCTGCTCTTTTGCTCAATACCCATTGTATTCCTGCTGAGAAGTGGTAGAGCTGCATTTAATCTCAATAACGTCAGCCCGCTGAGACCTTTTGTAGCTTAAAAAGGTCTAAGCTACCTAGAGAGTTCTACTCAGCGCTTTCCACCTCTGTCTTGGTGGTGCATAGCAATCTTTGCTTGTTATTGCTCGAATTGATTGAGCTGTAAGAAAGGTCATGGTAAATATGAAGCTTTTTAGAACATGTATTGATAGTACCAGCACAATAAAAATGTGCTAGTAATAAAAAAGCACAGACAAAAAAAAAAAAAAACATTTCTGGTTCAATAAGCATTTTACAGTTTTAATTTAATTAATATTACTCACTCTTTTTTCCTAATTTACAAATGAATGTGCCTCCCTATTCTTTGTCATTTTTTTCTACAGGTCTTTTATTTGTTTTACCTAAATTTTAGACAAAGAAGATAAAAGATGTAATATAATTTCTGTTGGCTTTCTTTTGTGCATTACTCTGTTTTACTAGTCCTATTTAATGTTAGTTGTGCTAAACTGGCAGTATATGTTCCTAGCAGACTGACGTGTATATGAAACCTAGTGGGCTAAAGGTCCTGGCACAGTCTCTGCTGCTCCAAATAGTCACTGCAAGTCAGACTAGTGGCATTCCCATTTCTTTCTTTTCCTCTGAGTTTGTGTAACCAGGGACTCTGAATGCTAGGCCCTAACATTTCAAAAGACTTCCATCTTCTGCGAGGTCAAAGGAATGTGCATGTCTACTTGGCCTTGCTTTTGTGTGGGTGAGAATTGGCTACCCAAGGCAGAGGCTGCACTCTCATGGGTTGTTGATTCACTGTATTTTCTACTGAAAGCACAGACTTGGGATTATCAACCATCATAGATTATTTTACCCAAGGCTTGCAAAGCCAGAAGAAAATGGGAAATGCACATATTGTGAGAGAAAAGAAAAATGTGATTAAAGTTTAGTTGAAGTTTTTGGGGCTATTTTAGATGTGCTTTTTAAAAGTTTTGTAGTGTGAACCCTTTTAACTTTCAAGGGGCTATTGCATAACATACTTTTTTTAGGGTTTCTCATGCAAACATTTTGCCAGTGGCATTTCTTTTCACTGTGAGTACACTGGAGCTGGTTGGTGTGAGCTATTATTATTATATTATTATTATTATGACAGGTTCATATAAAAGTAAACCTAAAAGTCTTGAAGAAATTGAAGTTACTCTATGGAACTACCAATATCTGGTCAATTTCTATTTGTGTGTGGACCCTACTTGCTTGTTTGTGTGTTTGCAAGAGATTTGCTTTAAATGAAGTTTGACCTTTATGGGAGGATAGGCCTGCTTTGAAATGGCAAGTTGTTTATTGAGGTGCCTCCACGACACCCATTGTAAGCTCAAACAAATCATTCCTCATAATGTGAAAACATCCAAACAGCATACAGCCACCCAGAGGACTGTGCATCCCACAGTGTGCACAATATGCTTTGGAATTGATCCTCGACCACACACCAGCGTGGGCAACTTTGCTGTCAGGCAAAAGCATGTCATTGCTCAGAATAAAAGTAGTACGCAAATACCTGACGAATACCTTCAAGATGTTCTTTCTAGATGTAAATCTGTAACTATGTATACATTTCTACAGCCTTCACATTCTTCTTCGTACTGTGCACATTATTTTGAGGCATGTCCGTTTTGTAGTCAGATACAAAACTTGACCTGTCGGCACTCACCTTGCAGAGCAGCTCTCTTCAACTGAATGTTTTTTTTAATCATCATTTTGATGTGAATGTTAACTCTTACCATTTCTTCTTTCACATGCAGGATCTCAATGGCACTCTGAAAAGCCTGCTGTCTGAGTGGTTCTCAGTGGGCCTGTTAAAACTAGAGAGAATCACCTGGCAGTCTCCCTGTGATATTCTGCAGAAAATCAGCCAGTAAGGCCATTAACACACTCACATCACACTTCTGTTGAGCTGGTTTAACATTAGTATTGTGTGTAAAAGTAAGATAGAACAATATTTAAGATAAGACACAAAATATTTTATTCTTCCCACCTTGTTTATTGTACCGTATTGTTTTCCATTCCCCACTGATTGTCTGATTGTAAACAGTCCAAGACCTAAGATAACTATCTATGATAGCCGTAAAAGGCAGCCCATCCACCAGTCACCATGGTAACAGAATTATGTCTTTTCCCAGGTATGAAGCAGTGCACCCTGTAAGGAACTGGACTGACCTGAAACGCAGAGTGGGGCCGTGTCGTCGCTGTTATGCCTTCACACATGCTGCCATGCCTGGAGAACCACTGGTCGTACTTCACGTAGCCCTGACCGAAGAGATCTCAGACAACATCCAAGTAAGAAGTTACAATCTCAGGTTGGTTTATAGCTCTGTCTCGCTTTATTACACCTTTGAGGGTACTTAAACATCCTCGATTTACTGGTTTGTACCCACTCCCAGCTGACAAATAGATTATTGCACTGAGAACAAAAACAATACGACCTTTAAACTGTGAATTCCTCTGGGAGCAACCTCTGTGTGGATTTCTTTTCTTGACATTTAAACTGTCTTTAACATTGCTGAAATTTAAAGACAGACCTTTTCTGTGAGAAGTTCTCCCTATGTTACTGTGGGTTCTCTCCATATACTCCGGCTCTCTCCCACGGCCCAAAATGTATAGGTTAATTGGCAATTCTAAAGTATCCCATTGAATAAACTTGAGAGTGAGTGGTTGTCTGTCAGTCTTTAAGTGTCAGCACTGGAAATTGTCCAGGGTGTACCCCGCATTTTCCCGAAGAAAAAAAAAAGTTAAGTTGAACAATACGTATGTACGATTATTTACCAGTAGCTCTTTAAAGCTTTGCAAGATTTAAAATGTTGATTTTTTTCTCAGGGAATTGTGCGGGAGTTTGCCACCCTGGAGTCAGAGGAGGATGTCAATAAAATAAATGCAGCTGTCTTCTACTCCATCACTTCCACTCAGGCCGGTCTACAAGGGGTTGAGCTGGGCAACTACCTCATCAAGAGGGTAGTGCGGGAACTACAGGTAGGTGAAGGAAGTGGTCACTATGTAGCGCAGAGATCCGACAGCTAGAAACAAAAAAGAGCCCTGCATTGCTTTTGAAATGTTTTAGAACCAAATTTACAAATTAATGTGAGGCATGAGCTATTAACAATATGCAAATTTTAAACATAGCCAATTATTTCATTTGAGTAATGACAACCTACTATGAGTATCAATTCACAAATTAGGACAGAACAAAAATACACACTGCACCACCTGATGAGGGTGCACAGGTGTAGCCTCAATATCAACCAAATATTACAATTTTAATTACACGGCTTTTTTTAATCTCATGGTTAAGGCAGTGGCTGAATTTATACATTGCACTGTCTTTACCATAACTTATAAATACATCATTTATCATGCACAAACCATCAATTTAAAGTTTGAATGAATACCTAGCTAAGGCCTACATAACTACAATAATTTATAGTAAGTTAAATGCAAGTCTAACTCCCAACTATTACAGGAGCAATTAAGCCTTACTTAGGATTAACAATATGTTAGAATTATGTACCTGTGGATCCACAAAGAGTTGTATAGCTCTGATGGAACATTATTAGTGACCTCAGTGACCTCTGGCAGCTTGTTTACCTGAGAGCAAATTTGACCTCGACATTGCTTTTTCCATTGTTGTATTTTTACTCTTGTACATTTGTACTATTCTAAACTGCTCTTTATTGCTTCACATATACTGATTGAGCTGTTTACTGTGGAGCACTTCACACTGCACTTGTTAAATAATAGCATTATTGAAAGGAACATCAAAAGTCACTCTAGCCAAGAGATGGGAAATAGATTTTTTTTTATCCTCAATAAAATGCTTTGTTATTCAGGGCAGCTATGATTGCAGCAAACATTTTACTTAGTAGTGTTTTTTATTGAGAGCCACTTGCAGCTGGCTGAAGCTTATGCGATATTTTGTGTTTTCCACTGTGGCCAGAATGAAAACTTAACATAGAGTTTTTATCTTCCCTAGTGCAATACAATCATAAAAAATTCTTTATATAGTGGTATTTTAAGCCTTAGTAATACTATCTTTGGTAATTAAAGCAAGCCATCTCCTCACTTTGATGGCGTTTTCTGATCATTTTACTCAGCCCACTAGTGCATACATGTTTTATGAGCCTAATGGGATGGAACCCCTGGCCCCCCATGTAGGTATATTTCCCTTAAGACAGAACGGGGACTTGTATCCCTTAGAGGATCGGGCTTTGTGAAAGGTTTTTATCTTATGCAAATGGGGAAGACTAGAGCATTGCGGCCACAAGGGGAACACTGTGATGATGGAGAGATGATCGAGTGTAAAAGAAAAGGTCACAGTGATGATTTAAGGTGAAAGGAGGTGGCCTAGCTTGTCTTTGTGGATTAGACCCCAGAGTGCTGTTCTGGCGTGACAACTTTTCTTTTTACTAGTTCTTCAATACTATTTTGGAAACCTTGTGTCCTAGGCTGTTCAGTATTAACACATGTGCTTCAAGGGGTAAAAAGTAATGGTTGAAGTCAACAAAGGATGACTCTGCAGATTGAGATGGTGCACAAAGGGGGAGACCCAGCAAGAGAAAAGGTTTGATTTTTGAAGTGTAGGTAGGGCAAAATCAAGGCAAGGGTAAAGGAAAACAATGTTGCGCCGAGAGGCATACAGACACTGGCTTGTCCCTCCAGGGGTTGTCTTGACACTTCCCACTTTCATCTATAGCCTTTCACTCCCTTGCCTGCCACATCATTCTGTCATTTGTCAAACCAGACACCGGAAGATAGGCAGAGAGAGAGGGAAACACAGGCAGGCTTTTTAATGTAGTGGAGTGGAAGTGAACCGCTGAGATTTGAAAAGAGAGGGGTGGCTTTTTAAAGGTGAAAGTACAAGGGACTGGGGTAGAGAGAGGTCTGTCTCCATCAGCCGGGAAGAATCTTGGGGTTGATTTGGAATTCACCTGTGAGCAGCGAAAGGCATGAGCAAAAGCAACACAAGAGTCTGTTTGGTGTCAGGATTTTGAGTGGTTGAGGTTTAGCTCTGAAAGTGTAACAATGCATTTTGTATTCAGTTGCCTCTGTAAGCTGTCCCTTTCCTAGTCATATTTTATTTACACTTTCCTGTGTACACTATGACATGGATTTTTTTTAACTACATACTACAGTTACATTTTGTGGTTTGGGTATTTATGTAGTTGCATGTTATTACAGTTTGTTACACAGTGTGTTACATTGTAAATACTATGTAAGTGAAGGGTAAAATAAAGTGTTGCCAAATTTTCTTTATTACTGAGTCGCATAAAGACCCACTGTAGTTTGAACAAGTAAAGATTAATTTTAGAGATCATTAAAATTAAAAAAATTTTAAAAGACAAGTCACTCTTATAAACTATTCAATTAAGTCAATTTAATTCTACCCAGTTTAATTGTAGGGATTATCTAGTTATTATAAAAGAGTATATGTGAGATATATGTAGCTACATACATTACATGATAAACATTTAGTATATAGTATATCAAGATGTATGGTTCAGACATCTCGCATTATAGTATTGGTTAACACTGAAAAAAGACAGAAGTCTAAAACAATTAACAGCTAAAACAGGTATTAGGTAAAAATGGATTTTAAACTTATTTGAACCCCTCTTTTTCCAGAGTGAGTTTCCACACATGTCCCTGTTCTCCAGCCTGTCCCCCATTCCTGGCTTCACGTCGTGGCTGCAGGGCCTGTTGAGCAAGTGCCGGAAGGAGGGCCGTGGCTTAGACCTTCTCTCAGAGCAGGAGTGGAGGGAGGTGGAGCAGGCCACAGACTCCCCCCCAGGAATGGCAGCCATCGACGCCCTGCGGAAACTCATTGGCACAAGCGAATGGATGCACTCTGAGAAGTTCCGTCTAGTCCTGGAGCCTGTTCTTATGCGACTGTGTGCATGGTACCTCTATGGGGAAAAGAGGAGAGGCTACGCCCTGAATCCTGTGGCTAACTTTCATCTGCAAAATGGAGCGACAATGTGGAGGCTGAACTGGCACGCAGACACGAGCCCCAGGGGCGTGGCAAACTCCTGCGGCATTATGGTGAACTATCGCTATTTTCTGAATGAGACGTCCCAGAACAGTGCACTTTACCTTCAGAATAAGGTCATTACAGCATCAGAGCAGGTGTTGAGCCTGGTGTCCCAGTTTCAGAAGAATAGCAAGTTGTGATAATAAAAAAAGTTACAGTTACCCATTAAAAATAACTTCAGTTGATTTTGCTTATACTATTTGGCTATATGTAAAACAATTTTAAATCCCAGAACCCAGAATTGCTTTGTCCACACAAAATACAATGAAAGAATAAATTAAGAGAATAAATAATGCTTTTTGTGGGTAATTTAATTTGTTGTACCTGTTTTTTTTCCCTATAGACCATAATGTAAATCTTTTGGTTTTTATATCATGGACTAGCTACTATGCTAAATTCAGCTAAAAATAAATTATAATGATGATCTTGAGGTACTCTCCCACCTTTGAGCCCACTGGTTAGAAAGGATAGCAGCAGGTAAATCATAAGACATGTACAAGGCATGCACTTGGAAATAAACATAGAAGGCTTTTGTAGCACATGCACCGAAGAATCTTTTCAGTTTAAACACACCGTTTTATTGCTTAAAGAATAACAAGTTTCATATTGGCTATACTTACAGTATATTTAAATTACTGCATCTTTTTCACCAGGTTGTTTTCTGTTCTTTTTAGAGTGCATTTTGTTGTGTTCAGATACAAATCATTGAATTTGATAAAAGTGTTTAATCTGTTTCATTATTGGCACTTATGATTTCACAGAAAACTTGAAATGGCTTCAGAGGCATGGCTTAATAGACATCATTACTAACTCAATTTGGAACACTTTCCTCATGTTGTTGTTGTATCCCATTCTCTGCACACAGTGTATAGGTTGGACGTTTTGCCTCATTGGATCTCTGGTCAGAGCTGTGTGAAATTGTGTAAGTGCCTCCAAGACTGAGACGGGAGCTAATGAAGCACAGGGCGACTATCAATGTTGCATTATGTTTCCTGATAACAGTGTGAAGGAGTGCAGCTACTGGAATAAACAATTTGGTGATCCTGTAATTTGGCTTAGTTGTCTCACTGCTGGGAGGCTATTCATTTAATTTACCCCTACCTTGTTTTCAGGGGGTCTTTTAATATATGAAAACCGTTGCATTTGGGCATTTCAAGGTCTCGAATTTGACATTCTTGTTTTTGTGTCCAATAAATGGAGCCCAAAGCTGTCATGAAAAGGCAAAAAATATGCTTCCAAAAACAGCCTTTGCCATTTTTGAGTTAGTGTGACAGCCATTTATACCAGTTTAAAGGTTTCATCATAACCCTGGTCTCAGAATTCTTTGATCTAAGTTCAAGTCCAGCTTAATCATTCTTCAGGTTCAAGCGGCTGTCACGACACTCTTTCCCATGCAGCATAAGTAGGCTGTAGTGTTGATAAATTAAGGGTGAAATAGCTGTAACATTACTGGTTTCAAATCAGGTGAAAAGGTGGGCATCATTTCACTTTGTTGTAGCCGTTGTAGCTGGATGTTTGTTGTTCGATTCCTGCTCCCCTCAGTTCAGTGTCCTGCACTGGTGAATGAACCTGTGGAGAGGTGTGTAAGGCAGCCCCCCCTCTCTGTCTGCCCCAGATGTGAGTGACTAAGAAGAGTACATTATATCAATGCACACCATTTACCATAATAAAAATTAAAACAGTTTGAAATTACACTCTATGGTCCGCACATACAATAATTGTATATACTGTAGGTAATAGGCCTGCACTAACTACACCAAAGTATCACATACAACCTTGTTTATTGTATTTCTCTACATCTCACTCTGTCCTCTAGTCAATAAATAAATAAATAAAACTCATACAAAATTAAATAACTAATCTAAGGCTCATATCTTATAAGCTATACTACCCCCTTTAACCATGAGTCATGTTTTTGTGCAAATCATTTCAGCTCATTGATACCAGTTGTGTTCCCTTGTCCCATCTTTCCGTTTCTGTTATCTACACATACATACACAGACTAGACTGATCTTCCTAAAGAGCCTTCGCTTATGTTGTAACTGTAACCGGTACAGGTGCCAAGCAGAGCTCACACCCCACTGTTGTGAAATAATACATCACAGCAAGTTGACTGTGAAATTGCATTTTATCTCTCAGAGGACTCAAACTTTCTTTTCACTTTTTTTTAACACCTCTTTTGCGCCGCCACCACCAAAAACCCACCCTCCTCCCATTCTTGCAGTGCCGCTGTGTGTCCTAGAAACTAATGGAGTGAGAAATAAAGTTAAAGCAAATGGCCAGATTGATGGCACAGAGTTGTGAAGAAGAAGGAGGGGAATAAAGAAGCATAAAGAGGACAGTTGTTTAAAGGATGCCCTTGAGAGACACTCCCTGGAGTTATTGAACACAGGGACAAACCTCTGTGTGTGTGTGGGATGTACGCTGTCGTACATCACACAGTGAAGAAATACGGCATGCTTGGCTTAAGGTTGCCATAGAAACAATGTGACATAGTCTACACCTACACAGCTTTTCTGTCACCTTATCCAAAAAAGGGCATTGTAACTGACCAGCGACATGACAAGTGAGTCTCAAAATTACACTTGCCTGTCTCAATACAGAAGCCATACTTATTATTAGAATAATATAAAATAAGAAAACCAATGTAACTACCAGATATGTCAAAAAAAAGTTTGTGTTTACATAATCCACCATGCTACTACGGAAAGAGAGATAAAGCAACCATTAAATCAGCTTTTACTTTCATGTACTTTTTCCACACATGCAAAACATTGTGGTGGTGGGGGCAGTAGTACAAGCAAAGACACCCAGACTTCCCTTCTCCTTAAACACTTCCTCCAGCTCTTCCGGAGGAATACCGAGGCGTCCCCAGGCCAGCCCGAGAGACATAGTCATAGTGGTACATGCCCAGAACAAGTCCCCCAGGGAGGCGTCCGGGAGGCATCTGGAACAGAGTGACCGAGCTCCTCACCATATCTTTAGGGGAGTGCCCACCCACTCTGCGGAGAAAACTTATTTTGGCCGCCTGTATCCGGGATCTTGTCCTTTCGGTCATGACCCAGAGCTCATGACCATAGGTGAGAGTAGGAACATAGATTGACCTATAAATCAAGAACTTTGCCTTGCAGCTCAGCTTCTTCTTCATCACAGACCGGTACATCAACTGCATTACTGCAGAAGCTGTGCCAATCTGCCTGTCACCGTCCTCCTGTTCCATCCTTGCCTCACTCATGAATAAGACCCCAAGATCAGGTCACTCTGCACTGGCCCGTAAGCACAAACAACAGTGAGAGACCTGTCCCCAACCCGAAGGCAGGGAAGCGACCCTCTCGTTCACCGGGGTGAACTCCACTTGGCGGCTGAGCTGGGGGGCAATGAGCAAGCCCACACCAGCCCGCCGCCTCTCACCACAGGTAGCGCCAGAGTAGTAGAGTCCAGCCTCTCGAGGAGTTGGGTTCCAGAGCCCAGACTGTGATTGGAGGTGAGCCCGACTATCTCTAGTTGGTATCTCTCAACCTCCTGCACAAGCTCAGGCTCCTTCCCTGCCAGCGAGGTGACATTCCATGTCCCTAGTGCCGGATTCTCCGGGGATTTGGTTGCCGAGGCCCTCGCTTTCAATTGCTCACAATTTACAATGCACCGGGCCCTTATGATCCCTCCTGCAGGTGGTGTGGTCATGGGAGGTCGGCCCCACATTGCTTCTTACTTACCCCACGCCACCGGGCTCCAGGGTTTATACTTGATTACATTTGATCACCCTGTTAATATGTTATATGTGATAAATTACGCATCATTTATGCACATTATTATAAATGAAGCCAATGGTGTTTAAAGGGTTTGTGTGGAGACCGGACAGCTGGAGATCAGAAGAATAGAGTGGCCATAATAACAGTTCAATATTCTGTAAATCATTGTATTCAAGACAAACAATAAACAATGAGCCAACACTCAATGTTGCAGTACTTTGTCCCAAAAACCTAGACAATTAAATGGAACTTCTTGTTATTTTTGTATTCATGTTGTGGCTTTTGTACGTCTGTATTTTATTGAGCCTTCTGGGCCATCCATGCAAAATACATAACAGTGTTAGAGTGAAATTAATGGCTTTTTAAGTGTGTGATATTTTCTATGACTACAAAGACAAATAGCACAAGGAAAAGCAGCTTTAGCTCTGAAAAGTGATTCATGGACACAATGTATAAATGCCACAACTTTCTTTAGAGGGAGCTTCTCTCTAGTTTTAATCAGTTGGATCTGATGGAAAGGCTTTTAATTGTTTTAAAAGTGCTCTATTACTCCAAAGTGCTGATTAGGTTCTGTTTTCGTGTATTAAATGGTGTTAATTAAACAGGTTGTAGAGGAAGTATCTCTAACAAAGGCAGAGTTTGGTGACGTGAAAAATCTATGCTCAAATGGCAGTAAAATTGGATTTCTACATTAGAGCTTTTTGTCGACACCAGCTGCCATAGCACAAATTAAACAGCGAATATTCTGGTCACCACTGATTCTTCTGCAGTTGAGCGGTGTGTGGCCAGTCTTTCTTCATTTGTATCCAATCAGATGATAGTTTTGTCACAATTTCAGTTCAGTACATGTTGATAATGGATTCCCAGCCAAGTTCAATATTGTACACGTACGTTGTCAGACACGTCTCAGTCCCTTCCTTCCCGGATGTAAAAGCTGGACAAGACATAATTACAATTGATTAGAAAATGTCTGCAGCAGATTTTGCTCCTCATCTAAAAATAATTCAGTAATTCTTTGGATTTTTTTTTAGACTGTTAGGAAAGAGAGTAAAGGCTGTGTTTCACATTTTTGTGGCATATTGTGAGGAAATTGCTTTACAAATGAAGCTAATCCATTTTTTACAGATCTTAGTGTCCCCAAAAGCCAGAGAAGGGTTGAAAGTGGAGGCCATGACATTGTCTAATTCGTATCTAATTGCTGAGATAGAAAATAATTTTGTTCCATCGATGGGACATTTATGTGGAAAACAATCAAATGAAGAGTGTGCATATATCACTATAGCCTTGCCTAGGTCCAATCAGTCTTTTATTTTTTATTTTTTATCACAAATTAGTTTGTCTTTGGTAAACACATTCAACATCTCCTAAAGCCCATTGGAGAACTATTATCTGGAATTTATTTGAAAGATGGAACATCTTATCTGTAATATTTTGTGTGATTAGTTTTTCAAAGTCCTGTTTCAATCATTTAACATTTGCATTCCACGACCATTTTTTTACTGAATGTTCTGTTTGTATTAATGGCATATAGAGTACAAGGATTGGCTCACGCACTGAGTCTGCCATTGTTGGTTTCAAAAGACAATACAGCAAAATGAATTGAACAAACACTATTGATCATGTTCCAGTAAAGCTATGAGCCAGACAACAATTGTTCTGACAAGGCTGTGCTCAGTTTTATGGATCCTACATACTGCTTATTAAATGATGTATGCAAGACACCAATAGTTTTAATAATACTTGAAGTAAACAATGTTAGTATGCTTGTGCTTAGGTGGGTTTCCTCTGGGTACTCTGGTTTTCCCCACCAACATTAAAACATGCTGGGTGCCCCCTGGTGGCGGTTGCCGACAATGAATTTCCCCACAGGAATAATGAAATGATAATTAAATAATACAATTTAAAAAAATTACAGTTACAAAACTTGCTATTAGTAAGACATTTTAAAAGGTTAAATGTGTCTTCTGAGATGCCAAGCAGAGATTTGGACTGTGTGAAATCCTTGGCACACTACAAAGTTTCATGTGAACTTCATCCAAGTTAGAGTAATCAATGACCCTTGCTTTCATTTTGTAAATGGAATAAATTTGCAAAAAGTATTAAAATATTCACTCAGCTTGCATTTATTTTGATTTTCTTGACCTTCCTCCCAATATACTGTATAGCCTATGAAAATATAAAGTACTGTCCATGAAGAGAGCACAGAACGTTTTGAGATGTGCTAATAACTTCCACAGCCAACTCAAAGGCTCCAGCTGCTTTGTGTTCTGCTGGTACAGTGAAGTATTTACTGTACTGTACATCTGTAATCGGCAATGTGGCCATATAAAAGTCTGAGTTCTGGATAATATCATTCACATTTCAAATGTATTGTAATAACAGAGCAACTGCACTATTCTTTGGCCCTTAAAGGCAACAGGAACAAACTCTGTCTTGACAATTTTAAATTCTACAATGCCTTTAAGTTTATGAAGTCATGTATAAAGTGTCTGCAGGGTGTGGCATTTTATTTGAACATGACATTTAAAAAAAAAACAAAAATCAATGGATTGTGCTTTTTCAACTTGAGTTGCTTTTTATGATTAGAATTGTCAAGCGCATGTTCAAAATGTCAGTGCGAGCTCTATTCTCACCACGGGCATGTGAAGATGCGAGAAAAGGGGAATTTTCCATTACCGATACCGAGAAAAAAAAATCTGGCTTCACCTGCAGGCCACTGATTTGTGCGTGCGAGCTTCATCCGAGTGTGTTAATTCATTCTTGATGGTTGCTGTTGCTGGCCCTCCCTCATGCTTCTCACCTCACATCATCACCATTCTCCTCTGTTATTCGCCCTTCACCACCCTGAGCCCACTGTACATCCCGGTATGGTCCCGGCTTCAAAGGGCTTCATGCTTTTATGGACAATTACCACACACTCCTCAATACACTCTGGTTCTCACCTATATATGTATCTCCCCATATAAGTATGTTAGTATATACATGTCTCCACCAGTGTACAGTAAGAAGGATAGAGGAGTCAAAATATCAAGTAAAAGTCATATCGAGCTCTTAACAGTATATTGAAATGTATCTTTTTTCAGTGTGGGTCCACTGTTGGTCGCCATTGCCATTTCTTTTATAATTATTTTAGTGAAAAAGTAAAAGTAAAGGTATGTTTCATGGAAATCTAATCTTTAAAGGTACACTATGCATGATTTCTATTAGAAGTATGACACACAGAGAGGATCAATCATAAATAAATCATTATATTTGATTCATCTTTATTGTCATTACACATGTAAAAACAAGGTAGTCAAATGCAGTTTAGCATCTAACCAGAAGTGCAAAAAGAAGCAAGTGCAGAATGTTCAGTTTAACAATATTGAAAGCAATGTAGCTGCAGCTGTAACTGCCTCAAAACACACTGCAATGTGCCTTTTTCTCACTGTTTTTGTGCAGTGTTGGAAGGTACAGGGTGTGTAGCCATCAGTCAATCCCCCCCAAAAAATGAAAAAATAAAAATACATAGATCCAAAATGATAAAATCTATTCAAAGCACCTATTCAAACTTGAAGTTGCTGCTGGTGAGAGTTAAAAAAGAGGACGCAACACAGGTCAGTGTTTGTTTATAGTGAAAATCTTGCACTATATGTACTTGAATAGATGTACAATTTATTCAAAAGGTAACCTGAGTTATAACATTTACATTTAGTCATTAAGCAGACGCTTTTATCCAAAGCGACTTACATTCACCAGTGTTACATTTACAGTTGACGCTTTCAAAGCGACTTACATTAAGGTTCCATTCACCAGTGTTACAGCTGGAACACCACTGGAGGCAAGGTGGGTTTAAGTGTCTTGCCCAAGGACACAACGACAGTATGAACTGTGGGGAGAGCGGGAATCAAACCACCTACCTTCCAGTTGAAGGACAACCACTCTACCACTGAGCCACTGCCACCTTATAAATGTTACAAACCATTGCTTTTTAAATGATGCTGAGCAAAATAACATACATTTTTTTTTAACAATTTGGTGTTTAATATTGATTTTGGGAGACACTTATTTCATTTTTTTATGCAGTGAGAATTGAGCCTGGGTCCCCACGCACTCTACCAGGTGAGCCACTGAGGCGCCCGGCAGACACTCTGGACAACAGTAATGGTCAGACGAAAATAGGATGAGACAGGTGGGTCAAAATCTGTGTCCCAAAAAAAAAGAAAAGTCAGCTCACCTCACTATCTACCCTATAGACAACCATATTGTACACACAATAACCTTCAGAGGGCAGCAGTGCTTCATCCAGAGCTCCCAAACTGAACCGTGTCACTCTGATGTGCTCAAACACTCGTTCTATTCACTATGATCTCTCTCTTTTGTTTCAAACTTCCTCAAGTTCCTTTCCTTCTCCATCTCTTTCATAACCCAGTCTCAGTAGCCAAGTGAGCTTGAGATTGACAGATCGTCCATATCTGGTTATGGGCTGTAATTAAATCTTATTTGGTTTGCTGATAGCATTTTCCATGCCCTCCCCACCCCTCCCCCCTTCATCCAGTCCAATTAGTCGGCATCAGCTGACCTGACGCCCTGAATCAGATCGGGTTAGTGAATAAAAACAAGGTAAACAGGCAGAGGTAGCAGTGGTGTCGCCCCAGGGTGTGACAGCCACTTCAGGACTGATACGCTTTCCAAGCAGATGGAAATTACATTGAGGACACTGTCTTTGAGCTGCTTCCAATAACGCACAGAGATTTGCCTTGTCACGGAGTTTTTAGGAGAATGAAAGATGAGGCTTTAGTGCAAATATTGAAAGAATTGAAAGGATTATGTTGTTTTCTCTGGAGTTGTGTTGAAGCTTCTGTTACTGTGCTGTTTTTTTAAGCTATAGTTAAGGTGAGTTTAGAAAGAAAATAGATACACTTGCCAGTTAGCATCTTCTGAACTGACTTTTTGCAGACCAGACACCAGTTGGCTTTTTGCGAGAAATCACACAGGAGGTCCATGGAATCCAACTCAGTTTTACAGAGGCCAGACTAATTCTTTGTACCCAGATCTACTGGCTGTAATCCAACCGCAAAGTACATGTACATTTTGAAATAGGAAATATTCAGTGACAATAACCAAGACAGAACGTGGTAAATGCATTCTGGCAAGCTCATTCTGCAGTCTGCCTTTTCTCAAAAGGCACAAGCGCCAAACTGCCATTTTAACACTTCTAACTGCCATAAGTGTCTATTCCACGCACAACTTTAAAAAAGCTGCTCTGCTAAAAGGCTATAGAACTCTTGTTGTACATAATCAAATCCTTTTAATTCACAATTTAGCCCTTCAAGTTTTTTTACTGTGGAGTTTTGTCTAAGAGATTTGTCTAACTTTGACTTTGACATTTCTAGACTTACTGCCCTGTACATATTTGAACTGGCAAAAACAAACAATGGCAAAAACAAACAATTTTGATACCACTAAGCAATCATTAAAAAACAAGCACAATTCAAATGGTGCTTTTATCAAACAACATCTAGGGTTGTGCTCAGTTCAGACCTATTATAATAATTGATAATTACCAAGAATTATGCCAACCTTTTACAGTCAAGTTAACATTAGCATTATTGGCATCGGTAAGAGCTTCACTTGAAATGATAAAGCAAGCCCAATATCTCTCCTGTTTCCTGTCTCTCTTCTGTAATGGCCAATATTTTTGCTGTCTTTACCTCGTTAATTTTATTGAATAACTTTGCAGTAGGCTTTAAAAGATATACATCTCATTTAACCGTTTTGATTTTAGTCAGTTCTGAACCTGGATGTGTTTGTGTGGATGAGAAAACATTTGTTTGGCATCATTTTAATTATTAGTTTGACTTTTGACATACCAAGTGCAGTTCTGGAGCATCGTGTTCTTGAGAAATCAGACCGAGTTAAGCAGCAAAATTGTCGTTCCCACCACAGCTCTTTGTTTGTACTTTCCACACTTTTTCCACTTGACATGCTAAACACCTGGAGGTTTGCGGGAACACCTTCCTGTCTCACTCCTTCTGTGCAATAGTCACATTTTTTAATCTCCTGACAACTTTAACAACAAACCAGATGTTGTGAAAATGAGTAAAACAGATGTTCAGACAGGAATAGTGCGTATTTATAATGTTACTAAAGTAAAAACATCAGCCAGTACAACCAGCCTTTAAATTAGAAAGTGGGAAATGGAGTGCATAATGTGAAACCAAGGATTCCAAGAAGAAAGATGATAAACATCACAGGGTAAGATAACAAGATGAGAAGTGGCAGAACAAAAGGATTGGCTGTATTGTAAATGTGTTTTCCTCTGATGATGAATATTTACAGAGAAAAGATGAAAGACGCTCATCAAAGTGACAACAAAAACAAATGCATTTCCAGCAAAGTCAGAGACAATTCCACAAAATCACAATATTTCCACAATGCCACGCTTGATTTAGAAGAAATAAAATGAAAGGTAGAGTATCCAAAGCTTGCATGCAAAGTTAACCTGGCACATTCACAGAGTATTAAATCTTAACAGATTTTTAAAGATGGCAGAGACCCCACACCTATGGGCACAAAATACCGTAACAGATTTGTTTCTATAGTGTGTGGTTTGCAATCTGACCAAGATACAAAGCACACACTAAAAGATTAGGTGCATTTCAGATAAAACACGCCTGGACTGTAGAAGAGAGCAGGCAGCGGCATCAGTGGGTGGAGAAAAAAAAATCTGCTGGGAAGTCCGACAGTTGCAGATTGTCTGAGATCACGCAGCATCTTGTTTGAAGTTTATTTCTCCTGGGTGTAGGGATTATTTATAAAAAAACTTCTTTGACAGTTTGTGGAATGGTTTCTTGTTTCAAAGTGCTCTCATCCACTCATTTATTCTACACAGCTGTTATCATACTCTTCCTCGAGTGATCACTAAACAATATTCTAAATGAGTTCAATTTAAATCGTGCTCATTTTATACACATATTTGACACCATCCTTAACAGTTCACAGCGACAACAGTGCAAACAAGCTGCAGACTATGACTCTACTATGACTATGACTTTAAGTGGCAAACAGTTACCAGTAGGTGCAGTAGATTCTCAGAAAACAAACAAGACCCAGTATTCATGATATGCACGCTCTTAAGGCTGTGCAATTGGGCAATTGGTTGAAAGGGGTGTGTTTAAAAAAATAGCAGAAAATAGCTGTACCAGGTTGGTTATGGATTAAGTGCAGGAGCATGTCTGGAGGATACAGCATGTAGTAAAAAGAACAACATTTTGTTTGTATCGTGTGCAGTCAGTGAATAGCAAATGCAGCTGTCTGGCTCAAAAACGACATCTCTTCAAACCTGTTCTGGGAAACATGATTGAGGAACTTGTCTGAGATCCTGCACAGACTTAGGTGACATCCTTCTTCATGGCACCTGCTTGACATGCCTTATTATGCCAAACATTTACCGCCATTAGCTCCAAAAAACTAGACTAGGGATTGTTATAATAATGATAACAGGTTGTTTAGTTCTGTTTAGTGAGGGCAACTCTAGCTGCCACTATTTTGAAAATGCATATAGACTGTCGAGTGGTTGCTTTGTTTCCTCTATTCAATACTTGGATTTAATCAATAAATTAGCATAAACCACAATGCTCTAGCAGGCAATCTTAATAAAAGCTAAAGAGTTACAAAATGTCTTTCCTATGCTTTGACTTTCATTATTTAAACCATCCTTCCTGTTATTGTTTTACAAAATCCCCACAAGTGTGTCATCCTTAAAAAAAGACTAACATTCCTGAGTGTCTTGAAGAAATTAATTTCAGTTGCTATCTTCTCATGTGCCCAAAGATTCCTGTATCTGATGAAATACATAACACATGCAGAGAGAGACTTGTACTTTCCTGTCAAACCCAGACACACTGAGTAATGAGTCGATGGCTTTTCCTGTCAACACGCTTTGTCTTTTACAGTCGCTGCATGCATCCCAGCAGCCCATTAAAGCTATAGACCTCCTCCGCTCTGCGCGTTCTTTCTCCACACTGCAGAGTTACTGTATTCACTGCTTTATTCTTTAGCTCGCTCTGCACTGTGGCCCTCTGTTTTGACTGCACCTCCCTTCATCTAGACATGCACAGCGGTCGCCGGCGCTGCATATTGAAAAGATGCGCAGTCTCACTTCATGAAGCAGTGCGTCTCATTTAAATAGATCCAGCAGCTGGGGCCGACACACAGATGCACAAATAGGCCTCAGCTCATGAATCGTTGCCCCTCTTGCAACAAGAGAGACCGAGAGCGGAAGCCGACAGTGCTGTGACAAATTGCGTTTTCTTATTTTTCATTCTGTTGATTTATTCCTTCCCTCTGCCTCACTGGCATCCGTTCCCGCCCCTGCACTCCTCAGCCACTCCCTCTTCCTGCTCCTCATGTTGCCCTAAGCTTCTGTGGTGGATATTTTCCAGTCAAATATGCAGAAGGTCTATCTTTGCAGGTTTTATTTCATTTGCAAATTGAGTTGTGGCATGCACAGTCTTGGTGTTTTTATTTTTTTATTTAACCTTTATTTAACCAGGATGGTCCCACTGCGATTACAAATCTCTTTTACAGTGGAGTCCTGGCCCCATGTGTTTGGGGGGGAATGTTGTACATGTTCAACAAAATTCATCTTTGTGGTATGTCCCTAGACTAACATCGGATTATGGATTAACTAAGACAATTTACAATAAGACAAACATAAAACATTATATGGCAAAAGCAAAACATAATAATAATAACGAATTACCAAATTAAATGCCTAATTGGTAAGTAATTGTAAGCACTAAAGCGGTACTAATAAGGGAAGTTAATAGGCCTTCCTGTGTCTTTGGTACATTAGAGAATGACAAAAAAAACATACAGTTTTCTCTGCATGACAAACCTGCTAAGCCTCATCTGTTTTAATGTAATCTCAAATGTGTCCTGCCAAGAGTGCTCTTTACTCACACAGTGTTAAAAAAATTAACACTTTTTTTAACACATGAGAACTCAAGAAGCTATTTACGCATAATTGAATTATCTGGGGTTATATCCTCACACTCCTCACAAATCAGTTGATAAGGTGTTATCAGTAAAGAGTTTTTATTCATTCATTCATTCATTTTCGACCGCTTAGTCCCGTTAGGGGTCGCGGGTGACTGGAGCCTATCCCAGCAGCTTTGGGCCTGAGGCGGGGTTCGCCCTGGACAGTGGCCAGTTAGTCGCAGGGCTGACATTTATAGACAGACAGTGACAAACAACCATTCACTCTCACATTCATTCACTAGGGACACTTTAGAGTTGTCAATTAACCTGTACATGCATGTCTTTGGACGGTGGGAGGAAGCCGGAGTACCCGGAGAGAACCCACGGTAACACGTGGAGGACATGCAGACTCCTCACAGAAAGACCGGAGTCGGCCGAGAATGTTTTGAGTCGGCCGGGTTTTGAACTCACGACCTTCTTGCTGTGAGGCAGGAGTGCTAACCACTCTGCCACGTGCAGTTTTTTTTATTTTAGCAGTAAAACACTACTTTAGGCAGTAGAGATAAGAAAAGTGTTCACAACAAGATGCACCTTAAATAGGAAAGTCTTTATAGAAGGAAATCATTTAAAGCACATGAAATGAGACTGATCAATAATATGACAATGCACCACTTTAATGTGTTTTGTTATTGTGTGTCTGTGTTTAGTGCTTTCAGGCACTTACATTACATTTATTTGCATTTAGGTGAAACTATTGAAACCTCTTTTAAACCTTCTTCTTGTTGCTATTGATGTAATGTCCTTAGATGATACATACTGCTTGTGCCCATGTTTGGATGGAATGATAACCCTGTATTAAGCTTTTCAATGCACATAAAGAGAGGGAGGTCTTTGTACGGAGCCTCACCATCAAATATGAATTGTCAATTAAAGCTATTCAGAAAATTCTAATTAAAGTTATGATGCGTCAATGTCTAAAATTAAGACCTTGGATTTTAGTGGATTGTGTCATTATAAAACTAAGTGTGTCTTTATTACAACAATTATTAACCCAAAGAGGTATGGATCACAGAAATGTGATCATAATCATTCAATGTTAATGTTACTGTAAAAACCAGAAACAAAATCCTGTAATTACAGTAAACACACAGCTAATCAATGTTGAGCAAAAACAGGACCAAAGGTTTATGGATTTAGCCTAATCTTAGGATCTGACCACATGGCCTTGTTCACATAGAGCAGTGTTCCTGGGATATATTGCATTTCACATGCGTTTGACCCTGACCCCAACACAATGTATTACAACAGCCACAGCATATGAGTCACATTATTTTCATACACATCAAATGAATCAGCGGAGCCTTGAGCCCTATGGACGGATGCACTGCCATCTTTCCATCATTTACTGTAAGATAGCACTCCCATCAGCATTCTTTTTTCATTTGTCATCCGTTGGTTCGTCTCTGAACAGTAGGGGTGGGAAGGTCATTGCCATTTGTCTCTTTTTTTCTCTTTCACTCTACTTACCCATACTTTCATCAAACGCCTTCTCCCTCTCTATTTCCACTCAATCCCAACCACCCCCTTCTTTCTCCATTCAAGCCCCATCATCCATCTTAATGCTGTGGTCAGTTAGGCCACTCCAGGTGACCGATGAGCATGGCCATTGATCACTATAAAGTCGGCTTTTTACACTTAATGAAATCCCTGTTCACTCCACACATGCAAAGTGTCCACTAACACATCCTCTCCATACACACCCAAACACACACCCACACAGGGAAGAGGAGTGTTGGTTGGAACTTGATTAAATCAATGCAAGTAAAGAGAATGACTAATGCAGATGGATAGATCCAGCTGAATAAATTCACTTGCCATTTGCTGCCTTTTTGCTGGACTTTTGCCTCTTTTTATGCATGTTCTATGTGGCATTTATGAATGATATTAAACAGCCTTTGCATTTGAGCCAGAAATGTGTGTGCACCTTGACTAATTGGCACAGTGTCAGGACTCATTCATTATACAAACCGTGATCACGCGCACGTTTCCCAGCGGTTGGCATACAAAGAGAACAAACAAATTCCATGGTGGAAGGACAAATGCAAGCACTGGAGGTCAGAGCTAACTGTTGCTAAGGAGCTTAGGCATTGGGCAAAGAGCCCAATGGGAGCAGCAAAAGCCTTGGGAGCCATAAAGAACAATGGAAAAGCAACCTCAGTGCTGGCCAAAACAGGAACCAATCTGTTCCAATTGGAGTCAAATTCACAAAATTCACAGTGTTAAAGTGTAATAGTCTTGATTGTATGCCAATTATGTCAATGTGTCCAATTTTTATTAACCCACTCATACAACAGTCACATAAAAATTGATGTATTATAATATTAATATTTATACTGTAGCTTGTTTGTAGTCTTGTGATTCTGATGATGCAAAACAAAAAGAAACTGGAGGGAGGGCAGGAAGTAAGCAGTAGCTATGGCTGAGATGGAGGAAAGCTTCAACACTGTTTCAACTGAAAGACACAGAAAATCTTACTTATGTCAGACTGCTATTTAAGGAAGAAAAGTGGTCTGCTCTCCTCAAAAGTTGTCCTATTTACAGTGGCTATGGTTACAAGGTGGTATTTCACAGGGAATGAAATTTGTGTGCTGTATACACCCAATTTTTGGTAACACGTATTCAATCAGAAACGTGTATTCAGCCAGACCTTAGTGTAGATTACTTTGCACCACTAGATGCAGTCATCCCCTACTGCTGCCCTCAGTCTCGCCTAAATTGTATTGTATTGTTTGTTTGCCATAGAATGCATAATAGACCGTCTTTGTAAAATTGTAGAAGACTGTAATTCAGAGTTCTGCAGTTTGCTTTTTGGTGCTTTGGCTATATACTAGATCCCCACTCTAAACTGCAACCTGACTTATATTATTAAATTAAATACACAACTACAAATTCTTGAGCCCATTTTTTCTTCATTTACTAATTATTATAAATTTTGCCATCGGACAGACACAGACTGTAAGCCATTTTGTTAACATGCTCTTTCATTTGTGTTTTTAACAAAAGGAAATGAAGAATACTGTACATTTGGACATCTGCTTAATCTCCAGAGCTTTAATAAGGACTGAACGGACACTTTCAAGTTTCTTTATTTATATTTACTAAAGAAAAAAATCATCACACCAAAGAATCTCTGTAAGCCTAGTCATTGCCTACAGCAAAGTGATACATTAAACTTCAGCTGGTGTATTAAAATAGCATCTTTTACAAGTGGTAGAATTAATTGTATGAGCTATAAAGAACAATGTTTTATCTGACATTGATGATAATAAAGAAAAGGTTATGATGCAGATGCTTTTGCTTAAACCTTTTCTTCAAGATGACCTGGATGACTGAGAACCTTCACAGACACATTGATGATAATGATATAAATCATTTTTTTCCAACAAATGTTTGATTATGATTGTCATAAATTCCTGGAAACTTGTCCCCACAATGTTAAAAAATAAATTATTGTACAAATGGGACTTTACAAATGTGACCAATGGAGAGGCAGAGGTGTATGTCATCAAACATTGCACAGACTGCAAAGCTATTGCATCAATGTCTCGTCTGACACCGGTGGCCATCTTCTGCAACAGGGTAGATCTGTAGAAGAATATCAACATTGTTCTGTCAGTTCGGATTTTTGACACAACAAAATCTTTCCTTCTAGCATGTGATCATGAAACCACATAGCTCCAGAGGATTTCCCATGTCCACTCTATCTGATAGATTTTAATTGGTTGTGTGGAACAGTCAACAAATCTACATTTCAAATCTGAAGGCAAAAGTTGTTGGTCTAATTATGTAGACCTGAAGAGTTGTGGAGGCGGGAGCAGGAGGCGTTGCATACAGCAGCTGTCTCCTGCTGGGTGCTAATATGCAATTCAGATTGTGAAGAGTGACAACATGCTTCTCCAGACTTGTCAGAGCAGGAATGAGAGGTGCCGCCTGCTCTGGATACTTGATAAAACTCCAGTGTGTTCCAACATTCATCAGCGAGTGACAATGTGCTACGCTGTGTTTACTCGAGTGGAGCAAAATCAAAAGTGCGCTATGGAGGTGAGGCTTTGGAGCTTATTTCAAGCGCTAGTAATCTTTGGACAACATGCAGGTGGAAGTGGCCCATATGGGGCTTTCAGATGTGACCTAACAACCGTGTTTGTATAAAACTACTGGATACCAATAGAATTTCACACATGAGGGAATATTGTTAAAGGTTTGTACCCTAGTACTTTCAGGAATGCAACTCAGCTCTCATTATTTTTTTAAATCAAACACACTGAAACGGATGCAGCTTGAAGAACTAGTACTCTTTGGACAACAAGCAGGCGCAAATGTGAAATTTCAAAGTGGCTTGTACTAGAAGTGGCCTCACAAATGTGTTTGTACGGACCTCAGAGGAGTTTTACAGAAGAAGGATTATTGTTAAAAGTTTCTCCAGAGACTCACGCTCGGTTGATTCTGACTCATGCTGTCAGGAGTGCTCTGACTCCTGTAGTGGCAGGTGGAGTCAGGTAGAGCACGATGAGCTAAACCAGAAACAAAGAGCCGGTCTGATTTATGATCGGTCCAAGAGGTGTGATAGTGCAGACAGAAACTAGAGAGTGTATGAATGTAATGAGGCGGAGAGTGAGAGTGAAGAAAACGGCAGAAGAGAGAGTGTGTCGTCAGTCCTGGTTTATTCTAGCACTAATGACTTTAATATTGCAGCTTTGTTGATTTATTGAATAGATGTTTACTCATTAAAACAAAGATAGTCCACACTCCTTCCCCAGAAGAAGTAAAAGATAAGCTATTTATGAATTAACTTTTCCATTAAAGGAGATTTCATTTGTTGAAACAAAATGGCATTATAATTATTGAGACCTGTGCTAAGATAAAGACTGGCAAAATGGGGAAGTTAAAAGGAAAATTTGCTTTTTAACAAGGGATCAGAAGGAGGGCACTTAACAGCTTACAATAATCTTGCAGTAAACTATTTTTTTCTTTTCTTCTCTGAAAAGCTTCAACTTTCTAAAACAATCTTAAAAGTTAAAAGCAGAAAAACCTTTCTACATGGTATAATATACAGTATATGGTATAGACAGATTTGTTGTTTTCTCTATACAAAAGTGAAGGACACAACTGAAATCACCATCTGCAAATCAACATATGAGATTAGATCACAAATGGAAACTGTAAGGCGCTCCATTTTCAGACTGTGTAGGAAATACTGTATGGTATTAGCCGTTGGTTTTAACGGACTGTGCTTGAATAGTAGAGCAGACAGACATATTGTAGCCGACAGGACGAGACAGAGTCCATGTTTTCCCTGTGGATGTGGGTGTCACCATTGAATGTGACCTGATGCTGTGATAGAGAAACAGTGTCCAGTGTGACAAATGCCGAGGTGAGGGACTGCTGCTTTTTATTATGGCAGATTAGTCATCAGACGTTCCACAGATGGCTGGAGCCACAGGGACGAGACTAGAATACTTACTGCAGCTTATATTCATGTCTTACATGCGTCCAGAAGTATTAAGGACCTTTAAATGAAGTTCATCTGAAAGCCAGGGGGCCCACTACCACTGTGAAATCTTGAGGAAGCTCACTCAAAACACAGTTTAATGGGCTTCTTGTGTTGGACCATGTAAAGCTGTGTTTATGGCCCAGCTTTTTGTTGATGTTCCTGGAGGGATTTATGCAAATGATTGAAAAAGCTGCAATTAGCCTAAGCAGATAGTGTGTAATACACACACACTGTACATACAGTAGAAAGCCTAATTAAGCAGCAGGGGATTTACTGTGCGCTTGGCAGGGGACGGATCTGAGATAACTTTTGGCTGCAGTAAGAATGATGTCACCTGTCAGTGGTCACTTTACTGAGGAGAGAGTTGCACATAGTCACAGTTTAGCCAAATATAAATGGATTTACATTTGAGCAATCTGTGTATTACCCTTGCCATATTTTATTACAGATGAGCTGACTGCAGAAGAAACAATTATGTTACTCTGGCCAAATATCAATATTAGTCATACTGATGCCATTGACAAGTAAATATAAATAATTGTAACTGAGAATCATAATCAGCAGCATCATTATGAGAGTATGATTATTGAAGTTCTCACAGACCTACTTCTAATGTTAAAGGGCTGAATTGTTTTGTTGTTTGCTTGTCTTGTTCCAAACAAAATTCTCGTATAATGTTTTTATATTTTCTTTCACAGCTTTTACTTGAGTAGGGAGAACTGCAAGGAAGAAAATGGGATTTAAAGTTAGTGTGTACTGGTGCAAACATACCACACACATTATGGACAGAATGCTGCTGCTTTAGTAAAGAAACCATGGAGTATATTTGTTATAAGTAGCTTCTGTATGTCTTAGAGAGAACAGAACTGTTGCTCAATTTAAATAAAAGGTATAAAGCGCAATAATTCAGCAGCAAATTATAGAACAACACTTTAAGTGATAACTAAATATAATTATAATATAAATGCATTGATAAAGAGAATTTTGGAAATAAAGTATGTCTATGTCTATGTCCAGATGGAAATATACAGACATATGCATTAGTGTGTTTGCAGCCTTGATATAAAAGATCAAACATTAATGCATACATAAATGGATCCCCTTTTAACCATCACAAACAACCTCTGCTCTTCATCCACAGGCAGCTAAAGCAGTCTGGGGCTCACAACAGGAACAAAGAGAGCAGCATTATGAGCACAACACATGAAAGAGATTGGGAGCACAAACTGACAAACAAGCATTTCATATCAACCAAAAAATGTCTGCACGTCTATTGCTCAAGTAGAACAGTGCCACTTAGCTGAGCTTTTCCTCGACATGAATAACAAGTACATATACAGGTACATTGACAGTTATTTTAGTGATCGGACAAGTGCCATTTAGAATAGTTTCAGATGCAATCCAAAGTGCTCAGTTCAACAGGTTCAACTTTATGTTTTAAATCAATCACATAGGACCAAAACATTTCCATTTTTTAAGATATATTTGATTCCATTGGGATGGGTCAAGCACAATATAAAAAAGTAGATGCATTTATGACTGCTCAAAAACTGTCCTCTGCTTCTGGACAAAGATTTCTGGTTTTAAAATTAATAATAGAATAATTGAAATCATGCGTTGTTTATGTCCTGAAGTATGCTCACATGTCTGTGTGTCCTGGTACAGATTGTGCTTTTTCTCCTGTGCTAAATAGTATTACATTTTCTTTCTGTAGCAAACATCCACTGTATAGTCTTCTAGGTATATTTGCATGAGGTTGTCATGTAAACAGACACGGTACATTCATGAGGCTAGAAAAGAAGGCTAGTCTGAATTAACCTAAACGTTTGAAAGTGGTAAAGAAAAAATATTTTGCACATACGTAACTGCTCTGTAAGAGAAGTCAATGGTCAAAGAGGCTCAAAATATTTGAAATGACCCCACTCAGAGTGGGCTATAAGAATTGAACAAACAAAAATATGACAAGGATGGCCAGTGGTAGAGCGAGATCTCCAGACTTAAGGAGGAGTGAGAAAATGCAGTTTGTGCATTGAGTCAGCTACTAATTAACTTGTCAATTGACTGGTTTGCTTGGAGTTTAAATGGTCTACTAAACTAAGTAAGTAAGCTATTCCCACCAATGCGCCTCCAGGTGCTTTATCTGTCTTTTTTCCCCCCCTTGCTTTCTGTCTTTTTTCTAGGAGGAGCACATTAGTTTTGCCGACTTCCACTAGCCTGTTCCATGCTGGGCATCCTTTATCCTTTTGTACTTTTGGTTTAACCTGGTGGGAACGGCTGTCCTGCTTTTCTTTTATTCTTTTATAAGGAAAAAAGTTTTGTGTTAGGGGCAGCGGTGTGTCAGATAGTTTCTACGGCCCTGTACAGGGTTGGCACACTGTCCTTATGTTCACCATGGTTCTCTTGGTTTGTTACTTTGCACACATAAGGGATTGATTTTTATAAAAAGTTCAACTAAATCAAAAATAAAAGAACATCTATGTCCTTCATAAATATGTTTCTGCCTTGGACTGTAACAAGACCATTTAAAGAGACTTTTAAGTTACACAAGAAGTTCAACTTATTCAGTATAAGAAATTTAGAATGTGAATGTAGAGATAGTAGTTTAGTTTAGTTAATCCTGTTTAGTTTCTTCACTGTAGAAAAAAAATATATAAATATTTCTTTCCAGATCTGTAATAGGTTAAAATACTCACCCTGCAGTCCTCTCCCTCAGAGTTTCACCTGTTTTACATCACTCAAGCGTTCCTTTAAATCCTTATTGTCTTTTGCCTGTACCTCGTCTCGGCCTTTGAGTTTCTATTCTTTTGCATCTGATTGAAATTCTGCTATGACTACATGTACAACGTTGTAGATGACACTGACTTTGGATAAATATTTCTTACAAACCCAAAGACAACAGTGTGCTTTTAATTCTGATATGCACAAAGCCTTTGCTTCCTACATCACTGTTCCTCATATTCATAACAAGCCCATAGTGCGCTGGCAGCAATACCACAAGACATGAATATATTCACTTTTGTTCCATACAGTTTTTTAAATATTAAAACAATTACCTTAATAATTGTGTCTGCTTTTTGAACCTCTTCTTTACCCAGCTTTATCTGTATTAGATAAACTATTAAACTACTGTAAAGACAGAGCCCTATTAAGTTAATGCTAAAAATTACAACTGCATAAATGTTTTCCTGAGCACTAGTTTCATGGTCCATTTGCATGCTCAAAGTGCAAGCTGCGTGTGATTGCAGCTGGAAAGAATCCGAACTGCTAATGCGCTCTGGTACTGTGTGAGAAAGACAGCTGTGATTGGATCCAAAGAATTAAAAGTGGAACAACGGGCCTTTTTGAAATGCTTTTGACCAGCTACACAAGATGGACTTTTGGTGTAATTACAGTACCTAAGATTTGTAGCAATTTGATCTGATAAAGCATGCTAGTTGCCTAATTAGGTACTTGCGTTTTAATCCAAACGGCTGATGGAATGTCGAATTGTTAATTTAGTGAGGAAAAAAAAACTCTTCACCTTTCAGAAATTTTCTGATGTCTTCCAATGTAACATACACTGGTCTTGGTCTTGACTTTGTCTCACACTGCCATGGTCTTGGTCTTGACTGGTCTTGGTCTTGACTTTGTCTCACACTGCCATGGTCTTGGTCTTGACTGGTCTTGGTCTTGACTTTGTCTCACACTGCCATGGTCTTGGTCTTGACTGGTCTTTACTTTGTCTCACACTGCCATGGTCTTGGTCTTGACTGGTCTTGGTCTTGACTTTGTCTCACACTGCCATGGTCTTGGTCTTGACTGGTCTTGGTCTTGACTTTGTCTCACACTGCCATGGTCTTGGTCTTGACTGGTCTTTACTTTGTCTCACACTGCTATGGTCTTGGTCTTGACTGGTCTTGGTCTTGACTTTGTCTCACACTGCCATGGTCTTGGTCTTGACTGGTCTTTACTTTGTCTCACACTGCTATGGTCTTGGTCTTGACTGGTCTTGGTCTTAACTTTGTCTCACACTGCCATGGTCTTGGTCTTTATCTCGATGCACTCTGATCTTCCAAAGCTTTGAACTAAAGAGGCATAAAAGACCTTTAACATATTTTGAACCTGAAATATATATTCCAGTAGGAAAAATTTACATACACCTGTTTTGTGCCATTTCTAATGTAAACAGTAAAGCAACACCCTTTTGGTTCACACCCTAAGTTTTTTCTTTTTGTCCATAGCTGGGTTTTTTCAGTTTTTCCTTGCACTGATGGAGGGTCCAAGGACAGGGAATGCTTTCTGTAAAGCTGCTGTTTTGATATTAGGCCAAACTAAAATAAATGTCCTGACTGAAATGTCTTTTTATAACAATTCTTGTGACCTTGTTGTGTATTAGTTATGCAGCAGTACTTTAGCGGTCTTAAATTATGTTTAATCATGGTTTATAAAGAGCTTAATTTCACGTGACAGTGGCAAGTGTGTCCTTGCTTCTTCTCCCACACAACAGGCTTTATGTTATTATATATTATCTATTTACATTTTTAACAGAAAATGTAAACATGTAAACATACAGCTTGTGGCTGATCTTATACAAGGTTTTAGAAACTGACAAAACAGACCAATCAAATGACATATTACCTCAAGCCAGCTTGAACAAAACAAACTGACACTTAATATTTGGACACATTTCTACTACTCTAGGGCATTATAATTACAGAAAAATCTACAGGTTACTTGACACTTTGGAGAATTACTATTGTCTAAATAATAAATGATTATTTGTGTTAATAAATGTTTAAATAGAACACTTGCATAGTGAGATTCACAAGAGCTGTAGTTTTGAATGAGAACTATGAAGTCACTAATTAAATGTAATAACTTGAGTGGTTTTTGTGTCCTCTCAATGCCCCGTTGTCAGCATGCAACGTCTGATACAAATAAAAGGGGATTTAATGCAAATTCAATAAAAATAAAAAAATCATCGAGCAAAGGCTTTATATTTTCTTTCTTCATTATGGAGGCAGCTGATAAGAGCACCACCAAAGGGAGAAAAATAACTGTGAATAGAAAGGAGACCAAGTTAATATAAAAGTTGACACCTTTTAAATTACAAACATACGAGATCAGCCAAAGCATACCACATAAAAATAACAAAATATCTGCCTTTTGCAAATAGGTTTCCCAATTTTCGTGGCTCAGATGTGATAAAAAGGCAACAATCATCCAGTGAAGTCAGAGGAAGTGTGGCTAAAGCAACTAAACATCAGTCCAGGCTCAAAATAAAAATGTTAAAAATCATTGTGTCCAAGAAGCTGCACTGGGTGTGTGGGCCTACATTATATACCTGTAACAAAAGAAAAGTAAGAAAGTTTTACATGTGAATATGGGTAACACCAAGGTGATGACAAACGCTTTGCAGTTTGTCCCACGGAAAACGCTTACAAGCATTGAGTCTGCATCTGCGACAGCCAAGTGCTGCACAGCCATTGTTAAATTTAAAGAAGAGTGAACAGTCAGTGTTAGAGTGTGCTATGTGAAGGTGGATATTATTAGCTGAGCAAGCCAAAGCTAAGTGGACATCTAAAATGTTCCAACACATAACAGGCAAGGGATCACAAGAGATTAAAACAACATTAAAAAAATATTTAAACTCCAAAGACATAGCCACATACAGTAAAACTAATATGATGATTAAAAAAATGTATGAGGCATGAGACCTTGGCCTTCTGTCTCTATTTTGCTTTCAGTATTCCTAGAAAACTTTCTTGTGACAATAATTCCTCTCATAAAGATGAATATTAAGTTAGTTATGATAATAGGAATTCATATACGATAAGTTATGGGTGACAGGAAAAGAAATGTGTCCTTTGGCTGTACCAGAGTGTCAGTAGAAATGGGAGAAGTCAGGCGCTAAATGACTCATTATGACGTCCATGCATGACATCCTGCGTTAGCATAAGGGATCACATCGGGGCTGAGCTGCCCTTGACGACGAGAGGGAGCATGTGTATGTTTGCTTGTCAGAATTAAGAAAAGACAGCACACTTCTGACATCGAGCAAAGCCATTAGCAAACAGTTACAAACCACTATAATCATAACACTATCGAATCAATCTCAGAAAACAATGTTTGCGCTGCTAGTGATTCTTTTCCATCTGTTTTCATTAAAATGAAAATGAGACAGTTCATCCATCTTTCTGCCAAAGTGATATGCTTGTATCTAGGGAACAAGGATTGTGAAGGCATTGTTTCCTCAATATATATTTAAAACACCTTTTCCAAAGCACGCATATGAAGAATATTATAAACTATATATGTCAGGTCAGGGGAATCTTGAAAAGGTTGATGCCATATGTTATATACTGTTGCTGTAATCTTGATAGTGGGTCTAACCATCCACTGCTGTTCATTCTCTCTTCAAAATACAATAAATAATCTTTAGATGATCGGCCACAGTTTATTGTCAACAGCATCTTCTGTAGGAGCTTGCTTCATGTAGCTGTCCTTACTTCCTGCACTTCGATGCCAATCAATTTACAATTTGTTTAGTTTAACACAAAGTGAAAGGTGAGAGTATGTACAGTCAAACTAATTGAATGAATACAGTCTTTTGAAAAAAAGCTGTGTGCTGTGTCCGAATGCAGATAAAATGGTCTTAAGATTGGACTGAACCCAGTTAGAAATCAATTACATATTGATATCAGGATGAGTTGACTCACATAGTGTGAATACAATGGTTGGGAAAGCCCTTAGTAAGAAAAAACTTTATTTATTTTGCTGTCTATGATCACAAAGTTAGTGGAACACACAAACATCTACCTGGGATTATTTTCTTGATGCACTGTGGAGATGGAAAATACTGGGGCAAAAGACTAAAAGATGACAACATGCATACCCTGGAGCAAGGGTATATCCTGCTTTGATAGTATGAGCCGGAGCGTGCTTACAATAAATATTAAAGACATTTTGAAGGCAGTGCTTCATAGAAAGTCAAGCAAAGGTTCACTGACTGACATTTTACTAAGAATAACATTGAAACACATGTTTGATTTTCTCTATTGCTTGAGGCATTTTACTCATGTAGTTCACGGACAACAGGATTCATTCACATAGTGAGAGACATGACATGAGGTTATTGTTATTTGTAAAAAGCTAGTTCCAACAACAAGTGAGCTCACATCACCTGAGGCAAACTCCAAGATGTCTCCTTGTTTTAGGTACATTGAATTTATAGCGCAAACAAGTGCACAGCATTTATTCAGCGTTAGATCAATAGAACATTTTACTGTACCGACAGACGTACGCTACAACACCGATGATAAATTATTTTAACATTATGTTTAATCAAAGTTTAGCTACACTGACTTAAAATTGAAACATCCAATCTAAATTAATCAGATCTGTTTTATAATTGAAGACTAATCTATGTTTAGTGAAGCGTTGGATACAAACTGAAATTTAATGAGTTTAATCAATATGGAGATACTTGCTTATCTAGGTTTGAACATTAAATACATTTACACGCTCCAAGTGGTCCTTTCTCATAGAAAGATGGAAATATGACATAGATGGGTTTGTTGTTATAAAAGCCAGACATTGTTTTTTTTTTGGCCATGCAGCAAATTGGCATATTTTACAAACGTTACAAAAAGGAAAACTATAAACTTCTTTTTAGTTAAATCATTTTGCAGGCACCTGGCCATTGTGTTTATAGCAGTCAGCTGTGACCAAGCAGTTTGTTTGGAAGAGAGGCTAAACTACTACAAAACATCGAGATTTCTTATGGACCGCAATGCATCTTGGAAAGTAGTGAACAACAATGGCTGCTGGGCACACAGTGTACTATCATGCTTTGTCATGAGAACAGCACAACATGTCTTTTTAAGTAGACACCTATGGAAGAAACTACACTCTACACTTGGGAATAGAATACTGAGAGCAGATTTGTGAAACCTTCTGCTAAGGCACGAAAAAGAGAGTTGCAGTAAACCATGCTGAGAGGATTACGTGGGCCTCACTACTTTATATGTTTCACTTTATAAGCTATAACCCTAACCCTAACCCTAAATTGTTCTAGCACAAGGCCCACAATATTATATCCAGAATGGTTACATAAACTGTATTGTAAAGGTAAACCAAAAATGGAAGACAGGTATTTGAAATGGATAACAACTGTGTGACACACAACAAAAGAAAAATAGAGACATATAAATAGACAGTGGACAGCAAGTAAAATGCTACTTTAACAAATGAGTAGGTTTCACTCTTAACCAAAAAACATAGCAAAACAGGCTACATATAATGCCTAAACAGATCTAGAAAATTAGTCCAATGTCTAAAGAAAGAGGCTGAGTGCTAAGGCAACAGGCTGTGTGCTGTGGAAGATTAGTGTGTGTGTGTGTGTGTGTGTGTGTGTGTGTGTGTGTGTGTGTGTGTGTGTGTGTGTGTGTGTGTGTGTGTGTGTGTCTGTGTGTGTGTGTGTGTGTGTGTGTGTGTGTTTGCACTGCTGAATAGTTGACAAATGTATGACAGGTAAGTGACAGTCAGGTGAGTGGCATGAGTGGGAACATTCACGTCAGCCATTGTGGCACGTATCAGCAGGATGAAGGACAGTGTAAACTGTAATGACAGTAATTCAGTCATATCTGCCAGTAGTTAAGTATAGGATATGTATAGGAACTGATTTTATTTAATTGTAACCCAAGACAGAGAGTTCACTTGTTACGCTGCATGTCTGCTACAGCAAACAGTGCACTTATGGGGATTGTATATAAATAGACAATCTGCATTACTCTATATTACATACTATATACTATATATATATTTCTCTAGTCTATAGAAAATTGATAGAAGGATTGAGAGTTCTGAGAAGTCTAAAACTGTATGTAAAGCCAAAAATGTCAACAGAACAGCAAAACTCTGCAACATTACTTTTCTACACCAGAACAAAATAATCAGATACGGGTTGTGCACTGTAAAAAAATAAGTGGAGGTAATAAAAACTGCATTGACAGCAGGAGCCAGTCATCAAACAATTACACACAAATTAATGGACAAATAAACAACATGATCAATCAATAAATCCATTAAGTGGTCTGGTCTCATGGGAAGCTTTTGGAGCGTGTTACATTACTGACCCAGCAGCTCCTTCAAAAGACAGTCGCTAACAAAGCTAATTGTTTTTTTTAGCTGACATCTCCAATTAATGCAAGGATTGAAAATCAATTTGGCAGATGGTTTCTTCGCTGTTAAATTACACTTTTATATCCTCTCCACTTCTGAGGCTTAACCTGCTTGGCACACGACGCACGTCACGATGCTCAAGCCCCAAAGCTCATTCACATTCACCTCGTCAGCTGTTTAAGTCAATCTGACAATAATGGACATAAACCATGCTCATACCAATGTCACTATCACAGCCGCCCATAATTGCCTTTTCAGACGCTAACGTTTAATTTATCTGCTAAGAAGGGTCTCTTTTTCGACAATGTAGTGACAGTATTTGTCACTGATCTTCAGTTGAAACAAAAAAGGGGTAGTAAGTGGCCCATCACTATAATTTAGGCCCCCCTTTTATTCCTGCTTATAGGCTTAATGTTTGAATAACCATATAATAAGCATATATAAGTAAAAAGAAAGTACACATGACTCTAATATTAGATGTAGAAAGTATTAGTATATACTGTAAGTCACTTGAATAAAAGAGTCTGCTAAATGACTAAATGTAAATGTAAATGTAAGGGTTTTAAGTTGTTATTTTTGGTCACTGACATGTTACAAAAGAATATCAGTCTGTGTAATAGCATAATTTGTCTATCTATGGAAATGGAAATGAGTGCTTAAACTTTATCGTCCAGTGATGAAACAAGAATTGCCATGTATATAATAAAAGCAATATAAATTATATCATTCTAAAGTAATAAGTAAGTGTACCTCATTTTCCCTTCTCAAAAAGAAACATTTTTGAAGAGCTATTTTGTGCCGCAGGTCAGATTGCTATAGCAGTGGCCCACTCAGAGTCAGACATGCCTCTCAAACATCAGCAGCTCTTCTGGGCTAGCCCAAGGGGCTTCCATCGTAGATGGGATGTGTAATCCCTCCAGCACGAACCAGATTGCCAAGGGATCTCCTCTCTGGTCTCTGCGGATGTGTCCGGAATAGCTTACTAAAGAAATGTCCACAAGGCAAGTTGATGGATATAAGCTCCACTGGATAAAAGCATGTCATGAAAGCACTTTGCTATGTCTGATCTTGTAGCTAAATCTCATTTTGAGAAGCAGAACATCTGTATCCGCCTTAGGTTCTTCTTTAATATGTCATGACCAATCTGTTTGCATTTCAGGAGCAATTCTAGCAAAAACTTTTCAATTATAAAATAATAGTACATTAAACAGGTGACATGAACAGCTGATTGTAATGATTTGCAACCAGAAAATATCTATTAACATTTGAACAAATTTGGGCATTGATTAACAACTGTTTAAAATGTAATCTGAAACTCCAAACCATACAAAATATTTTATATTCTTGATGCTTTTAACATCTTAAAGGACAAAATGTCAGAACCGGGCTCGGTAAACAAATGACTCCCCAGCAACTCCAGCAACTGTTCAAAACAAAACATGTCCTTAAGACAGTAAGGACACTGACCACTTAAACAACATGATGCATATGGGTGAGAGACTACAACGGAAATGCTGCTAAACAAAAGATTTTTGGGTCACACTTTATTTTACACACATGTAATAACAACTACATAGTACATACATAATGGAATTATGTGTACTTACATATTGTAGGTAGTATTAGGGTATGTACAATGTAGTTACATGTTATTACAGTTTGTTACACAGTGTGTTACATTATACCTAAGAGGTGTAGTGAAAAATCAAGTGTTACAATTTTTGTTCATATAAATTTTACATAATTTGTAATGGTTGCAATCATTTTTGTGACCAGTGATGATTTGTCAGAATAATATTTTTTTAGCAACAGAACAAAAATATCATAGAAAAAAAGACAATTCATCAGAATTCGATATAACTTGACTTTTCTGTTTATTAAATCTGACTGATATTGATATCAACTGATATTGCAAGAGAAGAAGAAGAAAAAATGTGTCTTCTGCCTGTTTTGATCTAACAGATAAAATAACATGACTGCTTGAGTTTTCTGTCCTGCAAATCAACGTCAGATAAGACTGAGCTGATCAAGCAGCAGAAAATATTAAAGATATATGGTTTATCATAAATGTCATTATCAAAGTTGATGTGAGAGGTTTTTCAGAGACAGCTGCCTGCTAATTTTAGAAGTGAAGCTGATTCAGAGGTGTGGGTGTGAAGAAAGTTTGGCATGTCTAAGAGGGACTGCTAAATATGCTTCAGTATGGTGCATAGTTAACGCTCATACACTGTAGTTCACATTGTACTGAAGCCTGTTCACATTTGCTTTGGGTCAAATCCTGAGCCTACGATTCAACAACCTACACAACCTCATTGTCAGTTCAAAGATTTTTCAGAAAATAGCTATGTGAATCAGAATGTTGTCAGCACCGTATGTGTTACACTGTACAGTTTTAAATGTGCTGTAAATAAAGATAGCTTTTCACACTTGTATTGCCAATACTATAATGCTTTAGCCACAGACAGAAGCTGGACTGAACATAAACCTGAGGAACAGTTGCTAGTGCTCACATTTGAATGACATGCAAAAAACAAAATCTGTGGCAAACATAACAGTTAACTTTAAGAAGACAAAAATTGCTTAATAACATGAAAAACTATTTAGAGTGGAGGTAAATGCCTATCATCATGTAATTTATAGTCTCCTCCATTATTATTGAAAATGTCATGATGTCTGGCTGAGAAAAAAACAATTTGCCACTAATTGCATGCTCTAACAGGAGGATAATGCTGTCATCTGTCAGCCAATGAGATAACAGATGCTTGAGTAAGTGTAGAGAAGGTAAACGTTCCCCATCATGGTGGTGTCCCACTCCGTCAGTGTAAACAGCACTTTAACCCCGAGGCGGGCCTGAGTTGGAACTAAATGGTCGTCCAGCTGTAAATGATCACCTTCCCTGACCAACAGGCAAAGTATCAAGAGATTGGCATTGTAATTGTATATGCGTCACTTTGTATAACCATAGTGCAAGTATAATGGCATCAAACACAGACTGTGACAGCTCAATCAACTTATGTCACTTTATTGAAGCAGTTTTTTATGAAGGTTTATTTTTCATGCTCTGCGGGAACATTTGTAACAGAAAAACGATCAGTCACTCACATATGTAAAAGTGTTTGCTAAAGAAGAATTTGTTTTGTGTGGAAGAAAATGAAATCACGGTCCCATATTGTTCATTTTGTGCCTTCGTGTCTGAATGCCATTGATGTAAATCCCAAAGCCATAATACTATATCACAATTTTGCCATTGTCCATTCATTGAATCTCAATTTCTAAACTTTGAATCTTTTCTGACAATCCTGCATGTTGATGATAAAGCAGGTGACTATGTTACTAGTAACATTTACAAGTCTTTGGCACAAAAATGGGAATAGACTTGGTTTCAGATCAACTTTTTGTAGTAAGAATCCCACTAGAGTACCTCGGTGGCTCACCTACTAAACTGTGTACCAGTTTTGTTGGAGACCTAGGTTCAACTCCTGCTCGGGTAAAAAGTCTGATACAGTATATATTTGTATAGAACAAAAATATTGTTAAACCTATAACAGAAGTGTTACAGCAATATTTTTCAGAAAGCAATAGTACAATGAACCGCCATATGATAAGAGTTTATACGCTCTGTTTTTTTGGGTCCATGCAGCCGTACATATGTATTTTTCTTGGGGATTTCCTGCTGGCGGCCAAGACAGGCTGTTGCTCAAAATGTTGCATAGTACAAAAGTTGTAAGTAATCAAAAAGTTCAGAAAGTTTTTTGCTATAATACTTTTTTTCATCCAACACCTTTATGAATATATTTATTCTTTGCCAAGGACAAACAACACCCCACAAATGCCTCCACTCTACACAATACAACCCAAAACAGCCGAATGGCGTGCAAATGAAGTCATCTTTATTATTTATCCCCACTAACAGAGAATTGTGTAATCTCTTACACTACTGATGTGATGTAAGTGTAATGCCTTATTCTTTGCGCCTGTTCTGTCTGCGTCCTTTTATCTACTTGCGCTTTGACTCGTAACCAGTAATCTCACACCATTTCAATCATTTCCAACTGCATTTCTTAGCTTCTAGACAATAAACCAATGAAAAGTGTGACAGTGTCCCCACGCTAAGTCTTATAGTGACATTGAGTCAGTGGGAGCATAATGGCCTCTGCGGTCAGTGCGATCAACCATTCCATCTCCCAGCAAGGAACAGTCTGCTTTTTGTACAAGATGTGAGCGATAACAACCACAAGGAGCTGCTTCTGTCCCAAATGTGTGTGTGATAGGGACAGCTGGTAGGACGTCAGCCTGTTGTGGTTAATTTATTAACGTGAGGTCCGGTGCCAACTGTTCCTGCTTGGTTAGACACTTAAACAGACACCCGCATGTTGTCCCTCAGTCCGGCTCCCCTCAGAGGCATCGTGCTGAATGACGGGGCCAGATTAGCATGTTTACCTCACTTGTTGGGGAAACACTGGGGTGAACAACACTCCAGGCATATTAACCAAGGGCATTACTCGGGATGCTTCCCAATGCCGCTCGCTTTGAAATGGTCTCATTCCGACACACTATCGTTTCCGGATACATCTGCCATCGTAGCCCTGTGGTGCTCATTTAGTTTGTTTAAGTCCGCCGGCATACATGACACCTCCCTTCTTTTCTCTCTATCCTTATCGTTTTCTTTTTTTCACATCTATCTTCCTCTCCCAGGCAAAGCACACACGCAAAGTCAAGTTGTTCAGAGCAGCGGTGTCTCTTGATGAAAACCCAGGGGAAATGTGCTGGGAATTGCTTTCATTTTGTTAAAGACGAGGCCATTCTTTTCTTTTGTGTTCAGCACGACCAGGCACAGCTGTTTGCACAATTCAATACCAAGTCCCTTACAAATGGATTTTTCCGTCTCTGTTCCTGCACAGGCTTTAGCCTCCTTCCAGCTTTGTTGGAATTTTACCTGCAGTTACAAATTGTATTCTCAGGCTTATTAGGAAATGAATATGTTAACATTAGTTGCAGATGTGGCCCCAGATGGTGTTTAAATTAGAATATATACATTACATCAATCATATACAACTATAACTTTAAGGGACTTATTCCTGGCATATGTTCCAGAGATGTCTTTTGGTATTTTATGTTGATGTACCAGGCTCAAAAAATAGTTATGTTTTAACAGACGTGGTCTTGACTCAACGTTTGTAAGAAATGGCATTAACAATCCATGTCTTTTTCACTCCTAATAATCTTGTAGACTCTTGAGGTCTTATAGGTTTAATTGAGGACTAAAGATTTCATTGGTCTGGTGCACTTTCCTAATGAACCAAACTTTTTATTAACAGCCGATGCCCCTTCTGCCCCATGTCTGTAATTTTTCAGATGTTTTGTTTTTATGCCATCGATGGACATTGCTTCAGTTCCCTTCCTGCTTTTGGCTTGCTGTTTGGTGTGGCTCACTTGGAATCAGACCGAGAACAATGTTTTTAGGGGGACTTTTTGATGATGCAGGCAGAGTTCGATCAAAGCAGACTTAGGGATGGTGTGAATGCACCTTTCATTTCACCAAACTTTCACTAAACTTTCATTTATAAAGGTATATTATAACCTCCTTCAATTAACTTCTTCCTCTTAAAAGTAATTTGAAGTAAAATTGTATGAACGCACTTGTGTGAGACTGTGGTGCATGAATACCATGGACATCTTAATCTCTGTTAAAGATGTGTAATGTAAAACTGCCCAATGAAGCATACAAGTGCGTGTATTTTTATTTGTTTAGGTCAAATACCTATGGAAATGACCCTACATTACTTCCTATTCTCCAGACCGCAGTTGTGATAACCACAATCTAGCACAGTTAATTGGCCATCTCCACAAGCCAGTGTAGACAATAGTGAAAGACAGTAGTATGGTAAAGGAAGTCCAGATCACCAGAGGACAAGATAAGCCATTGTGTATGTCGTATGGGGACATGTTCAATTGAGATAGCATATTTCTTTTTTGTCACATTCAGTCACACTGGACAATTTAGATCGATTGAACACACAACCATCTTGCTGAGGCAGGGCTGCTAACCAATATTCCATCTTGCACCCTGAGCCTTTAAGTTAATTATTCACTCAGTGTGTCTTCCTCCCTACCAAATTAAATACACAAATGAGTACTCTCGATTTGCACTGTCAAATATTATGGTTTAGAAGTTTTTTTTTCCCATGTCAACAATACTTTTATACTAAGCAGTTAGTTGTTACTGTTATAACTGCATATCTGTTCTTTGGAAACTTTGGAAGGTACAATGAAATATTCATCAAAGTTAGCACGCTGGCAAAACATGGCAACATGGAGCCTGCTCTGTAATTGAGAGCACAGGGGATTCATGTAACTGCAACCTGACAGAAGAAAACGAGGGAATGTCAGTGGTATGTGAACCAAGAATCAAAAAGCCAACTCCCAGGTCTTTGGATGAAAGGTTTTAAAGGTTTCCAACTGTTATTTGGGGCTTTGTGAGAATCAACATGAATGAATAAATGTCTCTTTATCCATTTACCAAAAAGTAAAGTTGACTGAAGACTGTGAGTTTGGTGATGATACTGCTGGGTTTGTGCAGCTTTTGCACTGAATATCATGATTAGTGGAGCTATTTGGAACTGCCCAAATAAACAGCGTCTCTTTAGTGGAACAGTTGGGGGTTAATAGTGCTGATCAGAGATGTCATCCATAGGCAGGGCCGTATGGGAAATATCAGTGCAATATCAAATGCTTAAGCAGGTTACTTAAGCAAGGTTACACCTATTCAGGTCTCCAAACACTTTTAAAACCTTCCCTTTCGTCTGGATATGTAATAGTTGACCTCCAAATAGAAATATAGGGCATTTTTGTGACGTGAAAAGCAAAGCGCTTGGCGGACGGCGCACTCATTTTCAGGGTGTGTCCAGGGCTGGCGACAGTTCAAGTTGCATATGCCAGAGGTGAAAGCACAGTTGATATTTGGTCTTTTTAGATGTTTTAATGGCTAATTTCATCTGTGAACTCAATGGACATGTATTTACAAGACAACATATATTTCATGAATAACAGCAGGTATTAATATACAATCAGACTCTGACTAGTCATATATTTATAGAAACACACTGGGACTTGTGCAAGTGCAAATGCGGGCCATAACCTGACACAGGAAGCAGCACGTGGATGGATGAATATATAATAAATTATAAGACAAACAGACAAAACCTTGCAGTGTTCAATCGTGGATCTACTGCAGAAAGCGTTCTGGGCACGGATTAGGGCTGCAAGTTTTGGAAGGATTTACTTTTTGAAAAACTAGTGATTGCATACAGACCCATTAAGGGGAGCCCATTCTCATAATAAGGACATGAGGACTTAGAACAGACTCATAATATTCTACTCAGTTAGTATGTGTCCTTTACACGGTTAAACATGGTGCTCACTTGCTCCATCTTTTGATAAATCAGTCCACAATTACAGAAAATACAACAACAGTTTAGCAGCTACTTGAGAGAAAATGGATATCCCACATCACATTTTCTCATTTGTCGCTCAGTCTTAGGAACTGTCTAGGATTGCTGTCAGTCTTATCAGCTCATAAACACTCCAGTGGGTTAACGCTCGGTAACTGCACGCGCTGTTGGTCTGTGTTGTCCAGTTCAGCTCAGTACAGTCTTCCATTAACGTTCAAAAAGTCTGCGCTGCTTTTTGTGGCCAACACAGCATATGTGTCCTGCTGTGATAAGGTGGATGTGAATAAATAAACAAATAAATAAAGCCTGAGATGAGAAAGACTGGGACTCACTGAAGTCTTCAGCTCCAGGAACTAGAACCAGGTCCAGTTACCACTATTTTTGTAAAATGTGCTTACTTATTTTATAGAGTGACACTTTAAGGACTTAGACTTGTGAAATAAAATCTGGTGTGGAAAAATGCTGTAAATTGTTCCTATAACAATTATATGTTGTGTACAGGGCAAAATCTGAACACCAATATTTATCAGAAACAACCACTTCTTTTTGGAGCTCTGCTGTAAAGGTCTACTGCATCTGGCTTTTTAAGTTTAGATTTGCAATTGGCTTCTCTGACAGTGTCAGCACCAGTTTCCTCCTCGTTTGCACAAACAAGAAGTCACACCATCCTCATGTCTGGATTGACAGTCTGCCTGATTTGGCTTGATCTTTTTCCTCAGCCTGATCAGCCCCTTGAGTAATCACACAGCAGTTAGGTGGATGCTCATCAGGTCAACCACGCAGCTAGCAACAGAGTTCTTCTTTGGCTGACTATAGCCACATGCACACCATCTGCCTTTCGCCAATCAGCCAACTTCAAAGACAGTTTTAAACAGCAGTAGGGAGATGAAACATCCTATTGCTATTCCCACTAACATATGTTTTTCATCCACTTATGACATCTTGCTGGGAAAGTAAAGCTGCCTGTGGTGAAAGTGCCCTGTGATGAGCATCTTTATATAGTCTGAGATAAAAATATTCACCAGGAGGGAGATGATGATCCCTGAGGTGACTCATTAGTGCCTATTGTATGAGAAATTGAAAAAAAAAAAATCACATTAGGTGTTTCACTAGCTTTACAAAATTACTGTTGATAAAAAAAACAATTTGCTTTAAAACGAGCTACATTATTGCAGTGCTTTAGTGAAATCAATGTTGTGCGCATTATGCACAATATGATTCATGGATAGAGATATGTCTGAAGATACTAGAATCTAGTAAATAAAAGCCTTCACACCTTATTGGAAATGTTCCCACATCGTAAATGTGATGACGTGAAGGCTGGCTAAGAGTTGGAGTGTAGGGCTAGAGTTATCTTTTTATATGCTGTTACACAAATTGGTCCTTCCTCTGAATAAAACGAAACTCTCCACATTAATGACTAGAATGAAATTGACAGATGTATAAACAGGATAACACCTCAATTAAAAAGTGTCATGTTGTCACATTCTCAAACTGAACAATTGATAAAGCCTTTATTTTTATAGTTTTGTTAAAAGTGTGATTGGGCTGAGCAGTGGTTACTGTTACTGATATCAGCACGCAGCGGTTGAAACACAAAAATCCTGTTAGTTATTCATATACCTGGTGAGATAGCACACACCCTGGAGCGAAACATCAAACACAGGCTGACAGATGTAAATCGGAACGCTCTTTGTATCTGAGCAAAGACCAATTCACAGGTGATGTGTTTCATTTCCATTACCACATTCTCATTTTCCAAGAAGCAGCAGGTGATTAGTAAACAATTTCATTATTGTCATGCGATGCAGGACGTGCAGAGTTATTCTAATTTCCCCTGCCTAAGACTGTGCTTTGATTATTAATAAACAACCAAGAAAGCCATTACTGTTTTAAAGCTATACTGAACAAAAATTTAAATGCAACACTTTTGTTTTTGCCCCCATTTTTAATGAGCTGACTTTTTGTATGTACACAAAAGGCTTATTTCTCTCAATAATTGTTCACACATCTGTACATGTCTGTGTTAGTGAGTACTTCTCCTTTGCCGAGATAATCCATCCACCTCACAGGTGTGGCATATCAAGACACTGATTAGAGAGCATGATTATTGCACAGGTGTGCCTTAGGCTGGCCACAATAAAATAAAATTTAGCAGTTTTATCAAACAAGACAATACCACAGATGTGTCAAGTTTTGAGAGAGTGTGCACTTAGCATGCTGACTGCAGAAATGTCCAGTTGCCCCTGAATTGAATGTTCACTAAAAAACCAACCCAAAGGCGTTTCAGAGAGTTTGGCAGTACATTCAACTGGCCTCATTATTATTAGATTTGTTTATTTCTTTAGGACAGCGTACAGTCTACATTAAATCCAAGATGCTTGTACCAGATTAACCAGACAGCTAATTTCCATCTGTAGTCCTATATTGTACATGTTTTTGGTGGTAGGGGAAACCGGAGTACCCGGAGGAAACCTACACAGACACAGTGAGAACATGCAAACTCCACACAGAAAGGTCCTGCCCTGGATGGGAATCGAACCCAGGACCTTCTTGCTGTGAGGCAGGCGTGCTAACCACTTTGCCACTGTGCCGCTCATAACCCTAGACCACGTGTAACCACACCAGCCCAGGACCTCCACATCCAGCATCTTCACCTCCAAGATCCTCTGAGAGCAGCCACTCGGACAGCTGCTGCGCACAAACTGAAACTGCTTTAGGGAAACTCATCTGGATACTCGTCCTCACCTCACCTCTCGACCTGTCTACAGTTTGTTGTTACAGACTTGAGTAGGCAAATGCTCACATTCAATGGCGTCTGGCACTTTGGAGAGGTATTCTTTTTACGGTGAATCCCAGTTTTCACTGTTCAGGGCAGATGGCAGATAGCGTGTATGGCGTTGTGTGGGTTTACAGTTGTTATAAGAATTCTATATGTCCAAAAGAATTCTATATCCTTTTATTATCCAGAGAGACACGGAGACAGATTATATTATAAAAAGCGAAAGGCCAGGTTTTATTCCTTGCAAGGAGAAGCAAAGTACACAGATATATCAAAGGTACATAGTGCGTTTTGCTTACCGAGGTAAGCAAAACATTACATTTTATATCAACCAGTGGGGGCTGTCAGTCTCAAGGCCCCAGCTCCAGGTGCAGAAGTACCATGGCAACCCATGTCTATCTAGTTATGTCTACTCCATGCTTGGACTAGAATGGAGGACATGACATGATTTGACATGACCTGTAGAGAACTATGAGCACCTACTAACTATAAACAATATACAGAATTATAATAATAAAATTCTTATAACAACAGTAAAAACACAAAATGGATTACATAAGGATTTTCAGCCACAGATATGGTTTTGACGAAGTGAGTGCTTCATAAAGTTCATCTGTAATGTGTTCTGCAGTGATATGTAGTTAGTTCTAATAGAGCCAGATAAATGTATAAACAGCCGCTGGGATTGTTGTAGTTGTTACACACATGTTCAATAAACACATCAACAACTGTAACATCAGCGCAAATATTTAAATCTCCGTGATCCAGAGTTGAAAGAAATCTTCACTTTGGGAAGCATTTATAAAAATCTCTTTGTACGTGTAGCCAGGGCCTAACACGGGCAGATTTGTACAGATTTATGAACAATATGAGAGAAATAGGCCTTTTGTGTACATAGAAAAGTCTTAGATCTTTGAGTTCAGCTCATAAAAAATGTCAGCAAAAACAAAAGTATTGCGTTTAAATTTTTGTTCAGTATGGAGCCAGCTATTTTACCCTCTGATCATTTTTAACAAATAACTTCATTTGTCTTGTGAGCTTGGTGATAGTAGGCTACACACATTAATGTAATACAGAAATACAAAGTATAATGAAGTCCATGAAAAAAGGGCAAAAATGATGATCATTTACACATAAAACCACAGATTTTTTTTAACCCCATACACAAAATGCTGAGATTTAACATTGCAATGCTGTACTGTATTTTTAGAGCTTTATGCTTTATTAATTATTTTTACACAAATCATCTACAACAACACTTTTCTTGTGTTGGTCCACAAGACTACATACACGAACTGCTTATCCACTGCTTCTTTGCATTACAGACAAGACACAACAAGTTGCTGTCCCCATGTCCCCCTCCCTCGGAGCCTGGCCGTGGCCCCTCTGTGTGATATGGATTGTTTTCAAGTAACAGCCAGTGAAAATAGCCATCTCATTATTTTTAATGGCTGTATGAGATGGGCTCCGATGGCAGTAGCGTGCTGTCATTTAAATGCCCGGGCAAAGTGCGCGATGAAAGGAAAATATAGATGAGGGGACTACTTCGTTATAGTTGAGGTGGGCTCTAACTAGTGTCACAGCCATGAGTGGTGTCCTAATGCCTATTTACTATGATCAAAATGGAAGGAAATGAATAGAATGACTGCTTGTATGTCCGGTGATGCAGAACTGTCTTGGCATCTGGTTTCAGCGCATGCTAATGGTTATCATTTTTCAATCTACATTAGTCACCCCACTGGCGCGCTCATCCTTAAGCCCCCACCTTTCTGAAACTATGATTAGGTAAACACATTTCCAATGCCGGCAGCCAAACAAACTGCCATTTTTCCACCACGTTTTCCATCTAGATGAGTTTTAATTAAGTCTCCTCGCCGCGCTCCCCTGTGGCTGCTCTAATCAGACCACAGGAGTGGTGCCTTTTCATGCTTGTTTTGTGCAGGATCCCACAGCATCTGCTAGCCCCCACTCCCCTCTTCCGTCTCCTCTTAGGAGACGTACCCGAACCTCTTGTCAGTCACACACTCACACTGGGAGGGGCCCAGGAACAAGGCCGCTGGGGCGAGTGCTTCCGTACAACAAGAGACAGTCAGCGGGTGGTTGTCGTATCATTGATTAAGATTGGTGAGGTTATTACTCTGCGTGGCTATGCACAGATGCTTTCTGATGAAGGCCAGCCTGAGAACGTTGGGCCACTAATTTATAAAAGTTGACATCTAGAACAAAATGCTTTCTTTAATCTTTAGTTTTTTTGTTTGACATCAACTCTATCACACACAAATTGGGGAGCATGTATTATTTGCAAGTAGTGTTCACACTTTTGAACATTTTTCATAAAAGTCATTAATTTCACATCAGGAGAAAACTGAAAGAAACTGTCATCAAATTAAGTATTGTAACTTTCTCAAGGCATAGTCACATACAAACTGCAATGCTATAGTTCCTCTATTCATTTATAAATCGTGTATTATATAAATAGATACATTATATAACAGTGCAGAACAGTAAGAATTAAGATGGCTGTTCAGGATAGTGGTGTTACTGGGACAGTGAATTAACTATTCATATTTTTTTTTCTTTGTATGTCACTGTAGCAAATATAGTGTTCATCAACCCAACACAAAGACTGTATAATTTTTGTGGATTTTTTGTCACCATCATTAAACTGGCAATGTGATTTTTTTTCTCCAACTCATTTGGAATAACATGTTGAAAATAAGGCTAGGATTAACAGTTATCATTAAAATGTGAGATATAGGATATACAGGAAAGTGCATCCTCAAGGGACTAGTGTATGTGCTTACACTGAGACTGAAAATATCTTGATAAAATTGGCATCCTGTTTGGATTCTTTCAGTGTGAGCTTTTTATCATTGTCAAAGTGTGTTGTCTTCTCCCTGTGCGGTGTTTATCATTAGCAGCAGAGTAAGATGTGCTAACACGCACTCACTCTTAAATAAGAGAACTCCACAGAGATATTGCAGAATGTAACTTGCTGAATGTAGACCTACATGAAAATAATGACAACCTTTGATAAACTGAAAAGTACATTGTAACTGCAGTAGCACTCTGAAGATGACTGGGAAGAAAAGAAAACATTGTGCAGACAATACAAACAGCTATTTTTGTTTTCCCGCATTTCTATTATTATTAGCATGTTGATGATTGCCTCCAACCTATTAAAATTCAAAACAGCAGAAAATGTCTCTCAGGGATAAACTCATTTGAGAAAGCAATGACTTTTCTCGTAGAATTACAGCATATGGTGCATCTCTTTACGGGAGGGCGCACCTGATGTATGATGACTTTAGGAACACATTAATATTTGGCTATTAAAGTGGCACTGAAACAAGGCAAAAGAGACGACATGGTGAGCTAAAGATGAAAGGGAAATGGCGGAGTGCAGGGGCAGCTAGGGATGAATAAGGATGATGAAGGACCACTGCTAGGGCAAACTTTATCCCCAGGGCTTGTAATGTGGCTGTGTCGGCCCAATCAGAGTGGCTCCTTTAAGAGGTTAGGGTCAGGCAGTGGCCCAAATCGATGGGCTGAGCGGGGACTCAGGGGCTCCATGCTAATACCTACGCCATGATAATACTGCCTTCGGGGTAATGTCATCTATCACCGTCCTGCTGCCACCAGCTCAATACAAAAGGATAAAGACATAACACAGAGCAAAGCAACACTAACTTCTATTAAATGTATACGGTTTACCAAAATGTTGCTAGGTAAAATATAAAGAGGAAAAGGTACACATTATGTTTACATTACAGATATGTGTTATTTATGTTATAAGGAATAAAAATACTACCAATAATATCTCTCTTATCTCAATATACAATATACACTGTGATGTATTTTCCCAGAAAGAAATAATACAAGAGTAATAAATACAATTTTCTGAAATGTCACAGGCTTTTAACAGACAGCTGCTAAAAACGTAGCCAATGGAAGAAAATTAGGCATAAACAATAAACTGCGTTAAAATCTATAAATCTGAATACAACAAAACATCCACACACGTGTACACTCACTCGTTCATTAGTACATCTGTGATTATTATTATTGTTTATGTGACACTGACACTTTTAACATTATTTTGTGACATGAGAAATACATTGTTAATTTCCCTGTTAAGCCACGGCTTTGTATGAATCAATATACAGCGTTGTACCATATCTCATATAAAATAATATATTCAAAAACCTACCAAATTGTTTAAAATGACAAGAGCGGCCCTACACACTCTCGGCCGATACAGGGCAGGTCTTGCAGGTCTAGTGGAACAGACAGTATTAATCCATATATTACATATGACAAGGACAAGCTTTAGCCTCATAACACTGATACAGCGGCTATTGATTGGCCTCTGTCCTGAAAAATTATGGCCCACTAAATTAGATTTTTTATTCTGGTAAAGCTCATATTCATTTTTACATCCAGAGTCACTGATGTGGCTGGTGTTTTATCAGTTTAATTAACTTTCAAAACATGTTACATTTCACAAGGAGCAATGAAGTATGTTTTTGGTCGACACTAGGCTCTTGTCTTTCTCATCTTGTATAAAGACCAATAATTATTTTTAAATACAACTTGCCCAGGTCAAAAAACAACTAATCAGATTTTCTGTTTTGTTTTACAATATCAGCCACCTTTGTGATTTTAGAGTCTTAAAAATGCTTTTTCTATTCCTCCAAAGAAGTAGCCTGGGCTCTGTGAATCTGAGTTGGATTCCTAGGAGCAGTTCCAACGATGCTGATTTACATGCCCCTGAAGGCAACTTGGTAAACATACAACACAATTTAATCAAAGAGCTGGAAGCAACTCCAATGGATGCAGCATAAACAGCCTTTGGGTGAATTACTGCGAAGAAAAGGGATTCTAAACCCATTTAAATGTATGAAAGGAATAAAAAGACTTAAAGTGAAAAGTGAGAAGAGTCATAAACGACAAATGCAAAGGTCATCACTGATAAATATACTGTAGAAAATAGCAGTATTAAGTAAAAAGCAGTGAGATACTGGAGTCAGGAACTGCATGGACCTCCATTTGCCACGAGGCCTATTAGAAAGTTGTGTCATTGATTTGAAAAGACATTCTCAAGTAAAAGTGAAGTGTAACTTGTAAGGTAAACTCCATGAAGATGAAATACGGTCCTGTGGTTTATTAATGGAACACAACATGAAGATTAACATTAGGAAAAACACTAAATAGCACAATAGTGTGTGATTATCTTCAATCCTAGCCTTGTTCCTATTACTGCATGTGTGCCTCAGCTGTTCACCTAACATTGGAGTAACCTTGTTGGATAATTAGCTCTGCACAGCACTTCTGAACAACATGATGCTCTTTGCAAAGGGTTGCTCTCAAGTTTATTTTTTAATAATTTATTTACCAGGTAAGCCTGCAAAAACTAAAGTTAAGAATTCTGTTGAGCTCGACATTAGTTTTATGAATATGTATTATAAGACTTGACTTGACTCCCTGCATGCTTTGTTCCTTCAGAGATAAGAGTGCACGAGGGTGTCGTCACATTTACAGTTGATATCTCCCCTTAGAGGAGCACTTTAACTGTTGCCTCTCTTATCACAAAGTATCCTTCTTCTCCGAACACACAGAACATTTAGAACCATCCCAGCGCGGCAAACTAATCGCTCTCCTCGTCTCGTTTCTTGCCTCTCGCTGTAGATCTTTTTGCACAAATGAAGCGAAGAAAAGGGCACATGAGGTGAGGCTTTTCGATGTTTGTTTCCGATGACAGACAGTCGGAGCCTGTTATATTTCGTTGAAAGGTGTGAAAAGACAAATGCAAGCGTGTGTGCTATCTGTGGGAGCCAGGAGGAGGAGTGAGCCTGACAGCCCATAAAGGCCAACCTTCATTCTCATTAGCTTTCTGTTGAATTACTTAGCCAGTTGACTCCCGTATCTCCCAATTGCACTGCACTTCAGCCATTTCTGAGGCCACTCCTGAGCTCTCGCTTGGCCTCTTTTCTTCAATTTCACTCTCTTGGCCAGACACTCACTGTACAAGTCTCAAGCATCACTTCATCTGTCTCCCAATCTGCCCCTTGTTTTATCTTAAAATGTTAGATAAGAAGCTAAAATGCTACAAGACTCAACAGATTCTGACTCCATATTATAATGCAGTGTAATTGTTTTGTTTATCCAAGATGAGGGAAAGATACCAAATGACTCAGTGAATTAAAACGTATCTGAAACCCGTTTAGTCTTAAAACAAAAAAAGAGTCAATTTCTTTAACAACAATATACTGCACATGACAAACTTGTAAGTTTTGTGTTCAACTTCTTGGAGCTGTTTTACTAGGACTAGGAGGCGCGGCAGAGAACATAGGGGCGGCAGTGGCTCAGCGGTAGAGGGGTAGTAGGTTCGATTCCCGTTCTCCCCACAGTCTATACTATCGCTGTGTCCTTGAGCAAGACACTTGACCCACCTTACCTCTTAAGAATGTGTAAGAATGTTTAGTGAATGTACTTGGTGTTGGTCGTACTCTGTCAGTCTGCCCAGGGCAGCTGTGGCTACAGTTGTAGCTTACTACCACCAGTGTGTGACTGTGGAGTGAATAAATAATAGACGGACTGTAAGCGCTTTGAGTCCCATGGTCCCTTGGGAGAAAAGCGCAATATAAATATAATCCATTATTATTATTATTACTAGGAATGTAATTACCAGAAATTACCAGAAAAGACACACAAGGCGAACAGTGGCATGTTATTAGTTCATCTAATGAAAAACTCCATTTAAGATTTTAGGGTTGTTTTTGTGTTCTAAAAGTACACAATTTTCCTTGAAATTCTGTATGTAATTTATATTATTCAGCTGTTTTTCTTGTCTAGACGTCTGCAGTGCTCAGTGTGTCTGCTTTGGGCAGTTACAGGAGCAGGAAGTAGTTGAGTTATAAAAGTCTTTTTTCCAAGAGAGCTAAAAGGTTTGACTGATGGACTCAATGAACTTGTAAATGACATTAGCATATAATTGAGCATCAGCCTTAGGGCATTGTTCACCACGTGTTCTCCACTCATCATCTGTTTTTGGAACATAATCCACTGATGCACAATTCAGCATAGCCCCTTCCTGGAGGGCATTGCTGTTGTGTTAACTGTGTAAATGGCGAGACACAAGTAATAGAGAATGCTGAAATAAATGTGCTTTTACCAGGGTAAATCAGGGTGGTTGATGGTGTAAACTCTTAATGCTTTCTATTAACTTTTGTCATACTGGAAACTGAAGGTTATATGAGGGAACTGGGAAAGGAAAGGAAGCTTTTTGTTGTGTTTAACCTTGCTAAATGTATGCCTGACAGTGCATCATTAGACATCAGACATTTGTATGCTAAACACAGACAGCCATGCAATTACAAGTGCCATCTGATCACACACATTTAAGCAGACGGGAAACTTTTTCTGAGCTCAACTGAAATCCACTTGTGGCTGCGGAATAAATGAAAAGTGAAAGATGTTTAATTCACTCGCAGTTATTCCAAATTAACCTGCCAGACTCTTGTAAGTGTTAACACCTTTAATGGCTTTTAATAGTCTGTGAAAGTACTGTCATTGCAAAATGTGTCTAAAACCATTGGAGACATTTTAGTTGCTTAATGGCTGAAATCACAGCCACAGTGTCAAGATTCATGATGATTCATGGTTCATAATCAAGACAGGGTAAAATATTTGTCCTTCAAGCCTGTGCCAACAATGGCAGGTTGACAACTAAAAGACCCACTTGGTAAATATTACTTGGAATTGTTTCTTCTGAGTTGAAAGGGTTTCCGTTTTTAACAAAGGGTTTGGCACTGGAGAAGATAAATCATGTGAATTACAGTATATAAAGAACCAATTATTTATGCTGTGCCACAACCACTAAACCCTATACACTAGGATCAAATCACACAGGACACACTTTAATGCCACAAAATACAGTAAGTGCTCATAGAGGGCTGCAAAGAGGAAGGTGGAAATCTATTTAGAAATGAGGCTGATGAGAGCCATGTAGTTGATCTAAAGCTATTATCCTTCCCTTGGTAAAGGAATACTGCCTTGGCAGCAGCTGTCTTCACTGACTAAATATTGCCAAGTCGTCTAGTGTATTGGGAGTTAACAGAACCATCTTGTAGCTGGATCTGCAGTCCCGCAGTGTAAATGTTTTGACAGCAGTGCTGTTCCTTTTGGTTATACATTGGTGGCTTTAGTTTATAGTTAAGTCTTGTTGGTCTTCTATAAATTCTACCCAGAACATATGGTTTACTTCTAAATATAAAAATCCTTTTAAATCAAAATTTTACACACATTTCAGTAGACTTGCCCCTGAATTGAGCAGTATAATATAATAATAATCTGTTTTAACTTTAAAACACTCTGGGTATGTATAAGCCATTGGCATTTGTTATGACAGTCTCTGTGCACATGACAACTATAAATGCTCTCACAAGTCCATCAGGCCACTAAATGAGGATAAACATCACACCAGTACCCCAGAACAACATTTAGATTTATTAAAGTTAATAAATTGTATGGACGTACAGATTTAAAAGTGATAAAGTGATATAAATCTTAGACTATTAGTGGTAAACTTGTAAGTTGTTTTAAACTCTAGTACAGAAGCATGTGTGCACCCTCATTATACAAAACAAAAGAATGTACAAATTGAGCTGAAACCTCATTGGAAAAAATGGGTTTTATCTGTCTACATGTATATGCTGTCAATAAAGTCCTAAATGTCTACTTTTCTTTTCATTGGCATGTGCCAGGTTAAGTTACACAAATACTGGAAGAAGTGTATTCAGAAGAGGAAATAAAACCCTTCTTAACCAGCCCTTTAGGTAATTAAGAAAGAAAAACATAATATAGCACAGACCTGCAGTACTACAAAAACACTAAAAAGAGACTTTACTACTTGGTTCTAGCTCATTGATGTATTGATTGGCGTCAGTCAATGTTACATTTTTTGCTGTTTTGTGTAAGTACAGTATGTAATAAAAAGCATCTATGATTGGTAGAAGAGTTGTAACGAGAAGGCAGCCTCTTGCTTAGTCCCACCACTGAGAGATCAGGTCGAACAGATAGAGCAGCTGTTGGAACATGTTGTTGATGTTGTGAAGGGCTATCACAAGAGAGAGCTTAGAGACTCAAAGGGACACAGTGTGTAGGATAACAGCACAGATCAGGAAGTGTTTACAGCTCACTCCTCCTCTTGATAAACAGATGCTGGTCTTGAAAAAGGAAAGGAAGGGGTATGAAAAATACAACACTTAGATCACATGTTATATTGGATATTATTGGTAGATATGTCAAGTAAACAATGGTAAAGGTATTTTGTGCCTATTCTTATTGCTAGAGTTAGCTTATACTGTACCTGCAGCATTAGTTCAAGATGAACATGATGGAGCACTATGGTCATAACACCACAAGTTTTTGATAATGATATAATAAAAGTACTTTTATGTTTTGTTTTACCTTTACATTGGTTAATGTTAGCAAAAGAGTTTGAACTAAACTAAGCTTTAGCCAAAGGTACAATTAAACTATTTGTCGGTGCACACATTATTTTTAATGTTACTGTCTCCATATTGTACTGTATTCATGACATAATGTGAATTAAATGGTTATGACCCAAATGAAGGTTGTAGGAATGGCATTGCTCAAAAGAGTGAAAGGCCATTGGCAGCTGCCCTTTCTTAGAAGAAAAGCAAGACATTAAAAAACAACTCAATGTGACCCTGATGAAGCCTGTGCGGCTTTGCGTTAAAGTTTCTCTTCTCAGTCTTTTAAAGAGAAAACGGTAATCTTTTCACCAATGCATTCTGTTATTTGCTTTCAGGTTGTGGGTGTGGAATCCAGGCATTATCTCTCTTTGTTTTCTCCGGTTTTTAGATCTCCTTTTTTTCTTGAGGGAAGACAGCGGAGAGCTTGCAATGAAGGCTTATGTGACTGAACGACGCCAAACATGACAATAAGTTTGTATAACACGATAAGTAGCTTAGCTTACCACTTTGCTGACACACAACCTCCAAACCGGTCTACTAAATCCCCGGCTTTGACTTGGGGCCTTCTTGTGTCAAATCAAATTTAAGCATTAACAGGCCGCGGTTTGATATTAAAGTCCCCAGGTGGTGGAGGACTGGGGCTGAAAAATGCTTTCAATTACAGTGTGCGATGTATTTTGGAAGGGATTTGGAAGTTGGTGATTGTCTTGTAATGCTGTACACTGTCTAATTTAATAGTCTCAGACCACCTTCACCTCTAAGTGGTCATTGATTGTACCTGCACTGAGGATCCATCAGACTGCAACACTGCAAAGCCACACACTATTACCTGTGTGGGAGTGCTGCTGCAGGCGGAGTTTAAAGATTTATTCAAGCTAGTATACTACAGGAGGGTTAAACTTAATACCTGTTCATGTTAAACTACAAATGCGTTTCTATTTGATGTTTTTGTATTAGTGGGCTACATGGCAGAGAGCTTTTTGCTGCTTTAGTCCCTGCAACTTTGGACAATCTACATGGTTCTATCTACACAGCTTTGTCTTACCTTCCAAAGACAATAGGTGAAGTTAGTAACTGTACATGGCCAGTTGTAAATGAATGTGAGTGCAAATGGTTGTCTGACTGTTTACATCTCGAAATCCCTGTGATTAAATAGCGACTCTCCAGACTGTATTCTGCCGGAATAGGCCCTGGCCCTATTAAGGAAGCAAGGTATGAATGTAATGTTGTAGATTAGAGCTCAACATTGGTTTTGTGCTATGCATCCATGGCCATGCACACCCACGTCCAACATCTTTTCAACAAACTCCAACAACATCATATACCACTGAAGGTCATCAACATTTGGAAAGGCAGAATAATGAGATTTTATTTACGTATAGGTCAGACAATGCAACCAACCTAGACAACCTTGGGAATATTGAAGACATGCTCTTTTTATGTATTTTTATGAATTAAAAATCCTTATTTTGTTAAACAAGAAAAAAAAACAAAAACAAACTAAAACAACACATGGACAGAACATAAAAATCAAGTGAACAAACAAATACAGCCCAAAACAGTTCAAGGGACCAAAAGAAACAAAAGTAACAAAGGGACAATTCGTAAGAGGTATAACAATCTAGGAAGCACATTCACCTTAACCATAGACACTCTGTGGGGTCCATCTTTCCAGGTCTTTTTTTATATTGTCTATGAGAGGTGTAAAATTAGCCTTAAACATCAGGTTAAACGGGGTAATCTCAATGCCAATTTAGAGAAAAATGGATGAGTAGTAAAAGACGCAAAAAAGAAGAAGTTGCCCTGTTATTAATTTCTTAACAAAATCCACATTTATAAAAGCTTATAATCTAACTAATATCTGTTTGTAGTTCTCTTGTGAAGATTTTTTGATGTTTGCATTCCCAGTGAAAATCATTTTTAAGGTTCTTTTGTTGCATTAAAAAATGCTGGACTGGGGCTTTATTAAATGAGATGGTACATATTAGAATACAATTTAATACAACAAAATAATCAAATACACATTGTAACTTTAACAGGGCTACAGTAGGCTTGACAATTTGTCATCTGTTTTGAAATGCACTGATAGAAAAAACAAATCTAAATGCTTAAGAAAGATTGGATAGGAATTGCTACAATGATGATGTACAAGCGGCTGTAAATTTTAATTTGATGATTTGATTGGAGCAGCACGGCTCATTTCCCGATTACTGATACAATGCTGGCCCTCATTTCCTTCAAAGGAAGTCAACTCAGTGGTCCATAAAATCTCTGGGAAGTGATTGGCACAGAGCACACAGAGTGTGGGACAAAATGTGTGCTTGGCAGGGGCCCAATCACTGAAGAGTTCAGTGCTCAATTGTCTCAATCGGTTTGTGCTGAGATGATTTGGTTGAAAACAAATACAAAACATGAAGCTTTCAAAAATGCCATGTTAAAAGTTTAATTTGATCATGTAATGCTTGTAAATTCATAATCGTAAAACAGTAAACTAACAAACTGAACTAATACAAGAAGGTGTGTCAGAAGTCACACCTGTCTCTTTATTATTCATTGATTTTAATACAATATAAATGCATTACGTGATCCGGCAGCATGGGGGTGAATGGACTATTGACACTTCAGCTGTCAGTCAACGGTAAAAACATAAACTGATGTAGAAAGGCAAAGAAATAAGCTTAATACCACATTATTATATGATACCACATGATGCTATAATAAATAACTTGGACCATCATCTTCATTTGGCTTTTGACCAACCAACCAGAGGTCATCTGAGACTGTTGTTTTGGATGCCTTTGGCTGTGTATGTAATGAGCTCATCTAAACATGAGTACTATTCTTTTCCTTGTCCTGTGTTTGTGATTAGGAAGGACCTTTTTCCTGGGGGAGCTGTTCTGACCATGTCCTATTAAGGTGAACTCAGGACAGGCTGGAGGGACTCTGTCTCTCGTGGACCTCAGCAGTCTTAAGTGTCTTAAGCTTTAGGAGAGGAAAATGAATGGATGAAGAGTGATGCACTGGGGTTGTCACTGAACAAGTAGTTGTCGTTGAGCCTTTGAAACAAAGGATGGGTTCACTGAAATACAGTATTAGAACACTTGCGTGTAGTGGGTCTGTCAAATGTGACCTGACTGCACAATGTTAATGTTTTAATTACTTTATGTTAATTTATTTTTGTATATTGTCTTAAGCCTAGCAAGTCTATAAAGAGAAAAACTTCCAAGGTCTCTCAAGCACTGAGATTAAAAACATATTGATGCTGACAAGTGGCATCTCACAACCTCTCTGGCCCTTTTGAGAAAAAAAAACATGGACATAGTGTGCATGTACATAAAAATCATTAAACTTAATTATAAGATCAGATATATCCATATTTGTGCAGACATGACTTGTGAGACATGAACTGACTTTTGCTCAAAGACTTAATAGGCTGTGTAATATCTGGCACACCAAAGCGATGGTCGACAGGAAAGGGCAGAGTTCTTTTAATTGACTGTCTCCACACTTAATAAGTTAAGAAAGTAATAGATAGACAGCTCAAGCCATTAGCACCACCGCTCCTGGCTCAATAAAAGAGTTAGGTTTTCGAGTTATCTTGTTTTACAGGAATCAAAGCCTTGTTCAGAAAAAAATAACCTTGTCCAAAGGGAAGATGAGGTCCTTTTAGCTCTGTGACAGCTAATAATCTCAAAGCATAATGCAAAGTCTGTATCATTTGCCACCAAAGTGATAGACAGCTAAAAAGATTAATTTCACCCCAGGGTGTTGCTAATCGCTAGGCAACTGGATTTGTGTGAATTAACCTTATTTGTGCAAAATAATTGTAATTCTTTTGTAAATGCCACTAATTCAGTTAGATCAATATACTAAGAAACACAATTTGAAAGTATACTTTTACTCACAATGTTCAAGTCCAAATTTGTTCTCAGGGCGACCTCAGTGGCCATTCTGACAGCTTGATAACCATCAGAATGCATTTTTCCTATGCTTTTGTAAAGAGTAAACGTGCAGCTTTAGCATCTTTAAAGACCTATATACAGATATATTAATAGTTAAGGGCAGTGGCCCCTGTCTGAGGTCCGGACTTAGATCTACATTTTAAAAATGGGAAGGGAGCTTTAACCTTTGAATTGAACCTTCATGTAGCATAGACCTTTTAATGTGGGTTTCAGGTTTAACCGGTCTCGTAGGCTGCTGTAAGAGATCTCCAGCTGACCGCTGCACTAAAGACACAACTTGCACCGGCACATGGGTGGTTACGCACAGTTCAAGAGCCAGCCACCTGCAGCTCACAGCCCACTGTCCTCCACTGAGACATGGCGTGGGGTTAACAGGATGTCTGCAGTAAATATTTACAGCCCACAGGCCACAGATAAGAGTGTGGTGTGGTTTTGCCGCTGTTACATGCTGTGGCAAGTGGGGAGAGTGTGCGAGTCAAGAAGTCATTGACTGAATGTGTTTGATTGTTGTTGTTCTGGCGTTGAATAAAACCACGAGGCTGCACAGAACTAACATTTGTTTAATTCCTTGACAGTCGGGACCGGTTATGTTATCATTAAACAAACCAGCCCAACAATGGCCCGCCCACCGGACATTCTCCCCACTCTCCCCATCAGCACTGGTTGTAATAGTGTTACAGTGTATACACTGGTGTACTTTTTTCAGTGGGAGAGTTTAAATATGTCTGGCCTTAACTGCTTTTTCAAGTTTGCCATGTGGTTGTCAGTCATAGGTACATTTAATTATTCCAGTCTGTTTAGGACAGGCTTAAGAATTAAGTACTTTTGGGTTTTTGTAAAAATATGTCTTGTGTGACATAGGCTACCTTTGAATTGCAGGTAATAGACAATGGGTAATGTAAAAATTGCTCTACAGAGTATCAGGAAAGTCAGTGAAAGTTATTTTTGTTACATAGTAAAAAAATATTAATATTCACATTGTAATTTAAAACTTTCCAGATTACACATTTAGTTGATTTCTGTTTTATTAGTGCTTGTGAATGACTTAATTTCCATAAATCTGCAAAGATATAGACCTGTTTATGTTTTTTCGAGACTGTCCAGACACCCACTCGATAGCTTCATAGTGAATTCCTCCTCTGAGTAAATGTGCTGAGTCTATCCACTGCTGCTCTTAACTACCTGGGGGGAAATCACAGGCATCCGACCGCAAAGGGACATAATGAGCCCAACAGTGAAAAACAAATTGGTTCTCTGGGGAGCTCTGATGCCTCCTTTGCTACCTGGTCCGCCACAGAAGTCAGAATAATAAAATGCTTTATTTACCGCAATTGGGGTTAGTCCCGTTGAAGGCTGCTTGTGTGTTCAAAGTGTAAACAACAGTGGCATCCATATACGTGTTTACATAAAACAGCTCAGCATGGAACCATAAAGGCTGATAATGTGACAAGGTCAGGCTGGATTGTCTTGTCAGATGTAAATTCTAATGGTGCACATATGAGAAAAACATGTTGTTTATGTATTTAGTGCCTATTTCCTACACTGCTTTGTACATCTATTCATCATCCCCTGTGGGTACAAAACGGTATTATGCTCTGTATGGTGCATTCAGAAATACTCACATATTGTGCATTAGTAAGTCCACACACAGCAACCACATATTTCATGTTCTCTGTTCATACTAACCTTGCTTGTGAATACAACAAACACATCTTACTAAGTGTACAATAAACATCAAAGCAACACACATTTCATTAAATAATAGCACAAGCAGTTTGTAATAATCAAAGTTTAAAAACAAAGGTTTACAGTAATATAACTATATGCACACTGTACATCCCTGTACATTTTTTAATATTTTAAGTCTACAGTTTACATTCATGTACATTATTTTGCGATCTAGATTTATTCCCACATTACACACTTTTTATATTTTTTAGATTTTATTCTTATATTTTTTATTGTTTACTTTTATCTCATTCTTACATAGCTACATTTATGTATATTTTCATCTGTGTGTTTTCCTAATAATTGCACTGTCCTTGGAGCGGACCTGACTCACATTTCACTGCTGGTTATATATGCTGTATATAATTTTGTACGTGACGAATAAAAATCTTGAATCTTGAATCTTGAATCTAATAGTCTTATTGTCCATAAAATTTTTCTTTAATATTAACTGAATTTGAACCACAGTGTATACTTTTGGTATATATTTAGACAAATAACTGGTTTTAAAGTAATCCCACGGTACTGACTGTTAAAGAAAGAGTTTGCATGTTCTCCCTGTGCACAGGTGGGTTTCCTCCAGGTACTCCGGGTTCCCACACCAACATCAAAACATGCTGGGTGCCCCCTGGTTGCGGCTGCCGACAGTGAATTTCCCCACGGGGTTAATAAAGTCATAATAATAACAAAGACATTCCATCACAGCTGATTACAAGTCTAAATATAGTATAACTCCAATTAACAAATTACCTATATTTGATGAAGAGCCTGTTGTGTGCTTCTCCAGTTTCTGTCCACAGATTATACATGTAGCAGTCCTGCGTTAGGAGACTCCATTCATTTTTTGTAACACTGCAAGAGTGTTATGACATTTTTTCTCAAGGTTTTAGTGCTGTCACAGTCTTATACAGTGACATCTCTATTGTTACGAACATACCAGAGATGCAGAATTCCGAACACGGTCTTGGAGAATAAACAGGGTCTCCAGCATGCCCAGACATTTGGACATTTCAACTCTTGACCTGTAAAAAAATACAAGTTGATTTTTACTACATCAAGTACAAAATTTCTGTGACTTTTACATTAACAAGCAATTTATTTATAGCTTATGTCATTGACACTTCCATGTTATATGTTCCATGTTTCCAAGCCCCACATTAAAGAAAAAGAGCAGAAAATCTCCAAGGCTCTGCATTATTAGCTAATATTGGGCAAACAAAACCCTGCCTTTTCTCTACAAAGCAATTGTGGGCATACCTGAAAGCCATATTAAAAAACAAACAAATCAACTTAGGTGTTTTGCATAGTACAAGAGATGAATGCATAATCTCATCGCTCTCACTCACTGTGACCCTAATTTGCTGTAGAAATGCTGTAAATCATTTTAGCAATATTGCGTTGAGTTTTAATTTTACAAAAGCACTGATGGATGGAGTAATCATCTGTTGAGGCTTTGACTTTATAAGTTACTCAGTAATATACAATAGTTATCACAAGTACAAGACATTATGCACCAACATCCATAACCTCCATCTATCTTACTGGCTTATATGCTAATCACGGCCTCTTGTTGAGCCCCTGACTATGTCTGAGACAACCCACAGAACTAAAGCTGTGCATTAGCGTTGAATCTGCCATTGAGGAACAGAAACTATGAATTTGTCAAAAAATTGACTCAAAACCTTGAAGAGAAACAGTATCTCTTCACTTCATTACATTTACAGCATTACCTTTTCACCTTTGCATAATAAATGAGGCTGTTTTTATGTGTTTTAAATACCTGTTACAATACATATAATAAAGCACATTGCAACAGTTTGTCAACACAATTTTAAAAAATTCCAACTCAAAATTATTACTATTCAACTCTACTATTACTACTATTTGTTGGTTTCAGACAGAATTCTCCCAAATGTTGTTGTAGTGACGGGTGTTTCTCTTTTTTAACAAATTAGTTCCAAAACCTAATTGTTGTCACTCTGCTGGAAGCAGCAGCCTGCCAAGTGGAACTCATCATCATTCACTTATCACAAAGAGTCACAGGGGTGATAAGGCCTTTTCTGCTGTTTCGTTAATTAAACACCATTCTTTTCTTTAGAAGGAAATGTAATGAATTGTTACTTTACTTCCTTCTGAGGGTTTGTTGAGTGAGTGAATAGGAAACTACTGACTTAGAAATGATTGGTTTTCACAGTTGCACTACTCAAATAGCAGAATAAACTTGAGATGCTTTTTGTGTGTTTTTTATTTATTTAATTGAAGCATGTGAAAGTGTTCATTGGCATCCTATATTATAAAGTTATTTTAATACAGCTTCCTATTGAATTAAAAAAAAGGAACTGTAAATAAATAAATAAATAAATAAATAAATAAATAAATAAATAAATAAATAAATAAATAAATAAATAAATAAATAAATAAATAAATATCCCGCGGCATATAATAAACTATTGAGTTCTACATGTTGACACAAAAAAGGTTTTAAATATGTGCATATACCTCGTTTCCACTGGAACATTACAGTAAGGGACAAGTGGTAAAGCGGTTGTCCTATAACCGGAAGGTTGGCGGTTCAATTCCCGCTCTCCCCACAGTTCCGTCGTTGTGTCCTTGCCTCCAGTGGTGTTCCAGCTGTAACACTGATGAATAGAAGCTTCATGTAAGTCGCTTTGGAAAAGCGTCAGCTAAATGACTAAATATAAATGTAAAATATTTCCCCCGTAACTGTACTGTCCCACTTTGGTAACCCACTGGCCTTTGGTTCCATGAATGTGGTCCGCTTTTGAAAGGTTGGGGTGTAAAGACAATGTAATGCGTGTTGAGGGGACAATGGATAGTATTCAAAAACACAAGAAGCAAATGAAAAACCAGAAAAAGACGATGTTTTCTCAAATTAAGCATATTCCCTTTTAAAATAACAAGCTAGTATTGATGAGAAACCAATGATGAGAGATGAAAAAAAGCCACAGTTTTTCTCCAAAACATGATGGAATGAAAAGGCATAGAGAGACTTTGTTCCCATAAAAGCAGAGACTTAAACAGGAACCATGTCAGCACAAAACAAGCTGGAGGAAACTACCCTCATCTCCGTGCAAACCAAGGTCGACTTTGGCTGCCTCCCACTTTTTTCTTTCATCTGGAGTGTGTATTACAGCTTGGGATGAATATCCATGTCCTTGAGAGAGGCATCACTGCTGTGTCAAGGTTGGAAATTACATTTGAAGAGCAAATCTAGCGAGAGTGTTTCTACACAGGTTGCACTCGATGAAATGAATGAAAAACAAGTGTAAAAACACAACTTGACGGTGATAAAATCTCTCTCTAGTCAGCTGAACAAATTAAAGAATGAAAGAATTTAAACCTTAAAATCCTAGGCCTGTATCTTTTAAATGCACTATGCTCACACAGCTGTTTACGTGCAGCAAGAAAATACACTAACAGAAGTATGTGAACACAGCATTAGTTTGGTCATGTTTCTATCCTGCATTTATTCCAGAGTTTTGTCAAAGACTAGTCTTAAACAAGTATAGTGTGTTAACTGAAATAAATAATAACTCAAATAATCCTTTTTCAACAACTGATGTAAAAGGTTTTTGTGGTCCTGATGTTCCTGACATCCACTAACCTCTGTTATATTCGGTATTAGATATGGCATGAGCTTCTTGAAGGTGATGCTGCCTTACAGGGGTGATCCGATAAAAGTTGACAGATAAAGGAGCGAATACAGAGACCCTTCAGGCCTTGTTGAATATATTGCCATTGTAATGGCCGGCCCTTATCTGCCAACAGCCCTTTCAACGTTCGTCACAGGTTCAGGGCGTTACTTAACCTTGCTAAGCCTAAGTAGAATGAGAGCAGAAATGATAATTGAGTGGTCATTACAGATGCGGATCCTGTGTTAATAGGTGCTAAATGATCATCTAGGAGGGAATAAATGAGTCTGAATGGCTAAGTAGGAAATGGCGGACAACGGATATTACTATCATTATTATTGGATAGTGTGATTGCTATTGGCATTTCCAGAAATAAAGTTGTGTGGGGCTGGGGGAGCGCTGGCCAAGCCATAACGCAGACACATCTAATTAGGGAGTGGAATTAAAGGTTCCAGCAGTGGATGGGTTTGTTTTGGAGACAGCAAGAGGCGGTGGATGAAATCAGCCTTTCCTTCACCTTTCCTCTAGAACATCGTATCCGTTATTTAAAAACTCGTAAAGCTGTTGTTCATACTTTGAAGATGCATTAAGCTTCACGTTTGTCCTTCTTTTCAGCGTTCACCTTGTCCTCTATTGTCATCCCTTGCTCGTGCTGAGAATGGTGCTTGGAGATGGTTTTATTTCATGAGGCTGCTGTAAAACAACAGCACATGCCGCACTCCATACACAGCCAAACATAAGACAGACAATTTATAATGTATTTCTCTGCTTTAAATACAGCACTAAGAATGCCAACAGTTGATGTCTTTTTTCTGGATTTTGTTTAAAAGACTAGCTTTGAATGATGCGGTAAAGCAACCACTGATCAGCTATGACAGATCCACTACAAATATCTAAACTGTCAAATGTCAGAGAAAGAAGAAACACTATAAAATGTGTGCTATATTTAAGTTACCAAAGTGATGCACATATCAGAGGGAGAGACAAAAGGGTTGATGCTTGTTTCAAAGAGACACAAAAGCATTGTGCAATTTGATAAAAGCTGACTGTGTTTATTAAATATGGCAGGTACCTTTGATAACCGACCTAAAAGTCATCCTTACGCACTACTTCATCTCCGGTGAATGAAGAATATAAAAGGTAGAACTGATATGGATATAGGATCCATCTATTTTTTTTTTTCTGTAATATGGCCTAAAAGTCAAAACCAGCGAATACCAAGGTCTATGTTGCTGGGTAGCATTAAAAATAAATTCTTTTAGAGTTATAAGTTATTCTTATATAATATAAACATTGCCACAGGATAGAACAAGTATTGTTCTAGTAGCGCACACACTAAACAAAAAGAAAAAAAAAAATCTATATTTTTATTCCCAGCTAGTGCAAAGTTTATCTAAAACCACATAAACTGTATTCACCTGTGTCCACAATATAGAAATGCACCTGTCACATTGTTCTTTTTAAAATGTTACAATTTTTTTTTTCACCGACTTGGACCCTGTTACATGAAAAAAGCGCATTACCAACTTGTTCAGCTAACCCTGGTTTATCTGCGGAGCTGTTAGTACATTCATGAACAGATGGCGTCGGTACTAAATGACCACAATAACAGATCTGAAGACTTATACAAAACCACACTAAACTCAAGGAAAATGAACAGCACCATAGACTGAATAACCAGCACATACTGTACATACCAATTAAGTAAGACTAACAACCAGAGATTAGTGTGGAGACTACTGTTTAAAAGTCTATTAATCGGTTGATCTTAATGTTATGTAGACAGTTAAAGCCATTCGGAGAAAAACAATTCTCAGTATAAACATGTATAACCCAATCAGTTAGGCTTCAGTAGGATACTAATTTCTTATTCTTATTCTTATTTAACTCTTCCACATTTGCAGCTCATTTTGTTATTGCTGATTGGTCAGAGGGTTGAGTTTACCTGCTTCGGAGCAGATGTTCAGCGTAAGCTTCTATACCTACCTTGAGAAACAGTAGATCAGCTCTTTGACACTTAACTTTTAGGGTTAACCTGAAATGACCTTGCTAACCCCTAATCTTATGTCAATCCAAACATGTATTGACATAAGTATACACATGCTGGGTATCAGAAAATACGTTTAGTTTTCCCAGGATTGAAACCCATAGAGATTATCACACACAACTGAATACACTTAACAATTTAAGTAAGCGATATAGAGCACTGAGTAAACACTGCTATGTCATGCACTGAGTATGAAAATAGGCAGTATTGTAAATAAATAAATTCAAAAACTGCCATCGGCTAAACAAAAGTAATAAGATTCATGCCAGCTGAAGAAAAGGAAGTGTGTTCCCGTGTGTTTCCAAGGCTGGAACTGTTTCAGAGACAAGAATAAACAATGACATGTTCTGAGCACAGGGAAGTCCCATAATCCCCGGCATGGACATTATAGACTGTAGTAGCTGTCCCACATATTCTTCTGTAGGTGACTTCGACAGCTTGGCACTGCTTTCTTTGCCCTCCGTGGAGCAACTGTCCGTGGATTGGAGTGGGAGTTTTGAAGGCTTTGTGTGCCCTCTCCATGTTTCAAGTTATATCCACTTGACATCTCCAGGATGCTCCATATGTCTCTGGATTCATTTTCTATTTATGAAAAGATAAAAGCTTTAGCTCATTGGTTTTCTCATCTTTATTATCACCCAGGGCAAAAATTAATGTCTATTGCTGTCCATACAAGCAACGTGAATTTAAAGCAAACTACGGGTGCAGAACATAAAAAAAAAAATGACTGATGATAACAAATGAAAAGTTGGCATTTAAAATGACATTTTTGTTTCTTTACAATCCGTCTTTAATATAATAATTGGGTCTTTTATATAGCAAGTATGAAGAATTGTTCACTTATGGCTTTTCATTAAATGTCATGAAGCCTAAGGATTTTCTTAAACTTTGTGGCATTAAAACTCTTTCCTACTGCAGTTTTCTAAAAAGCTGACAACATCCATAAGCTTCATCTTTCTGTCTGTGCTGCTGTGTCTCACAGGCTTTAAGTACCTTTCAGAACCAACGTTGAGATTTTATTGATTACTTTAAAAACACACATAAACATTTTTTTACGTGAGCAACCTTTTAAACTGCCTTGAGTTATAGCCACGGTTATGTGCTTAGCCAGAATGCTGTCGTGTGCAAAGTCTTTACTATCAGGGCTTTTAATGTAGGAATTTAAAGACTTTGATCTACTCTTTCTGAATGTTAGCTTTAATAACTTTTCAAATGACGGCACAAACTGAGCCTGATCTGCAACAAAAAGGGTTTGTCCTTAAACAAACCCAGTTAAAACAGGTCTGATGGGTGTTTCTTCACAGTTTGTCCCCTCTGGGCAGTTGTAGGAACAGTATGTAACAGAACTAAAATGGCTCCTTCACTGGATTCTGTATAACTTTAATATTAATTTATTTTAAGATAAACAAAAGGTGTTATTTTATTGTCACAACTAAAACACAGATTTGACTAATGTTCCATTCTGTTCCAGTGTCTACAACACTTCACACAATGCACTAAATCTATTAGATTATACTATTGTCCATGTTATTTGTTCCCACTAGCTATGATTTGTACAAGAGAACGGCCCATTGGGATATTATGACACAATACCAAATGGTGGTAATTACTTAAAATTTAAATACGGAGGCCCAGAGAGCTCAAGTGACTAATAAAACATCAGGTAGCCTATAAGAGCGGTGTCTTTTATAAAACTGTGATCTATGCAGATATTTACAGAAGATTGTAATGGTTGATCCAGACCTAGAGTTATGGACCTTCCAGTGATTTATGTTCCGGTGCAGAAAAAATGTTTGTAATTCCATTTGGTTAATGTTATTGTAATTCTAATGTCGTGTGGTTATTGTTGTAATTCCGTTTGGCAGCTTATTTTTGTAAAGTGTGTTTTGGCTTCTGTATTTCATTAAGCTCCCTGGGCCACCGTAGTTAAAACCAAGGTGAGGTACATTGTATTTCAGCAGAACAAAAGCCTTCACAAAGAGCAGAAGACCTTTTTCACAGAAAGGTACATTGTGGAGGTCATCTGGTATTTACATTGATCTCAATGAGTCAGATCTGCAATAAACCGTACCTGGTATGGTAAAGCTGCACTGAATTGAACTGGCTGTAACTAAAGTCACCTGGCTTATTGTATATACTCCATTGTTAAAGTTTTAGCTTTTCGGAACCTCGTTCAATGTCACAAACACACCAGGACTCAGTGAACAATCAACAAAGCTGTCCAATTTTTCTGTCGAACAGTGTAGCACTTTGGTGGCTACTTACCTGCCAGCTTCACTTCACATGGTGAAAAGTAGTAGGTAAAATCTAGCAGTCCCTCAATGCTGAGTATTTTCATTGTTGAAGCCAATAAATACCTGCCACAAGTGCATTGCCTTTTGACCCGGGAACAAATGATTGATGCTGATTGGAACCACTTACATTGAGGACAAAAGCCAGATTCTAGTGGGTTATTTTGTGTAAAAGGGGAATAAGTGGAATGAATTCATTTACATGGTGGCAGCCAGGTCAGCTTCAAAGTGGCCCATGGGAACAAGGCAGGGACAGTGATGAGAGAACAGGTAAATGGAGAGATAAAAGTCAATGATAGCTATTCCCTGAACATCATTTTGGTGGTTCAACCCCCCCAACAAAGAAAAAAAAACATTTGGGAAACAGTGATGTGGGAATTTTCAGTAACGGCTTTATTAAATTAGTGCAAAAGACAGACATAACTCATTCAAAAAGTCAACTTTTCTTAAAGGTGGTCTGCCAAACAAACCCACACACTCACTACGTGCTTTTCAATGAGCTTGAGAGAAAACAGAAACTCAATCTATACATCAGAACCACAGCCTTCTTGTTCTTCCTCTTTAGGTTTTCTTTTGTGAAATTGGACAGGGCAAAAGTGACAATAGACAAATCTAACCTAAACACATGGCAGTCATGGATTTAAGACACCTGATTCTGCAAATAATCACAGAGTTCAAAACCATAAAAAACAATGAGATGTTACAGGAAAGTTCTCACACATCAATAGCATTAGAAATAGTGCCTAAAATCCACCAAAAGAGATTATTTTTCTTATTTACTCACTGTGGGTGACAGAAGAACTTGCAAAGTACATAAGTTAATCAATACTGTATATTTATACAATGGTAAAAAATAAAATATTTATATAATCAATAATTTTTTTAAGGTTTTACTTTCACCGTTACTATAAAGATATACAGTTTTTCACTCCATGACAACTAATAAAACAGAACGAAATTGGAGAAACTCTAGAGAGAGTTACAGACTTTAAAAGGCTTATGGCTACCATCTTGTCCTAAAAGACCACAACCACTGTGGACAAAGACATTAGCTTTGTTCTCTCCGTCTAAAACCAGATTCAACACAGTATGTGACAAGAAAAGAACTGAACACATCAAAATCAAAAGTCAATGCTCTTCCATTTGTCTGGAAAGCTCAGGCTTTTTGCAATTGCTGGCCCGACGAGGGAGTAAAATATGGAAATGGGGAGACTGGATTAGGGAGGGATGGATTATGGATTATGGATCGGTGTATAAGGAAGGGAAGGGAGCAAAACATAAGAGGTAGCCATGAAGAATGTTGGGAGGTCATGTGCACCTTTATGAGACATTACAATATCAATAACATGTTTCAAGTATCTCCTGGCGACATGCCATGGACAATGCTAAAACCCAGTGTTTGCTGCCAGTGAACAAATAAATTGAAAGAAGAAACATGAAAATAAACTGAGAAAACAGAAAAGAAAAACAGAAAGATGCAACAGGGAAAGCAAAGCATGAGAAAACAGTAGGATATAAGTGAGATTTCTTTAAAAAGTCCGAGTGGTGTTGTACAGCAGTTGCGCCAGTGGGGGTTGTTGTGTTTCCTTATTTGATTTGTCATGGTGAGAAGACTTCTTCTCTCTTCTTCTTCAATTCTTTTTTTTTTTCTTTCTTCGTCTTCTGCTCTCCTAAGCCTGGGTTGCGTGGGGGAGGTAAGTCGCTGCTTTTCAGTGTTGCAAAAAAAGGACTACAGGAGGTTTTCAGCAGAATCTACAGGCCTGGTGAGAAAGATGAAAGGGGAGAAGAAGGGGGAATCGAAGACAGAGACAGAATGGAGAGGAGAAAACAAAGGAGAGTCAAAGTCATCGCCGAGCCACGATGGAGTGCAATCAATTACACAAGACAGGTGACGCTATTGTGTCATTAAAGAGTCAGTGAGTACAGCAGAGAAGTTATAATTGCCCACTCTAAGTTCACCTTTGGACTGGAGAAACAAAGTAATTGGCTTTAATGCGAAAGTCCTCTTGAAAGTGCACCAGTGGACAGTTCAATCAATACCGTACAAGCAACACTTTGTCAAGTGAAAAAACTGGGAGGTGCACTGGTATTTTGATTTATCATGCCACAAAAGAAAAAAAAATTTGTGGACCGTCTAAAGCAAAGATTTATTGAGTATGGACACATTTCTTTGTAAGATACTTAGATTTTACTTAAGAATGAGTTGGGTTTATGGCGCAGTGGACAGCTTTAAAGGAGAATATATGGCCGTTAGTCCAAGGAATTAGCTCAGAGAGTCATGGTGTTCATGAATCCCCTGCTTCATTTCAAATCCGTTTCAATTCACGGCTTACACTTTAAAAAAGACACATCCAAATATAAAGTAATGCCTGTCTCTAGTTCTCGAGATCGAACCAGTCGCAGTAACACATCTTCTTTTAGGGTATGTTGCATGCAGTAATGTGACATTTGAATCTGTCTCATCAGTCTTGTAGAATTGCCGATCCTGAAATGTGATCCAACACACACACAAACACTGGTTGAAATACACACAGCAGCCACACACAGTGCAGTTTAAAATGTGAGAGTCTATTGATTGCCTCTCTGCCAGCCATCTCCTCCAAGACTGCTCCCTATTTCTGACGCTTTGAGACGGCCAAGCATTCGACAGAAACTATTCTCGCTTCTGCTCACCATTTCGCTCATTCTCCACCTTCTTTTCCAGGCGCTATCTCCTTTTAGTATTCATTTTTGGAAAGGACTGCATTGAATAGGGCACACTGGGTGTCTACTGTGTCCTTAAACTCCACTTTAAAACAAAGTAGAAGCCAAGCTGTCCGACAACACTTGAGTTACAAGGTGAACATTTGGATTATACTTTAGTGCAGGCTGACGTTGGAACAGATAGTACTAAAGCACCAGAGGGTTCAGGAAAAGGTCTTAGATCTACTCAGTTTCAATTGTGCTTCACAGTTATGGCGACTTTAGCACAAACTAAAACTGTGCAAATCCAAGCAAACAGACTATTTTGTTAAATCAAAGACCACTATCACAATAAGTGTTTCAAATGTAAATTATTAAAAGCCTTTTTTTAATTTATTTTTTACATATGCTAAGCTTGGGTCAGATTTTGAAAAATAATGTTTTAAAAAAAATCTTCAAGTCTATATGAGTGTTTATTTGCATAAATAGAAAATGAAGCTACGTGACATAAACTGGGCCCAAGAGAAAAGTGTCAGGTCTTTAAGAGTCCTTTGAGAGAAACTCATCTAGATGTAGTGTAATGCGTGTAATATAAAAAATGCATGGTGTGAGACATAAACGGAGTACAACCTCCCACAGTGTTAGAGCTTTATGATCCCAGTGTACAACAGTGACAATGTGTATCAGCACTGTATGTTCAAACAGATCTAGTTTACAAAGCTCAAGTGTATGTACTATAGACATTGCTCCCTACTTAACAGGCTTACCTTTAAGCCTTGCTTTAACAGTTAATCTGGCAAGATGCATGCAGCAAAACGTGGTGTAAAACATCCAATTTGGAGGTGTCAATTTGTCCTAGAGACTATTTGCTTCTAAAGGCTTTGCTGTTGCATTGTTTTGTGTGATTCTTTTGTTACCGCATGAGTGGGCTGTGCAGTTGCCCACACTGTTTTGGTCAAAGCCGTGTAATGCTTTGCTGAATAAATTGTCAGTTGGTTTCAAATTGTCATGTGTTGTGACTATTGACATGCCAATATGTCTTTGTGATTGTTGTTTGACTCTTTATTCTTTCAGATCTGCACCAACCCCTGCCTTTGTGCTAACTCGCTCTTCATAAGATTACAGCACATCTTGAGGAATGTGTACTATAATTTTCCGAGACATCGCAAAATGAATTGGAGTGTACACTTCAAAGAATTCTAAAGCAATCGATGCATGTCTGCATGGCAGTGAATATCTAATGCGGTGTAGGGTACAAAAGAGTGGTGTGGATTGATTTTTTATTTTTTTGTATATAAAAAAAAAAGAAGTATTTCTTTTTGGCTAAGACTTTGACATAAAATAAATTTTCCTCAGTGTGGCACACAGGCATGAACGTACAGGTCAAAAGCAAGCAATATCATTATAATCTGAATAAATAAGGTTTACCGTGTGTGATAAGGAAGTTGTAATAGAAAGTTAATACAAGTCCAGACTTGAACTGGTCTGCAAGTTATTTTAAACACCAACATCAGAATGGATTTCAATCTTTCATCATTATTTTAAGCTTTAACGAACAGCTTGTTGGAAAACATGGCACCCTTCACCACTTAAAGCTCCACTACTGGATTTTAATATTTCCGTCATGGTCTCAATCCTCAACCCTCAACAGCAGCCTAGGGACCTCTTCTGCTTTTCTTTCATTAATAATAATACATTACACCAAACTTAGGTTTAGAGCATACCCTAAACTTAATTCTGCGTCGTTAAAAACTTGCATTGCCCATATTTATTTGAGTTTCACTTTGCTTCCCTTTTCTTAATTTTTTGTGCCGTTTCCTGGGTTAATCACCATCACTGGAATAATTACTTTCTCTGCATCATCGGTAGCGGTTACTTCCTTTTTGGCAACAGACCAATAAAGCAAGCATGCTCCCGTATGTGCTGAATACCCTTATCTATCAAAATCCTTAACATTAAAGCCTAGACATCTTACGGTCTTGCTAATAGATGACATTTTTCCTCACATGCAAGATAAAAAAAAATAGCATACATTTTTTTGTCCATAAAGCATGAATGTTGATTCTACACTAGTATAAACTGTAAAATGTTTTTATCCACGTAACTTCTATTATTCTATGTGGATTCTGTGTAGATCTGAGTTGATAGCAGCAGTACATGTAACACTGCACATTTGGAACAGTGTTGTCAGCTTCCAGAATGTAAACCCCTTAAAATACACATTTGGCTCACTGTCCCAGCTGCTAACGCTAAAAGAAGCTCTACTGTATAAATTTGAACTCACCTCTCACACTGTACCAGCACAAATGAGCATATTTACATATCACAACACTAGACAGAAAGAGTTCCGTGTGAACCTTTTTTAATATGCCAAACAATAACCTGATGGAGTATCAGAGTGGAGTCACTGACATTGACTTATCACAGTCTATCCACTTACTGGAAGTCTCTGTGGCTAAATGCCCGAGCTTAAGCAGAAAATGTAAATTTAACAAGCTTTGGGAGAATCAAACGGGGCACTGGAGGGAAAAGCGAGTGTGCGGAGCCTTTCTAATTGCAGAGAGGAGAGGAGTGTGACAGCTGATTGGTCCAGGTATGTCACGGCTGTTACACAGAGAGCACTGCCACTGCAGCATGAAGAAGAAACATTAGACAGCGAGACAGAGAATTTGTCAAGGTGCAACAATGGCTATAATCAAAGTTAATAAGCCGCACCAAACTCCAATTTAATCATGAATGAATTAACCATCAAGAACAAATTTAAACAGGAACTTTTATGATATAAGTTTACATCATTTTGACTATAGGCAAAGTTGAAGTTGATGTTTTTTAAAAAGCAGAGGTAGGTAGACTCAGAGCCAACATCTGTTTTTACATGAGCACAGATTTTGGCTACTCTACTTGTGATGAACATTGTTTGATGATTTCAGATGACCAAAAAGGCCTCATTATTTCTCTGAAGTATGCTGCACACAAAGCTAACGGTGTCACATAAAATGGACACTGATCTAATTCATTTTACGTTTTGACCAATTTATATATAGTCCATTAAAATCTATAATTGCTACATCACGAACCACTTCGATTATGTTGTTGCATTTTTTAACTTACTTGTATTTCCACACACAAAACAAGATTTTATCTTCAGATTTGCAGCTATGAACGCCCTCAGAAAAAGTCATATTTAAGATTTTTTGAAAAGTTATACAAGAGAAGGAGCACATATTATATTCTTTATGCTGCAAACGAAAAACGTTCTTTAAAAAAAAGAAATATTTTGGTATGTGAAAAGTTCAAATTTAATTGCTTTCACTATCACCCCAGAAATTGCCTGACCTGTGTGAACCATTACTGAATTCAGAACACGAGTCTTGATAGTCTTTTGTCCTGTCGGATGCTACATTCCTTTAAACAACCCAGAGAGACTGTTCATATCTCAGCTTTGAGATCAGAACCACTCCAAAGCTTAATAGAGTCGGCCCAAACATTTCTCTCTTCAAAGGCTGCTGAGAAAAAAGCCAGATTTCTACTCAAGTAAATAAGCCCCAAAACATCATGTCTCTGTTGCCGGAAGGAGATTAGTGCAGAGCCGCGGAGAGGAAAGGGAAAATGGCTGTCAGAGCAAAACGAGGGATCACGGTGCTGCTGACTGAAAAAAAGCCGAAAGCAGGGATGGAGGTAAATTAGTAGCATCTTGGCTGGGTGTAGGTTGCTGTATCAAAAGTTGAATGCTTTCTTTTTAACCTTACCCTACCTCCACTTGTCTTAGCCTTACAAGGAAATACACTATTCCCTTGGGTAGAATTGCAGAGTTACACAGAAATGTAGCAGTGCATTACAGCTACAGTCTAATCTGCTGTTGAAGCCGGTAATCCTGCATGGAAAAAAATTCAGCGCATGGTATAAGTCTGTAGACCTGCCTAAATTGACTCGGAAACAGGGTGAATTGGCGTAGAATGAAAAGGGGCTGTGTACATCTTGCCTATATGTGAGTATGGGCACACGCTCCCTCACGAGATTCTCCTCTTATTTCCCTCATAATCCAGAAGACTCTCACATATATAAGCACACCACAGGCACAAACACATCCGTCTCTGGAGGCCAGTCATGTCCACCTTTGGGAGACAAATATGGGTTATTTATAGAGTGGGCATTTTCAGAAATTTATAGCTGGTCACGCTTGATGCAGGTTTTATTAGCAGTGAACAGTGTGAGGCTGCTGCAAAGGATTTGTCAGTTCATGTGTGAACTGATGGGGGGCAGTGTTGTCATCTGTGCTGCTTTAACCACTGAGAACTTCTATTTGTGATTACATCTAAAATTAGAGGTCATTTTTTTTAAATAATAGCAGGCATTTTTAAACTACTATGAAATGTTTTTTACAGTTATTTTTGGGCCTGTATTTCAAAATGTTTTCATATTCTTCCTCTGTACATAACAATATTGCATTTTAAGCTCTAATTTTCCCTGCCCAATTCTGCAACTAAAACAGTCAAAGTCAAACAAATCACAGTATGTATTGTATGTTATGATTGAATAATAAAAAAAATATCAACATTCTTTGATCAATTGAATCTGTGTTTTGACCAAAAATGTACAGTTATAGTACATATACTCACCCTTACTAAAAACAGTATATGCAGGATTTGATTTCCATGTGAATTCTGAAAGCAACTCTCTGTCACTGTTTGTGCTCATCAGTAAATAAAAGGAAAAGGACAAATCCAGGTTTACAGTATTTTGGATTTTCACTAATCCTTAGTCACCTGTCATATGGCGTTTCTGAGCTGGGACTGAAGAAAGCTACACACATTTGAGATAGTATCTCTAGTAAAAGGCTGAAATACAGACAGAGGGTAGTTTGTTTACGCAGTGTCTCAGTGGTAGAGCGGTTGTTCTTCAACCGGAAGGTTGGCGGTTTGATTCCCGCTCTCCCCACAGTTCTTACTGTCATTGTGTCCTTGGGCAAGACACTCAACCCACCTTGCCTCCAGAGGTGTTCCAGCTGTAACACTGGTGAATGGAACCTTAATGTAAGTGTAAGCTTTGGATAAAAGCATCAACTAAATGACTAAATGTAAATGAAAAACGTTTACAGACACTTCCACATTGCTCTAGAGCATGGTTTCTACATTTTTTTCAGATTGCAACCCACAAAAAAAAAAAAAAAACATACAAATGCTGCGCAAAGCTGGCCAAGATCTATATAAAAACAGGCAAAGCAACAACACAAAGAACACAACCATACAACCATATTATCATTTTAGTAACAAGAGAGTGGTGGATACATCAGTAAAAGGAGTCCTAATGTAAAAACTGAACTCAGGATGCAGGTACAGGACAAAAACAGAAACATCTAATACTAGATCATGTCTTATACTACCTGCACCTGAAACTGTTGTAAGTGTCACTATGGTGCTGTAAACTGATGAGCGACTGTCACAATCACCTCAGGAGCAAAACATCACAAATGCTGGTGTAATATTTTTGAATAAACTACATTTATGACTACCATAAGCTATTTATTTAATTAATATATATTCACACAGCTGTGCTCAAATGTTTACATACCCTGTCAGAATTTGTGATTGTTTGGTAATTTCACAACCCCCTGCCGAGGTCTCGCAACCCTCTGGGGGTCCCGACCCCCTATTTGGGAACCTCTGCTCTAGAGGGCCATTGTTGTGAATTCAAAATTACATTTATTTTTCACATAAATTGTACATTTTGTAGTTTTAAATATAACTGAAAAATGACTAGATTTCTGGTACAATTCCCTTCTTGTCACACAGGCTCTGCCCTTTTTGCAGGATCTCATTGACTGTATGCTGTTCTGGAAAGACGCTCTGTCACAGGGGAGCACTTGTGATCACACCACATCTCGGTGATCTATAAGCCTTCTGAGAATTTAACATAACACAGTTCTTATAAAATCAACAAATGTGTGTTGTGTTGAAGTCCTGTTGATCCCAGAAGTGGTGTCCAATGGTAAAGAAGTGTTAGTATCCCCCCTCAATCCCTGGATTTAGCTACTACTGCTATAACTGCCAACAGAGATGTAGTGAGCTTCAGAAGATGGGGTATACATCAGATCTGTGGACTCGCCATGCCCTTCTGTCCTGAAGGGTTACTTGCATTATTTAAGGGTCTGTACAGCAAAGCCCAGTGGAGTTCTCTATCACTCAGAGTTATACTAACAGTAACCCACAGAGGATAGGGCTCTACTTGAGTTTGTAAAGCTGACTGAAAGCTGAGTATGTGTCCTGCAGCACTGCAGATCCACTTCTGATTGACAAGTGATTTCACAGTGCACAAGATTGTTTGAATTCTTTTCATTTGTATAAGATAAACAAGCCAATCTCACATTCTTCAAGTCAGCATAAACAAACTTTTGGTTTCAGTATAATTGCATGAAAACTCGCACAGTAAATTGATTCTTTGTGCTCATTTTGGTTGTGTAAAGCACGCAAACATGACTCTCATAAGTTTATTTAAGGATAATTTGATTTTTTGTTTAGAAGATGGAAAAAGGAGGACTGTTTCTTCTTTGTAGTCCAAAAAGAAAACTTATTTTACCATTGTCAGAAACTGTACTATGTTGTTATTGACCATTTGTTGTTGGATGTAATAATACGAGTATATGTCACAAAATAGAGGTTGATTTGACCCAAGGCTTTTGGCACCTTCCTCATAAAAGGTAGCCTCTCTTCACAATGGACCATTGTGGAATTTTGTTACAATAACCTTTTTAGTGTTAACATATAATGAGTTTAATAATAAGCATATTTTCCCCAGGGCCCTAAATTAAAATTGGAGCCCATAGCCTAGACATTTTTATTATAATTGAAAACAAAACTACCAATATTGACTATTTGTCAATATTACGCCAAGTATAAGCCAAATGTTTTTTTTTCCTTCTTATACTGTTGTCGTCGTTAGAAACACAGCATATACAAACACAGCATATACTGTACAAACACCTACACTACTAGTCAAAAGTTTGGACACATCTTCTCATTTACTGTTTTTTGTATATGACTATTTACATTGTAGATTGTTTCCTTATCTTACAAAAAGGGCAATACGCACCATACACAAGGCTGAATATCTTGAACACACAAATCACTTTTTCTTACATCAATGTTATTAAAAATACAGACCTTGTTAAATTCAACACAGCCTGCTAACATCCAAAAGTTATTCACACAGTTTCAAGAGCTATGGGAACTTTTCAATAACAATGATTAGAAGGAGTTAGAGGAGTTTTTGTGTCTGTATGGTGTATTAAACTATGTATTAGTCTGGGGCTCGAACATAAACACTGTCAAATTATTCACCAGTTTAAAGCACTCTATAAACAGAAGGTCTTGTCACAGTACAAGGAGGGCGGGTCTTAGTCGCTGGTGATGTATTCATAGGCTGTTATTTTACCTTGCAGGTATTCATACCTTGTAGGTGGTGGACCGGGGTGGATCTAAATAAGTCTGACTTCTTCTCACTACGTTTCGAGCAATTGATTCATTTATGTTGTTAATGTAAGATAAATTTACTTTGTTGCATAGATCAAATGTTCTTTATTGCCTTTGTTATATGTCACTATTGCTCGAAAAAATAAAAAATAAAAAAATAAAAAATTGATTCTCACTGAAGGCATCAGACCAATGAATGAACACAAATGGAATTATTTAGTAACAAAACGTGTGAAATAACTTCCTCAAAAGGAACCACCCTTCGCTTTGTTGACAGCGCTGCAAACCCTTGGCCTTCCCTCAATCAGCTTCATTATGTAGTCACATAAACTGGTTTTCACTTCACAGGTGTGCCTTGTCAGGGTTCATTTGTAGAATTTCTTGCCTTCTTAAAAGGGGTTGAGACCATCAGTTGTGTTGTGCCGAATTCAGGTTGGTACACAGCTGACAGCCCTATTTAACAACTGTTGGGATTCATATTATGGCAAGAACCAATCAGCTAAGTAAAGAGAAATGACAGTCCATCATGAAGGCCAGTCAGTTCGGAAAATTACAAAAACTTTGAATGTGTTTCCAAGTGTGCATCTATGAAACTGGCTCACATGAGGACTGCCCCAGGAGAGGAAGACCAAGTTCATCCGAGTCACCAGCCTCAGAAAAAACACAAGTTAACAGCACCTCAGATTAGAACCCAGCCCAATGCCACACAGAGTCAACAGTTCAGAGGAGACTGTGTGAATCAGGTCTATATGGTCAAATAGCTGCTAAAAAAACTCTACTAAGGAAAAGCAATAAGCAGAAGAGATTTGTTTGGGCCAAGAAACACAAGGAATGAACATTAGACCAGTGGAAATCTGTGCTTTGGTCTGATGAGTCCAAATTAGAGATCTTTGGTTCCACCTGCCATGTGTTTGTGCGACGCCAAAAAGGTGAACGGATGGTCTCTACATGCATGGTTCCCACTGTGAAGCCTGTAGGAGGAGGTGTAATGGGGTGGGAGTGCATTGCTGGTGACACTGTTAGGAGTTTATTCAAAATTGGAGACACACTGAACCAGCCACCACAGCATCCTGCAGCAACATGACATACAGTACCATCCGGTTGTGTTTAGTTGGAGCATCATTTATTTTTAAACAGGACAATGACCCCAAACACACGTCCAGGTTGTGGAGGGGTTATTTGAACAAGAAGGAGAGTAATGGAGTGCTGCGCCAGATGGACCTGGTCTCCACAGTCACCTGACCTAAACCCAATCGAGATGGTTTGGGATGAGATGGACCGCAGAGTGAAGGACAAAGGGCCAACAAGTGCTATGCATCTCTGGGAACTCCTTCAAGACTGTTGGAAACCATTCCAGCTGAATGTCCCATCTTTTACAACACTGACTAAGATGAATGTTTTTAATTTATCATCTATTCTCAATAATCTGGAGCTGTGTGGGGCATACAGTGTGATCGATCTTAAATGACACTGTATGTGGGGCATAACAGACATTTTAGGAAGCATTCATTTATATGTGCAAGGAGTGTTTGAAACTATTGTCAGATTAATGAGCCATATTGCAAATCATTACTATCTTTTGTGTTTTATTAATGATATAATCAGACTAATCGTAGTATCACACAAAAACCTGCAGTCATTCAATCTCTAGGTGTTTCTATGACGTATTTTAGCACACAGTAAGAATATGAACTCTAATAAAGACAATAGAGGTGTAAATGAATGATGTAACCAGTGTTTCTACTTGTACCCCGGTGGGTGAAACTACAGAATAAAAACGAAGAGTTTAATCTCCACACCTTTCTACTTCTCCCTCCTCACATCCGCCCCTCCAGCTGCTTTCATTCTGCTCCCCCTCATCTCTCTGGTGTGGGTCAGAGTTCAGCCTCCAGATAAGGGAATTGAAACAGGATACTGTAAGGGCTCTCTGTTGGACTGTGTGACTATACACTGTAGCAATCAGTCCTCTCCATCTGTCCCCCAGCACGGGTATGTGTGAGCTCATACAATGATCGCCTGTATCCAACCATAGACTTTCATGGTGGGTAGGAACATCTGTCATACCCACCCAGCCTCCCAAATAAAACAGCCCTTTTGATGCTAACTTTTGTTGCAACACATTTCTAGTTTGTACTTGTGCTTCTTAGCTCATCTTAAAAAGGTGCAGTATACTCTATGTTTGCTTATAGTTTGTGATTAATTAAGGGAAACAGTAGCTTGCATTTTTGCCGTCTCACTTGGTCAACATAAATGGGACACAATGTCAAACAACAGAAGGTATAGGCCAAATATATCTTGCCTTATCATTCATGGTTGTTTTGTGAAATATGGTATATTTAGCAGAATTGGTCCATACGCTCAAGTTTCACATGAACCAAAAGACATATATAGCGATTTATTAAAAACCCAAAGCGCTTTACAACATGCGCCCATTCACTCCATTCACACACATTCACTCCTGGGGCAGACAGATAGGGGGGGCTGCCTACACACGGCGCTCACAGCCTTCTCCGATCACCACCAAACTCACCACCACTCAAACATTCAAACATCAGTGCTGTGGCACTAAAGGCAAGTGTGTCTTGCATGAACCAAGGAGAGGTCAAACCACCAACCTTCTGGTCATTGGAAGCCCCGCTCTACTTCCTAAGCCATTGCGCCCCAAAATAAATACAGGATTCACAGTGGAGAAAGATATTTAAGACTTTCTTATCCCTCCCTGTAGCAGTGACTATGTGGCCCGATAGTGTCTATTGAATGTATTGGAAACACTGCAGTTGTAAAGTACTTAACACTATAAAACAAATTCTGTATAGAGCAAAATCACCACAATATACCAGTCAAAAGCTTTGACACACTTTCTCATTGAATTGAATGACAAAGTGTGTCCAAATGTTTGACTGGTAGTGTATAATTTACAGCTAGTTAATTCCTAAACTTAACCACATTATAAAGCACTGTTGTGAAAATACACAACATCTATAAATTGCATAACTAAGAACCGTACTTCGGCAAACGCCCACAACTTTGGATACATTTTTTATTTAACCAATTTTCTGCCTTTTGTCTCCAGTCTCTAGTGTTTTAGGTCTCACCACTACTGCCACAACCTGCCTTCTGTATATAGAAAATGTCAATATTCAAATTATTTTTAGGAGATTTCCAAAATATGAAACCATAACCCTTTCACAGTATTGCCATATCTCTCTGGAAACACCAGGTACAGAAGGCATGCTTGAATCCAAACGGACAAGTACAAACAGCACAGAGAGCCAAGAATATGTTCTGTGCACTGCTATTTGGTTAATAAATGCCACTGTCTATCATGGCAGTGTTTACAGAGGAGTAATGAATCCTGCTGTGGCTCAGGGCACCTGAAGAGTAGACTCTGCTATAATGTCATCTTGGCATGTCTTTGCAATTATCGTGCTTTCTAGTTCAAGAACCATGGCGACCATAGATACCAAAGTATCTCCCAAAAGGACACAAGCTTTAAGCTAACTAAGTGTTCCAGCTGGGATACTCCTGCCATAAAAGTTTGACAAGAGGTGGCTTCCTGCCCGGAAACGCTGAGGCAGCATGGGCTTATGATTAGTGCACTGCAGAGAAACCACGACTAATGGTCTATCAACGCTCGAGTGGCGCATTCTCGTGCTGTTGCTTGCTACGCATTGTCAGTTTAATTTAATACTTGGAGCTTTGTGTCTTATGAGTCAGGAGTTTTGCACAAGTCGCAGATTAGTAAGTGCTCTAAGTGCATGAAGAGGGAAGGCTTCTTTAAGACACACTTTTAAAGTAATCAACGCTTCTGGAGAGATATTCATCGATAAAACGAGATCGATGGGTCATGCAAGATGCTTAAGATACTGGGAGAAAATGAGGCGCTAAGACTGCACCAAGGGGCAATGGATTCTAGGAAAGCTCAATTGACTACTAAACAGAGAAGGGGAGGAAAGCTGACCCAGACTGAACATTTTTATGACAGACACTGTCCGGTCTGGAACGGGAAACCTGACAGTTTTTCCATATTTTTCTCATGTAGTGTGTGAAAGTTGGTTAACAAATTTATTGCATTTAAACAGTGCCACAATGCCACAATTAAAAAGTAAAGAATGCTTACTCTGGCTGTTATTATTCATATGTTTACGCTTAATTTATGCAAAGAAAAAAAGAATAAGACTCTGAGTACCTCAAAAGGACAGCTCCTGATTCCTGTTCCTAACTCTTGTTTCTTAACCTTTGTGAACAATGTCATGAGGTCAAACAGTAACAAGTTACGAGGTTCCTTAGTGATTAAGGAGCGACAGCACTGCTTTGACAATTCGACAGCACTAACTTCTCAGCAGAAAATATGTTGATGCACAACATCTTAATAAAAACTACACATCCCAATAAAGGACTACAGTACACCAAGCACACCATACCCTCCACCGAGCGTTAAGTTTACCAAAGTCCACAAACAGGACATACATATAGTATGACTCCACATCAGTAAAATATACTTTTTGTACTTCTTGAACCTACGCCACATCCTTTTCATTTATTAATTAATGACAAAGTTCTTTAAGCAAATGTTGTTGTGTATTTATTCCATTTAGCCTCAAATGGCTTCAAATTTTGTTTCTCACAAATATAAACAAATGTGCACAAAGCTGTGTTTTACTGCATCAAGCTTTAACAGTGACTAGTAAAAAGTCACGTATAAGACGGTGGGACACTGTAATGGTGGATTTAGAGGAACCTTCAAATTTTTGACATAGATTTTGGTTCCAGTCAGATGTTTTGGGAAAAGTTTGGGTAGTTAAAAACAAAACTCGAAGAGAAAAAAAATGCTTACAACTACATAAACTGTATTTCCTACCCCTTCTTTACCATTTACATTGTCTCTGTCTTTGCTTCTTCTAAATCTACCGTCCTGCTTTAATGTGCTCCTGGCAAGCCTTAGTTTAAATATAGAGAATAAGCAGCCATAAGGGACGACAGAATCTGTGCCTCAAAAATACAAATGATTTTTCTTTTCACTCAACTAGCAGTTGAATATCATCCATTATAGTTCAGCGGTGAATGGACCAAGCTGAATTATTCATGTTATTGCTAATGGCTTAAATGAGATATTCACAGTAAATTTGGATTTGACTTCATGGGGAGCGCCCTAGGCAGAAAAAGTAACAAGACATAATTTTGCTAAATTGAATGGAATAAATGCCCACTTGGATTATGAGCAAAAGACATACCTGTACAATAATATCTATTAACATTTTGGCACTATTTTCACATGTTTTGGGAATCCCTATATATATGCAAATCATTGATCCAAAGAGCAGTAATGTTTAGGAGAATTAAATGTAACACATTGTATATGTAACAATTTGGAATTGAAAGAAACACAAATTTTTATTTAAAAATAAGAACCTTTTTCAAAAACTCTTTTTCATCTGATTCCAACTTATAAATAAACAAAAATAATCTTCTGCCTGTTTTTCAAATGAGAGTATAATGTGTAAAACAAGCTACATTGCTGTGATGTACGTTAATCTATTCATAGATGTGCTGCATCCGTTTGTGTTGGTGGTACTCACAGAGCATGGTGAGTAAGAGTGTCCCGAGCAGCACGGCCAGGCTGCTGCTGCTGTAGGAGTGAGCCGAGCTGCACAGCATCCTGTTCTTCTTGCACTCACACACCTGAACTTTGACTTCTGTGATGTTTGACATAGAGGGCACCCCCGAGTCAGTGATGAGCAACGGTAGCTGGTAGTTGGCTTTCTTCAGACTGTGCAAGAGCATAATTTGGGAATGTGTGGCTGTGGGTGACACAGAAACAAAAGGAGTGGCATCATTCTGCTGTGGTTTTCTTAACACTGCACACACATTTAGCAAAGCAAAGCAGAGCCAAAAACTCTTTGAAATAATAGACTAACATAAATGGCTGCCACCAATGCTTATGAATTAAAGCCACAAATATTGCCATTGGCCACATTGCATGAGGCTGTTACATTTTGTTGCATCACACTTTAAAGTTCCTTAGAAGGCACGAGATCTAATGCTGAAGCCATTTCACTTCAGTCTGAAATGTGTCACAATATCCACCTTTTCACTTAAGCTGTAAACAGGAAGTTTAGCAGATTTTTTTGCATAAATAAAAATGTGTCAAACTGAAAAGTCAGAGGAAAACAACAGTAAACAGCTCAGACATTCTTTCACTTGAACATTTTCTATCCAACATTGCATTTAAAATTTGTCTTAATGTAGTCTTTGTAAAGTGTTACCAAAAGTGTTGCTATGTATGCAAAACACCAACATGTCCCTAATTTCTGCCTGATGCAGAGAGGCTTGGCTTTGTTGAAAAGTGAAAATGTGACGACAGATAGAAGCAGTGACAAAACGCAGATGAGATGGTTTTGTATTTTGAAGTAACAAGATAAATGGCTGCCCTTCATTTTCATTGAAGGTTGCACATGTGCTAAAAATACTTTATTTTTGTAATGCAGCTGATAGAGCAGGTGCGTAATGGCCTTTGCTCATAGGTCATTTGTTAACCTGATGTTATGTTCTTTGTGATGCATTACTTTTTTGTCATAGTGTCTTATAAAATACATAACAAACTCTATCCTATATTCAATATTTTTGGAAGTTATAGAAATTATAGGACTTTGTCACTTTTTACAATAAAGAATATGGCCACAGGTTGACAGGGCAGAGGGGACAGTGCCATATCTGGGGCTAATATTACATCCAGGACCCACACTGAGCCACCATAACAGTAAACTGAAAAGAGAAATTTAAGCCCTTTGAGGCAATTGTTGTTGTGATATATATAAAATTTAATTGAATACTTTGTCTTGTATGTGAAAAGAGGTTAAAAAACAATGGTTGCTCTCCAAATCAGAGGGCAAAGCTTGTTAAAATAGTATTGATGTAATGTATTTTCAGGTCCATGAAAACACTAACCATGTTATCTGTTATGTAATGTACATCCTAAAGATCTGACTTTTCCACTGCTTGACTGGGGACACCCCACCTGAGCAACAATGTGTTGTTCTGATCCAGCTTTAGCTATGTTGAAGTTGCTGAAAATTTTCAATGTTATTAGCCATCTGTCAGCGCCTTTTGACTCATTTTGACTTTAGGCTGATTAATCAAAATGAAAATTGCTATGCTTGAAGGAGGATGGTTTGGTGTGGGTTGTGGTATAATCATGCTGATTTGGTTCAATAGCTGTTTTGTAAATGGGTGCTTTAATGTGAGAGTATATGACAGCATTTTACAGTTTGAAAAGTAGTAATAAAACAGAACAACGTGTTATCTTGATAATGGAAGCAAGCCAAAAGCCTATGATTCATTTTTTAAAACCCATTAAACCACTCATACTGTTATTATGCCACTCTATTTATGGGGCTTTTAGTTGTCCAAAATTATAGAGAAAGATAGCTGCAAGAGTAAAAAGTTTATTTTATAAAGAAATATACTGTCAAGGCATAACCATGGCTTTAACACAAATGCAAAGCATGGCACCGAGTGGAGCGCAGCGCCAGTCCATTTCACTGGGAGTAGGTTCTTTCAGCGCTGGTGATTGAGGAGTGTCTGTACCTTCCTCTCCCACTGTCAGTCAGCACTAATACCTCTGGGCAGGTTTTAGCTCTGCTCTGTCACTCAAACGTACATAGACAGCGCTGTTGGTCATGCAACCAAGAATCAATGTCTTGCTTGTCTGTCGTTTGCTTCTGTTTTACGCAGCCTTATCCTGCGATTCATTCTTGTGTCTACGCTTAAGCCTGCTTTCTATAGTCTGATATTAACGCAGTGTGACAGAAGAGATGTAATATTATGCTCATAACAAATGCAGAGCTACAGGGGACTGAGCCGATTGACCCTTAAATATTTATACAGCAGGGGGTCTGTATTTTCTTTCCCTGAGTGCTTTCTGACAACCCTGTGACAACATGCTATGTGCTTTTCATGCTGGGAAAATTACTTATGATATAATTTTCATGGATAAAAAAATAGACTGGTGTTTATTTAAATAGCTGAGTATAGTATATTCAGCTAAAGTATAGTAATATTTAGGCATTACAAGATTCTAAAACATCTTAACATCTCACTTGGACTTTACACCACAACATTGTATTGCATTACAAAGTTACATAATGGCAGATACAAAAAGCTTTTCTACCACTTCAACACTCTAAGAATGTCTAAGAGGTTGTTTAAATGACACCAAAACAAAAAACGCTGGTCGGTAGCGTACTCAATACAATCTGTGTTCACATGAGGCACTGTTAACCATCCTGCTGCCAACAGTACCGCCATTACATTTACATTTACATTTATTCATTTAGCAGACGCTTTTATCCAAAGCGACTTACATTACATTACCAGTGTTACAGTCACTGGAGGCAAGGTGGGTTAAGTGTCTTGCCCAAGGACACAACGACAGTAATCGATCCTACTACCTTCCGGTTGAAGGACGGCCGCTCTACCCACTGAGCTACTGCCGCCCCCATTACACACAGTTACACATGGCAAAAAGTCACACCCAAAAAGAAAATTGTTTTAAACCTGGCAATTTTGGCACATCCTTGCCAAAGAAAACAACTGCAAGTCAAAAGAATTTAATATATAGACATAAAGACATGGTACTCACAGTTGACCCTTGTGACCCGCCATGTGTTATCTAAACCCAGTGTTTTTCCAAGCTCTATCTTGAAGGGAGCACCGTTGGGCGGCAGGTCTTTGTCTCGTCCTCCCACTATGGCCACATTCACGTCCTGGGCGTCTTCACAAACTCGCGCTACTGATGGTACCACATAGGGGGCATTGTCATTATAGTCTTCCAGGTAGATTATCAATGTCCCAGTGCCTGTAGCTGGAGGGTTACCTGGAAATGAAAGCAAATGCACATTAAACAAAAAAGAAAGGTTTGAATGGGGAGAGAGAGGGTTGCACATTGTAAATTGTCTTTTGAATATTTTGAACATTGTCAAAATAGTAAAAGCCAAAAACAAGACTGAAGTGTTTTAAAAAGAGAAATAGCCAAATACACTTCAAAAGCACCACTCAATTCTGCCTTGCTTATCGTTCCCAATTTAACCCAAACAACACACAAACTGTGTGCGTTGTTTCAATGCCAGAAGAACATGAATCACCATGGCTCATCTTTTGAAAAATAGCATTTGAACTTGGCACACTTCCATCTTGTGTGTTTCTATGAGATTACGCTTTAGTGAAGGATGAGGGTTAAAAGAGCAGCTCGGCACTTCTTTATTACATACGTCCCTCCTCTGTTTTACCGTGATTACAGGTTAATCAAAAAAACCCACACGACGTCCCCAACTGCTCTGGAGGTCAGTGGGCAATTAACACCCTAAGACAAGATCTGTAATTTGGAAATGAGTCTCTTCCACCTGTTCAACAATCTATTGCAGTGAAGGAAAAAAGTCAAGATTACGTACGTGCAGTAAGTGTCAAGTGATCCTAAAAATGAAAGCCAGTATGTATATATGTTGAACTCGCACACTGAGCAGTAAACGTTTTAATAGACAAAACAAATACATAATCAGTAAAAAAGTATACTGATAATTTTGGCAGAAAATATTGTATGATTGGTCATTGACACAAAGTTCTTCTGTTCTTTTACAGTCATCCATATTAACATGACCACATTTTGTTTGGCAGATAAATCTACTGTATAAAGGTTGTAACCTTAGAAAACTGGGGTCTTTGACAGCAGTAATATGACCACTTTTGTTGTCAAGCATTTCTAATGGGATTGAGTCAGTTTAAAGTTTAGTAATGTTTTCTTGGAGTATGTAATGCAATAAAAGGTTCCCATCAGGCAACTGAAATCAAAAGTGATATCTTTTTCCAAAATGCAATCGAAACAAGCATGCCAAATATTTATAAATTCTTTGATAGAACATCCTCATTTTCAATCTGATCTCCCTGCTTCGCTAAGTGGAGCAGCTTAACATATGAACTACAGAGCACTAAGTCTAAAATCAACACAAAGCAGTGTGCTAAGCATTTGCTCTCAGTCTTAATGCTAGAGCAGACTGTATGTAGAGTTGTGTAGGTGCTTCTACTCTTAAAGGCTGGCAGTAATCCAAGTGGCTTTACGCCCATCTAGAAAAAAACCCACATACACGCTGCACAGGAGTCTTCCTCTTTGCTTTCATAGCACAGCACATGCACGTACCTAATGCTACAAGGTCAATGCACATACTGTCACTGTACTAGAACACTGAGCAGAAGTTGGCTGAGGCAAGATAAGATTTTGAATCAGAATCGAAGGTAAGATGGATGGCACTGTCATACTTCATCTGCAACTGAAATATTTTTATGCTTAGATTCTTTTTTAAGGGTCTGTAGAGAAATCGTATTTACTACTGCTGAGTGTTTAACGGATAATCATCTGAACTGGTTTGTTTACTAAGCTCAAAAATGTCATTCCTCACCGTAAAAAAAAAAAAAAAAAAAACATCATTGGATTGTGATTTGGAAATCAAATGCAATGATCGGGGAGATTTCGTCTCTTCAAAAATAATGTACTTTCTCTGAAGCTGCTTTTGGTATGCAGTCGAGGAATGAATCAAAACAGACATTTGATTCTGTAGATAAGAACAGCTGTGACAATATCTGCCACACATCAGAAGCAGTGAAAGGAAAATGTGTTCAAAAGCAAATCAAAGACTGTAGCTCTTCAGGCGAGATCCCTGATAATCTATTATCACTCAAGACATGAGACTGTAAGTGTGATGATGTGGATTGGCTCTATAGTCAGCGGAAAGATGCAAATTTCAGCCCATTTGTAGTAGGAGAGGCAGTCTCTGTGCCTGACTGGCTTTAAATGAAGTTGTTTGTCTTCCTAAATGAATACTCCCCACACCTAATCACGCCATTTCTCTGCTCCTGTGCTCCTACTTCTCCTCCTTATCGCCGTTGCATCACACTCCTGTCATCATCAGCCATTGCCGAGGTTCAATGGAGCTTGCCTGCTGGCCTCCAACTCACACCACTTTGTCCATGAGGTTGTGCCATGGCAGGTACTCATAAACACTATTTGACTCTACATATTTCAACTAGGGATTTAATGTTGACATTTTTAGGGTGAATCATATTTTGATTTAGCTAACATTAGCTTAACTGATTTCTTAACTGAAACAGAAATGTAACATTTCCCCTACCACCAAAAACAGGTACAATATAGGACTACAGATGGAAATAAGCTGTTATGCTTTAATCTGGTACATTGTGCTGGTTCGGCTTAAAGTACATTATAAACTGTCCTATAAAGAAAAGTAATAGTTTTTAAAATGCATGAGACATTGCCGTGCAATTTATTAGGAATACTTTACTATGTTTCAACTTGAAACCTAAGACAGTATGAACGTACACCAAAGATTGCTGAGCAATATTATAAGGCATCCAAGATGTATGGATCCCAATGTTGTTGTATTGTTCTTGGGTCTTGCATTAAAACCATAACGTCTATGCTACCCAATGTCGTTAAAATGTAATAATAATAATAGCTTGATTACTTGATAATCTTTTTTGTTTTTTAGGCCAACTAAAATCCTCTTTTCTTTGAAATGATTTGTGGTTCTTTGAAGCACACTAAGCTGGTATTTTGTTCCAAACATTTCTATGTGTAGCTTCAAATGTATTTTATATTATACAGATACACAATATACTGACTTGTGTAAAGTCAGTCTTGTGTAAACACCAGTTAGCAAACCTAAAGGCAAAGTAAGTGCTTATGCTTCCACAGCCAAAGTGTTCCATAGTTTATTAAATCGACTGACCACATAACACCTTATAACAATACTCCATAAAGCAGACTTCTGCATTAATCTGGTGCATTAACAGTTGAAGGTTTCCATCAACACATTCTATATAAACAGTGAACATGAAAAAAGTTCATAGGACACTTAAAATAATCTAGAACAATATCTAAGCAATATATAATCAGCTGAGATGCAAGTAAGTTGAATCATGAGGCCAGTGACAACTCACGCCGCCATTGAAACACTTATCAGCTTGTCTCAGTCTTCTACGGTGAGAGCTAACCATCAAATTTGTTCATCCAGAAATAGTATCTAATGATGCAGGTATGTGGGAGTACTAAACAAACAAGTGTTATTTGAGGGTTTTAGAAACAGGAGACAGGACAGTATGCCCCCCAGAGTACAGAAATCCGGCTCTTATGAACATAATAGTTTTTGGTAATTTCCATGGAATGGTAAATTAGCCACCTGCCAAAGTCTTTTAAATGCCTATTTACCTTCTTCAAAAGTGAAAATCGTCAGCACATGAGCAATTAGAATAGAAGTCTTGCTCGACATTAGGGGAAAATGCCTTCTTCCAAACATTTAGAGTGGTTGGTGGGTATATATGCAACAGCTAATGAGAAGGTGTCACCAATCTGATGTTGGGTACTTAGGCCGAATTGTCTAGTGGGTGTGTTTTGGGGTGATTACAAAGTTGTTTGTCTTCTTAAATGAATACTCCTCACACCTAATCCCTCCATTTCTCTCCTTCCTGTGCTCCTACTTCTTCTTATTGCTGTTGCATCACACAATCATCATCAGCCTTCCCCTTGGATTCAGTGGAGCTTGTCTGCTGGCCTCTACTTCACACCACTCTGTCACCCAACTTCTGCCGGAAAAAGTGCTGTTTTTTATAGCAGGCAATTTATAAAACCGCAGCTACAAATTTCTACCACTGCTGACTATATGAAAAATATGTAGTATGCAATATTCAAGAACGACAGACATGAAGGGGATATGCCAAGATGCAGAATGGCAAAATTATTTCCAGGATGATGAAATCCATATTAGAACATGTTAAAGGTTAAGAATCAAAAATGCAACTTTAAGCCACATTGTCAATGGCGCATCACCATTAAGACCCCAGCCCATGGTTTCATAATTTTCAATTGAAAAACATGTCTTGTAGAAAGACACAGAATGGCCTGATATAGAAACATAAAAAGGAAGTCTGGATGCTTCAGGAAATACCTTCTAGGATGATATTTTTAATAAAGACTGAATGATAAAAGGCTGTCAATGTAACACAAATATAGATTATGAAATCATTTGGCATCTTTTTTTTTTTTTTAGCTTTTGAAATTTCCTGGGTCAATTCATCCTTGTGACTGTTTAAATCCAGCTGACCCCTACATAAGGAATGTTTTTATTTCTTTCCTATTTTTTTTTAATTGCTTCACAGCAATTATTTTATATGAGAAAAATAAAATTCAGATTTTTTTTAAAGGACATTTAAAAAAAATCTACACAAACAAGTACAATTTACTCAACAACTTAGTCTACTTAACGTAACTGTGAGTAGTATCAACCTCTGCAAATGAGTCTGTTTTAGATGGCAAGTCAATGAAAAATCATAATTATCATTAATTAATAATAATACCCTGCATAGAATTTAATCACACAATTTGTCTAGACCATCTTAGTTTCTTTGTTTGCACAGAAACAAAGTGCTGATACTGATACTATTTAATAACAGTACATTGTTGTTTTGTTGAATAAACACTTGAGTTATTTATTTTTATTTGCAGTTTCTTGCCCTTCAAAGTCTGAAAAGAGTCCACTCTGTTATTAAATTCTGTCTTAAAACAAATTTTTTTTTTGTAAGAGTTATTTTGGTATAGGTCAAATGTCAGCCCAAAAGCGGTAGAGGTCTATTGTATAAACCCATTTCAAACCTTTTGCTTTTAAACCTTATCAACATTTTTATCTCTTCAATTCCTTTCAATTTAATTCTATGGCCAAAATTGATTTTTTTTATTTGTCAGTGCAACAAGTTGAACAAGTGGTGATAACACTGTCTTGACAATATTCACACTAAGCTTACAGCTCCAGTGTGGATTTATTTAAAAAACAACTATCTGCACAATCCCTGCCTTATCGCTGCCCAGAGGTGATTGACCCTTGGATCTGCAGTGTATTGTAAAACTTAATCCCAGTATGCCTGCAGTGAATGGAGTTTTGCCAAATTGAAAACAATCTATTTTCCTTCATGGCCTGTGTTTTAGAAACAAGCTTAAATGGTCCACAGTTGCTCTTTGCCTGCACATTGACTTTCTTATATAGGCTTTAATTAGTTTACTGGTAAAAGTTTTAACACTCCTCGAAATGAAGTATCTTGCTTATTTTAACTATTAATGTCAATTCAATTAAATTTGACTGGAAACAGTGCAACGTTAAAATGAACTTTACACAAGTGTGGTTGATTCAAATTAATTGGTTCTGTGTGAGAATTACACTAATTAACAAGAGAGATTAGTTTTTATTGTCCACATTAAGGGTCTTTTTTATTATTAAAAGCAATGAGCCATATGAGCCAGTTCAGGCAGATGGCTGCTGCTTTAGGAAACAACTTTTGTTCACACACAATATATTCTTAGTGCATTTGGATTTAATGATGGATTAAAGTACACATTCCACAAGACCAGGAGTGATTATGTACAATTGTTTCACCATTATTTCACCATTACAAATGTAATAGTAAACAAGAAAATAATAATAAGAAATAATAACAAGGAAATAATATAAATTCCAGTTTACTGATCAATGTATAAATGAAATACAACAATAATGGATTTGCTCTCATTATCATATTTTTGTTATTTACCACTTTAGAATAGTTATTACAATGGTCTGGACTTGTGTACATATTAAATTAATTAAATCTGTTCTTATTTTGGTAGTTTCCCAATCAATAATAAACTTGCAGTGTGTAGTTTTGGAGGCCTTCAGTGACAACATTAGAAGCAAGTCCACACCTCACATTCCTCTTTTCTACAGCCAATAAGCTAAGGTAACCCTGAAGGGACATGTTGGTAAACACTGTGCTAATAGGTCACATTGTGAGTTCTTTGTAATAATTTTGAACTTTAATAGATTTGATTCATCCTGTTCTATGCTTGCATTCAAGTATTGTGTTCAAAAATAAATTTTGAAAAATCATGCAGCAGTGCACAGTTTGGCTGTTCTTGGCAGTTATAGAAACAGCAAAAAGGGGTAATGGACTAGAATTGTTCCTTCCACAGGGTTTTATGAAGCTTTAAATGTCTATTTTTTGAAAATATACAAAAATAACTGCAGTTCCATTTAATGTTTCAACAATACACAGAGAGGCCTGAAGATACTTCAGGGGGAGCATAAGCCATCTAACCCACGGAACTTAAACTTAATAACTCTTAAATAAAAGCAAATTCCTCTCCTCTGTTGCCTTGAAACAACTCCATAATGCAAGAATTGATCACAGAGCAGCCACCATAAACAAGAAAACCCAGCGCTTCTTTCATAAAAAATGTTGCATGATCTCTGCTAAAGCTAAGCCTTACCTTGTGGCTGCATTTGGACAGCCCCGTCATTCTACTGTTATTCCCAGAGATGAGAGGAACGACCAGACTGATGGACTCCTGGGGCCACCAGGGCTAATCCATTGCTATGAGCTACAAAAGCTTTCTTTCAGTCTTTTCTTTCTCTGTATCTCTCTATCTAAGTCCCACAAACAATTTTTTCACATCAGCTTTGGGCTAAAAGTCACTCCAAATGTCCCTTCATGGTGTTATCCCTTTTTTTTTGGGACTTTCTTGCTCATTTTTGTTTGTGAGAAAGGATGAAAAAGTACCGGTTTGAGGCAGTTTGAAAAGCTCCTACATGCTATGACTCCGTGATCTGTTTGTGTTTGGCTTTGGGGAGGAAATATGTTGTAGCATGTTAGATTTATGAAGCACAACAAATCTGACTGGAGAAAGTACAGCCAGTTCCATTTGGAGTTTTAGTAAAGCCTTGCATTAGACCAGTTTTTGGCTAACAATCCAATAGAGTCCACCACAGAGGACATGCCAACAGTATTCCAAGGCAGCTAGTTAGAGGAGCCATTAAATGCTTTAGACAGACTTGGTACAAACAGCAGTGGCTGATGCCCTCGGCTAAATATATTGCACATTGTTATTACAGTGATTATTTTCCTCAGTCACATGGATAGTAGACTATGAAGAAAATGAAATAACGCTAACAGCCGGTGGCGGTGTGAAGAATGGCTCGTAAGAAAATGTCACAATAAATCACTGCGCAGCTAAACAGTCAAGAAGACTAATTCACAGGTGGACTACTGAGAGGTAATAAGAGGAGAATACACTGAGATGAATGCACATGGGAAAGGCAGGACACAAGAGCAGGCAGGGAAATGATTTGAGTAATGATACGATTCTATACGGTGTCAGCCATGCACGAACATCCAACTTGAATCTTGTTAAAACTCTTGCAGTATATCTTTTTGTAGCTAACCTTCTTTATTTGTCTCTGTACAGCGTCTGGCACACACAGCTACAACAGATTTGAGAGTCCATTCTTGTTAAAAGTGTTGCACGTCCCAGTTTGAACATTTCCTGTAAAGTACAATTACTAGTACCATAAGCACTCATTTTTTGGTCTGAAAAAAAAACTCTATCATTAGGGTACCATTTCCTGAAAGGTGGACTGTATCTTTAGTGTGTTTCACAGTGTGTACAGTTTGACCAGAGACCACTAAATAAAAAAATGACTACCTGACAAATAGAACTAAACCTCTGTGCTGTACACCAAAAAAATGCCATTTTATAAAAGCAAAGACTGGCCATTTTCAAAGATTATATTGTAGCATTCTCATGTCAATAGTTGGTCTGGTCCTGTAATGAGTCACTGTTTAAGACTGGGTTTGATTTGTTGCTTCTTTGTAAAAAGGGGGCCACCTCAAAACAACACCAGGTACAACAAAGCCACCTTAGATTCCCCTTGCATAGTCTACGTGGTTAGACAAAACATTATTTGTGGTCAAGATATGTGGAATTACAAATCAAGTCATCAACTGACTCTGGGTTTTGTTGTGAAGCTGTGAGCAACAAAAGGTCAGCGCTATTTGAAGACAACTCTAAACTAATGCAATATAAACAATACTATAGACTGAAGTAAAGACAACCAGACAGTATGTTTGGAATGTTTAAAGTCATTTTTACAGAGGCTCATCAACAGCAGGTTACAATCTTATGTGGACAAAAGCCTTTCTGTCACATATGAGCAGTTGCTATTTAAAAAAAAAAAAATCTGGATGACATTATTACCAGTGATGCTTGTGCAGACACTTTTTCGCACACACACATAGTAATTTGTTTTCCCCCCTCTTCAACATTGGCTCATTAGTCAGTAGGCTGTGGGTCTATCCTCTATCTGGAATGTAATCTGCACTGGAACAGGTTCAGCGGAAGTTTCCTTGCAGATCTACGTACAGAGAATGTGAAGTTTATGACACCAAAAAACCCAAGGTTAATCTCTACAATACATTGCCAACTCTCCAAAAATAAAAGTGCGTCCTTAGTATCAGTGATCCAAAAGGTGTGTGTACAAATGTTTATTATTAAGTGAAGAAAAGGTTAAAAAAAAAGGCATATAGACTTTTTTCAAGTTAAAGATGTTTCCTGGCTTGACCAAGGGACTTTGTCAATTCTGAGTTCAACTGATACAAGAGCTGAGCTTATATCTCCAGAGGGAGGGGTTTGACCTGAAACTAACTCTGAGGCTCCAGGCTGTTCTGGTCTCATAGTCGTTACCTTGAAAGGGCAGTGTGACTCCTGATGTTAGAGTTGTTAGGCTCATGTGAGTGAAATTGTTTTGATTTACGTTTCAGGACACTGTTGTAAATGGCGGGCAGTTGAAAACACAGGCCTTTTCCGCAGTTCAGAGAAAGATTTCCATTTGAACAAAAATGGCTTCCTTCACACCCCTCTCAAACCATCTGGCCTCTCTGTCCAAAATCCGGACAGTGCTGTCATCAAAGGAATGCCCTTTATCTTTGAGGTGGACCACAGTCTCAGCTCCACCAGGGTTGGCTTTTTTGTTTTCTTTTCACCAGTGTAAAAGTCACTGCACACTCACTACATTACTCTGTTTATGAGAGGGGATCTTGTCTTTCTGCTTACCTTCTGTAGTTTTTGGCACCTCCTGTGCTCTGTGCTGAAGAGTCCTCTGATGACTCCCAGAAAATGTCTCTTTAGCACATTTAAATCAAATTTAAAGAAAATTTAAATCAGATATTAATTTAAATCTTAATTACACGCAAAATTCTGTGCTTTATTTTCTTTCTTGATATTGAGGAAAAGGAACAGAAGCAGTTTGAATGATCACAATATCTGTTTTTCTGTGTTCCCCAGTCTCTTTCTCGCCTGGCCTCGGTCGAGTCCCCAACCTTGTTAAAAATGCCTTCAGATAACCCATTCTATTCTGTCCCATCACTCATTGCTCTCCTCTGGGCTTCGCCAAACACTATCACATGACACACCACTAATCTGATTGGCTGATCAGAACTGTAAATGAAACCAGCCAGAGCCAATTACAATAGGCACAAGTCATTAAGAAAGATGACTTGAGGGAGAGAAACAGAGCCGGGGACAGGTGCATTCCTGCTATTCTGGCAAATTACTTTCAGAATGGAGTTTGGGTTATCAGTTGTTGCCTATTATAGCAAGTGATTGGAGACACAGGGTATTGATACTGCTTAAAGTCGGCTTACACCTCAAGCACTTTTTGAACTAATTAAACACCACAATTGCCTTCCTTGGGAGAGAAAAAAAGCACTGCCACAGGATTTTATCGAGATAAGCCGCTAGATCAAAATGGAAATAGGGTATAAACATGTCAAAGAACTTGAATTATACATTTTTTTACACCTATGTGCCTAATGGTTCTAATGGTTTACTGCAGATTGGTGAACTTGTACAACCCCACACAAACTCATGCTATTACCATGAAAATAGTATGAGTTTAGTTAATAGTTAAAAAAAGTGCAATTATGTCAATGAAGTACTCCAATCCTTTGACTGTGTGTATATAGATACAGCTATTCTGTATTACAATGTATGGACAACTGAATCTACAACTGCTACTACTACAATATCCTAGTGCCTAGGCCAGGCTTTGTACTCGGAACTTCGTACTGTTGAAAGGCAACATTGCGAATCACAAAATTTATTTGTATTGGAGGATTTTAAATGCTACTGAATAAAGTGCCTGGCTTGCCAGATCCATTCACTTTCTTAGGGAGCTAAAATGCGTCTGGAATTCTACCTCCCATTCAAATCTATTTACACCTAAGTTAAACCTTCCAAACTAACCATTACCTTTTTTTTTAAAATGGGGAAGGCTTTGCAATCCATTGTTTCTGATTGGTTGTATGTTTATCAAAGTGTGTAGATCCTGAAGCAGTTCTGCATGTGTTTAGGGGGGCCCTGCTAAACACATGCATATGTATGTATATATATATATATATATATATATATATATATATATACATATGTACTGCGTTTGTTGAGAAAGTGGTTGACTTGTATACTTTTTTCTTACTGGCACAGAGAGTAGGTTTGCTCATACATACTTCACACAAGTCTGAAGACAAAGAAACCTTTAGACGCTTCTGCGTCATCTGTTACTTATACCCTCTGTGTCACTCGCGTTCAGGTGCGCTCAAATAGACAGCTGCCGCTGATGAGCTGCGTCATCAACAGAGGTTGTATAAGCCAATTCTTGGCGTGTTTGACACACGTGCTTCTCAACCAGTCACACAAAGAATGTTCCCCCATAGCGTAATGCTACGCAGCATCGAGTGTAGCTTTTGATATGGAACTGTCCTTGGGGACTGTTAGTGGTACTTAACTTCAAGCATTTTAGCTGGAATAACCTGGGACTCAATTTAAGCTCTAGTATAATAGGTCCAACTAAAAAAATAAAAAAAAATCTTTTCCCGCAGGGCACAATTTTCCAACAGCTCAGAAAGTGCAGAGAGATATCAGGACTCATCATTACTGATCGCTAAGACAAAGACTCAGCAGGTGCTACATTTTACACGGCAGTCCTCTGTGACCATATCAATTTTAGATCAGAGGAGGGCATGGCTCCTGTGGAAATGTTAAAACAATATTATGCTGTTGGGATAGAGCGTGAGGGAGGGAGAGGAAATAGGTGTTAATGAGGTAAGCACAAAAGAATATTAGCTCTACATTAAGCATCTAAATGAGCAGAGAGAAGTGTTGATAACAAAACAGAAAGTCAAGAAGAGAAATTAAGCCATGTGGTTTGTTTAATGGAGGTTGTACTCTCAAGTACAAATAAATGCTTTAACACTCATTTTTCTTCTCTCTCTGAAGGTCTCATTTAAATCCAATCTGAACAACTCTTATTAATGACATCAGCAAACTGCACTGCTTTTTCTCCAAATTTGAGTGGTCTGGTTAAAAATACACAAAGCAGTTAAGCAAAGGTTATTTAAAATGAATTCCCTTGTACACATTTCAAACTCAAAATCAGATGGCAAGGCTAAGGTTGCACATTACAGATGTGGCATTTTTGTTGTTTCTTCAGAACTTTTTGTTTTCTTTATGGACAGGATTTCTAGGCGAAGGGTGTCCGGTTTGGGGACCACATGATGTTGTCTCTGCTTTTTCAGATGATGCTGTCGTGTTGGCTCCATTAAGCCAGGACTTTCAGTGTGCGCTGGGATGGGTTTGCAGCCGAGTGTGAAGCGGCTAGGATGAGAATAGGCAACTCCAAGTTTGAGGCCATGGTTCTCAGCCGGAAAAGGGTGGCTTGTCCCCTTCAGGTTGATGGAAAGCTCCTGCCTCATGTGGAGGAGTTTAAGTATCTTGGGGTCTTATTTACGAGTGAAGGAAGAATGGAGTAGAAGATTGACAGGCGGATTAGAGCAGCTTCTGTAGTAATGCAGTCAATGTATCGGTCTGTCGTGGAGGCCCCGGGGAAGACCTCGGACACGCTGGTCTCTCGGCTGGCCTGGGAACACCTCAATATTCACCCGGAAGAGCTGGAGGAAGTGTCTAGGGAGGGGGAAGTCTGAAGACGGTGGGAAGAAGCCGGAGTACCATGGTAACACAGGAAGAACAAGCAGACTACAAAGAAAGGCCAAGTGTCGGACAGACCGGGAATAGAAGTGCTGCTACAGTTCCTCCATTTCCCCTGACACCACACTCTGCTCATATACAGCTGTTCACTGTGTCGCTGAGCCTGGCCATTTCTCTAGAATGTGAGGACAGTAATACAGGCAATACAATGACCATATCCAAATACCACAAACCTCGTCAAAAACCCAGATTCAAAACTAAAAACCACTGACCTTATTTTGATGTACAGTATGTGACTTTGCTTTACCTCATGCTTATGCCTCATATGTTGTATTTTATTTTTTGGAAAGGTGCCTGCATGAAATGTCATGTGCTCACAGATAAGAGAATCACTGATAAAAGTCTGACAGACAAGGTGTTAATTAACATGGCCTTTAAAGCAGCTAAAAAACTGTGGAGGTGTGTAATTAAGTCCGCCCCCCACCACTACCACCTCACGCACACCTCTGCACGTGGCACCATCAGCAACCCTGGCAAACACAGATGGTGCTTCTAACTCTTCATGAGAAACTAAGCCTCTGACAGCTTTCCTGTGTTGATCTAATGGCACACTTTCAGATAAACCAAGTGCAGACACCCTTCATCAGCTCCACTCGCCTGATGCCGTCATCTGACTTCCTTTTTCATTAGTTGCCGTTCTTTTCTTCTATACCATCTCTGCTATCTACCACTTATCTCTTTTAATTTAGTTTCATGGCATTAGACGTTGAACTAAAGCCTTAATTGGTGGAAAACCTTGACAGAGAAATGCGGATGTTAAGTCAACATTTATTTCTAGAAAATAGGATAAAAAATAGCAACATTGTTTTTTATTTATAAACACAAATGTCTTGCTATTTTACATTTAAAGCAAAAATCAGTTTTCATCTTTTGTCCCTCTTTTTACAAACATTTCAGTCACTTGTTTAAGCCACAATAGCTGCCATTACAACATAAAGTTGTCTTTTTATTTTAATATCTGTATTTGTGTAGCACCAAAGGGAAATGCCTCTCAATAATCTGATTTGTGAACAATACCACCAAGGCTGGCAAAGCAACTCACCTTTTAAAGCAAATATACTTCTGTTGACCTTAAACAGTATGTAATGGTGAGAGCAACAGAAATCAGTCAGTCTTTCCTAAAATCTGTCTCCTGCTCAGAGAGGAAGGCTACATATACAACTTTGTTATCTTATCCTTCCTGCACTGCTATCAGCTTACCACACTGGGTGGCTATATCAAGCCTGCAATTTTAACTTTGAACTCAGACTTTTTACCTATATATCTGTCTCCAGAAATAATCTCTCTGCTCTGTGTAAAAAACACTTCCCTGTCATACTAATTAAACTATACAGTGATGTACCATTTGTTTAACCATAACATAATCACAGATAACTTCTGATCTGTGCATTAATCCGTGTTTCAAGGACCCGAGCAAAAGACAAGATAATAGACAATAACATGGTGCTTCTTCTCTGGCCAAGGCAAACAAAGGCTTTCTCTAATTACCGCTACAATGTTTACAAGGTGGCCACTTCCCCAAGAGGCTGGAAACAAGGCTAGGAACAAAAGAAAGAGGTAGTCTGTGTGAAGGTGTGAAGGGGGAATGGGAAGACGGAGACAGGTTATGGAGGTGGGCTGATGTGTTAAAGTGAGATAGGCACAGTGTGGATTTGGGGTTAATGAGGCAGTGCCAAGGAAACATGAGGCAAGACAGCACAGAGCTTCTCTTCAGTGTTTTCTAGAGCATGTCCCATTACACTGCCATTATCCCAGGTCAGCATGCCTTGATTTGGTACCCACAACCTGTGCTAACTCAGTGTCACTGGTGCCTATACGGTGGCACACATGGTCATCAGTGATTGGCTGGGCGTGAACACATTTGATTGATGTAGTTAACCTATGTACTTCTGTGGCTGTCTCCATAAAGGCATTGGCAAATAGGAGGGGTATAACAGTACTTGTGTGGATGAAAAGATCGTTCTGGTGCAAGACTTTGGTGCAGTCAGTGAGGCAGTAAACAGCCTAGTGGCACACATTGAGCAAGCATTTTAAGGTTAGTAGCTATCCAATTTCATGACAGGAAACAGAAACAGCAGGGGCTTGAAGGTTCTATGTTCTAATGAAAGGGTCCTGTTAAAGAACACTTTGGGTTGCCAATAGCCTTGTTTTCACTGGGAAGGAATGGTACAGGTCGGGATGGGTTGGTTTTAAAAAGGATACAAAGTGTCCCAAAAAACTGTATGTATAACCCCTTGGCCATTGGTTCAATTTATGTGGTCTGCATCCCTTAGAGTCAAGTGTATGATGGTTAGACAATAAAGAATCCTCACTTGGGCAAACAATTATATAATGCCAAAATGTTTTCTCATGTACATACGTTTAAGTGTACATTGTGTTTGTTACAGCAGCCTATGGATATACTGTCTATGCAGACTCTCACTCTGGTATACATCAGGATCTTTTCTCTTTTGCATTTTAATTAATAGCAACACAATTTTTAACTTAACTTCTGTGGCAATTGAGTGATGTAACTGTAGGCATACCCTACCACTCACTGGAAACGTGCCAAATAATTACAACTGCTAGAAAGGATGCATGTGGATAAGCATGTGCCTGGACTAATTATTAAAGCTCAACTTAATTTGGAATAGGAAAATGGAACTTGTTACTGCAGATCAGATCAGGCCAAAAGCAACACGTGGGTGCTTTTATTACAGTGGATATACTTACGTTTTACACACATTCAAACATTTTGGATGTGCTTGATAAAGTCATACTTATACAGAGTGAACAAAACCATGGCAACAAAATAATATGATATACCAAACCATACATTTTTATACTCCTACAGCCCAGTGTCACAAAGATGTATAGATGGAGTGTCAGTTCGTATTTTCTAGAATTTAGCTTAATTTCTTGATGCAGTCTTTTTTTTTTTAATTTGTTGTCTCTGCATCACCTTTAGAACATGTCTCCTTTTCTTCCCTTAGTCTCCCTGACTCCGCCTCCTCTCATTTTTAAATACTATTACTCACTGGCTGCTCTTAAGCTCTCTGTATCTAGGCTCTATTATGATAGATGGCTTGCAAAGTTATACCAGGCACTTTTCTTCAAAATAGCCCTCAGGCTGCCAACAACTCAGTCCCCAACCCCCTGTTAATCAAATGGTGATGCATCAATAACTGAAGCTTCAGCTGAGTTCAATATACATTTAAAAGCATCTACTGATGCGACATACAAAGCTTCCATTTTCAAGACATAAAAGATAATTGCATTTGCATATTGTATCTCTGAGCTTGGCCTGTGTGTCGAGGTGCAATTCCTGACTTTGACTCATTAGATTTTATTATTTTCCTGCTGTTGTCTGATGTAGCCCTATTAAAGCAGGCCAAAGACACAGCATGAGTCTATCTATCTGTATTTAGCCTGCCAGCTCGCCCCTCTGTGCGCTTGTGACATGACACACACACTTAGCAGTTAGGCCATTGTATCAGTGCCAGCCTAAAACAGGAAAATTACTCAGCACATTAAGGCAATAAAATGCACACTGGTTCACACCATTTAGTATGCAGTACATACCACACAAAGGGATGGACACGAGAAAACAAGCAATTGTAAAGACTACCACTTGACTTTGAACATTTTTCATTTAATCTTAAAATGGTAAATGTAAGTAGGGCACATATTAGTACTATCTGTAGTATGCACAAACATAAGCAATGCTGTTATGACACATTATCACAGTGCTTGCATATGTTTGCTGTCTTTGACCTGGCACATTTGTCAGCATTGGTTATAATAGTTTTATTTTTGCCATTGTCATCTGTATCCTAATTTCCCAATAGGTCCATAACTACAAGATGAATGAGCCCATTTGGTTTGCAGTTGTGAGGATAATACATGATAAAGTTACAAAGGTGCTGTATGCATATCACCAACCAACAGTTTTCGGTGGACAGATAACACTCACTAACCTCAACCTACTCTCTTTGCAAAATTTTGGTCACTCCTTTTTTCTCAGTATAAGGCATGATTCACAGCAAACTGCCAGACATAACAGTAGCAGGTTCGCCTCTTATGTTTCAATGACTTTGCTTGCCTAATATAATGATTGTTGGTGACATAATGAAAACAGAACACAATTAATGGTTACAACAGAATTTACTACGGTAGTTCTTTTACTGCCAATTCATTTGTTGAAATAGTGAAACACTGCCAGCAAAAATGTCACACACATAATATGTTATGAAGCACTCGCACCTCTTTTCTCTCTTAAATGATGATAGCAGAATGTAAATGCAGGAGGAAATGTTATAAAACCAAGGTCAGTTTGGTCAGATCTCACAAATATAGAAACAGAAACTCACACACTCAAAAACCCAGTCCACCACTGACAGTTCCCTCCTCTCAGTCTTTTCTCTCGTTTCTCTTTCTGCGCTTTGATAAACCAACTACACAAAGCTGTCAGTGAAGATGGACAGGAACATAAACAAGTGCACATATTGGCAGAGCGCTATTTAATTTTACATCCACAGGAACTCCAAAGGGTTTCATTTGGTGATCCATTAGGATTCCGCACCCTTTGCCCAGGGCTTTTAATTTAAACCAGAGGGGAGGTGATGTGATGAATGCTGAGTCTTATCTTTATGCTCACTCTGACAGCAAACGTGTGTGTAATACTTAACATTGCTGTAATTAATAAAGCTTACTTGACTGCGTAGAGATTGTCTCACTGTGATACAGACACAGATGCACAAACACATTCACCCCCAGAGTTCAGAACAGCGGCATCCCTTTCGACGAGCCACATGTTCAAAGCCAACGCAGCCATGCTCTTTAGTGCATAACTTAGGAGTTTTTAATCGCAGGTTTGTTGTCAGTAGATAGTGAAGATTGCATATGTGTGATTATGTGTGCACTGTATCTGAGGCAACTGGGGCTTTGATAATGTATTCATGCCTCCCAATGACAAATGGTTCCCACCAGGAGGCGGTTTAACATTTAAATGAGGAGCAGGAGAACACAGTGAAGCACAACACAGCGATGAATGGATATGGAGGGGCAGGCCAGCCAGGCCCTGCGTGCACTAGGACAAATATAGGGAAAACAAGGATGAACATGCAACTTTTATCCGCCCACACATAAAACCAAACAAAAATAATGTAGGAAGAAGGAGGGGTAAGACACGGGAACAGCTGGCATCCCGGCGGGAAACCACAAAGCAAAGAATTTGTTGGTGTGCAAAACCAGCAGTTACTGATGAGTGTTTATATAAACAGCCCGTCAAGCCCTCTGCTCAAGTTGGAACAATATCTCTTCAAACAATATTGCGGCTCTCTGCTGGCCTGCCAGGTGTTGCTGCCAGGGCACAACTGGCTTTGTGCTTTTTTTCATTCAGAAAACTCCCATCAAACAAAGCTGTTTGATGGGAGGAAGGGGACAAGGTGCACAAATACAGATGCAGAGATAAGTGCAGGCAACGGGGCATGGAAATCAACACATGACCCATAAACATACATGCAGACATGTGATAATAATATGATGAGATGTTCAAGACTATGACTTTCCACTGCAGAGACAAATGACTAAGATTGTTGCTTTTGATACGACAAGAGAAGAGCTTCCAGAATCTGTACTTACAGTAACATTATGTAACCTTTTACTTTAAAATGTACAGTCTCAAAATCAAAGGCAAATGTATTCTCACTCAACAGATTCTCCACTATAACATGACAAACATCAAACATGCTACCATCTGAGTCCTTAACATCTGGAAAAGTTATGTGGTGTTTCTTTAATGCTACAACTTTTTTCGTTGCTAGAATGACCTTTGAAGGACCTTGTTTAATTCCCTTCTTCATCTTTCCTCACACTTCACTAACATATTTATGTCCACAGCCATGCCTTCTTTCTTGACACTGACTTCCTGCCATTCCCCAAAATATTCAATTCATTATTTATCATCTGTTTCTGTCTTGAGGCCTGTTCCAATATTTTTTCTTCATTCTACACCAGAAGCTACCAGTCTGATACTATGCAAAGAATTAACAAACCTTAACATTATGACCACCCAAAGAGCTCTTAGGCTATGTCCACACGAAGCCAGTGCATCCCCTATCCGATCTTGAGACGGCGTCCTCTCAAGAAAATATCTGCGTACACACGGCCGGCTGAAAACGATGTAGTATATATGCCCGACCAGTATGGGGCGCTGTAATTCTGCCACAGATATACACTATACACGGAGAAGAAGACTTTGAGCATGCGCATAACCTTGCGCGCTGCAGAAGAAGACGAAGACCTAAATATTTATTTTCTAATAAAAACAAGTTCTCAAATTGTTGCAGTCATATATTTAGAGTGTAGTAATTGGTGCCCTCATGTTTGTTGTTTGCTCTTCAATATACGGACTGAGTTCTGAGTGCTTTGGACATGCGGAAATTCTCTCTCCATTCATTTTCTCCAGGTTGCTCTCCTGGTTCTCTTTTGTGGATCTAAGAGCATGTGGCGTATGGTGTTGTCCATTATCGCTTGTTGCTCACCACAACTGCATAGAAGCAATAGATTTTGCTGTAATAAAGCTAGTAGGCTTAGTAGCTTCTGCAGCACGAACTCAATCATGTAGTCCGCCATTATTGTTGTTGCTGTTACGTGTGACGAGGCCGACACGTGATGCGATGACATCATCGTTTTCACAAAATATACGGATTGGCTGTACACACGACACCGCAAGGGTGTCACCTAGGTGTTGTCGAAAGATTTATTCCCTTTAGAACCCTGTTTCAAAAAATAGCGGATTCAGTCTCCCAAAACACCGGACCCGTGTGGACGAAAGGCCAATACGATACAAAATGTATATGGATACAGTGATTTTTGTCTCCGTGTGGACAGCCCCTTAGTTAGAGAGGCCTGGACTCCACTAGAGACTTGGAACTGTGTTGTCCTGGAAGCTGAAAGGGTACCTAAAGATTCTGGTTTGTCCAAAAAGATATCAACAACCTGCTGTACTGTTGCTTATACCTCATCTCAAAGAATTCCTCCCCAAAGATGTTCCATACCTTAATCATTTCATGGTCTAAAGATTATATTTGAAATTAAATAGAAATAAACTATATATAGTTATAATTTTTTCTTCTGTAGACAACAAAACCTGCAACAAATCAATGTGGATGTAATATTCTCTTGGGTGTTATATCCAACCCACTGCCTGGCAAAATCAAAATAGATCATTAAAATATAAAGTGGTGGTCAAATAATACAACAACTCAAGACTTTAACACACTTCACATATGACTTGCCCGTTAGCCTTTTTATTTGACTCAGTTCTCTTTACCACACTATGGCCCTCATAAAGCACTTGCCTCCACCTAAAGATGGAGATAAAGATGTGTGGGTCAATCGATAAGCTGTTGGTAGTCTACATGGGAGCCCTGTCATACAATCATTGGCCCAATCGCTACGGGAAAGCGAGTAAATTTGTACTGTCATTGACTGAGTGTAAAGCATAAAGAGGGGAGCCAGGGGTCGAGCTGATATCAGTATTCAACTCACGTCCCCGCCAACTCCAGGCATGCAAGCACCCACACAACACGGAAAGACAACACCACAGGAAGCTTTATTGCCTCCATCTAGGTTGGTAAAAATAGTGGACCATAAAGAGTGTAAAAAAGTACACCTGTTCTAAAGGACCTCCTACATGTTAGACCGGTTTCATTCCAACACAATACCTTTGATTGCAGACACTAAAGTGCCTTTGAGTCCCCAAACCAGTGACACTGAGTGTATCTTATGTCCTCTATTTCTGTCTAAGATCTTACATTGCGTATTGGTAGTCTCGGAACGCCATAGTAGCACAACTTCTCTTGTTGAGGACTGTAAGACCAAAGGCGAAATCACGCAATTCCCTTCTTATAAATTTTAAAGTTTTGCTTATCTTATTGTGAACATGCTGTTGATAGAGAAATGCCTATTTTTGACAAAGCATTTTCAATAATCAACCTCCCCATGTCTCTTTTTGGTCCAAAGCTAATCCCTTGGTTTATTCCTCTCCTCACACTTTCTCAAACCTCTATGGCTCTATACGTATCTTCCCTTGTTATCTGGTCCTGTGTCCTTTCCTTTCTCCTCATCCCCTGACCCTTCCACCTCCACTAGCTTCTGCTGCTGGCCCATCATTACTCCTCTTTCAACACTCATCTTTCTGAGGCTATAGTGAATTCCTGGCCACAACAGTGCTATTCTGCTGCCTACTAATAGAATCTCTCAGTGGCTCTAATGGATCTGTCAGAATCTCCCTGAGCACAGGAGAGTAGATAGATTGATATGGAGAGCCCAGAAAGAAGGACAAAGAGAAACCGACCAATGAGAGATGACGAGATAGCAACAGGAGCAAAGGGGGGCTCTCGACACTTTCACCTGGGCTTTGGAAAGTCGCAGTGCAACAGCTCCTCTGACACCACCAACCAGCTAACATATGGTCAGGTGGAAACATTGTTACTCCAGTTGTAACCCTAGATTAAAACTCACGCAGGTTGCAATTCCAACACAGCCATGCCATGCTTAATTAGTGCCTTTTCTAATTCACTAGACTCCCAAAGTCAGAGAGCCGCGGTCCACCCTAAAAGTCAGAAAATCCTGTGAGACCCCCAATCTTAAACTTTCACTATAATCAAAGATTAAGTGATGTATTTCTCTGAAAATGTTATTCTAAAAAACAAAAACAAGAGGCTGTAGTCAATAAATTACTTAATAATAATAAAATGTCAACCACACAGAGAAGAACTGATTTTTAGGAATTTTAAACTAAATTTCTATTCAAGTACTAATGTGGACAACCTCTGTACAGTACCTTCACAGCCCACCAAGGGGCCCGGACCAATGATCCACTGCACTAAAGTATAATCCACTAATTTAGCACCATCATTAATTAAAGGTGCATTGTGTAAAATGTAGAACAAAATGTAACACGTCTGTTAAAAATATCCATTTGTTTATCTCTGTAAAAAAAAAAAAGACCTAGTACAAGGAACCATTTTTATTTCCTTACTTCCTATTCCTAAACATGCTTAAAGCTGGCAAGCTGAGCAAACAAAGTTAACAAACTGATTCTCGGGGTTGAAAAGCAATATATGTTTTATGCCCCATCCCCTGTCCCTTAGAGGTGGTCTATATTTTAAAGCAGCACCAACACCACCGAGGAGTCTTTTTTGTTACATCATGGATAAAGAAGTGAAAAGGAAGTATCTGTTCTTCATTCACTGGATCAGCTCTTTGAAACACATGGCTTACATCTAATTGCCTTTCTTTGTGCAGATCATATTCACAGCGCTGTGTTTCAAACTTACCATTATCTGTGGCGATGAAGACCGCTGTGTACTTATTGTCATGAACGTAATGAGACTCTCGGTCCAATGAGGCTGAAGTGTTGACAATTCCTCTGACAGGGTTCACACTTAGCCAGCCTGCTGGGTCTCGCAAAACAGCATACCTGTCATAAAGTCAAGAGAAACAGAATTACTTTAGTAGGTATTTATGTTTTAGGCTGTGGGAATGACATCAGATTGGTCTGAGGGGTTGATGAAAATCCGTTTTTCTAGTTTTGTTCTATGTACAGGACTGGTCAAGCTTTGTATATTCTCGATATACAAGCAAACCTACCAAAGAACCCAAAGTCACAGTGTCCTCGTCCAGAATATAGCACTGAGAGGTGGCAGATGTTACATTGATAAATCCTTATCTAAAACAGGGGCATACATTTTTATTATGATACTTCCTAAAGACTTAATAGCTAGAAAAATAGCTATGTGTATTGGACATGTTTTCGAAATGGTTTCAGTCAATAAGCTTCTTTCTGCTTAAATCCTATGTCTGCTGTGTGGGAGGAGTTGCTTTGGTTTTGACTTTTAGAACAATAACAGTTTAGGCTTCCCTGATGAATATTTGTGTTATTGTCCTGGTAGTTTGGTATTTTTTCATAATTACCGCAGGGTTGCTGCTACCCAAGTGTATTATAGTCTAGTCAAATTGTGCCAACATGTGTGAAATAACTTTCACATTCCACTGTGCTTTCACAGACTGCAGCAGCTGTCTGAGTGACCTTGGGCATAGCATACAGCAAATATTAGAAACTATCAGACTGGGGGAAAATTCTCAACCCCAGAAATAGGCGCTCTAAGCAAGTTAAGGTGAGGAAAAAAAAGAATACAAACAAATAAATAAAAAAAGATAATTAAATTCCTTGCAAGTTTAAGTACATTATGAATTCAACCTTTTAATGATTGAATTGATTTGACAAAAGCTCTACTGACCCTGCTCTATTGACTTCATAATGTGAAGTGAGTATTTTGGATTAACACATACTTTGACAGACATTGGGTTTGCATTTTCAGAGCATACTTGGAATAAGTTATTTTGGTTTTGGACACCATTGGAGTACTCAAGAGGTTATAAACAACATCATACAGTTTGCAGAATGAAACGACAGAGAGCCTCCTTTTGATTTAAATGAACAACCAGGCCATCATAGCCTTGAAAATGATTATATTATAGTATATTGTGACATACAGTAGGATGGCCTACACAAACACACATTAAATTCTATGTAAGAGCTTTAGAGTTATGCATTTACAAACAATTCTGAGCATTTGGACCATTACACAACATTCAGTAAAGTTTTTCAAACTTACACAGCTTACACATACAACCACGCACACTCAAAAATATATAGGTACAGTTCCTTTACCACAAGGCCGCTCGTTGCCAAAGTACTCAGCAGTAGACAAATTGTCTCTGAAATAGAGCTCTTCGGCTAACAGAGCGCGACAAAGCCTTGGGAAATGGCTTTGCAATCAACCCCTGCTCACACCTTTCCCCTCTCGCTCTCACTCACACGACTTTTCCCCACCTCTGATTGCAACTGTTAACCAACAGGCTTCACTGTAACAAAAGACCCCCTGCTCCAAGGTTAAATGTACTGTTAATATTAAGACATTTATCACCATACATGCCTTTATTTCACACATTCTTCTCTTCCGCTCACATGCACACATGTATACCATAAAGAGATAAATGGAATATGAACACAGCCAAGTTCACATATTAGTTTCCATTTGTCTTGATCATTTAATGCGCAATGCCACAGACAGCGTGCTTTGTGATTTTTGTTCAACACTAGATCATCATATTGTGGCAGACATGCAAGGACACAAGACTTATGCGGCTATAACGCTGATCCTAAACATCATGAACACATGTTTTACAGCACAGTGAGAATCCCTTGGTGTGCAATGAAAGAACTTCGGAGCTATAGTTTTAAACCTGTATAGCTATAGTTTCTATCTTGTCCACTGTAAGCTCTTAGGTAACATTAAGATGAGTCAAGGCCAATGTTCCTTCTCTTTGTACAAACATAGGGACAGTCCATTAGAGCCTTTAAAAGGGCAAATTAGAAAGCCATTAAAAAGCCATTAGGAATATTCATATCTAGTAATATGAGTTTATCTCTGAAAGCAGACAAAGTCAAAACAAATCAGTCAACAAATGAGACAGCACAGACCCAGTCATCACCATGTCCCCATTAAAATGCAAATACACGTCCCTCACAAGCACAAAGCAAAAACACAACCAAAAATATAAAAGCTACTGCTTGAAGCAAAGGGGACTTGAGTTCTGCTGGCAGTGAGAAAAGAGGTTTGTGCTTGTTTGGCAGAAAGATTTCAGTTCCACACTGTGACCCCATTGAAAGCAGGTCAGATTTTTGCTCTCTTGGCTGAACTGCCACAGCTGCATCCTTAGGGGCTACTGTGGGCATCAGGGATTGAAGAATGTTTGCGTCGTATTCGAGATACTCAGGGTACATTCAGACTAATATATTTTTATTTTAAAACTGAGCCATGAGGACAGTTAGGCCAAACTTTTGGTAGTCTTAATAGTGAAACTAACTGGTTGTCAATCATACATCAACCAGTTAGGAGAAACATTGGTGTCATTGTTTTAAAAAATATGTTTTATTCTAGCATGGCCACTCGTCGTGTTCTTTTTCTATCTGGTCTGGTTCCTCTTGGTTTGAGTTTAATTTCCAGAGGGCAGAACAAATGGATGCAGATTGTACTACTGAAAGTGGATAGAAATACAACCAATCTGAATTCAGGGGGCAGTATGAATGTGTTTATTTGTAGAGACCAACACAATTTTAAAAAACATACAACCAATCAGAAAACCTTTATAAATTTGAAATAAATAAGTCGTGGTAAGTGGCAGAGGTTAAACAGTTCATCTTGAAAAACACACTGTTTGACTTCTCTTATTTATCCTAATTCTTTCACTTAATGTTTAAATGTAATGCTTTAAATACATTTGAAATAGGTATATGTTGACAGTTTATATTGATGTTTTAATGCAGAAAAAGAACGTAATGGATCTGTTGAGACAGACAGGGTTTTTGATCTCACATTTGTTTTCATTTGATTTGAAACAACTCTCAGGGATTTGGCAGAATCTGGAATTAAGAGGCTTCCGCCCACTTGTAATCCAGTTACACCACGAGCCAAATGCTGGCTTATTTGTGTTTGTATGAGTGTGTTTGTGTGTCAACTGCAGGTGTGGGTGGGATACACAGAACAGAATAAGAGACAATTTGCAGCAAGAGCTAATTTAGAACAAGAATAAAAGCCCAGCAGGCAGTGGCACAAAGGGAAGCTCTTTGGTTAAATGCACATGTTGCCCTTGTTTGTTTGCAATCACCTTTGTTAAATAGTGCTGATAATAGTGGTGTTAAATACAAACAACTTTGGGAGATGAACTGTGCATGCTTAAAAAGGTCCAAACTCCCCTCGAGTGGAGTGTTTGGTTTGTAGTTTTAATGGTGTTCAATGAATGAACTGGTGACATATCTGACTATGCTTATTAAAATATGAAGTTCTTTACACCACCATGCAGAAACTTGTCTTCTTCTCAGAAAAATAGCATGATCTTTAAATATTAAGAGAGATTTTCTTAAACAGTAACACTTGGTTGTTTTTGAAGCAGGAGTTTGTAAAATAATGAGGGTGATTTTGTGCTTGATTCTGCTTTTCAACAGTCTGTGAACAGGCCAAGATGTTGGAGTTGAACTACATTTTTTCATGTTATTTATGATGAGAATTCCTGTTGTGTGGAGAGACCACCAAAGGCAGAGTTCGGGACAGATTTCCTGTGCTCAGTGAAATCATACTATCAGAGTTTTGTTAAACGGAGTATGTAACATCTTTCAAACCAGGCTTAAAGTCTTATCGAGACCAAAATTAACATCTGATTGAAGCATTAGAAAACTATTTATAAAATCAAATCTACCTAAAACTCTGCCGAGTATTAAAGTAACCAAGGAAGCCAGAGATTACCTTTATACCACAGTCCTCAGTCCATTATCTCTGACATGGTTTGAATTATTGCTTTCAAATTAGGTCTAAATTGAACACAAACTCCAGCACTTTATCAGCTCTCCCAGTCAAAACAGGCCCCAACTCTAGGTTAGAGAGCACATGAAAACTCCTAAAGCCCACTCCCGATTTCATCCATCACTTCTTAAAAGCCAACGCGTTTTCTGCTGTGTCAGGCCCTCGCTAGTTTCCAGGGGTGTGATAGATATTCATGGCCTCACCTCCCACTCCAAATATGCATCATTAGGTTTCAGCAGGAGGCGATAAGGGCTGACTGACTGGTGGGGTCATGCATGTGTACTGGCTTTACCATCACTTAGAGTTGAATTAGACTGGAGTTATAAATGTGGGGCTCCTAACCTTAAGAGTCTCTGTGGAGCTGTGGCACAAGTTTTTGTGGTTAAAAAAAATTAAAAATAAAAACATGCTCAAAGATTCCACCTCCTATGTGTTAAACTTTAAATTCTAGGATAAATAATTACTCTTTTGCTTGTGGGTTGACCTAATCTATTTAAACTAAACTAAACCAAAATCCACATTTTAGCAAAGTTCATCATCTGCACACCTATTATCACAGTGTTGCAGACTTGGCTTCAATGTTAGGTGTTTGTGTTGTTTAAAGGCAGATAATGGATTAAAGTATGGGCAGTGTATATGCCGGTAGCTTCTGTTTGGTTTATTAAAATGCCGAAGCAGCTATTGAGGTAAAGACCTCTGTCAAACAATGTAGACAACATATTTCCAGCTGTTTCTACAAGGCTTAAAGGCATTATTCTTTAAACCAGGAAGGACAAGGGATATTTGACCCATGATCAATTGCTGTATACAGCTGTAGTCAAATTGTGGTTGGAGCTTGACGTGAGCATGGACATACCTTCCCTTCCTGATTCCTCATATTTATTTGCAGATTGAGGCATACGTGATCCTGATGGGTTAGGTCATTTGGATATATGGCCGATATAGAACTGACTTAGAGCAACAACAGAGCTGCCATTTATTGTCCAAAACATCTCCCACAACCCTGTCACATTAGGCTTATAATTGATGTGTTAGAGAATGGGAGTTCCAGGTTGTCTGTTGGTTTATTATAAACACTGTAGTAATCCAGTAGTATTGCAGTGTTGCTCCATGTTATGGCCCTAGTGCCACTTGACTATATGCTCTCTAAATTTAAGGAAGAAGTTTAGTATAAAGCCCCCTCTGACTGGAAGAGGTTGCCTTCTTGGTTCAGATCTTTTGTATTGTGTATAATGTTTATTATCTGTAATGTTTTATGTTTTGTGTTTTCAAATTCAATCAGGTGGCCTCCAGCTGAGTGGTGCACAGGTGCCCGCTAGCTTACCTTCACTTCTTTTCACCATCTTCCCTGTTTTTCATTCCAAATATTATTACTGAGCCCTAACAACCCCTTGACAAGCCCAGCATGTTGCACCAATGTTTGGTACATAGTGGGTGTCAGGAGGGACTTTGATCTATGGTGGCATTAGTGCCCATTGCAACAATCAGTCAAATGCCTTGCATCAAATATTCTCACTGAGTCATTTTTATTTTTTATTTTGCTGGACAGACCATCGTACTGTGGCGCTGTTTTAGGATAACAAACTAAAATGTTAGTTTAAGTATCAGCACTATTTTCATCTTGCAAATGCACAGACCCTTTGCAAATATAGCACACAGCAGATTTTTTTCTCTTCTCTTAGTCCATTTTTTTATCTCCACTCGCTGCTGCGTCTCACTTTATCTTACCGTCTTTATCTGTCTATCACTTTCTTCTTTACTTCTTGTGCCAGCAAGATCTCCGGTGATTGCAGTCTAACTTAGTGCGAGAAATGAGACGGCACAGAGCCAATGCTAATAGTCTGTTTCTATCAGAGTGTTGCCGAGTGTGTGAGCCATAGATATGAGGACATCAATCAAGAGACAGGCTGTAAAAGAACAGACGCTGCCCTGGCTGGTGTTTGGCCAGAATGACTGAACGATTTTTCCAAACTTTTTAGGAGAAACGCAAGACAGGGGGACCGAATTTCGAAGTGGGGCAAAGTTGGAAGAATGAGATAAGAAGACTGATCAAGAACAGAGACACGGGAATTGTTTGAGACTGTCCTTCCTAACTGTAAACTGTTGTGTAAAGTCACATTTAAGAAAGAAGATAGAGAAAAAAGTAGTCCAATGTTTTTGAGCTTTGACACGACTGTCATTTAACACTGTGATGAGAATTTGTTGGTATTTTAATGATTATGTATTTGCGCATTAAATTGACAAGGAAATTGAAACAATATACTGTAGAATTTGCAGCAGACTTGAATGCAGAAGAAAAAAAAACACAAAACAAACAAAAGGAGCCCTGAGTCACTTGGAAACACTTACATGGTTTGGATTTTTATGGAAGATTTGTTGAACTTTTGATAGTGTGCACACAAGATGACTACCTCTGGCTTATTTGCTTTTAATTTATTTTTATACTGCTGTTCCAAATTGCAATAGCTTGTCCATAATGACAACTTATTGCAATGTCTACCCTCACTGAAAGAAATGTGTTTATTGTACAGTAAAAAGAAAAATATTGACAGTCCTACAAGGGAAAGGTCTTTAAGTACTTAATTCTGGAATAGAGCTTTTAAATACAAAGTAATGGAGGATATGGAGGTCACAAAAAATTGGGATTGTGGTCATTGTGTCTGGAAAATAAGTGGCTTCTTTGCAGACAAAAACCTATGGTCAGCTGCTGAGAGAAGGATTTTCACTTTTAAGTGAGCGGAGTTGCCCAGTTTGGGCCAACCATTGCTCGGAGACATGTGAACAAATTACCGGCGTAACACCTGCTCTTATAGCAGGTCTGTATCAGCACAGTGCAGTGGGTCCATTCAGGGGAAAATGGATGTGACAGCAACGAGAAGGAAAAGTAAACGTAAGTTCATGTCACATCAATCCCCTGTCACACGCTCCAGCTCCTTCTGAGAGTCAAGTCGGTTTTTGAAATACACCAACAAATGGAAGCCAGTGGCATATGATATACTCTATGTATTTGTGTGTGAAGACATTCCATTTGAGGTGTGCATGAATATAAAATAGTAATCAGATGACATACATGCCTTTACAATAAAGGGTATCATTAGCACCAATTGTGCATAGGTACAAAATATTTTTAATTTTATACTTTAGAGACTTTGGAGGACATGTTCTTGAGGTGTTAATATAAGAAACACATATTTCATTGATAAGGAGTTTGGGGGGATTGAGTTCTAATGAAATAAATGTTGCCTGGTGAGGGTGCTGATTAAATATGGTATTTCAATTCATTTGTGCAACTTACATTTAGGGAGTAATAAAAGATCCTTGCTGAGCTGGTGTCAATGACTAAACACGTGATAAAAGAGAAAAGTAAGAATTAAGGAGGAAGGAGTTTAGAACAAGACCTTTTCTTTGTAGAAAAAAACTTATAGAATAATGTTATATCCTTTGCCATATACAAGTCCTCGTCTGTATTTCAAACAGAAGGAGAGTCCTTTTTTATGCCTTCTGCACCAAAAGCAAGCAACCAAAATGAACCATCCTAAATCAAAGTTGAGCAAGTGCAATACCTATATTTGATTTACCTTTACACAAAGTTATAAACCTTCAGTGGTCCACTTGCTGTGCTCAGCCTCTCTAGTGTTGTCTGTAGTGGGCTAGGTAAAGTGTAAAAGGGGCTTGCTGCCAATACCACTTAACAACACAAACGCTACTGAGCGTGCAGAACAAAGACCGACTGTGTGGTCTCAACAGCAACAGTGGGGAGTGAAAAGAGACTGCAGATAATCAAAGACAAAAATGACAAAAAAATAAAGATTTGCATTGTCAGTATTTGGCAGAAACATAAGTGTGAGCAGGGACAATCCTTCGACACATGAACGCACAGTGAAGGCGTCACAGCCAAAGACAAGCTCTGATCTGCATATTTGCCATACACACTCGCTAAAACCGGTCACCAATAAGTGTAACATCATTTCCATAAATTAGCAAGCTTGAGTAACACAACACAGACAAAAAAGTTATTATCATAATAAGGGTGCAAAATAGCACCTCTTTGCTTCCGTTGAAAACCATAACCCTGTAATTAACAGCAAGAAAAGCAATTTGCTTTTGCTTGGTAGCACAGCATCCCTCTCTGCCTGTTTGACTTGGCATCTTTTTGGATTATTTTAATTATTTTCTGGCAAACTCATGCTATGACTAAAGACTCTCCCAGACTCCATACATTTTTCCCTTTTTCAGCCCCTCATCTTCATTTTTCCACCATCATCACCATTAGTTTGGCAGTCTTTCCATCAGCTGCAAGAAACAAGAAACACATCTAAACATCTGATTGGCCTCTAATCAACCCCTCACTTTGCAGAAGACGAGAGAAACAGATTGAGCAGAGTATGACTCAGCTAGAGCAAAAACCTTAAATTATATCCTGAAATTCCTTCTCTTTCATGACGCAACACTGCATCAAACCTTATCTTTGTGGAATCCCAGTGTTGATAAACCATTTTTCACATTTTGTTACTTTACCATCTGCCTTTGTCTTTGTAGCTGTCTCTAACTGTAAGAAAGAGAAGCTTTTCACACTGTAAATGTTACATCTAAGAAATTAAGGTACTGACTGAGAGTATAAATGTGTTTCTGTGACACATTGGCTTCATTTTGTTTTTGATTAACTATGCTAATTAATCTCAAAATAAGTGTTGCTAAGAGCAAAGCATGTGGTATGTCATTAAGGAATGTAATAAGAAACACTAAATAGAATGCTCCAAGTTTACTTTTCTTAAGAAAGCAAAAATAAATCTCCAGTTTTCCATTTAACAATCTTAAACCAAATTTGGTATTAACTTTAAAATAACCTTGAGAATTTACGACAGATAATTACATACTAAATGCATTTTATAATGTCTGTGGCCACAAGTGCAAATGGTCTCTGTAGACAACAATGTAGAAAGAAATGTACTAGTACTAGTTTGTACTGTGTATACATCCACTTAAAGATGGGAGCACAACATCTGTACCTTTTAACATACAGTACATAGTCAAAATTACAACCAGTTCCAGAATTTGTATCTGTTTACCCATTTGTGATGAGGAAAACAAACAAAATACATTAAATGAATGAAACTTTGTGGTTAACAAATGTCTGGAAAGTAATGTGCTATAAGTATAACTTTAAGAACCTTACTTGGAACTTTCAGCTGTGAACAGTTTAGCACCACGGACAGCTACATATGTTTATCTGTATTGTTTCTGTTTGTTAGTGCTTCATGCTTATCAAATTGATTATTATGGCCTTTATGCAATGGAAAATAATGGATGGCTTTTTAATTATTAAAGAATACATTTGCAAGAATAATGTGTTATTTTTATGAAATGATACATATGCAGCAGTAAACACCTTTAGGACAAAAGCATAACCCTGATGATGAAATGATTTCATTGATTTGTTCTTTAAAAAGGCAGACTCAGGAGTAAACTTTTCTTTCTTTTTTAAACTTTTCTTTTGTATTTTCTCTCTCCGGCTGAGTTTGAGGTATGACCAGGTAAGTAGTTAAATTTTTTATATGATCAGAGAGAAGGAGACACAAGTGCTTTTAGGCAAAATCCATTTTGTTGAGAGCTGCAGGTGTGCACCGCTATATTGAACTTTGGAAAAATCTTTGAATAAGTGAGCAAAAGCTCCCTATTCAAATCTTTTAAGAGACTGTTGCATACATAAAGAAAAGCATGGAAGCAGAGAAAGGTTTTTTATGTATTTTGTTATGCTTACGTGTTAGAAACTATAACTTTTTAACCAAATATTATTTCTGACTCTAGTCTGCTGGTAACTTTGTTACAATTTATTTCTCATTTATACATTCATTCATTCATTCATTTTCTTCCACTTAGTCCTGTTAGGGGCCTATCCCAACCACTTTAGGCCTTAGGCGAGGAACACCCTGGACAATGGCCAGTTAGTCGCAGAGCTGTCATTTAGTCAATCCTTAAAGCTCTACTACCTGATTTCCTTTTTGCCTTCTCTGTCTCAGATTCCACTCACCCCCAAAACCAGCCCAGGGACCTAAGCTGCTTTTCTTTTATTAAAAAATAAAACTGGATACATTTTTCCTCAACAAATTTCATTACACCAAACTGAAGTTTAGCACTTACTGTAAAAATCACTGCAAAAAAATGATGACAAATGATGTCACTACTAAAAGCACTGCAACTTCAGTGACAGAATGGCAGTTATCTCTGCCTCTTTATACATTACTTTTTGAATTAAATTGACAGTATTTATCTGCGTTTCACATTACCGCCCTTTCTCTGTTCATGGTTTTTCTTTTTGTCTTGTTTTGCTGTGTTAAAAGACATATACAGCACTGGAAATACACTTTCTTCCTGCAACGTTAATGACAAGCCGGTGTAGACCAATGGTAGCGCTCCTTTAGTAAGCATGTGATTGGTGTCCCGTGCGGGTCTTATCTATTCAAATCTCTTATAATAAACAGTAGACATCAAGCCTTTTTTTTTTTAAACAAACAATTGCTTTTACAGTATACTTTGGGATTTGGGATTAGAAAAAAAAAATCAGGTACAGTCTGTTTAACCTTAAGATAGAAGGTTAAGAGCTGTGGGATTTTAAGATGGACAAATTGAATTTGTCTTTACTGACCCTTTATTTGTGTTATTAAAATGTATGAAGGTCAAAGTACATCTTCTAACCATGGTCCTTACATTTCTGGCTGCTTGTTATCTTCCTCTCATGTAACACACTCTCTTTCATTCTCTCACCATTGCTGCTGGTTACAGACAGGGGGCCAATTTCTGCCAGATCTAAGGTGAGACCATTGGCTAACCTTGCTCAGGTCAACCTTTGTAGCACTCCACTCTTTCCTCTGTCGATACATCTATCCGTCCGTCTGTCTGTCTCACCCACTCTATCCTGCTTCTTAAAGCACCCACTGAGTTTTCATGCCTGACATTCCATCTCCTCATCCCTCTGCTTTTAAGTTCCTTCTCCTTTTAACTCGAATATGACCAGAGTGAGAAGTGAGAGTAGACAGGTATCTTCTGAATAATGGATGACCAAACTGTTTGAAATTCTCTCTATTTTCAAAGCAAGGAGCAGAAAACAACTTAAATGTGTTCGGTGGGAGAAGGGGAAGTCAGCCTGTCGACCTCTCGGTTCCAGCTAAATGCACAGGTAAGTGAAAGGTATACAAACTCCAGCTATACCTCAACTAAAAGCACATTTTCAAACCATTCTCAAAGTAAAAGAAAGCTCCACAAGGAATACTACAAATACAACTTGAAATGATTTGTTTGATTATTTATTTAAATGTGCATACTACTATGAGGAAGTAGGTAGGGCAAGAAAACCCAAGAATAAAAAGTAGTCATCATCATGATCTGACTATTGTGGGTGGTGTTTGCAGTCACGTTCAATTACAAACTATTTAACTACCTCCTGAACCCATGTGACTTTCTCTCTAGTCTCAATACAACACACATTAAATAGTTTTCAGCAACTGGTGGCTGGATATTACAGTTTAATTAGGTTTTACTTAGCTGTCTGAGGTCTGAACATAGTGAAAAAACTTCTCGGGAACATAGGGGAGGTAATGTCTGGTTTGATAACTGACCAAAAAAATAGAAAGTAAATTAAAAAGTATGCAGCATGATACAGTGTTCCTCCATGAGTCAGAAATGTCCTTGAGTGAAGAAGACAGCCTTACTTTTTGAGAGAAAATGGTCTCTATTCCCCATTTGGCATTGATTACTTGTGTAAATAGTTACTCAGCAACTGAAGAGAGTCCTGACACCAGGAAAGGGAGCTAATTCAATTAGGCAAACTTTCTTAATGACACTTTAGATTATGTGCTTCCTCTCAAAAATTGGCAGCACTGAGAGGCAAGATTGGATTAAAAACATAGCAGTATAAACTTTCTGAATAAACTTTTCAATTTACTGGTGATGCCTAGATTTACTTAAGTCATGGGCCTACGCATGAAGCAAAACACAAATAAGGTTTACATAATAAAGTCATTTCGAAGTATTGCCGCACACAGTTTCTCTAGAACTCAAAACCTCTGCATTTTTCTGTAACTGTCCATTAACATTGGGGCGTGATAAATATTTGGAGTGACTTTGGATCTGGATCCTGTATCTTTGCTCTTGGGTTATACAGACATTGTTAGTGGAGGCTCTGGGAGACTGTATCCTCCCATGCTGCGCGGAGAAACATTTTCCTGTCTTGGACTAGCAATAGACCCCACTCAAACTGGCACAAACTTGTCCTGGAACTTTGCTCCTTGGAATACCTCACCTTTATTCTCCATTCCAAAAAGGACGCCTCAGTGTTTGAGCAGCGCCGTGGAGGTCTATTTGTGGATATTTTTCTTTCTTTTTTGTCTCTCTATTTTTGGACCTGTGCTGACTTTTGTTCATGTTTTTGTCTTTGTTGTAATTTGTTAAAAAGTTTAAAAAAATAAATAAAAAATATATGGAAATAAAAAAACGGGACGAGAGATTATCTGGGGAACATTTGAGTGAAAGTCCTGTGAACGGTGATGGATAAGACAAGCTCTGTTGTTGTTTCTTTCTGCCACTACTAAATTAAATCACTGCTCTTTCTGCCCCTCGGCATTGTTTTAATTAACTTTACTTAACATTTGAAAAACAGCCCATTATTAGTCCTCTCCTATGTTTGGTGCAGAAGAGAGATGTTGTTTGAAATGTGTCTTTTTTATCTTTAGGATTTAATTACATCTCCTCTACAAGATCTTTCCCTTCTCATCATGGTTGTTATGAAAGAGAATGAGAAAGGAGACTAGCAATGAGATTGTTAAAGACAGCCAGACCATTTCACTTCATCCAAGTCTGGCCTACTTCAAAGTGTTTGTCTGTGCAACATCTTTCATTTATTTATCTGCTGAAATGTTACGCCCTATTAAGAAAATACTGGTTATTTTCACAACCGTAGGCTAAAAAGGTAGAGGAAGACTGTCTAATAGCGTGGCTAATGAGATAGACCTGATTAACCTATGTTTCTGGTTCTGCCTAGCCGTGGGCTAGAAACACACATAAATGGCAAGCCCATCCTTCTTTACCTGATTTATCACATGCTGGACTTCAAACAGCTGCATAATGTGAGGTTTAGGCCAACAATTAGCAATAAAATATACTATAAAATGTTTATGGATGTGATAAGTTTGGTGTAGGTAAAAGTTGTATAAAAAGTAGCATATGTTTATAGACCATGTGTGTCTAACAGGCTAGGTACTTTTTCAATGCATTGCATGTCAGTTGATACATCTCCTATTTGGCCAATGAAACTGAAGAAACACACTGACGTACTTGTTTAAGCCCCATTTGATTGTTTATGTATTTAATTCTTGTAAGAAAACCAATTACAATTTTAAGACTTCTCTTCTTATTGTTTCTGTACCGCTCCACAACAGCAATGTGCAAACCAAGCTAGGATTTGCTTAGCAAGATAAACATTTTGAACAGCACCACTTGGAGACAGCAGGGGTGTTTTAATTTTTATTTATTTTTTAGTAAGTCATCTGAGTTACCCCCTTCAATCTCTAACTTTCCTGTGATATTTTCCAACTAAATGCAACTAGAAATGTCTCAGAGGCAAGGAAAATATTGATTTACACAATCTGTAGTTTCTTTTTTCAAAATGTTATCCAACTGAATGCTCAGATGGCTAAACTAGGGATTGTTAATATTACAGCATTTGCCATTATGGTCTACAGGCCAAACTTCTTTCTTTGGTTTTACAAATGGCCAATGATGTGTAGTAGAAAATTCCATTGCTCCTTTCATTAGAGTTTTTAATCCTGCCTGAATGAAGTCAGAGTCTCCTTGTGGGTCAAACTGTTGTCCAGAAATGTCACACATGGCTGATTTGCATAGGTTTAGGAAGGTAAATGCCCGCTGCAATTATGATAATAAATCACAGGAGAACTCCAGGTCACAATAGTCCTGTGCAAATAGGGTTTAGCTGATTAATGTAATCCAAATGTTTCAGAGTTGACTTGCTCAAGCAAATCCAGCAACTGGCTATTTGGACTCTCACAAGGTTTTCAGGGGCTGTTTCATTATGAAGAGGGGTCACAAAAGACTGTAATGTAAAATGTTCTGAAGCCCATTTATGGGCATTATTTCCTGCAGTGTGTTATTAGAGGAATTTAGTTTACGTGAGTGGAACAGCTCAGTGACGCTTTTACCTGGACACAAGATGTTCATAAGGTGGTTTATGGGTTGCTATACCATAAGTACAGTATTAGCAAATCGTTTCAGTTTTACAGCTTTCATAAGCAACATAGAACTACATTACAGTATTAAACATTTAAGCCACCTCACTCTGAGTGCAGAGTCCATATAAAAGTTTTTTTTGTTTTGCTATATTGCACATACATTTGATAAGAATGCAGACGGTTATCTTCTGAGCATGTATAAAAACAAGATGTGTTTTGTTTGAGAAAATGTGCTGTGATTTTTTCTTTTTCTGTGTGTTTTTGCGCTCTTTGACCAGTCACTGCAGTGATTCGGGCGACAGTTCTATTTGGGGCAGCACAGTGTCAGAGTGGTTAGCACTGATGCCTCACAGCAAGAATGTCCTGGGTTCGTTCCCCGGGCTGTGACGGGCCTTTCTGTATGAACTTTACATATTCTCCCCGAGTCTGCGTGGGTTTCCTTTGGGAGCTCCCATGCAACTAAAATCATGTACAATAGATCCCTATGGAGCCAGAACTCCCCTTCCACTAACTAGTTAAATCAAGGTCAAATAAAATTTAAGTTTTATTGTAAATTACATTCTACTTTAACTTACAACTTTGCTATTTAGTAATTCAGACTTTACATACGGCAGCTCCAGTGTCTAACACCAGTGTATAGGTCTATAGACTGGGCCTGAGGGATGTGTGGATTGTGCTCTATAATATATATGTTTTAAGGGCACTGAGTGTTTGTGATCTCAACCAGTGAATCCAATGGATCTTGTTCCACCTCAACACCATTTGACCTCGCCATCCCCAGAGACACAGGAAACAACACGATGCCCATACAGACTGCCAATAAGACTGAAGGCTAAAAAGATACCTTCCACTTCTGCCTTGTATTTATTCTGGGCACACTTCATCCAACTCTGTCCTCGACCTGTCTGTGGGTTACTGTCAACTGCCGACACTTCAAAGGGAAAAAATGTCATCGGATGAAATGACAACAGCTGCAGACAGGACGTAATAAACACAAATGTACTCTACACATGAGAGGAGCACAACAGGAGCGATAAAGTTAGAAAGATGCTGGTCGGCTGTCTTAAAGGATGAAGCACAGATGAAAAGCACAGAGTACCTCGTGGAGGTTGGAGGCTTTTAGGAATTAGATGTTAATACAACTGATGTGATAGAACTAGGCCTACAAACCTTAAAATACATGGACGTATTGGGCTGTCTCCATGGTGAATGTATTGTTAACTCCCCTGAGAGAGTGCTATACAATATGGAGTGGTTTGCAGAAGAGGGGCAGTTATGAAAAACAAACAGATTATAATTATGATGGCCTCCTTTACCTGGATGAGTAATAGTTCAGTTGACAATGACTGAGTTTAGTAAGCAGATTAGAATCAGAGAGGATGTGATGAACAAAAGGGTTGATGGACTGACCAATGTGTGCAAGAATATAAAGGACAATTGCCTGTAAACAGTGGTGTTTAATACTTCTTTATTACAGCACTATAATAATGTATGTAGGTCAAAGATGGCATAAAAAAGAATGAAGAAAGAATGAAGCTGGTGTAATAGTGTCAATAGCTATATATGGTTCAGTTACAACACATTTTTGCCACCTAAAATTGGAACTAAGCAACATTCATTTAGTTGTGGATTACACAGATATGTTACTTAAAGACTAACATTAGTGCAGGACATTAGTCGCGTAAAGTAAAGGCCTTTTATTGTATTAGATATAAGCTGAGTCTTACAGATTTTGCTTTCACACAAACATAACTTGTGACATAAAGGAGTCCCTCAGATCTAGAAAAACACTGCAAAAACTGAAGTAGAAAGACAAACCATATCAAAGGTTACTTGAACCCAACCCTGCCATCCCGACCAACACACCGCACTTTTCATTCATTCATTTTCTTCTGCTTTGTCCCTTTAGGGGTCGTGGGTGACAGGAGCCTATTCCAGCAACCTTGGACCTGAGGCGAGGTACAAGCTCAGTTAATTGCAAATGGGCTGACACTGACAACCATTCTCTCTCACAGACCTGTACATGCATGACAATGTCTTTGGGGGGTGGGAGGAAGCTGGAGTGCCCAGAGAGTCTTAGATTTAACTTTTATTTTAAAATATATTGTTTTTGGAATTGGTCGTCAATAATACGAAACATTTTTATGATTCATTGACCAAACTCTTGCCCTTTCTTGCATTTTAGAGTGACCTTTTATAAACCTCTAAAAGCTTCATGGGATGGGTCTTGACTTCTACACAACATTTTAGAGACCCATAATGTTTGGCATTAATAATGTGTGGGTTTTACAGCACATAAAGCACCGTCAATAAGCAGAGCAGTAAAGTGACAATGAGGAGGTTTTTATTTCCTTGGGTCGTAATGTTCCCCTTTAGTTTACTTAAATGTATTGTTACAGATACTCAACTAGGAGCATGGTGAAAGAGTTTTAGGTGAGCAGAAATTAAGTCTCAAGGCCCATAACTGCAATGATGACTTTTCCATCTCATAAAAGTTGGACGTTATGTGTCTTCCTCCGGCACTGAGAGGGGTAGTTTTTATTGTGGCACATAGTGAAACTAATAGCTTCCCTGTTATGATGAGCTGAGAAGTTTATTCTATTTCTGTAAAAGAGTAAAACTTAATGGCCTGCCACTGTTGGTAACTTCTCAGTAGACTCTTGTGAATGGTTTGACTTAGCTGTAAATTGCAGACTTTACACACAATACAGACAAATAAAAGATAAAGTGGCCTGGGTGTTGGAGACAGCAAAAAGCTAATCTAAAGATAAGGGACTTTTTTATTTTTGTTGTTGTTTTTTGGACCTTTGTAAGACATCTGGAATTCTGTTGTAAATTAAGTCAAACCCCCAACCCCCTGGCTCACTTTCTACTGGTCCGCACAGAAAATCTACATTTAAATGGATTCCAACAATAGGAAAGCTGCAGTTAAGAGAAAATACCACAAGTCCTACTAAAATTATGGCTTCATCTTCATCACAAACTACCCAGGCCCACTTTGTGGCTAACGGCTATCAAATGAGGCTTTTCCTATCCACAAAAGACCTTCAAATTCAGAATGAATGGATCCATAACCCATTTGAGAAACCAGCCAAGTGAATCGCTCCTATCCGTGTGTGAGACCAACTGCTTGACATCGCAAATCACGGTCGGCCTGAAAACTACATTTAAGACAACTTCAAGCATTCTGGATAAAAGTCAAGGCAGAATATCCAGAGATTTCAACAAATTGCTGGGTTCAAAAAGTGGTCCACTCCCTACAGTTTGACAACATTGTTGTTCTCTGTCACAACCTATGAATCTTTAAGCCACAGAGGTTGAGAACAAAACAACATTTTAATTATTACATATTTATCTTGTCATTCAATAAATCAGTAGAAGTTTAGAAGTTCCTTAGATAACTGCTGTATTTTTTTTTTTTTTTTTTTTAATGGAATGCTAACAAACTTGGTGTGAATATAAAACTGTCTGACAGATTCTTACCTGATGCTCTGTCCTTGAAAAATGTCTGGATCTGTGGCGTTGAGTGAAGCCACAAAGCTGCCCACAGGGATGTTCTCCATCATAGTCACTATGAGAGGATCCGGGAAAAACACTGGGCCTTCGTTGATGTCCAACACTGTAACATGTACAGTAGCTGTGGAGCTGGGGCCATAACCTACTTCAGGAACTAGTGGGTCCTCGTTTTCAACTTTGATGAGTAGCGTGTGGAACGCCCCTTTCTCATAGTCCAAAGGCTAATGACAGATATGTATGGAAGAAAATGGAACAAAAGAGGAAGATCACAGGGTTAGAAAAGGAGACGAGGGTAAATATACCTTACAGCTCACAATGAAATGATCATGATTTACAACATACTTAATTATATACCTGCTGTGTTACCTAATGGAAGATATCAATGCACTTCCCTGAACTGTACCTTGACAACTGACAGCATTCCCTCGTTATCATCTGGGTTGGTTAGGATCTCAAAGTTCTGCATAGGATCACCGTTAATTATAGAGAAGATAGCTCTCCACGCCCCCGTGGCCGGGTCGTCTCTGTCGTCAACTGTCAGGTTGACAACTACACCGGTCGAGCCCTCATTCACGTATGCCTCGAACTGTTAAGAGAAGACAAAACAGAGTTAAACATAGAGTCCCATAGACCCACACAAAGGTAAAAATGTCCACACTGTGTCCAGACATTCTTAGAATTTAAGACTGAACTGTGTCATCTCATTGGATGGAATGAATATTCTAGGGTTAGCTCACATTATCCAGCAACTAAACTTAATTTTACCCAAATCTGTGCATGTTTCACAGTGTGCACAGTGTGTACTATTTCTGCATCAATATGCAGTATTTGGGCTGATTGGTTTGCCTGTTGGTCTGCCCAGTGGCAAATTGGTTGTCGGAGTTGGTTTGATCCTTTTGGGGACTATGTTTTGTGTGTTTTTGTGGATGTTATTTTTTTTTTGTGCTGCTGGAGTCTCTTCTTCCTCACACCGAACAGACTGCTACCTGTAAATTGGCCGTAGGAGTGACTATAAGAGTGAACAAAGTCTGACTTAGTTTTGCAAAAAAATGTAGGGTTTGAGCACTTTTTTGTTTGAGACATTATGGATGTAAAAAAGTGAAGAATAATAAGTTCTGGTATTCAAACTGTGAATTCAAATCATCTAAGGTGGACCAAAATAACATACCAAATAGAACTCTTAACCAAAATGACATGTATTGATTCTAATAAGGGTCATTTTAGACCCATGTTGTGCGTTAGTGTGGGAAGCAGGTGCTTGAGTATCAAAGTGTGAAAGTGTGAAAAGTAAAAATAAGAGGATAATTGATAGGGACACTTTGCACTTTGCTTTAAAGGGTGTTATTAGACCACTACTTTAGTCGTCTCTGTAATTTTGCTCTCAGATTAAGTTGAAAGAAAAGAAATAAAAATGTTATGGTGCCAAAATGTTTTGCAAAAAAATTTTCTCGTTTTGAAAGTCAAATGTAAAATTATAGTAATACTGCATTGGATAAGGATGGGTTGTTTGTGAGTGTTCTGGTCCCATTTTCATTTGTGACGCTTGTATTAAACTGGAATAGGTATAGTCTGGTTTGTTACATCCAGATTTTAGAAACAACAGCTCCTGATCATTCCACAAAACAATTTCAACATGTGTAAACTGAGCTGAACATCACCTTGCCAAATTTTTATTTTTTTTATCCGTCTACAGTAAAGTTTTTAAAGAGTTTTTTGTTTTTGTTTTTTAAATCACTTTCTGTAACTTTAGAAAATCTCTTTGGTTGAGATTTGCATTTAAACAAAAAGCCATCATCGAGCCTTTGGTGCCTCCATCAGATCCTGTCAAAGCACTGGCTCCTCAGTTTAAAAAACTCCAGTGAGAACAGAGCAGAAGAAACCATGTGTCAGGATCATTACGGTGTCAGAGCTTACAGTGTAATCTTTGAGACACAGAACACGCTGTTTAAGAATAGCACTGGTCCAGCCTAGATTACTGCTCCTCCTGTCAGCCCACGGTATTGTTGTTTCAGAGATTACCCTCTTACCGCCTTACACTGCAAGCCTCTGTGCATTTATCTCAACATGGACAAACATTGATTTCTTTTCTTCCCCTTCTATTTTTTATTTTTTTTTTAAAGGCAGGCTGTGCAGTCATTTAGGACACAGAATGAGAAACACAATGTTTTTACAGAAGAGATGTAATGTCAGTGATAATTGTTGGTTTCATGGTTCTGGTTATATTTCATGGCAAACAAGATAACTTTTTTTAAACCTTAGTTTCAAAATAATTGCGAATATAATATTTATATAATAATATTTATATAATATTTTCAACATATTTTCTGCGTAATGAGTTACTCAAATGTGGAACTTTTGCTTCCCAATGGGGCAACATTCCATTGGCCCGGAGGAAACCCACCAAAGCACAGGGAAAACATGAAGACTCCACCCAGAAAGGTCCCGCTCAACCCGGGAGTCGAACCCTGGACCGTTCTTGCTGAGAAGCAAACATACCGCATATACTGTATTTGTAATGTATAATTGAAATAAATCCTTCTCCATCAAAACAGCTACCTCATTCACTTTGGAAGTTTGCATTACTTAAGTTAGAGAGCAACGTCCCGGTACCGTCACGTAAACACGCTACAAAAAAGCGTCTTTTTTGCACTAATACCTTACCATACAAACCATAACAACCTATATACCAATTTAAAGCTTAAAGTCTCATCTTTCCAGCAATATAAACCATTTCAACACATTACAACCACAGCGCCGACACCAAAGCCTTTTTTACAGACAAGCACAAAGTTTAGTTTAGATTGTTCCTACCTTGGCTGGCTGTTTTGGACTGAAAACCACAAATCCTGAAAGCTTGGGCTCTGTCTGTCCGTAAAGCTCCAGGGAATAATATCCAGTAAAATAATTAGGTCCACAAAACATGTTATATCCTCCAACGCTCAAAAACTGCAGCAAAGTATTTCCAACTTGAAATCAGCAGCGCCATTTTTGTCATTTCTTTTGATATGTACCATATAACAGCCTGGTGTGCTTTGCAACACTGTAAAGGTAGTGCTTATCCTCAGTATTACATTATGCTGCTTTGTAGCGCTATGTAAATGTGGTCATTATTTGTGCCTTTGTTCTGAAGCACAAGGCACAGAAGTGTCATGTGAAAATAGGTGTAAGTGCTCCGTATACAAGCTGCATGTTGCTGAATTGGAAATTAAAGAGCAATTGCACTATGCTTTTGCAAGAAGCCTTGAAACAGTGAAAAGCTTTTTATTTATTTATTTGCACCCACTGCAAAAAACAAAACAAAACAAAACAAAAAACACAAGGGCAACTCATTGAGATTCCACTGCTCATCAGCCTCCTATGGACATCAAACTGCACATCAGACACACATAAATGGAGCATTTACAGGCTCCTTTCAATGACCAAATCCATACACAACACACGCACACACACACACACACACACACACACACACACACACACACACACACACACACACACACACACACACACACACACACACACACACACACACACACACACACACACACACACACACACACACACACACACACGCACACACACACAAACACAGGCAGGTGGCCAGGTTGAGGTTTAATCATGTGGAGCAGTCATGCGCTGGCAGGAAATGCTCTATTCTGTGTGATGTGGCCACTGGGCCCCTGCCCTGCCACTGATAAGGCCCCCAATTCCACCTGGACCACAAAGCCAGCAGCCACCTGAAAGACTAGAAGTAATGACTGACTACTAGGCAGAGCTCCTAGCACAAATGACTTAAACATATTAAAGAAGGAAAAGGAAAGATTGTGGAGAGAGGTAAAAATAAAATGAGGCTTGCATTGCCTTCAAGTTCACTTTTATCCATATTTGTGTGTGTTGTTGTGTATGTGTGTATGTTTTCTAGCCAAGACTACTGAACCCGACAGAGAGCACAGAGCCAATTACAGCAGTGCAGCCTGCTTGCTCTTTTTTCCCAAAAAAAAGGCCAGGCAAAAAGCAAAAACATTCACACAATTTGTTGTACCTTGAGGCTTAGATAACTAATATTCAAACGTATAATTACAGGAAACAAACCTTGCTGCTCACATGTGGTCTAAATGTACATAGACAGTCTTTGCAGAGTCGGATAAATAAGAGAGCCTACAGACAGTGTTAGTGATGCGTATAAAAATAAAAAATAAAAGTACACCCCAGACATTTGAGATTCCAAAGAGTGAAACCGCTGTGTTGGCATCGATTTTCTGTTTGCCTTCTCCTTTTATGCCTGACTTTTTCAATAATCTGTCCCATACATCTTCAAGGTAATGTCATGCTGCCACAAGATAATTGGCTGATAGCCATTTGGAGCAAACAGCTAAAAAAAATAAAAATACAAAAACAGATAATGTCAAGTTTTCCTTAACAGTTCTGACATGGGCTTTTTAAAGTGCTATTACATCCCTGTGGTTATGTTTTCTTTGTTTTTTTTTACTTACAACATAACACCACCTGCACGTCAAACTTTAAAGGTCTTTTTGACAATTTCTCACTCATGTCTCTGTGTCCCTTGTACAATACACTAAAACACAAATATAAGAATATAACGAGAGACTGAAAGGCAACAAATGACAGAAACTCAATTAATTTTACACAGTTATCACTAACCACTCAATATCAAGTACTATACAATCTCTTTGCAAGTTTTATTAAACCAATGAAAATCTTCTTAATATGCGTTTAAGGGACAATCCAGTATTTTATAAAATTCATTCATTAGATACATAATCCAGTTTGGAGAAGCAGACAGAAGCAATAACTGAGAAGTTGGGCTATACAGTGAAACTACTATTAATGTGTGTATTACATAGCAGGTATTTCAATAAATTCCTTTTTTCATATGTCTTTTTATTCTGTTCCTCATTTATACAATCCCTGAACTTAAAGCACCTCAATGTGGCCATCTGAGCCAAGATTTGGGTAATTTTGTCAGCAACATATTGTGGAAATATATTGATCACACAATTTAATGATAATTTAAACACTGTTGTAACTCAGTGATTTAAATGTTAAGTAATATACTGGTCACATAACCCGTTTACACCAGTACATGTTTTTGTTTCTGTGTCAAGGCTGCTTCTCCGAAATGGTTACTTGTAGCGCACAGACTAGCCATCCAAAAAAAGAAATAAATCAAATAACACCTACAGTTGCAAAATCCACGGTCTAAGAGTTTTTAGCCGTGCCAAATTTGTCAGAAATTATTTTGTTCAGCACATTTACATCTAGTTGCTTGCCTAATTGGTTTTCCTGCCACTTCCCAGTGAAGATTAGAATATGCTTTTTCGCAGAAAAAACAGCTACTACTGCTTCAAGCATAAAAAATTACAGATGAGAAAAACGATTAAAGATTAGAAAACTATCAAAAACAAATCTAAATTGCTATTATTTTCTTCATTTAAAAGGAAAGTCAAAGGTCATGTAGAAACAGACAAATAGAATTCAGCATCAGCGCAAAAATGGTTTTCTTACAACCCCAAAGCAAAGATTCAAAGTAAGACTCCACTTGTGACTACAGGCCTGTAAATAAATGTAAAACCTTTGAGTGTACACACATCTCTTAGCTTTACCGAGGGACACTAAATGCTTCTTGGCTCATTAACACTACTATGGAAATGGCCCTCTATTTCTTATACAGGCCTTTAATTTGCCTTTGGTTGCCAGCTGGCATTGTGTGCCTTTTACAAACCACTGACCCAGACCATGTTCCTTTAGAAGCACGGCTGTGTGCAACTGCGGTTGGAATCTTAAAGGGGTAAGACTAAAGAAATTATAGTTACATTAAAGTATTGTGTGAAAATATAGTGTCGGCAAGAACATATTCCCTTTAGATTCGTAAGTAGTGCATGCATGAACATGTCAGAGGGCTTTATGAATGCAGATGCACTGACAGCAGCCAGCCAGACAGGCGAGCTGCTGTTCTTTTGCCCAAAATGAAAGTACTTGGTGACACGTCCCTGCTTACCCAAATATATTGTCTGACAGGAAACAACAGGTTTTGAATAATTCTCAGTGTGTCATTATGAGTCTTACAACAGGGACATAAAAACGAAACTTAAAGGTGGTGCCAAAAATGTTACCCATTCTCACGGCGCTCTTTACATACATAGGCGTAGTCAGAAATTGAGTGTCCATAGATGTTTATTCTGCCACTTCCAAAGCGCAACAAGAGTCCAAAAATCCCTTTTATATGATCTCAGCAGGACCCACATCAGCCATGTTACCTTCAGTGTAACTGGTCCTCTCTCAAGGTCTGAAATGGACCAACCCTTTTATCCCCCTTTGCCCTCCCACTGGGTCTCAGTATTTTTGATATTTATTTTTTGATTGTCCCCTGACATCAATTCATTCACAGTGTATCTACTTTATACACATAATGAATAACACAAACACAATAAGGCACAAGGGAAATATACATAAAAGGTAATTAATGTCTCTAGTCATGTGATCGCGCCACAGCGCGAACACAATACATTTAACGCAACAGGAAGTTATGGCCCGGTTTGACCATGCTGTCCCCAAACGGGCAGAAGAAGAGATAAAAAGTAAGTAAGTCTCTGCATGTTCTGTATTTGGTGAAACGATGAACAAATGCGTGAAAGTGTGTGTATATGTAGGCCGTCGCGCTGCCCGCTGCCCAGGTGTGAATGGAATTAAGTAGCCTTAATTCCATTCACACCTGGCATGTCTACATATGTCCCTTTAAGTTGTATATGAGTTAGCTCACACATGCTTCTAATTGGGCTTAAACAAGGCTTTTTTCTATTCTACATTTCGTAACATATTAGGAGAAATCTATTTATCTTGGAACTGCCAAGTCTTTCTGTAAAGCCAGAAGAAATTATTTTTTGTAAAACAGAACTTCATTTTACCTGTGTGCTGTTGATTGTTCTTTTTATGACAAAACCAAGATAATATGAATTCTCATATTATACATGCCACAGCTTTTAACTTAACAGTAAAATGCTGTTGTATGAATGTAGACAAATTAGGTTTTATGTTCATTCTCAATAAACCTTTTGTCTTTATCTGCTTTCCAAAGCTGCTTAATTCTGTGGCAAATGAAGAGTAGACACACTGAAAGTCTACACCAAAAGGACCCATTTCACTGTAACTGCATAAGGGTGAAATAAAACCAAGTGCATATGATTACTTAACTGCCTCCGCAATCCCGAACACAGTGTCTGTGCATAGAATTGCCAACTTAGCCCTCCATGTAACCCCCCACTCACATCTACTACCCCCAGCTCTAAGCCTGCATACAGTAAGTGTTCCTGGAGCTGTAATGAGCTTACCTGTGTCTTTATTAAATTTGAACAGCTTCTGCTCGTGTTCTTTCCAAAGATAGAATTGAGATGATTTTGACAGTTGGCAAATCAGCTTTTCTCATGCTGCTTAAATTGACAAAGCTTGTATTTATCAATGTGGCACAGATTTACAGCAATGCAAACTTCAACAACACATTATAAATGAGGATGACTGTATATTAGATGGATGGCCAGCCTTTACATCATCATGTAAATCTAAAAACATGGACATCTGTTGTGTATCACAGATTGGAGTGGTTCTTAAAATTCATCCACATGCACATGCACATGCATGTTCAAACACAAATTAAGTTTGTCAATCAGTTTTCAACGCTGTGTGGACATCCCTGTCATAAAATGGTGGTTGAAAAGAGGGTAGAATACATCCCAACAGTTAAGTACTCCTCAGTATAAAAGGCCAGTTTTGCTTTTATTACAGCAATATACCGTAAACCGTAAATTTAGTTATAATAACACTGTTGAGTATATGTTGAACTATTACTGCTTTCACTATTTTAGAATCTTTGTCAGTGAACAAAAACTAAATAACTGTACATTTGAAGTCCAGCAACACAAGTCCCAAAAGGGAACAATTAAACACATGACAATTACAGTATTTATTGCCAACAAGTTGTTACACTTCAACAAAAAAGAATTGTATTACTCTAAAGCTCTTTTAGACTAAACTGTGAGTCAAGTACCATTCAAATATCTGCATCTTAACAAAAAAGGACTTCATGGGTTTCCTATTTTATGTCGCACACTTGCTTGACAAAAAGTCATAAAGTATTTCAACCGCTGAGTGCTGTGATAATAAATGTGGAGAGTGACTCAAGCTGTAAATGTCTGCGGATGAGTCAGAATGTTTTATCCCGCGGGAATCTAGCACTGACCAACAAAATCAAATCTTGCTGTTGCAAAGAAGTTTCAAGGGCGTAGTGTGACTGTGACTTAATTGCGTCTCACCAGGCCTGATCTAACCTGATCTGCTCATGCATTTATGTAACACGTCCCCACTTGCATATCCACAGTGTCCTCGGTAATGTGCTTCTAACCTGACATGCCCCGTGCAAATCCCTCCCTGTTCCTTTTGTAAAAGCGATTTCTGGCCATCCGTGGCACCCCTATTGCAGAGTGTATATCCGTGAGCTGGTGAAGCAATCACGCAAAGCTAAGACTAATCCGTAACACCCTTTAGCCATCCCTTCCCCTCGACAGAGCAGCACGGACATTGCTCCGCTGCCCAACACCGCTGCACCCATCACTGCTAACGTCTTGATCGGCAAGACAGATAGACTCCGGCAAGCATATTCTCCTGCTCATCATGGAGGAGAGAAGAAAGTAGAGTGGCGAGGAAAAAAGCTGTCAGTGTGTTTGAGTGACAGGAGTGATAAGGTCCATCATGGGTGCTGTTAGGACATGCAGAGAACCAGGACTAGTTGGACATGCTGGGGAATTAGCAGCACCAGAAAAAGAAGAAAGAGAGGGGAGAGAAAGCTAAAGAGTGGAATAAAAGAGGGATCCGGTTGGAGCCAAAGGTGATGCATATAGGATAAGAAGGACATTTGCAGTGGAACCAGAGAAAGCTCAAGTTACTCATGATGTAAAAAAACAAGACCTATGTTTACACACGTTGCTGTAAAATAGGCTAAAGATATACAGCTGAAGAAACTGTACAGTTAAAGTACCATGGGGTGCCTAATAATATCCCCAAACTTTCAGACTTTACAATATTCCATCATCAAAAGGGTCAGCACCGTATGTCAGCATAATAATCTAAATGTACAAACCTGCTTTCTCTGTGAAGCACAAACTGTGAAGCCCAAACTCTGCATGCTTTGTAATACTTTCACATGAAATAAGACTTGTGAAACTTCAATGCGGGCAGATGAATAAGGAGGCACAAGGAGGAGCGCTTTCCTGCTGGCTGATCCGAGGATCTAGGCAGGAGTGAGAGAAGCACACTCTTTACAAACTATGAATAGCTCACTCTGTGTATAGAACTGTGGTAGATCTGCAAAAACACAGGCACCCTGCAGGTCTGTCTGGTCAATTCAAACAAAATGCCAACTTCTGAAAACCAACCACAGTGGATCCGGTCAATAAAACTACAAAGCGCATTTATTTGCTTGCCCTTGTAAACATCCTCATTCTCTGCTTGAACTCTGAACACTTCCATTCTTCTATTGGAAATGTTCTGCATCTATACAACTTTTCCAGATAAAATAAAAAGTCAAGGTTTACAAAACATGGTAAATTCTGGTTGTACAAATGTGACCAGACTGTAAATTAATTTGGCCTGGAATTAATATTAGGAACCCAAATTTGCAGATTGGTTTTAGAGATACATTTGATTTGTAAGAAGGGATATTTTCAAAAAGAGACAACTGAAGATTCATCTGAAGAAAGGGATTTGGGAAAGTTCTATGAAGAGGCTTGAATATTTATCTGAATTATTCATAAAGTAAAGGCTTGAGAGCTAGTGCTGCTGGCACAGATACTTTGAAGGTATTGTGGTCGTCACCAAAGACAATCCACGAGCTTGAGCGGACAGAAGAGGAGGCTTATAGCCTGTTCGTTAATACTGACTATAATTTAAAATATTTGGCACCCCCTCTCTGTCTGTCCCAGGTGAGAATGTGTGTGAATGGGGTGAATTGAAGCATGATGTAAAGCACTTTGGGTGCCCAAAAAGTGTTATATAAATGCACACCATTTACCATTTCTTTGTCTAAGGCTAGTCAGAGTCAGTATAGTCTCAGGCCCTTTTCTCTGTGCCTGAGGATGTCCTAAAATGTACTCTGTATTAGTTTCTAAAGCTCCAATTCTTAGTGAGGAGTGAAAACATTGACTAGGATATTAAACAAATATAGCATTTTCTGTTACCATTTCATATTTTCAAAATTTTGTAAAAGAAAAATTCCACCAACACAGTTATGCACATTATGTATTTTTGAAAATATGCTGGTAATTAGATTGTCTTCTGAACCCCACATTTAAAAAATTAATAAAGTAGTTTCATTTAAAAAGGCAGTCAAAATAAATTTATGCGGTTTGACCATTTGTCATAATTACTGTTTTTTTTTGTTAGACAGAGCCTTCCCTGATTAAACATAGCCTTTAAAGTTGTTTATATTGTTACAACTTCATTTTCAAGTTATTTCTTCTAAATGCTACAAACCATTTTAAAACAATGTTAAAAAGGTCCATAACTATTGTGTCATTAGAACATTATATTTTAGTCGTTCATATTTCAGGAAATATTACATAAAATAAATTTGGGAGATACAGTTTGTGGCCGTCCCGTGAGAGGTCATGGATGATCCATGAGAGATCTGGTCATTAGCAGAGTAAGGACAGAAGATTTATACAGAAAGCATTAGCGCTTCTAACACTTGTTTTTAAAGCTCCATTTCTCCATGCCGTTAAACGGATTCTGTCCCATTGAGGAATGGGAACATTAAATGGGACATGGACATAGTGCACTCTGCATGGCCCCCCTGAGCCCCTTGAGCTGGAACATTTCACATCTGAGCCGCTCTTCTTACAACCTCCCCTGACACCCCGATGCATCATGGGTGGGCTGTAAGGTGGCTTTGGCTGACCACAATGTGTCACAAAACAGCTGCAGGGTTTCTATTAAGAAGCACACAACTCAGTGTTACAATTGCACCTTAAGGCTTTGGGTGACTTTTATCCCCAGAACCATTGTTCTTCCCTCTAGAGGTGAGACGCAGAAAACTAAACAGCCCCGAGCACATGTTGACATATTCATCAAGATATGACAAATAGAATAAACTAGTGTTCTGTGTTTTCCTTGATGTAAATATAATTTTTCTAGCATGACATGCAGGCTTCGCATTAACCTAGAGCTTGCCTAGGGGTCTAGCTGACTAAACACTAACATAAATGGAAAATACACCTACTCCTTATTAATGCCAGAACTTATCCTTCTCTTTCACCCACAAACCACTGTTACAAGATGTATTACATGTCGTAGACTCTCTATACACTCCTACAAGGACAGAAATATGTTTTTTTCTATTAAAGGTTATGCAGTTGGAAGTCCTTGTGTGGGCGAAAATATGTGGCTCAGCGTTAGTGCGGATGAATTTTTTTCCGATAGTGACTAAGCAGTATTTTCATTTCGAGGAAGAAGGTAGGTGGTTTTCAGTTACATTTACCGCTACAATGTTTTATAGCAGTGTTTTTATTTTTTTATTAGACCCATATTTAATTCCAACATTCTCATCTGGTTTAGCATTTGTTTGCACGTTTTTTTGCCACTAAGTTTGGTTTTGCACTATTGCTTTAACCATTTGAAGGCCAATCTCATTTCACATTTTATGCTAATATTTAATGACCTTTAACATTATGGTGACTTTGGTGGTCACCTTACATATATACTGTATGACTATCAATGTGTTTGAGTGCATACATACACACATGCGGGGTTGTGCATGCATATGCATTGTGCCTACGTAAATCTATGTAGATATTGCATAGTTGTAGGATATTTCTTGTATGCATACACAATAGTGTAGGTTTGCATATGTATTGTGTCTAGGTGTGTACACAAGTATGAAAGGATGTCAAAAACAACAGCTGTTTGTATAAATAAATAGATTAGGGGAAAAGGGGGTAGGTGTTCAGAAGTTTTCACTTATGCCTACTCCTTTTTGAGCACGGCGTTTGAATGCACTAAAACACTATTTTATTTTAAATAAAAAAATAAATACAATACATTTTTGATATTTTGTATTAGTATTAGTTATTTTAGTGTCAAACAAACTAAAACACTAAAAATATGTCTTGATCCCCCAAGGAGCTTTTTGTTTCCCTTGGTTCTCTCGTCTGCTTCCTTAAACTGTACGCATGTGAACTGCAAAAGTACACATATTTATTTATTTAAATTTATAAGATATTTTACTGCAGCTTTAACATAAGTAACTGTAGTCAGAGCTTGTACCTTTTGCTAGAGCAGCTTAGTACACCTTCTTACAACATTCCTATTTGTCTATAATTTATCACAAAGTTGTGTTGGCTCTCAGGACAATCAGAAAAACTAGTTGCTTTATACAATAAATAAGTCCACATTTAATGGAGTGTTCCAGATTGGCCTTTTTCTCCAAAATGTGTTCACAATTATTTTTTAAACTCAGTTGTTTACTAAATGGGGATGTAACACTCTTCATAACATCAATAGATGGGACTAAGTAGCTTAACACAACGCTCTAGTTTGATTTGATTGTTGACACCAAAATGACGAGTACTTCCTTACATGCAGTCTCACCGTTATAAACTCACTCAAGTAACTGTGCTTTAGTTGATGTGTTCAAGGTTAAGTGCAGTTTATCTTCTCGCTCTCGCCAACCCTGACCTTTGACCTCCCGAAGGAGTAAACAAACACATTTTTTCCCACACAATGTCTGGAGTAGCTGCAATTAGTGTGTGAACAGAACGAACAGAAAACGTTTTTTAGAATAGAAAAAGGAGAGAAAAGGAAATGCTGTTTCTCACCAGCGGATGTGTGAACTCTGGGCCATGGTCATTCTTGTCTGTGATGGTAATGGTTGCTGTGGCTGTTCCTGTCAGGCCCACCTCACTCCCTGCCATGTCCTTGGCCACAATCTCCAACTCGTATGTTGTTGTGGGCAGTGTCTGCAGAATAAACATCAGGAGAGGTAATACATTTGAGACTGGAATGTTGTATAGTTTAAAGCATACAGACAGATGCATTGGTGATATAATTTTGACAATACTCTTGAATTACATCTAATATCATAACATTATGAATAAACATAAATGCGTTAGTAAGGGGAATCAAGAAAAACAAATGTAATTAAATGAATCCTCTCAAAGTCACTTGCAAAGACTTGCATTAAATAAACATAAAAATAATGCTAAACAAGATAATTACATTAAATACACAAGTATGAATATGTATAACGCTGCTGGGGAAGACCTGAGGCCAAGTCTGAAAGCAATGTTTTATCTTTTTATTTTTCAATATTTGGTCTGAGGCATCAGAGATCATGGTTGTCCAAAAAAACAAAACAAAAAAAACAATAATTCTCCAAGGCACTGTGTAAAATTCTATCACAACTCAAAATCTCTCTTTATTTGTTAGATCTTAATAAAATATATATAGGAAATAATAAAGACCATCACTAATTTCGAACAGTTGCAGTCTGCAAAATCAATTATGTCTATTAAGTGGCGGGCGTTGTTGAGCCAGCTTGGTCTGGTCTGTGCCCCTCATGGATCTCTCTATGATTACAAAGTCCCTTTCTTAAACGCTCACTGCAAATTGAATATGTAATCAATTTACTGGACCGCCAGCATCTGGAATCTGTATAGCAATTAGAAAAAATATATCTTAAACATGCAGTGAGAGGATGACACTCATAATGATCTGAACATTAATGATTTGCAGCTATAATTCATGCCTAATTGAAATGTTGACTCTGGTGTATAAATAACAGGGAGAAGAGGCTGGTAAAGCCAACATTTATTTATCTACTGTGATGTTTTTCTCCCTGCTGGGGGTGTAAACTGTCACATGCTTAATAAACTTCATCCATCTGTCTGGCTCGAGATGCTGTTCCATGGAGTGCTGTGTCGCATTGTGCATGTGGTGTGTTCCTCCTGTGATCACCCTATTGAACAAGGTTAGCGTGGCATTGTGTGAGTAGGCAGCAGAAAGCCATCGCATGAACAACACCATCAACATGCCTACAGCAAAGTCATTTCAACTGTGTTTAACTCCAGCTCAGTCTGTTTACAGCCTGGTTCATTAGACAACTGTTTATCTAGTGAAAAAATATGCTCTAGCTAGGTTTTTTAATGCAGTCAGCACTATTAGACACTTAGTACTCAAGCACTTGGAAGACTCCAAAGCAAATGCTACTTTTCATTGATTTTAGCCCTTCTTTTAATACACTTCTGCTTTAATTATTGTTAGGGAAACTTAAAAAAAATAAATGTCAAGTAAACAATGTGATATATGATCCAAGATCCATCAGTAAAGGAGCCCCTTTCTGAAGTGATTGCAGCTCTTTGGAGTCAATAGAAAAATTATGCTTTTAATCTATCAAGTTATTTTAAGAAGTTATGCCCTGCAGTGTGGTAGGGAAACCTGTGAGTCCAGTCCAGGACAACACTCCAGTCTGGTAAAAACGACTCTAAAGATTGTTGGCGTGTCAAAAGAAAAAGATTACACTGCACACACGTTACCAGTCCTTTATGAAAAGTCCTTAGATAGAGAGGTTAGAGATTTTAATTGACCCAACTCATGTGCTGAGCTCAGGGTTTGAGAGGCTACCCACGGGTCGCAGGTTAAGGTTGCCTAAGTCCAGACTGAATCGATACAAGTACTTTAGACCCATTTTTGATTGGCATCTCGTTCAAAAACATGTTTCTTAATCTATGTTTTTTTATGTCTCAATGTTTTTTTAAACATGACTTCTTCTTCTTATTGTCATGTCATGTTGGTTGTTGTTGTGTTGTTGTGACTGATGTGATGCAGCTCCATGTGCACAAGACCAATTTCCCCACATAAGACAATAAAAGTATACCATATCTTACCTTACCTTACCTTTAATGAAATTCAATTTTCATCAGTCAGTAATTAATTAATTTTAATGTAGCAAGACATAATAGTTACTGCCATTAAGTTACATCGTAGTTTTTAACAGATGGTTCATGTAAAAAAGAGCTTTTAATTACTCCTGAAGGATCAATAACATTGCCTGGATCTAAATTTAATTCAGAGCACAAAAATTGCAAGAAATGGACATCATTTTACTCACACAGCTATCACTAAAGGCATATTTCTTACGTTGGACGTTGAACCTTAAGTTCAACACATCCGTTTGTTTGCCAGAGAATAACTATAGAGAATACAACACCGTCAAAGAGCAAAGACAAATAGCAGGTGAACTGACACAGTACAGAAATATTAGTTTTTTGTGCTAATATGTTTTTTGCTAGTGTCCTGTATTTAAGTCAGTTTTTTGCAAACTTTGTATGTGCAAGATGTGCCGAAGGTTACTTGGCAAACTTTGTATGTGTAGTAAGGTTACTCTTTCATTGGCCAAGAACAGTAGCTTACCTTACTTTTGGAAAGGGGATGTTCAGTATTACATAGAGAGGTAAGTTAACAGTTAGTAAGGTAATAATCTTATAATAAACACTAACTAAAGAGAAAAAAGACAAAGGAGCAGCTCCTCTTAACTTACACAGTACAGTTTCTCAGCAGCCGACCTGGAGCTGACTCCAAGAGCGAGACAATTGGACATGTTTCATCATCACTTTGAGCATTTGACCTCTCTTTTTGATAATCTGTTCTACACGGTTTTCTACAGCAACAATCTCCATAGATCAAATGTGCACCAAACTGTGGCCCATAAAATGTAAAGCTTTATTTTCAAATTACTTAGGAATCCTCAAAGTTTAAAAGGCTGCATTCTTTGTGCTTAAATTGCCTGTGGCTACAGTGTCTGCCCTGGTGTGTTGGCTTATTCTCTCTGCCTCATCATTCCTCTGATTTTGATCCTCTCAGACAACCAACCTGATTATTGCAGCTAATAGTGTTTGCTGCCACGAACTGTGACCCCATATCTCCACTTGCTGCACACAAATCCTCTGCTCGGCTCAGTATCAGCCTCAGCAGCGGTGGCAGTTGTCACCTGCTTTCATCAAAGATAGAGCTCTGATCAATGTAATCTGAAACAGGCAGTGGGGGATTAAATGATCAATAAAGAGACACCTTCAAACTCATTTTAATTATTGCATCAACAGAAGGTTTGGTTTGATGACTATACCTAGACTTATAATTGATATACAATTGAACAGATAGGTCAACATAGACATTGGGTGAACATTTTAAAGGGCATCTAATCAAGTAAAATTACTGTTTTGTGGTTGTTAAAGATCATTAACCACTTTAATTGTGACTCATGATTAAACAGCGACAACCTTGTATTAAAAATGTAATAAGCAAGATTAAAAAACAATAGCTGCGCAGTACTCTTATTCCCTATCAATTGCTATCTAGATTTAAGATGTGTTTAAAGACTGCCATCATGAGCCAGCTCCAAGCCCTATACAGTGTTCTTGTAATAAGCACTAAAAGCAGAAGAATGAATGAAACTTGTGAATAAGAATACTGTCACTGTAATGCAAATATTTCTTGTAACTTTAACTGGCAGTGTGCCTCTTCACATCCAAACTGCAGCAGACCTTTGAGAGTTTGAAACTGTGTATATGGTGCTTGTGTTACTATAGTCGTAGCTTGATTAAGCCCTCTCAGCTGGAGTTCCCACTCTTGTCCGAGTTTACATGCATGAGAGAAAATTTCGTAGTAATCGTATATTATATATTATACTCTCACGCCTGCTCCAGTTCATGTGCTTATCCACATACACGTATGACTTAACTACATCTAATCACTGTTCAGGGACACTCTGTCCTGTACACTTAGTGGCATATACACGTAAACTTATTCACATCTATGACTGACACGTCAGCTCAATACACGTCCATCCACGACCCTGGAGCTGAGAGGCGGGCATAATGTACACCTTCATGTGTTGATAATAATAATAACTTTATTTTATATAGCGCCTTTAAATGGGAATCTCAAAGCACTTAACATACACTTACATACATATAAAATTAAAAGATACACAAAGCAATAAAATCAATTAAAAAGCCAAAGTAAAACAAGCAAGAATAATAAAAAGAGTCACATAAAAGCTATCCTAAAATAGTACGTTTTAAGTAATGATTTAAAAAAATAACATGTTTAGCAAATCCCCATGTACCATTGTTGCTGTTGTCTGATTTGTTTCATTCTTGCACGAATTGAACCGGTCTTCCAATTCTAAATTTACCATTTACGGTCTCCGTTGTCTCGATGGTGATCCGAACCCAGCAATTATTTTAACAGAAAATGTCTGTGTCTGCGGTGCTCTGCTCAAACTAATGTTGCATTCATTGTGTATTTGTCAGCGTTAAGCCTTTGTTAAAAGAAGAAAAGAAGATAACTTGTTTGTTGTGGTAAATGATAATATACTCAGCTAATTTTCTATCAATGGTAACACTCCAACTTTACAAGTTAAACACAGCAAAGTGAGAACAATGCGTTCCTTACTCGGCAACTGCCCCGTCCAAAAGCACCTGAACACCTCATAACCTACAGTAGACTACCTTTTCGTTTTTAAGGTTTTACGACATGAAAGGGCAAAACAAACAACAAACAGGAAGGACAGTGGTAGCGTTACCCAAAATGTGTGTCCTCACTGGTCTAAAAACGAGCAAGTATCACCCTAAATACAGTTCTTTATGTTTTTCTCATCTGCTGTTACTCTATGCTGCTTTCCAACTCTGGAGCATGCTCAGACAACATTAATTGGAGTAAGTTGTATTCGACAATGAACAACATTATCTAGGTGTGTTAGTAGGATTTAGAGAAATTCGAATGGTTGCACATGCACGCCCGTAAATGTTTATTTCCTATAGAATGTGTTACAAGTAACTGCTTGTTGTAAGCCTGTAGATGTGTTGTCACTCTAGTGTCCAGTGGCACATCTGCTCCAGGGCAGATAGTGGAAAGAGCAGGACAATAAACAGATGTTTCCATCCAGAGTTTGTCACACATTGGGGATGACAGGGGCATCCCTTACACTCCTGCTCCCTCAAACAGTGCCAGGCAGATGGTGCTGCGCAGAGCTACAAGTTTATTAAACTCATGCATGATTCTCACAATCACACCTGAGTGCACACGCGGCATGCCAACTGTAAAACACACGGACCAGACACACACCTGCTCAGAGACTGCTTTCATGTGGCCTCCAGCTGGAGTGGAGCAGGGCTCTGGGATACCTGCAGTCTCTCTGCTGTCTCAACACATTGAGCGTGGTGTCCTCTGGCGACTGACAACGTCTTAATGAGTATTTCCTGAGTCTCAACTCAATTAGAAGCTCCCTGCCAGTCGCTGGCCGAGAAAAAATGTTCACATTCACTTTGGGCTAAAGTTAGAGCAACAGGGAATTTTCACTGCAGGTGTCACAAAACTTGTGGTGGTGATTGAGCTGCAACTCTCAGACACCCCCTTCAATTTCAACTCCTCTTTAATTTGTCTAGAAACACTTTTCTCTCTGAACAGCACTAGAGTTTTACAACATCATTGGGATTATCATGCTGTGTAATTGTTATTGTTTCAGAAAATTATAGCTAATTGTGTAAGGATGGTGTCATTTAAATACCATTAAAATGTTTTATTGAGCTAAGTGGAGCAATTGAGTTCTCCAGACACAGGCACATTATTGATGACAACCATACAAGTTCAGACATTGAAACAACAAAACATAGCCTTGTCCTTCCACAGCTGAATGTACCGTTGAGAGAAAATGTTACTGAGATGTACTTTTTACACTGCATTATTTCATAGCAGTTATTTTTGTTTTTACATTAGATTTCACTGCTATCACGTTCGACTCACACACAAAAATCACAACTATAAGTTAAGTCAAGCTTTCAGTATAGATCCCATTACATCCATTAAACTGACTTCACAAACACTGTCTTCTCAGAAAACAGCAAAAGTTCACAAGATTTTGTCTGGCACTCAACTTTTTTCTATCGCAGCATAATAGAGACAAAGAAATATATCAGGGATACAGCAAATAAGAATAATTTAGCCGGTGTGCACCCTAAGATGGACCTTAAATGGAGTCTAAAATGCCAAGAATTGCAGAAGGCATGGGGGGGATTCTATTGTGTTTGTCAAAGCTAAAGTGAAAGCTAACAAAAAGCTAATGAAGTCAAGCTTACCAAATAATATGACAGGCCTTGTTTCAGAGATTCTCTGATCTGAGAATGACATTTCACACACCACATTCTGCCTTGAAATAGGATTTCATCAAAACCCCCGGAGTAAGGACTGATATGGTGCACAAAGGAAGCAGACAGAAGAGGATGAGCGCTAAAGAGGGAGAGGACAGCAGAGGAATAAGTGTTCAGAGAAGAGCAGTGAACGCGGGGCACTGTGACATCTGAGACGTCACATTTACTGTGAATAGGTGTGATATCCTAATCAAATTGGCAGTTGGTTCTTTGTTTTGCTCTGGTCCTATACTAGTGAACGCTCACACAATCCAACTATAGCCTGTTCTTAAAGCCTCATTCAAATGCTTCAAAAATCAAGAGACGTAGAAAGACTTGGAGGGGAAAGAAAAACGTCTAGTCTAGTATTAAAACCAACTAGTGAGAGTATTTATACAAGAGACACATTATACTGCTCCCCTCATGGTTCCCATCTGTTTTATCCCGGTCTTTTTTCACCCTTTTTGAAAGAAGAGTTTCTTATTAAAACAAAATTCAAATATGCTCTTTTGTCTGTAGCTTTGACCAAAGTGATTTAGCTTTTTTAGTTGTCTGAGAAGGAAGTAGCCAGATAAGTAAAAAAAAAATAGATGTTTTGAATACACCCATATTTGTATTTCAAATTTATTATATTTTGGCCATTTTGAATCTAGAGAAAAGACTAGTAAAGTCATGTGCTACAGACATAACATTATAATAGAAATATCTTGTACGCTAATCTTACTTCATCAATGTTCACTAAATTATATTTTGTTCCATTTATGTTGAGTGAGCAATATAATATGTTATTGATTTTGTTTCTCTTATCAAACTTACTCCCAATTTACACCAAATCAACAGCGTCACGTCAACCGTGTATAAACTGCTTTTTATTTAACTCAGTCTGACAATTTACACCGGCGACAACTAAAATAGGCAATGGCTTCAAGTCTCTTCAGGTCAGACTGCTCTAGACTAATTTGAACCATGTGTGATTACTACATTTACACCTGAACAAGCAAGTGGCCCCACTTGGAAGATTGACCTATCATCGTGTTCAACAAGTGCAGGTGAGAAAGCTGTCAAGATCACAAGAGCTTCCCCATGGGTCAGCAGGATCCAACTCTGTGGGCAAAGGCTTGTGACAGTAAAAGAAAACATTGTGATTGATTTGTCTGTAGTTCAGCAGATTGACAGAGCAGACCGACACTGAATATGCAAAACTCAGGGGACAAAGATGTCTCAGAGTGTGTGTCTCAAAAGCAGCTGTACACATCCTTCCACCTAACGATGAGTACTTTAGCAGGGGGCCTTAGTGTAGATGGCTCATTAGTTAGCTGCAAGTCGTCTACAGATGGCTGCTATACTGCTCTCAATGGGGTGCTCCCTAGATCACATGAGACACTCAGCAGGATCCATTTCACCTATCAGCCAAACTAAAGTTGTGACTAAAGTTTGGTTTTAACTTGAAATGAGGGGAAGGCTATTGGCGACTGATTTAACTGTTAATAACTAGTTGTTTTTCTTATTTGTTTGGATGTTACACTGAGTACATACTCTGATTTATGAATTAAAAACACATAAACACAACACGTTCCTTACACAGCAACTGTGCTGTCCAAAAGCGCACAAACACATCGTAAGCCACAGTAGACTGGCTTGCTAATTTAAACTTTTTACAACACGACAGGGCAAATCCACCAACAAACAGGATTTGCAACGACAATGGCAGGATATTAATAGGAGTAAGCTGTATAAACATGCAGCAGTACACCGACAATGAACCACTTTGTCCAGGTGTTTTAGTCTGAATTCAAAAAATTTAAATGACTGCACCCACAATTAGAGTGAGGGGTTTACATGACGCTTTATTTAACTTTATTTAAAATTTTATTATATGTCTTTTTTAATATTCTCTTATTGTAAAGTTGTATCTACATTTTATATTTTGATCTATATTTTTATGCTTTAATGTTAATGTTATTTGTGTGCACCGGGGGTCTGAGAGTAACGCAATTTTGATTGAAAAACTTGAAACATGCAGTTTATAATAGGACTACGACAATAATTCAAATTTCTCTATTAGCATGTAAACGTAATGACAGTGTCACCGGTGCAGGTGTACTATATTCTGGCTAAAAGACCATTTTTTACTTGCATTCCAGATTATAATTATATAAAGGTTAGCCGACCTTGAGTGTCCAGAAAGGCGCGTTATAGATAAAATGTATTATTATTATTATTAGGCCCGAGCCGGTGATGGCCGGGAGGGCCTATTGTTTTTGCTCGGATTTTTTTTTTTTTTTTTTTTTTATCTTTATTGTGACCAAATGATCCTAAATTTGACCCAGTGAACATGCACAAAAAGTCATTTTTATTGGTCCCAGACTTCAAGCTCGGCAAAAATGGTATGTTTTTGAAGTCGCCGAAAAAAATAAATGAAAAATGACTCAGTGGCGACCCCTACAAAATCAAAATACATTGGGCCTATGGAAAGTGAAAGTAAGTTTTTTTCAACACAGAAAAATGAAACTTGGTATATCCATAGGACACCTCAGGGCAAACAGAAAAGTCAATGACAGTCACACCCTAAACTCAACAGGAAGTCCGCCATGTGGGGTGAAACGCTGCCACTAAAATCGCACCCTTGCGCAGAAAGATGCAAATCATTGTGTTTTAATCTAAATGGCCCCAAATTTGGTCAGTATCATCTAGACACGTGTGCCAACCAAAGTTGTAACTTTGTTGTTGATATCTTATCGGGTATGGGTGTAGCAAGCCTGTAACGAGGTGGCCATTTTTGTGAAAATAAACGTCTCTTAACTCTCAAACGCCTTCTCGGATCGAGTTGGAACCAAAAGGCGTTTGTGCACATTCATGACCTGAACACAAAGATATGTAAATAAAAGGGTTATCTTTAGAAATGGCTCTCCAGCGCCCCTACAAACTTATAATGGGACCCAAGAATTTAGTTTGTCATAGAGACATAAAATTTGGTACACACATCTCTTATGTCATGACGAGCATAAAAGCCAATGACAACCACCCCTATCTATAAATGTGTTGCCATAGCAACGTCCCAAAAATGTGAAAAAGTCAATGGGAAGTGAAATTTTTAGTTTGTTGTAGGCAAATGAAACTTGGTACACATATCCACCATGGGCTTATGAACAAAAAGCCAATGGGGACCACACCCTATCACACACGGGAAGGCGGCCATTTTGAATTGAAAATTTGGTCCGACTTAGAATACACCTCTTTTTAAAAACAACAAAAATAGCTGCTTCATTCCACAGACACCAAACTTGGGCAAAATGAGCTAAACACATGTATGTAAATGAGACAAGTGTTTTTCTAGACTTTTTGCTCGAGTTATATTTTTTTTATTATAATTCGGTATATATTTTTTATTATAATTTTTCTGCAAAATGATTCTCAATTTGACCCAGTAAACCAACAACTAAAAGTCATTTTTATTGGTCCCAGACTTCAAGCCCGAAAAATTTATGTATTTGAAGTCCCGAAAAAAATGAAAAATGACTCAGTGGCGACCCTAGAAAAGTCAAAATACATTGGGCCTATGGAAAGTGAAAGTAACTTTTTCCAACGTAGAAAAATGAAACTTAGTACATCAATAGGACACCTCAGGGCAAACAGAAAAGTCTATGACAGCCACACCCTAAACTAAACAGGAAGTCCGCCATGTGGGGTGAAACGCATGGCCACTAAAATCGCACTTGCAAGAAGATGCAAATCATTGTGTTTTAATTTAAATGGCCCCAAATTTGGTGAGTATCATCTAGACACGTGTGCCAACCAAATTTGTGACTTTATTGTTGATATCTTATCGGGTATGGGTGTGGCAAGCCTGTAACGAGGTGGCCATTTTTGTGAAAATAAAATGTCTCTTAACTCTCAAACGCCTTCTCGGATCAAGTCGGACCCAAAAAGGCGTTTGTGCACATTCATGACCTGAACACAAAGATATGTAAATAAAAGGGTTATCTTTAGAAATGGCTCTCCAGCACCCCCTACAAACTTATAATGGGACCCAAGAATTTAGTTTGTCATAGAGACATGGAATTTGGTACACACATCTCCTATGTCATGAGGAGCATAAAAGCCAGTGACAACCACCCCCTATCTATAAATGTGTTGCCATAGCAACGTCCCAAATATGTGGAAAAAGTCAATGGGAAGTGAAAATTTTAGTTTGTCGTAGGCAAATGAAACTTGATACACACATCCAGTATGGGCTTATGAACAAAAAAGCCAAAGGGGACCACACCTTATCACACACGGGAAGGCGGCCATTTTAAATTGAAGATGTGAACCGACTTAGAATACAACCTCTCTTTTAAAAAACAACAGAAAATAGCTGCTTCATTCCACAGACACCAAACTTGAGCAAAATGAGCTAAACACATGTATGTAAAATAGACAGTCGTTTTTCTTGTCGTTTTTACTCGAGGTATATTTTATTTTATTATAATTTGGTATATATTTTTTTATTATAATTTTTCTGCAAAATGATCCTCAATTTGACCCAGTAAACGTGCAACTAAAAGTCATTTTTATTGGTCCCAGACTTCAAGCCCGGCGAAAAATTTATGTATTTGAAGTCCCTGAAAAAAAAATAGGAAAAATGACTCAGTGGCGACCCCTAGAAAAGTCAAAATAATTGGTTCTATGGAAAATGAAAGTAAATTTTTCCAATGTAGAAATACAAAACTTGGTACATCCATAGGACACCTTAGGGCAAACAGAAAAGTTTATTACAGCCATACCGTAAACTCAACAGAAAATCTATGTTGGGTGGAATACATGACCACCTAAATCGTACACTTTGTGCTAAAGGGTTTTCATCTAAACAGCTCCAAATTTGCTTTAAAGCATGACATGCAATCCTCCGAATATATGTGTCCCCGCGGTCTCAAGGGAGGCGAGGGCCTTTATCGCCGCTTGCGGCTTTAATTATTTATTATAGTTGTTTGCAACAATTTCATTAATTGATCAATAATTGATTGACTTGCACCAACTGAAATAAACCAATGCTGTTTTTTATCCCCCTTTTTGTTTCAAGTCCCTTTTGAGAACAGTGTGGCCAAAGTCTCAAACATTCTGTATTTTCAAGCTGCTGTTGAGCATGTTTCTTTTGGTTTGGACAGGTAATGGATGCACTGATTTTCAGCAATTTAATTGGAGTGTAAATGTCTCTTTGGGTCTCAAACATTTTAGCTCAAATTCACCTCACAGGTTAGTGGCAGCCTGATGCACTCTGCCTCTATAGACATATGATTAATCACTTTGACAATAGTTAATTACAGTAGGAAAGTGGCCTTGTGAGACCGTTATCTGGGCCACTGCAACAGCTTACAAAGGCCATCTATTTCTTTCATCAGTCTCTGAAGCGTGGTTAGCATTCACACTGGGTTTTTATTGGCATGGTGACACACTGATAAGAGTGTTTAGAAAGATATTCTCTCCCTTTCAATTCACCAGTGAGGTTCAAATCTAAAATATTGATGGCTGCACTGAGCTTATTCAAAACATCACAGTGCTCATTTAACTCTGCAGATAAAAATCAGCTTTTTTATGCTCCAAGTAAAACATCATAAATCAAATAGTTTTAGGTTTCAAAAAGAGGTCAACATGAAAAAATAATCATTTTAAATATGCATACATACATAAAGCACACTAGTGTTACAGAAACATAAAGACAACTTGGTAATGTGAGGAACATTAACACATCATTGTTATAGTTATTTTTGCTATTTTTGCTATTTCTTTATATTAAACCTTTATTTTCAGTTTGTCTCTACTCTATCTGCTGATGATGTTATACTACTATTGGAGCAATGTGTCCAGTGTGTCACACAGATATACATTTAGCTCCTATTGATCAAGAAAGTGAAGAGAATAAGTCCTTTTCGGACAAACGGAGCTCCGCCTTGTATCAGAGAATAATTGTCATGAATGTGGTGTGTGTGCACACTTGGTACAACCAAATGTTGGACAAATGGAAATTGAATCCTGTGTTTGCAGGAATCCCATTATTATCTCATTTACTCACAGACAGAAAAGTGCAACAATAGCTTTTGTGTTGAAGATTAATATGTAAATGTGCAAGGATACAAATTAGTAAAATGTAATTTCGTGGATTTATAAAAAGTGTAATTTTTAATATTCTTACAGGCCTGAGGCTCAAAAGAGACACGTTAATCATTTAAAGTGTCTCTGAATTTTAGTTGAGTGGCGCTTAGGAATACAAAAAGCTACAAATCCCTATTACATGACAGTTTCCATTTTCAGTTTGATTTATAAAAGAGAAGAGAGTAGACTAGACTTATTTGTCTCTCACAAATATGTCTTTGACTCACATAAAAGTAGACAGAATAGACATATTTAATAGAGACGCACATTCTCTAAAATTATTTGTGTAAGAATTCAGTGATTCATCAGAAACCTTGTTCTGTGGGGGCTGATGGCGTAGAGGCAGTGATGTGCCATAAATGATGCAATCCTGTTTTTGTACAACAGCAAAGAACTTAGAACAAACTCTGTAATCATCCTTTTAAAGTTATTAATTCTTTAAAAATCATTAGAGTCAACTGTTGAGAAACACCTTAATTACAGTAACAACATATTTCCTGAAAATTAGACTTATGCTTGTTATGGTAGGTAATTTAGATTTCGTAACACAATCCACAAAATCTAATTATTCTTACTGACAGGAGGGAGCTTAATTGTGTCATTATCTTATAATCATACCCACCTTACTGTACGCCTAAACACATTCATTTTAATCTTGCACATAAACTAAATTTTACAGCCAGGCCATTTATTCTACTCAGGGCTCTGCTGGGGTCTGTTATTTCATGGTTATGATCAGGTGATCATGGCACTCAAAGGCTTTAAATTATCTGTCCCTGCTATGATCTTTTTTACTGGTGGGTGCAGTTTGATGGAATTACCACTACGACATGACTGTGTTTCCCCAATCAGACGTAGCCCTGCAATCACATGACCAACACAAACTGTGGAGGCATAGGGGCATAAACTCTTCACACGCAGCAGGAATAAAAACATGAAAAATGTCAGAGGCTATTGTCTCCAGTGTTGAAAGTGAAGAGGATGAACCGCCCTGGCCTCATGAACAAAGCATGTTTGGCTCACACACACAGCAAACAACAGCTGTCCAGAAACTTCTGTAGGGATTGGTTTCAAAAGCTTAATGTTGTAAAAATGTGAGATTTAGAAATTTGTGTTTCTTGTTCTTTAATTTGTTATTTTGTAAAGATTTTATTTACTTTTACACATTTTTTTATTTATTTATTGGAAATACCAGAATTTGCACATTATTTTATATTTTTGTCTGATTAAATCATTTCTAAAAAATAAATACGACATTACAATCAAACAGTTACTCAGTACTTAAGTACTTAAGACTTTTAACCAAATACATTTTTACTCTTACTTGAGAGTACCTTTACCATTTCATGTAACTTTACATCTGATCTGATCTTAAATTGCATTTAAACTACTGAATCATAGTGGTCATCGCTTCCAATCTAAACCTGGGAAGTGAATCTTCACAATGGTTAAAACATTTATGTCATTTTTTGGGTTAATTAGTCTTGGTCATCAACTGAATATTTCTCTTTATTGATAGGTTTATTTTAGCAGTGACAGAAAAATCTGAAAGCCATCTGTTATATTGACAGATTACTCTGAGGGAAATTTATTGTAATTCCTAAATCTGTCCAGTTGGTAGTGAATGTACATATTTATTAGAAATCTTGAATTTGCCATGGAAACAAGAAGGTATTTCATCCCCAGAAAAAAAAAAAAAAAAAATCAAGAACAGATATCATGTAACAATGGTAGTGTATTGAAAAAAAAAGCATTTTAAATGGGAGTCAATGGCACAAAACCATGCAGATTTATGCAGACTTAAAGAAAAAAAAAAAGAAAAATTATATATTAAAAAATTCACCCCAGAATACACAATCTGCCCAAATTTTATGCTAGTTATGGAAAAAACACAAAACACAAAAGATATTTCCAGGGACTAAAGTGCCTGGATTGCCAAAGGGATCCAGGTGCGAAGGGCGGAGCTGGGAAGAGAAGGAGCGTTTCTTCTAACCACCTTCCTACACGCTGCATCCAGGGAAACTTTGACAGTGGGAATTTCTGACAGTGTGTGTCTACAGCTTCTTTAACAGGATGCAAGACAACTGACAATAGGTTTGAAGATTTTCAACAAAAGCAGCATTATTAAAACATAAAGCTAAATGTCCCAGTCATTTTAATGTGAATGTGCATAATATACCTATTACAGCAGATTATGCTATTCATGTTATGGCCCCAATGTGGTATGTATGCTTCATACATCAATGTACCTGGCCAATCAGATGAAACAGAACCAGGACAAAGCTTTTTAAATTGTATTTCAAAGCTTGATTTTTTTTTTTTTGTCACATTTGATATAGCCTTATCACCATATAACATTGAGTCACACAGCCAATCAGTGCCTGTCTGTTACTCCAGACCTAGATCTATGCCTATAGTAAATTGTGCTTTAGAAATATGGTCCTGACAAGTACAAGTGTCAGGCTACAGTGTTTCCACTTCTGCTCTACAGAGAACAAAATGAATAGTTCAAATGATTCAGCTAGAGAGAAACTCTACAAAACAGGGAGCAATTCAACATGCATTCAAGTGAAACAAGTCCCAATTTTCCCCCACGGCTGATGCTCAAAGAACTGTCAAGACGGCTCTGCCCTTCTTTGTGTCTATCTCACTTCCTTGCTCTGATTTTATCTTGTTGCCTGCTTTATATGTTTCTTACCTGAGCTTTTGTGTACCGTTTTCATCGAGGGATATTTGTCAGATTCTGAAGACCTATCCTGTGCTTTCTCTTTAACCTAGAGAATTGCATGAATCTTTTAGGAGAGTCCTGGAAAGTGGAAAGAGAACTTACCCATGTGGTGTCATCATTTTGAGTACTGTAGTTTGACGTCTGTTATAGTGATAATATTGCACCTTGCACAGCAATTTATAACCTGGAATACCGCCAGGTCTCATTTCAAATGGAATTTTATTTTAATTTTTCTTCTGCCATTTGGATATCGCCCTTGGTGATATTGGACTCACAAAATATTCCCAAGGATATCCACACGGGCTGATTACATTACACCATTTCAAGCAGACTACGTTTTGCAATTTCATACAATCATCACAATATGTTGTTTACCAAGATGGTATATTGTCCTACAAAAATCCTGGCAACACTATAAGTCCCTATATGTTGGAGTTAAAAAACTGCCCGACACACAGAGGAGCACTTCTCTGGGCAAAAATAAATTTGATCTCATTAGACACGTGTACAGGAGGTAGTGGAGACTGACTGACTTTGTTGCTTTATGTCAAAATGGACTCTGCAGACAATTACAGTGACAAAATGGATTGTGTTTGATACTTATTCAACATTCACTCTGGAAACTTCCAGAAATATTAAAAATCCAGCATATTTGAGACAAGAATAAGAAATATGTATTTAATTTCCATACATGACAGATACCTCATGACAACTGCAACTAAACAGTCTAACAGAACTAATGAACATTCACAATGCACTATAACCTCAGAAAATTTTATTTTATATTTTTTTCTTCTCTGCAGCCCATCTGCTCCAAAATCTACAGAAGACACAGTGGGGAATTATATCTGAGATGTTGTTTGAAGACCAAATGTTAGTTTTGAAGGGTCTTGCTGTTCCTTGTCTCTCACCACCGCAGCTTGTTTGTTCAAAGTGTTGTACTTGATGACTTTAAGTTTTATAAACACAAGTAAAAATAGATGTGGGAAAATTGTTGCCAAAGAAGAGTTGACATAACTTGCATTAAGTGATGTTGAAATTGTTCCAGTTGACAACACTTCTAATCTTTAACAACAATGTTACTGCATCTACATTATTGTAGATGCACTTACATCTACAACAATGCAGATGTAACAGACAATATTAGAGACAATATTACGGGAAGTAAATTATTTTGCTGGCTAAAATAAAACAACAGCACTAACCCATTTAGAGTCTTTGTCTACGTATATACTTTAAATGGGTTGGTATGTTTTTTGTTTGATCTGCTTTGTGCTCTGAAACATGTGCAGATTGTTTAGTAAGCATGCACATGCAGAAATAGTCCAGCTACGAATTACACATTATCCAGATGTGTTAGCTCAACTAAGAAATTCTTAATACCATTCTTGTCAGACAAAGACATTTACAAAGGCATTTTAAAGGTCAGATTATAGACACACTAAGGCAATAATTGAATTCCCCCAGTAAAGATCTCCTTTCCCTTCTTCTACTGAGTAGTCCATTTTTAGCTTTAGGAGAGCATATTAGCTTTAGAGGAGCACATCACTTTTATTTATAATGTGTGTTATTTATTTTGTTGGCTCTCAGACAAACATTGTCACTTAACTATTCAACAATAAAACATTTCTGAACCTGCTTTTACAATCTTCTGTTTTCTACCTTTTTCAGGGTAAATATTGATCTGGGGCCTTGCAACACAGTGTTGACCATATTTACCCTGCTTCATCAGACCAATTAGTATTGGGGTGATAAGCGGCTGCTGCACCGCTGTCCCCCAGAGCGCCAGGCTAATTGGGGTCAAGGTTGGGTTTAAGGCTGCGCTAAGTTGGAGCAGAAAGCACAAGCCGGGGCTAATCTAATCAGGTGCACCATCCGACCGTGGTCTAATTGTGTCATTTAGCAAGCAGTTAGATGTATATTGGGCGCTCAAACAGTTGCCCATTAGCACATAGCAGCACACTAAGAGCACAGCCTGTTTTATGTGTGTGAGTGCTGATGTTAAGTGCAATCATTATCCTGTGCCTGTCACCATCAGAGCTATCAAAGGCCCATCTGGGGAGTGTGTGACGGTGTGTGTGTGTGGTTTGGTGAGGAGCCCAGGTGTTCCTGTTTAAGTGTTAATTAGATTAGTGCAGATCAAACGGGGCGGCGTTCGCTGGGGAGTCGAGGTGCTGGGGCCGTCCCACCGGGCTCACGCTTTCAAATACTTGTCGTCATTCAACAATTAGGAGAAATTAATCTTTAGACTTATATGATTGGCTAATCTTTAACTGGCAGCCAACAGAGAATATGTTAAAGAAGAAAGAGCAATATAAAGCAGAGGATTTATGTGTTATGAAACGATAATAAAGATTATAATACATAGTCACATGCGCACCACCTTTTAGAACAAAAGTTAATGTTACAATAAATGTTACATTAGGAAAGTATTTTTAAATTTGTTTTATGCTGCTGTGAGTTCTTACCAAATGCACATTTGAAGGTGGCCCGGGACACAATTCTTTTTAGTTTTCATGCTTAGTTTTCTTGCTCACAATGGAAAAACCTTGTGTCACTTTGAAATTGATTTTGTTGAATGCCTTAGTGATGTTGTTGTTGTGTGTGGATATAATTCCTACTGTGTCATAAAACATTTCCAGTGAAAGTGGTGAGTAACATGGGAATGGCAAAAGTCAAAAGTTGTGCTCATGTTTTCATGTTGTGTTATCCAAGAGTAGGGATGTAACGATTAACCGTGAGCCACATATGTGACGTTTCCAGTCGGTTGAGAAATTAATTCAATTGCGATTCATATTTTAAACAACAGGTGCCGCTCTGTTTACTGCAAACTTGCTTTCAACAAGTTTTTGCAAACATTTTCTAGCATGGTGACGAGAGTGTGGATGTTGATATTAAGGAAGTCTCATCCTCATTCGAATCAGAGGTGAGGGAACAGAAATAAAGAATTTGATTTTATTTATCTTTATTTATAAACTTACAAACAGACAAACATTAGCCAATATTTTAAATTAAAATGGAAACATTTGACATTTACTTTAGGGACTGTTGGAACTGGCTTTTGGGACGGTACTGGGACAGTTATGAAAAATGTTAGTCCTGATTTGAAAAATAATATAAGGGCACTTGTTCACTTCTAATTTTCCTCAACTAATTTTCATCAAAAAATCGAATCGTGAGATCAGAATTGTCAAT